>CM035850.1:93194615-94394615 GCA_020510985.1 Pholidichthys leucotaenia | reverse complement strand
TAGCACATTTTACTCATCTATGGACGACCAAAGCCCTTTACAGATCCTGCTATCCACCCATTCATGCACACATTGACACACTGATGGCGGCGGAGCTGCCATGCACCGGCGCTGGCCAGCCCCCCCCAGGAGCAACTGGGGGTTCAGTGTCTTGCTCAAGGACACTTCACATCAGACAGGGTGGGAATCCAACTCCTGACCCTTCAATCAGTAGGTCGGCCCACACTACTCCTGTGCTACAGCTGACCCACATAAGTGGGATAAGCAGGTGGAGCCAAGACTCAGTCACAATCAGAATACAACAGTCCCAGACATAGTGATTGTAGGCGATCTCCGATCGCAGCCCATCCATTTTATTGGCGAGGGATCTGGCGTTGGTGAGAAGAATTGAAGGTAGCGGTGGTTTGGTGCATTGTTTGCGCAACTGAGCACAGAGGCTAGCCGGGCACAGAGGCTAGCCCTGCAGCCTCGTTTCTTCTTCCTCTCTCAGCACCGTCTTTGCCTCTTGCTGGGCCCAAATAACAATCCACGGAGCGCCCAGAGGTCTGGCAATCTTCTCAGGGATGTGGTGTTGATTACTGCAATAAGTGCTGGAGGTGTCGGGAGTTAAGTTGGTGGCCGATGCTTAGAAGTTCCTGGCGACTGTAGGTAATTAGTCCATGCTAGAAGGAGGACAAAAAAAGGCAGGAAAAATACAGAAACAAGCACAGTAGTCCGGAGCGTCTAGCCATAGTGTGTGGGCGTGCAGCCATCTAGCCCCACCTTCTCCCATTATTGTGTGTGGCATTTTGTCAACATGAAAACTAAAAATACTCTTGGGCTAAATTTCTCTAAAAATGCTTTCATAACTACCTCTGCCAAGGGAGGACAGAGGTAATGTTTTCAGAAGTATTGATTGGTTTGTCTGTTGGTTGGTTGGTTTGTCCGTTACCAACATAACTCAAAAAGTTATGAACAGATTTTGATGAAATTTTCAGTAAAGGTGTGTAATGGCAGGGGGAACAGATAGTTAGATTTTGGTGGTGATTCGGATCACAATGTGGATACAGGAACTTTTTGAATATTATTTTATATATTAATCTGGCGCTTTTCATGTACTGCCCCTTTAAGATGTGTGCACTCAGTTACATGTGTGGTCACGCAATAGGACCACGCGCCTCGGCAACCCGGAAGCCAAACACTGCAGAAAAAGTATTAAGGAGGTGTGTACACCAAACTAATTTTTCCTGCTGTGAGTGACTATTTTCTATTCATTCTCTATGTAGTCCAGTGTTTCAAGTGTTGAGCACCCTTGGTGCTGAAATGCTTTGAGCAGTGGACGCTTTTTGTCGTGGTGCTCAGGGCTAAAAAAAAGTTCAACTTGGTCAGACTTCTGTACAGCTACGCTTGTCAATGTCAGACCTTTCTAAGAAGCCAATCAGAATTTAAAAAGGTGGGACACAGGACGCTGGTACAGGAAGACAGGAACGGGAGGTGACGGTGGAGGAGGTGGAAGCTGAACTTTGCTGCATCAAACAATGTGAATTTGTGGTTAATAACTGCAAAAAATGGAATATTACACTGTTGTGTAATATTGCTTAATAATTATGAAGCTTGTCAGTAAACTGTAATGGAGAAGAGAGGGAAAAAAAGAAAACCGACCTGAAAGATTCAATAAACCATGATGTTGATTTAAGATGGAATTACCCAGCCTCAATGTATAGTCAATACAATTATGTTATATTGTTATTATCATTATTATAATGCATTCATCTAATGTAGTCATATCATTTTTGCTGTTGTTTCTCTCGTCTGTTAATAATAATAATGGATTGCATTTATATAGCGCCTTTCATTTAAACTTTTCAGGAAAGGTGTGTGTAATGGCACACGAACAAGATGATTAGATTTTGGTGATGATCTCAAAACGCCTACCTCCACCAAGGCCCTTATCTTCTCAGAGTTTTTGCAAACAATACTCCAAAAACTACTGGATGGATTTGGATGAAATTTCTCCAGAGGTGGCCCTTGGCAAAAGATGAACTCATTAGATGCTGGGGGTGATCTGTGAGTGCATACCTCCGCCAAGGCCCTATTTCGGAATTTACAGATGGATGGCGATATGGACGGACAAAGGGGACGGAGAGGAGGCCCGGGGGTGGGGGGGATAGAGCCTTGGTGGAGGTATGCGCACTAAGTACCCACTAGTTTTGGATGTAATTAGTTATTTGTTGCTATAAAAAAACAGGGGTGTGGGAAAAGACTGAGCATCGTCATGATTGGTTGTGTTTGAGGGCAGTGTCTATGGGCTGCCGCAAAGATATAATAATGTAATGCTGATGCCCATTGCAACTGAGAAACTTGTCACCTAATTATACAGAAACAGGATGGGTATTAAATAAAATATTAAAAAGACAATTAGCTCACATTTTTCTTCCTCTGGTACTCCTGAAGGATTCTGTTTATGCGCTCTGCCTCCTGCAAAAAGAGAAAGAGAATGATGAACTCAGTCTGAAAATGGGGGCAGCTTTCTGGGGAGGAATGTGAGGGTGGAGGGGAAACACAGCAGGAACAGGAAGAGCAAACAGAGGAAGTTATGGGATGAGGAAGTGACACACACTTTGTCAACACCACAATTAAGAGCAATAATCTAGACACACCATCTGAACACGTCCTCAGCCCTCACATTAAAATAAACAGGGCTGGAACCACAATGATGTCACAATATGCATTACATGAAAATTATTTGATGCAATCCAGTAGTTCCCCTACCATTATATTGGGACCAAACAAGATTTATAAAAGTAATGTATTGTTATAAAAAAAAATCAAGCATCATAACTGCTCTGTTATAAAACCTGAAGCAAAAAATAAATTTAAAAATGGGGAAAATTCTATTGCAAAAAATATTCTAAAATATGTGAAAATTTAAATACAAAAACTGACTGTTGAGGTACAAATGGTCTCTAACAGGATCAGTAGCAACCTCTCACCCACTCACCATCTACTTATAGTCTTATTATATCAGTTTGAATTCAGCCAGTTAAGAAAAAAAATTGCAAGTCCTCTTTTAGAGGTGTAAATGTACGTGTTTGTGTGAGAGCCAATCACCATCTGGCTAGTGGGTGCTGAGGCAAGGCTGTGCATCATAGCTGTCCATCTCGCTCAAACTTAGAGAGTCGTAGCTTGCACCTCCTGATGCAGCTCTCTATACTCTGCATACTGGTCGTTAAACACGGCTCGGTACTGGTCCCGCTGCTCATCTGACTTGATGGCCGGGTACTTACTGCAGAGTACAGGTAGACATTAAATTGATGAATTATTTAGAGGAATATACTGTACATGCAATGCATACATGACCTTGTTGTATGCATACATATCCATACAAACAAGGTCCTTTTAGACAGCAAGTGAATAATTAAAAGTCATGAAGGGGTCTGTGCCAAGAGAGCTATGTGTATATATTGTTTGCTTACAAGTGGCTGTATATGTCTTAGACAAAATCTAAACACAAAATTTTGAAGAAAAAAAGGGCTGCAAATTCACAAGAAATGCTGCAAATTCAAAATAAATCCCTCACAAATTTACTTGAAAAAAGTTAAAACTGATAAGAAAATGGACTGGTAATAAAGCATATCAAGAGCAATAACCCCTGCCTCTGTTTTCTTTGAGGATCCCAATACGTTACTGAATGAGAGCAGTTTTCAACTTTTCCATATAATTATTCAGGTAGAACCAAATTATGATAAACCTATTACCCATGAATATACAACAGAAATTAGTTGTATATACAACCTGTAGTTGTAGGCCAAGGTGCACCTGTGTAGCAAGTTGGTGACGCTAGCTTATACTCATTCTATAGTAATGGTGCAATAGAATGTAAATCTTGACCCTTTTGACCCCAAACCCATAGTCAGGTCAGGGTGTAAGCCATCCCAAGGACTTGTCCTTAACTCAGCTATTGGTATCGATTGACATGCCTCCTGACAGTTTCTACCGGAGCTGGAGCCAAACGACGGGGGGAGGAGGGGGGGAGTCAACCAACCCCTGCTGAGTGTTCTGGGGGGAGCCCCCATGTGGTGACCCCACACAATCTACATGGACATTCCATCCTCACACTCAGCTAGCCTGTACGAAGCAGAGGACAATTTGCATACGGACAGAGAGCCCCCTGGGAGACATTCAGAACAATGACTATTGCTTATACACCCCTGGATTAAGGAGAGGACATCCGGGCGCCAGTTGGTCACACGAATGATATGTATTGACTGATATGTACTGTATATCAATATGCAAATGTGCCATGTATTCTCTCTGTTGGTATAACATGTATAAAAGAGCTTGCTATACATGCCTCAACAGCACAGCGCAACAGAGCACAGTGCAACACAACACAGCACACACAGCACAACACAGCGCACAGCGTTACAGTGTGTCTCATGATGTTGGAGGAAAATAAAACTCTGCAACCTCACAGCTCGTCGTACCTCGCCTGAACTTATTTTTCCTCCACACTGGAGGAAAGGCTCCTTTTTAGTTGAAAGGCTCCTGCAACAATTTGATCTGAGTAATAATCTGGTGGGTTGGATTCTGGATTTTTTAACCAACAGGACGCAGAGAGTAAGGGTCAATGGTACATTGTCTGACCAAAAGTGTTCTTCTACTGGCTCTCCTCAGGGGTGTGTGTTGTCACCACTACTCTTCATCCTGTACACAAACATGTGTCGGAGCAGACATGACAACAGACACATTATAAGTATGCTGATGATTCAGCTTGTTGTCAGTCTCCTCCAGGATGGTGGAGAGTGGTCACAGCCAGTAGTTGATGATTTTGTTTCACTGTGTAAGGATTCCTACCCTGCAGCTGAATACGACAAAAAACTAAAGATATGATTATTGACTTTAGAGCAAAACTCCAGGCACAAAAATCACTGGACTAAAAGCCAGACCACTGACTGTGTACAATTCTACAAATATCTTGGGACGCTTATTGATAGTAATTTAAACTTTGAGAGAACTGTGAAAGGGTGTGCAAAACGGGTCAGCAACATTTGCATTGTTTAAGGAAACTTGCACGCCTTCCAAACTGACCGAACCATAATGACACTGTTGTATCGGGTTTTTATTGAATCTGCTTTACCCCTTTTCTTTAGTGTACTGGTTTGGTCAGACAAAACAAAACAGAGGAAATCCTTGGATCAGGATTGTTAGATGGTCCAGTCACTTGCTTGGTGAGTCACAGCTGAGCCTGACATCCTGTCCACCCAGACAGGTACAGAGAATTGGCTACCTCGATTTCAAATGATGACTCCCCACCCTTCGCACTGCCACTTTCTGCCTCTTCCCTCAAGGACGGAGGTTTGCTGTCCCAAAAAGTAAAACCCGCGCTACAAAACAGCTTTGTTCCTGCTGCTGCTTAAAGAGTTGAACAAGATGTAACAATATATTGCCACATAATTTAGTTACCTATTTATTAATTTGATCTTATATTTACTTATTTTTGAAGATTTTTGTATTGGGGTGTCTAAATCTTCTATTGGGTTTTAGACTTCTGAGTTTTTTACTCCTTATGACTAGTCTTTAACTTTTTAATATGACCCTTCTCTCTTATCTCCTTGTTTTTCTCTTATCTCTTTGTCCTATGTCCTGATTGGTGGAGGCTTGAGTACTTTTATCATGTTTATAGTCAGCTTCATGTGTGCCTGTGTTCTGCTGTTCCTGTTGAATCGTAATTGTGGTTTGTAAATACGGATGTCACCTGACTGTAAAACAAATCTACCTACGGGTACAAATAAAGTAACCTGAACTTGAACCTAATTTGAAAAGTCAACATCGTACCTTTCAGTAGTTATTACGTTTACAAGATTTGGGAAAAAACCCATCAGAGTCAAATAGCAATATGCACATCATCAGTGTAAATCAAACCCTGGTACCATGTTTCAGAACATTTGGAACGTAACTGTAGGATGAGTTGATTTCACAAGACAGTTACTGTCTATTAACAGAGGTGAAACAGGAGATCATAAGTCAGGGGCTATAACTCCTGCAAAAAATCTTTCGATTGGAGCCAAATTGCAATATGCACATCAAAAGTGTACATCAAGCCCTGGTGTCAATTTTCAAAGCAATCAAAACAAAACTGTAGGAGAAGTTGATTTTACAAGAGTGGGACAGACGAATGGATGGACGGACAGATGGATGGACTGTCCCATAACATAACGCCCCTTTGGTCTACAACCGCGGGAGATAAAAACTTTAAGCTGGACCTTAAAGGTCATACTGATGACATTTTCATGAAAACAATTTTCTATACATATTATAGCCACAAAACAACCCAGCCACAGGGGGAGCACAAGCCAGTGTACTCCTAGTGCCAGCCCCAAGCCCGGGTAAATGGGGAGGGTTGTGTCAGGAAGGGCATCCAACGTAAAACCTTTGCCAAATCAAACACGTGGATCATGATGAATGAGACTTTAATACCGGATCAGTCGAGGCCCAGGTTAACAACGACCGCCACCGGTGCTGTTAACCGACAGGGCACCGGTGGAAATTGGGCTACTGTTGGTCAAAGATCGAGGAGGAGGAGAGGGGGAAGGTGTATTAGGAGAGAGAGAGAGAAAAGGAAAGGTAGAAGTGTGGAGGTGAGAGTAGGAACGTTAAATGTAGGGACTATGACTGGTAAAGGCAGAGAGTTGGCTGACATGATGGAGAGAAGAAAGGTAGATATAGTGTGTGTTCAAGAAACCAGATGGAAAGGAAGCAAAGCTAGGAGCTTGGAGGTGGATTTAAACTGTTGTACATGGTGTAGATAGGGAAGAGAAATGGCGTAGGAGTAATCTTGAAGAAAGAGTATGTAAAGAGTGTTCAGGAGGTAAAGAGGGAGTCAGACAGAATCATGAGTTTGAAGAAGCTAGAAGTCAAAATGTAAATGTTGATTTGCTGTCAGTGCGTATGCCCCACAAGTTGGATGTCAGTAGAAGAGAAGAGAATTCTGGAGTAAGTTGGATGAAGTGGTAGAGAGTGTTCCCAGGGGAGAGAGAGTGGTGACAGGAGCGGACTTTAATGGACATGTAGGTGAAGGGAACAGAGGTGATGAGGAGGTTCTGGGTAGGCATGGTCTTAAGGAGAGAAATGTGGAAGGACAGATGGTTGTGGATTTTGCTAAAAGGATGGAAATGGCTATAGTGAACACATACTTCAAGAAGACAGAGGAACATAGGGTGACTTACTAGAGTGGAGGAAGGTGCACACAGGTGGACTATATCTTATGCAGAAGGAGAAATCTCAAAGAGATAGGAGACTGCAAGGTGGTGACGGGAGAATGTAGCTAAACAACATCTGATCGTAGTCTGTAGGATAACTTTGCAAAGCAAGAAGAGGAGGAGAATGAAGGCAGAGCCAAAGATTAAGTGGGGGAAGTTACAGAAGGAAGGTCACACAGAGTTCAGGAAGGAGTTGATACAGGCTCTGGGTGGTAGGGAAGAATTACCAGATGACTGGGAAAGTACAGCAAAAGTATTGAGGGAGATGGGTAGAAGGGTATATGGTGTATCCAGTTTACAGAGGAAGGAAGACAAGGAGACTTGTTGGTGGAATGAGGAGGGACAGGAAAGTATTCAAAGGAAGAAGTTGGCAAAGAAAAAGTGGGATAGTCAGGGAGATGAAAAAAGTAGACAGGAGTATTTGGAATCTAAGTGCATGGCAAAGAGAGAGGTGGCAAAGGCAAAGGCATATAGTGAGTTGTAAGAGAGGCTGAACACTAAGGAAGGAGAAAAGGACTTCTATCGACTGGCTAGACAAAGAGATCAAGCTGGAAAAGATGTACAGCAGGTTAGGTTGATTAAGGATAGAAATGGTAATGTACTAACAAATGACGAGAGTGTGTTGAGAAGGTGGAAGGAGTACTTTGAAGAGCTGACGAATAAAGAAAATGAGCGAGGAGGATGGATGAAGGAAAGATAGTGAACAAGGAAGTCCCAAGGATTAGCAAGGTGGAAGTGAGGGCAGCTTTGAAGAGGATGAAGAATGGAAAGGCAGTTGGTCCAGATGACATACCTGTGGAGGTATGGAGATGTTTAGGAGAGATGGCAGTGGACCTTTTAACCAGATTGTTTAACACAATCTTGGAGAGTGGGAGGATGCCTCAGGAGTGGAGAAGAAGTGTTTTGGTATCAATTTTCAAGAACAAGGGTGATGCTCGGAGCTGTAGTAACTACAGAGGCATAAAGTTGATCAACCACACTATGAAGATATGGGAAAGAGTTGTTGAAGCTAGATTAAGAGGAGAGGTGACAATCAGTGAGCAGCAGTACGGTTTCATGTGAAGAAAGAGTATTACACAATCATGTGAAAAAATTAGGACACCCCATTAAATATTCAGTTCTTTATTTGGAAATGTTCACATGTCTATGTCTAACCTTGTTTTTGTTTTAATTTGCATTTTTAACATTTATTTTAGCCATTTTAAGTGGGAATGAATGTGGGGGTGTCCTAAAAAATATGGGAGGTGTCCTAATTTATTCCTCATTATTTGTTTACAATGACATTTTACAGAAAATTTGAAAAAAGTCTTTAATTCATTTTTAATTGTTTAGTTGTATTACATGAATTTCACAGTATTTTTTTAACATTGATATTAAATATCCACATGTCCAAATATGCTAAAAAAAACAACACAGGCTTATACAAGGTGTCCTAATTTTTTTCACATGACTTTAGATGCAATGTTCTAAGAGTGCTGATGGAGAAGTATAGAGAAGGTCAGAAGGAGTTGCACTGTGTCTTTGTGGATCTAGAGAAAGCATATGATAGGGTGCCAAGAGAGGAAGTGTGGTACTGTATGAGGAAGTCAGGAGTGGCAGAGAAGTATATGAGGATGGTACAGGACATGTATGAGGACAGCGAGATGGTGGTGAGGTGCTCTGTAAGAGTGACAAATGAATTCAAGGTGGGGGGGGGGGGCGTGTTACATCAGGAATCGACTCTGAGCCCCTTCTTGTTTGGCATGGTGATGAACAGGCTGACAGACGAGGTCAGGCAAGAGTCTCTGTGGACCATGATGTTTGCAGACGACATTGTGATCTGTAGTGAGAATAGGGAGCAGGTGGAAGAGAACCTGGAGAGGTAGAGGTATGCTCTGGAGAGAAGAGGAATGAAAGCCAGTAGAAGCAAGACAGAATACATGAGTGTGAATGAGAGGGAGGCAGGTGTAATGGTGAAGATGGAAGGAGTAGAGGTAGTGAAGGGAGATGAGTTTAAATACCTGGGGTCAACCATCCAAAGCAATGGAAAATGCACAAGAGAGGTGAAGAAGAGAGTGCAGGGAGGGTGGAGTGGGTGGAGACAAGTGTCAGGGGTGATTTGTGACAGAAGGATAGCAACAAGAGTGAAAGGGAAGATGTACAAGACAGTAGTGAGAAGTGCTATGATGTATGGTTTGGAGACGATGGTGTTGACAAAAAGACAGGAGGTGGAGCTGGAGGTGGCAGAGTTGAAGATGCTAAGATTTTCATTGGGAGGGACTAGAAAGGACAAGATTAGAAATGAGTATATCAGAGGGACAGCTCATGTTGAGCGGTTTGGAGACAAAGTAAGAGAGGCAAGGCTGAGATGGTTTGGACAGGTGCAGAGGAGGGATGGTGAATATATTGGACAAAGGATGTTGAAGATGGAGCTGCCAGGCAGGAGGAAAAGAGGAAGACCACAAAGAAGATTCATGGATGTAGTGAATGAGGACATGGAGAGGGATGGTGTTACAGAGGAAGATGCAAGGGATAGAATGAGATGGAGACAGATGATCCACTGTGGAGACCCCTAAAGGGAGCAGCCGTAAGGAGGAGAAGAAGATTATAGCCACAAAACTTTTAGAAAGGTGCAGAATGAAAGTAAATATTTTCTTGAAAAAAATATTATAGTTGTTCAATTAATATTTTTTAAGTGCAAGGATCTCAAAGCCAACAGCATAACTCGGTTGACGCCACATGTCGTCACGGCTTGTTAGATGTGAACTGTGCCAAACACCTGTGTCTTGTGGATATTTGTCTCAACCTGGCAACTAGGACAATATTATAGTGGGGCAAGAGTGAGTGGGACATCTATGATGATCACCTTTAAGATTTCACACAATGCCAACACCACAAACAATGCCGGAGTGAATGCACAGGTTCATCTCTAATTTACAAGAATATAGTCACAAATTTAAAAGAAAAAAAATTCTCATTTAACCAAAGGTGTGAATTCACAAGAAAAATAAAGTCCAACTTTGCAATAAAAATCAGAAATTTACTGAAAAAAAAAAAATCACAAATTCGCAAGGAAAAACATTTTACCAACATCGGCAGGCCAGTTTATTTTTTATAACTTAACTGTTTTACAATCATTTTAGACTTAAACAGGTTTTGCAAATTCATTCAGATTTATTTGTACAAAATTGCTCAAAACTGCTCCATTGTCAAGGTTGTATACTGTATATAGCTACGATAGTGTGTATCTACATTTCTGTTTATATTTGATCAAAGTAAAAGTCTCATTGTCAATCTCATGTTTCATGCTTTTCAACCCACCATGTGTTAATCAACAGTTTACTTCTGTTTGTAGTCATTATAATCAATTTCTTTTCTGTTCAGTCGCTAATTCATTGCTAGTTGCCTACTGTGTGATGCCCTATAAGCTGTGTTCTAGTTAATCATATTTTATTTGGTTACAACCAAACCATTAAAAACTGCATTTAATGGTATAAAAGCTGTCAGCTGATCTTTGAACGAAAAAAAATCCAATACAGCCTGTCTGATTTCTAAACTGTTGGATGGCTGAAAAGAATCTTACTGTATGCATGAAAATAAAGAATGAGTTTGAGTCGTCCTGATTCAGTTCTTTCCTTAGAGCTTCACTGTGACATCAACAACATTAACAGAGAATGTGTTATCAGATGTACACATAGTCATGGTGATGGAGGAAAAAAAAACCTGTTCGATGTCTGTTGACTGAGCTTGATAATCGAGATTAATACACAAGTTAAAAATACGAAAACATTATCGTAAACTGTTATAGTAAATTGTTACGATAAAAGTCTTATGTGGACCCTCTCAGAGTACTGTAATTCTCTATTAATCTTCATTTCTTCTTTTTTAGCAGTACTTACGCGATGTAGTCGGGTACGACAACAGGTTTAGGAATGTATCCTGATGGTATTGCTCCCTGTAAAACCTTTGCAGTAGCTGCTTGTGGTGTAGCCTGGATGGGAACCACCGAGGAGCCCTGGATCTGCTCTGGGACTTTAGGAGGAGGACCAGAATCTGGAACCACCTGTAGAGAAAAAAAAACCAAACAAACACATTAACTTTAATTATTAATAGATTAGATGGCAAACACCATCATAGCAAAGCTAAAACAAAGGCTATATGCAGTTTCTGTTTACAAAATGCTTACCAAGGTTTCCATAGCTCTCATCTCTGATGGTTGCATCTATGCATGAAAAACATATCAAATATAACTCCATTAAAATTTTCAGACTCATTCTCACAGCAGCACAAGCACTGTATACAGTAGGTAATGTAAACAAGGAAGTAACATGTAGTATTATTTACATTATAGGAAGTCCAGCATGCATATCAGTGGCCCATAATGAGAACTGTGATCAACATAAAATGGACTGGAAAAAATAAGTCTCCCTCCCCAAAAATGGAACTTCTCATTAGATGTATTAATTTGAAGTCAATCATATCAGAAATGTAGAATAGTTGCGACAACAGAAGAGGACCCCTCACCAAAATAAATAGAAGCCCTCATAAGATGTGTCTGAAAATCAAATGTTTCCAAGGTACCGATGAGTTAAACCTCCTGTATAAATCTGAAGTCAATTTGATCAGAAACGTAGAAATTATAGGGGTGACAACATAAAACGACCCCTCCCCAAAATAAATGGAACCCCTCATTCGATAAGTCTGCAAACTGAACTTGTCCAAGGTATTGATGAGCTAAGGCTGTGTCCACTGAGCGTTTTTTTTTTTAGCACTCTGAGCGTCTGTTTTCTGGTCATTTTCTATGTAGTTCAGCGTTGAATCTACTCAGCTGGAGCAAAAATGCTCTCAGCAGTGAGCGTGTTTTGTCACTGCACTCAGGGCAGTGGGAGCTGACAGAATCAGCCAGTCACAATTGGGTGATTATGGTGTGATCATGGTCTTTAAAGTCTATCAGCAGAAGCTTGGAGGGCTATATGTTTTCTTACCAGTTACTGCAATTTGGAGCAGTTAGCAGAGAGCTTCAGGGCAAAATGTGCGAAACCTCGACTGCAAGCTATGAGTGACAGGTCAAACAGTTGCTAGGATACAGGGAGGACACCCCCCCTTTTAGAGCACCTAAATGTCAGGTCAGGCATTGGTTTGCTTGCGACCGGATAACCATGAAAACCGGTACTACCTGCCTCATGGGTCGGGCCGTCGGTGACTCAACCGGCAACCCCGCCCTTCTGAAGGCATGGAGGGTGAAACTGGGCATCCTGGCAGAACTAAAAACAATATCTGTCACAGGTCTCTGGTGGACCACTCCCAGTTAGATGGGGTGAGACTGGACATCCTGGCAGATAAGCACATCTGTCGCAAGGTCTGTGGTGGACTTTTGCCAGTCGGTGCATGGTGACATGCACTACACAAAGAGCAGAGATAAACAAACCTATCATCTGGTCAGTCACTGCAACAGATACTGGAGTCATTTTGTTTTGGCCTGTCCTTGCCACTGATAATACCTCTATCTGCCAAGAATGTGCCGCTAGTCCAGCAAAAGCTAGCGGTACTCAAATACTTTGCAAGCAGTTTCATGAAATAGTCAGTCAGAAAGCAACTCATACCGGCTCGGAAGTCGCCCTGGTTAACAAGGTCGGGAGTTCCTGGCAGCGGAGGGCAAAAGACAGAGCTGCGTGGAGGAATCTGATCAGACCTAAATGAAACAGTCATTGTCGCCCCCGACAGACTGCTATGATGATGATGATGATGATGGAGCGCCCACAAAAAGGGGCCTAACTGTATTGGGACACTGACACAAGTTTTGTTATTTTAGATGTTTCCCAAAACATTTTCAAGATACAGTTATATAACCAATATGGACTTAAAAGTGCAGACTCTCAGCTTTAATTTAAGGGTATTCACATCTAAATTAGTTACAGTTTAGGAATTGCAACCATTTTTATATAAAATCTAATTTCTGGGGCTAAAACTAATTTAACAGACTAACACTGCCATAAATAAAATGTTCATTTTTAATACTTTGTTGAGAATCCTTTGCAGGCAGTGACTGCTTGAAATCTGGAACCCATGGACATCACCAAATGCTGGGTTTCCTCTTTTGTGATGTTTTGCCAGGCCCTCACTGCAACTGTCTTCAGTTGTTTGTGGGTCTTTCTGCCTTAAGTTTTGTCTTAAACATATGAAATTCATGCTCAATCAGGTTGAATCTGGCGATTGACTCAGCCATTGCAGAGTATCCCACTTCTTTGCCTTAAAATATTCCTGGGTTGCTTTTGCAGCACATTTTGAGTCATTGTACATTTATACTGTGAAATGCCATCCAATCAGCTTTGATGCATTTGGCTGAATCTGAACAGAGAGTTTATCCCAATACACTCCAGAATTCATCCGACAGATTCTGTCTTCTGTCACATCATCAGTAAACACTAGTGACCCAGTTCTATTGGAAGCCATGCATGCCCATGCATCACACTGCCTCCACCAACTTTTACAGAAGATGTGGCGTGCTATGGATCATGAACCATTCCAAGCCTTCTTTGTACTTTCCTCTTTCCATCATTCTGGTACAGGTTGATCTTGGTTTCATCTGTCCAAAGAATGCTGTTCCAAAACTGGGCTGGCTTCTTTAGATGTTTTTTGGCTAAATCTAATCTGGCCTTTCTATTTTTGAGGTTGATTAATGGTCTGCACCTTGTGCTGAGCCCTCTGTATTTGCTCTCATGAATTTTTCTCTTAATGGTAGACTTAGATACTGTCAAACAGTGTTCTTTACTTGGGTTGATGTTGTGAAGGGGTTTTCCTTCACCAGGGAAAGAATCCTGTGATCATCCACCAATGGTGTCTTTCATGAACCTCCAGGCCTTTTTGATTCCCCAAGATCACCAGTGCGCTTTTTTTCCTCTCAAAATGTACCAAACTGTTGATTTGGTCACTCCTAACATTTCCGCGCTCTCTCTGATGGATTTCTTCTTCTTCTTTTTTGTCAGCCTAAGGATAGTCCGTTTCACTTCCATTGAGAGTTCATCTGACTGCATGATGTGGGTTCACAGCAAGAGCTTCCAAATGCAAATGCCACACCTGGAATCAACCTTTTACCTGCTTGATTGATGATGGATTATGAGGGAATAGCCTGTGCAGCCCATGAAATAGCTTTTTAGTCAATTGTCCAATTATTTTTGAGCCCCTGGCTGCAACTCCTAAATTGCAACTCCAATTTGGATGCAAATACTCTGAAATTAAAGCTCACAACATGTATCGTGAATACGTTTTGGTAAACAGCTATAATAACAAAACTTGTGTCGGTGTCCAAATATATATGGAGCTAACTGCATATGCAGCTGCTGCTTAGACAGTTAACTTACATTTGTGAAAAAAGTAAATTAAGCTACCATGTAAGTTATTAAAAGCTTTACCTTAGTGTCCTGTTTTTGTATATTGTCGGTTTGCATTTTGGTCTCTTAAAGGTATAAATTAGCAACACATTTGTGTGAAGTTTGAATTAGAGTGAACTCCGACAACCCTGCAGCACACCAACTATACAGGTAGGATTCACAGCTCACTGCTCCAATGCTGTAAGCCTGTGTTCAAATTACATGAGCTGTTGTTGCAATGGAGTCTGTATCAATTTGATGCAACAATAAGTGTTACCAAAGTGTTCATAGAAAATCATCTCTGTCTTGATATAGTTGAGAAACCCCAGGCCCCATCCCAAAAGAGTTGGTCAATATCTTACCTCCTGGCCATATCTTTCCCGGTATCTGCGTGCAGCTTCATGTCTCCATAGCTTGAGACACACAATGGCTCCGATCAGATACACAACCATGGTGACAAACAGAAAGATAATGGCAGCAGTCTGGCCTGCCTCCGTCCTGCAAAAGGCTCCGTTGATGCCGTTGTTGAAGACCGGGTAGGAGCAGAGCCCTCCACGGGTTGTGTCTCGTACATAGACAATGCCTAATGACACAAACACAAATCAAGAAAAAGAGGTAATGTGATTAGCACTTGGGGTATGAAAGGTCCGGTTGGTCTAAATGTATTTAAGCTCATCTGGCAAAGCACATTTCAGTGTTTCCTCTGGTAACATTTCTGGGTGGCGGCCCGCTTCGCCAGAAAAATTACCGCTGCGCTTATGAGGAGATATGAATTTAAGAAAAATATATGAAGCAATGACTTTCCGCAAGCATGCACACGAACAACGTGCGTGGCAGTCATCCACACGGAGTTTAGAAGCGCCTCGCCCACGCGAGCTTTCCAGTCACCGGAGTGTCTAGCTAGCGTGACTGTCCGACAGAAACATGGGTTTATTAAAGTACTTTAAATGCGGAAAAAATCAGAAGAGGTATGCAAGCACTGGAGGCAGGCATTTATCATGATTTTAACCTGCTGGAAATGAGAGCAATAATGGAAGAGTCGCTTAGCTGAGAGATGTGGTTAGAATTCATATGCAGCCGGCTTCAAAAGAAGGGAAAGGCAAGGGGGACTGATGAATTGCTGAGGATATATTTCACCAGCCACTACAATATTAAGTTATGTTCCCTATTATGTACCTGGCAAGTTAAAATGACTGAAATTCACCAAGTCAATGACTTTAATCCGTCAGCAGCCTTCAGACAAACTAAACGTGCCAACATTTGGATTTCAAAATAAGGGAGGTTTTTTCTGATGTCTGGTTGGTGGTGAGGTTTCTAAAAAAAACAAAAAACAAAACAGCTATAAATATATAGAAATATTATAACAGAAATAATGGCATCCTTGGTCATTTAAGTTAATTTATTCCATTAAATAGAATTTTATTAATATTTTTTTCTTTGTAATGAGTGTTAAATTATTGTTCTGTTCTGACTGCAAAGTTATGGTCAAAAATGTAGACTGTTATAAGGAAAAAGTAAAAAATTTTTTTACCACAGTCTGTTTCAATTTTATTTTAAAAAACAATAATTTTATTAAAAAAATAGCCATAAAATAATCCACAAATTTATAATAAAGTTTCAAATGTACAAGAAAAGTCAATTTTACAAGAGGAAATTACAAATTTGAAGAAAATGGTTTCAAATTTAGGTAAATTCACAGACAAAAGTAGAAAACTATAAAAAAAAATTGTTATGAATTTTGGAGAAAAACCTCAAACCTTCAAGACTGAAGTCATTACTCAGCTTTTTAAGTGGGTGCTCTTTGTACCCTTAACCCAACTACAAATTTTTGGTTGTCTACTTTTAATTATTAATTTCAAAGCACTGCTTTTACATCAGTTGAATTTCTGGTTACTACACCCACCTGATCATATAAGTTAAGTATGCATGAGTATATTACTATTATGAATTTTTTTCCCCTTCCCTACTCTCTCAATGGAAAAAAAGAAACACTAGAATAAAAATACAAAAAATACACATATTTTTGTCATTTATGTAAATCATGACAAAAAAATCCTGCAAGACAAAACATGACACTTGATATTTTCTAACCTGTTTGTATACCACCATCGACAGAGAGAGAACCTGAATTAGACAGAGTTCAGAGAGGGCAAGATGAGACTGAAGAGAGGAGCCAAGGAGAGGAAAGTGTTCAGGCAGAGGGTCCAGGAGAGATGAGAGCAGAGGAAGGAGAGAAGGCTAACACCACTAAAAAGTCTAAACACAGGACATCTGGGTGGGACCCCAGCTAGCCCAATATTCCAGCATTTAAGCCTCGGTCGTACAATACTTCAAATGGTAAGTTCCATATGCAAAGTTACTGTGCAAAATTTAAAAAAGAAATAAATTCTATAAAATAAACATATTCCAGTAACAATCGTGTCATACGTTTACTGCCCCCCTGCCCGGAAAAAATATGTTGCCACCGCGCCAAGGTCTTTCAGCCAGAGGGAAAACTGCATTTGGCTCGGAACGTTACTGTTGATAGTAACATTTGTAAGTAAATATTTTACATAATGACGTTAGCAAAATTATACCACAGCAACACAAGAACTAAGAAGTATACAGTGCATGTGTGAAAATATATTGACATCAAAAAAGTTCATTCGTCTTATTGATTATACAGTGATATTTTGCAAATTGAACTAAAACTAAGGAAAAAGAATTCATTACACAAATGTAACATGTAAAAACTACGCTCTTGAAAAACAGACGGTTAAAAAAAGTCAGCAAAATACAATATTTGTCAGTGGGTGCCAACATTTTTGCATACCATTGTAATGTATGCATAAAGTACTTTCTACTTTCAGTAAGTTTAGCAATTAACAACTGAATGATTCAACTTAAAGTTACTGCATGTAACTTTTTGAATTTGAAGTTGTGAGGACTCCTTGTGGTCACTAAGTGAACTAAAGTCAAGGGGTGTGCCTTTATAAATTAAAAAAATATTTAGTGACATCATCAAGAATGTCATTATTGTGAAATTTTACAGAACTGTCACAATATCATTTTTTGGCCGTATTGCCCTCCCTTACTGCAGCCCCATATACTCCATTCATACCTTCACAGCCTCTGCTGCTTAGGGGGGGAGGCAGCTCTCAGAAATGAAAGAAGTGAAGTTGGCTGCTATTCACTTAGCAACCACAAAGTGTCACTAAAACCTGGGTAGGATGGTGGTATAGTGGTTAGCACTATTGCCTCACAGTAAGAAGGTTGTGGGTACAAAACTACCAGCCAGCAGGGCTCATCTGTGTGGAGTTTGCATGGTCTCCCCATGCTTGCTTGGGTTTACTCTGGGTACTCCGGTTTCTCCCACATTCCAATTAAAACATCAAGTTAGGTTAACTGATACTCTAAAGTGGCCCTAGGTGTGAATGTCTTTGAATGGGGTGAAGGACTGGGCACTGCCAGTGACTGCCTCATCCATGTGGGAAGCCCTTGAATTTCCCTTTGAGATTAATAGAGTATACCAACTAATAAAGTATACCAAACCTGATTATTCAAAAAATAAATTTCCTTGTTTCATCATCCCAGGAACACACAAGGGCTGCAGCAGCTCCACATCTGGGCATGTCAAACCACATTTCCATGAAGCCGATCCTAGCCTACAAACCTCTAATATGCAGGGACAAACCTACCACCAGAACAATGCAGTACTGTGGACTGAGTGAGGCTTCTTCAGCATCACAGGACTGTTTTCAACACACAGACTGGAAGTGTTCAAAGAGGGCACAGATACACAGATTGTGCTTGTGCCCCCCCCCCCCAAGAAAAAAAAATCAGCCGTCATCTGTCTCAGTGATTAATGCCCCTGTTGCTCTGACCCCAGTAATCATGAAGTGTTTTGAGAGAATCCTCCTAAAGCAATCATCCCTGCTGGTCTGGATAGCCTTCAATTCGCCCTATAGGGGGAACCGATCAACAGAGGTCGCAGTCTCCATAATGCTCCACTCAGCCCTGACCCACCCGCAGCATCCTAACACTTATGTTAGGATGCCATTTGTTCACTTCTGTTTGGTGTTTAAACACGGTAATCCCAGACAAGCTGGCAATGAAGCTCCACAACCTGGGACTGTCCACCTCACTGTGTTCCTGGATCAAGTACTTTCTCGCCAATAGGCCTCAGGTGGTGAGAATAGGGGACAGCACATCATCCACACTGGCCCTGAACACAGGTACGCCACAGGGCTGTGTGCGCAGCCCAAGCCCTCTTCAACTTTTTCACATGACTGTTCTGCCAGCCACTCCAAATACGGTTGTGAATGTTATGGATGATACCACTGTGGTGGGTCTCATTTCAGACAATGATGAGACCCAATAGAGAGGAGGATCCAGCACCTGACACAATAGTGTTCAGCACACAACCTCGTCCGGAACACCAAGGAGACCATTGTGGACTATAGAGCTAGGAAGACAGAACACGCTCCCTCTCCTCATACACAGGGATGCAGTAGAGCATACAACATCAAGTTCCTAGGCGTCCATATCACATCCTATCTGACCTGGTCTCAGAACACATCCCACCTGGTGAAGAAGCCCAACAAAAGCTCTTCTTCCTCAGAAAGCTGAATCAAGTCAGTGGCGGTAATGCACCTGTAAGCTGGGTGCCAAACTGCCAATCAAATCTAAAAGAAGAAGAAAAATGGGCTGGACTCTCCTCTCAGCTGCTCGCAAACTTCTACAAAGCCACTATAGCATCTGAGCATCTCACAGAGCAAACAAATTTTGTTGCAATGTACAAATGTGTTCTGCAATGACAATAAAGTCTTATTCTTATTCAATAGAGAGCATCCTCTGTCTTAGTATGACCGTATGGTACGGCAGCTGCACGGCACAGGACAGACAGGACTTGGCCCGGGTGGTGAGAACAGCGCAGGGGATCATGGGATGTTCTCTCCCTGACCTGGCCTCAATATGGTTGGTTCCAGAAGAAGGCCAAATGCATCACTTCAGATCCCACCCACCTGGGCAATGGACAGGTGGGCTTCCTTCCAGAGAACTGTACAGAAACATAAAGACATGCACCACCAGACTGAAAGAGCCCTTTTTTCTCCAAAGCTGTGAAATTCATCTCCCCCTTGCAGTCACACACTCATGTAAACACTCCCCCCGCAGACAAACGCACAAAGGCCACCAGACCCCTGCAGTACACACATAATCACTCACTATGCCTTGGGACTTGCACTGTGTTGCACTTCAGACATCTTCTGCTGCCATGTCATTTGCTTATATTGTTTTTATAGTGTGCTATGTGTTTATAGTCATTTTTGTGCATTTTAAGTTATGCCTTTTTGAAACCGAGGGCTACCAAACAAAATGTTATGTGCATGCATAATGACAAAGAGATCTTGAATCTTTCCATGAAAAACACATTTCTTTTCCATTGCAAAAAGTTCTAAGATCTACACAATCACGCTGTATCTGTGTTTCAATGTCATCTTCCATCCATCCATCCATCCATCTTCTACTGCTTATTTGGGGATCTGGGTTGCAGGGGCATCAGTCCAGGCAGAGTAGCCCAGATTTCTGCCCGGTTCACATAGCACCATGATCCCCATGATCCCTCCTGCAGGTGGTGAGCCCACTGGAGGGAGAACCCATGTGACTCCTTTGGGTACACTGGGTCCTTCATGTGACGTTTTTCATGGAGATCTACTGGACCGCTCTTAGTCTGGCCCTTCACCCAGGACCAGTTTGCCTTGGGAGGCCCTACCAGGGGAAAACTGTCCCGACAACATAGCTCCTGGGATCATTTGGGCACTCAAACTGCTCCACCACAATAAGGTGGTGATCCACGGAGGGGTCAATGTCATCTTATGTTTTCTAATTCAGGTTCATCATTATGAAAGGCAAATAAATGATGTGCTATATTTTCTATTCAAAGGAATTTCATGTGTGTTTTCATGGAAAACATGGACATTTCCAAGCAACCCCATGCAGTATGAGCTTCACATGGAAACAAGCATTTACAGCGGAGCAGCATGGCACATAATACCAACCACTAAAAATTTCAAAGTTAATTTTTTTTTTTTTTTTTTTGTTTTTGTATACTTTATTGATCCCCAGAGGGGAAATTGAGGGCATCCACCTGGATAGATGAAGCAGCCACAGTATGGCGCTATCCCTTTACCATTCACACACACATTCACACCTAGGGCCACTTTAGAGTCTCCAATTAACCTAATCAACCTAATCTGCATGTTTTTGGCCTGTGGGAGGAAACCGGAGAAATCCCGGAGTAAACCCACGCAGATACGGGGAGAAACATGCACAACTCCACACAGATCACTGTTGGTCAGGGGCTGGGATCGAACCAGGGATCTCATGGCCAAGGGTGAGTTGCTGTGCTGCCGCAGCGCTAACCACTGCTCCACCGCACCGCACCAATTAATGCCAACATGGTTGTGGAGACGAAGGGAAAGATTGATGGTATATCCTCATATGCTTTGGGCTAGCATGAACACAAAAGAGACAAGGCTGGTGGCTTGGGCTATTTTTAGTCAGAGTGGAGACACACGGTCAGCCAGCCAGGGACAGAGGTTCTGTAAAATGTGGACAAAATTATTGGTACCCCTCTGTTAATGAAAGAAAAACCCACAATGGTCACAGAAATAACCTGAATCTGACAAAAGTGGTAATAAATAAAATTTCTATGAAAATTAACCAGACAATGCTTTTGAATTGTGGTTCAGCAGAATTACTTTAAAAAACAAACTCATGAAACAGGCCTGGACAAAAATGATGGTACCCCTAGAAAAAGATTGAAAATAATGTGACCATAGGGACATGTTCAACCAAGATGTGTCCTCTAATTAACATCACAGGTGTCTACAAACTTGTAATCAGTCAGTCGGCCTATTTAAAGGGTGACAAGTAGTCACTGTGCTGTTTGGTGACATGGTGTGTACCCACACTAAACATGGACCACAGGAACCAAAGGAGAGAGTTGTCTCAGAAGATCAGAAAGAAAATTATAGACAAGCATGTTAAAGGTAAAGGCTATAAGACCATCTCCAAGCAGCTTGACGTTCCTGTGACTACAGTTGCACATATTATTCAGAAATTTAAGATCCACGGGACTGTAACCAGCCTCCCTGGACGTGGCCGCAGGAGGAGACGGATAATACGAATGGTAACAAAAGAGCCCAGAACAACCTCTAAACACATTCATGGTGAACTCCAAGATCAAGGTACATCAGTGTCAGATCGCACCATCCATCGTTATTTGAGCCAAAATAGACTTCATGGGAGACGACCAAGGAGGACACCACTGTTGAAAACAAACCATAAAAAAAGCCAGACTGGAATTTGTCAAACTGCATTTTGACAAGCCACAAAGCTTCTGGGAGAATGTCCTATGGACAGACGAGACAAAACTGCAACTTTTTGGCAAGGCACATCAGCTCTATGTTCACAGATGCAAAAATGAAGCATACCAAGAAAAGAACACTGTCCCTACTGTGAAACATGGAGGAGGTTCTGTTATGTTCTGGGGCTGCTTTGCTGCATCTGGCACAGGGTGTCTTGAATCTGTGCAGGGTACAATGAAATCTCAAGACTATCAAGGTATTCTAGAGAGAAAATGTGCTGCCAGCGTCAGACAGGCTTGGTCTCAGGTCGCAGCTCGCAGGTCATGGGTCTTGCAACAGGATAATGACCCAAAACACACAGCTAAAAACACCCAAGAATGGCTAAGACCCAAACATTGGACTATTCTAAAGTGGCCTTCTATGAGCCCTGATCTAAATCCTATTGAACATCTATGGAAGGAGCTGAAACTGCCATCTGGAGAAGGCACCCTTCAAACCTGAGACAACTGGAGCAGTTTTGCTCATGAGGAGTGGGCCAAAATACCTGCTGAGAGGTGCAGAAGTCCTCATTGACAGTTACAGAAATCGTTTGATTGCAGTGATTGCCTCAAAAGGTTGTGCAACAAAACATTAAGTTAAGGGTACCATCATTTTTGTCCAGGCCTGTTTCATGAGTTTGTTTTTCCAACTAATTCTGTTGAACCACAATTCAAAAGCATTGTCTGATTTTCAATGGTTAATTTTCATAGAATTTTTATTTATTACCACTTTTGTCAGATTCAAGTTATTTCTGTGACCATTGTGGGTTTTTCTTTCATTAACAGAGGGGTACCAACAATTTTGTCCCACGGCTGTATATATATGCATATAATGGTGACATATAATTGATCCAGTCCTCTGCACAAATTTTTAAAGTCTATGGAGGCTTTAATAATTACTAAAGTCTGTGAAAAGTGCTCTCCCAAATAAACTTATTATTATTATTATTAAATAACAATGTTGTCAAGTTGGTCCTATGCACTCCACGGTACATTAATTCTGTGTATAATCATTTTTGTATAATTTCACCATATTTTAAACACATTTACGTTGCTGCACTATGTCACAGGTGAGACAGGTGAAACTCCTTATACAAAGATATAGAGTGATGATAATCAAGTCAGTGGCGGTAATGCACCTGTAAGCTGGTTGCCAACCGCCAATCAACTCTAAAAGAAGAAGAAGAAACTGTCAGACGATTACATCATTAACAAATCCTCCTGAGACTGATGGTTCCCACCACCATAATGGGGATACAACAGGAGAGATGGCCAGATAAAGCGCCAACCTTTATCAAGTTCCTGTTCCCTATGATTGTTTCCTGATTCTGTAGTGGAAACAGGGTTTATGTCTCACCTAGTTGGAACACCACAGTAAATGCCCAATTTCTACAATTGTGCATGTCAGTATTGTGTTTTTACAGCAAATTAACATGCACTGTGTTTTCAGTGGGTGTTGCTACCAGTAGCTCATGGCTGACTGGCCAGAGCAGATTGATTCCCCTACTTTGTACAATGAAACAAAAGAAAAACTGTCTATTTTGAAGAGCAATTATAAACTGAAGAAAAATTAAATTGAAGAAGCAAATTATAATTGAAGAAAAATTAAAATTCCTTTTATATTGAGTTAAATCAGCCATAGAGTGATGCAACTTGGTTAAATTTGCCTAAAAATACCTCTTGGTCTTCTGGGTTGATACGGAATGCAGTCATCTTGGACATGACATCATTTTGTCAGATGGTTTTCAACCTCAGACGGAAAAGGCACAAACCTGGAGTATCTCTGAGAGTTGTTCTTTACATTTATTATACATTAAAACCTTTTAATTAAAGAACCACAGTAAATTTTTAACTAGACTATTTCTGAATAGGTAAGCTCAGCTTCAGAGAGTGAATGTTTCCTACCTGCTGCCATGTACAACACTGCCAGTGCCAAGTTTATGATAAACTCTGTCAGAGGCCACCAGTTGGAGTCGAGCAGGATTGTGCGGTAGTACATCGTCATCCCCAGCACTAACACAATCACAGTCACCAACCACGCCAACCCTGCTACCACCAGCACAAACGGGGGTCTTGGGGCCCGAGTAGTAGGCCCCACCTGTCCCGCCACCATAGTAACCTCCCCCATACGCTCCTCCGTATGCTCCACCAGGAGATGAATATCCAAACATGTTGAACCACTCGTTGTCTTTGTGGATGTAAGCGCAGACGCAGGCAAACACGGCTGCTCCCAGCAGTAGCTCCACACAGCCCAGGATCCTCAGCAGCCCCGCCCAGGACTTCATGTATGCGTATCGCTGATGGTACTCCTCCACTCGCTCAGTGTAGGTCAGACCTGTGCGGTAGGTGCGCCCCGATAAGGACTCATTGCCCTCACGTGTGTCCAGAAGCTCCTTGTGGGAGTTGTAGCTGCCACCTGAGCCACCATATGGATCTCGGTATGATCCAGGAACAGAGGGGGAATGTGGGGGAGAGCAGCGGACACCCTCGGTGGTGGTGTTGTTGTTGTCGCATGAAGAAGCAGGCATGGACCACGCTTTTTTACTGCTGCGGTTGCTTCCCCTGAAGAAGTTTCTTCCAGGAGTTGGGGATGAAACGGTGAACTGGTTTGATGTCAATGGCAGGGTCAGGATCTGGATCCGCGTTGTCCTCGCCTTCCCACTGGGATCGAACTCAGCCCCACTGGAGGTTGGGTAGGGAGGGGCGGTGGTGGGAGAGGGTCAGCGCTCCGAGCAGATTGAGGAGTTCTCTGCTCTGTCAGAGGCTGGAGATCATATGAGTCTGATCTAGATAAGGACCCTTGGGAAACCTGGTCGTAGTGGGGCGCCTGGCGGACACGCTCAGTGTGTCCGTAAAAGCCTCCTCCATAGGACATGAGGATGGTGATGGTCCCTGAAAATACACAAACGTTTATAAGAAATTGTTTAAACAAGTTGTATATTTCAATTACAAGAAAAAAAACCAAAAAATTGTTAAATTGCTAACTTAATTTATATGCTTTGTTGTCTTGTTTTCTGTATTGATAGTCCTGATGTATTAACTGCGAAGAAACTCTACATTTTTGTTTATCAAATTACTATATTATATCAATCAGCAAATGATGGACAAATCTTTATAAGCGCATTTACTTCTGCTAACCTTTTATGACTTTTAAATACACAAACAGTAAAATCAGTGTATCATACTATCAAAACATGAATCAAACATGATAGCACATACTGTAGGTTTTCAAATAGTTGTTACAAACCCCTGCTTCCTGTGCTCAATCTGTGACTGTTTTGCATACAAAAATTGAACTTTATGTCTGTTTGCAGTCATTTTGTGTTAATACTGGTCCTCATAGTTGTTTGATTTTATTGTGGTCATGTTCATGTTGTGGTCTTCTGCATGTAGAGTTCACTCTTTTTAGTTGTATTTTTGGTGTGATTTTGCAGCTAGTATTACTTGCATTGTATTTCTTTTAAATTATTTTAATTCTCTTTGTGATTAGTTTGTGTCTTTGCATTAACTGAGTGTCTCGGTGCTCCAAGTCTGTCCTGCAAACTCTCCCTTTCTGTCTTTGCATATTTTTGCATCTGAGTTTGTTTGAACTAGATTGAGGTCTTGGCCTGGTACACCTTTGGTGCAAGTTTGGTGATCCTAGTGTCATCCAGTCAAGGGCAATCATGCTAATAAATCAAGTGTTGACTACCTGTCCTGACCTGTCCATCACATGACAATACACCTTCAGTTGTTATAGGCTGAAGGGTAATCAAACTACTAAAAAAAATTACAGTGACTTGACAAGGATTTGAAAATATTACCATAGAATTTACTGAGGGCAAGGTCTACAGATGACAAACTGAGGTTGCCAATATATCATCAGGCTTTGTTTTTGTGTCTTTCTTTCTGCTCACTAGCCAAGTGCAACAAGAAATCTGTTGTGTTGTGTTGTTGCTGAGTGATGAATCAAAAATTAACCAAAACCAAAAATCGAAACCTATAACTAATGTCCATGTGTTTTTTTCTATTCTCTCTATGCATGTTTAAGTACTGTCCCTTTGAAATACTTCCACATGTGTTGTCACAGGATTCCCTTCTGTTCAATTTCCAATGCTGAAGCAACTTGGCAGACATGGAGCCAAACATGAAATTCAAACAACTTGTGCCAAAGAAAAATGTTGTGCCCATCTATTGGACACGTTTTTGCTTTAGTAAATATGACATTGACAGTTGCAGCTTCAAAACATAATTCCAGCAATCTTCTTCTTCTTCTTTTAGATTTGATTGGCGGTTGGCACCCAGCTTACAGGTGCATTACCGTCACCTACCAGATGTGTTCTTGACAAGATTATCCGTCATATCACCATACCATCTCCATTCCAGCAATCTGTTTCAACACTTGGAGCGCAATCATGTTAGTGTATATGAACTAAGGCTGGCAATTCCGATGTTTGGGGTGCAAAACCAACATAATCTTGCTCATGTTGTTTTTCCCCTCGCCCTGTTCTGTGCGTGTGTACAGAGAGCTTTTCGTGTACTGCCCCTTTAACACGTGCACGGGCACGTAACACCGCACCCCGGAGGCAGTACAGTAGCCGCTGTTCAAAAACGGCAGAAAAAAGTAAAACAACTTGCAACGAAAAGAAATGTGGTCTCCATCCACATAGTACCGGGGGGGGGGGGGGGCTGAAAAGTTCATAGTGGTCAAATTTGACCAAATGTGGTTTATTTTTCAACATAGTCTCCCCTTTGGTCCACACACTTCTTCCATTGTTCCATTGGTGTTGCAGCACCTGGATCTCTACGGTTGAAAAATAAGCCACATTTGGTCACATTTGACCACTATGAACTTTTCAGCCCCCCCCCTCATATGTGATGATTGATCATTTCATCTGAAGATGCCGAAAAAAGCGAGCAAAGTGCATTGATACAAACACATACAGTACATACCTAAGGCTAAGTTGCTATTAACCTCTTCTTTTTTTCCAAGATGGCGCCCACAGTGGTCGCCATGGTGTTTTGCTGCCCTTTAATTTGTTTAATTTGTTTGTTTCTGTTCGTCAATTGTGTGTCTGCCTGCTCTTACACCCGTGAAGAGCTACTAAATATCAGGACTCTCACTCCTACGGGACCTTCTCCCAGTTTTTTTAGCTCCTGCCGCCGATCTGATTCATTGTTTGGCTCAAAAAGTAAGACGGCGAAAAGAGGAAAGCGAGGGGGGGTTCTCGCTCGGCTTACGAAGGAGAAGAGGCACGCGAACACCTTGCCTGGCATATTTCTATCCAACGCCAATTCTCTCTCGAACAAGGTAGAAGAAATTAAGACTGCTGATGCGATTTAAGGACCTCGCTTCCTCGTCTGTCATCTGTTTCTCTGAGACCCTGGTCTTAAAGGGAACATACCGGACAGCGCGATCAGCCTCGAGGGATTCAGCTGTTTCGTGCTGATCGCGCCACAGATGCTCTCCAGTAAGTCTATTGGAGAGTGGAGTCTGCTTCTACATTAACAGCAGCTGGTGCTCTGATGTAATGGTGATTTTCACAACCCTGTTCTCCCGACCTAGAATTTCTCTCTATTAACTGCAAGCCATTTTATTCCCCGCGGGAGTTCGCTTCTTTCGTATCGATCGCTGTGTACGCCCCTCCCGACGCGGACGCGCGCGAGGCTCACGCGCCGCGCTCGCAGATCACATCCAACATGCAGAGCGGACTTTCCCAGACTCCTTGGTTATTGTGGTAGGCGACTTTAACCAGAAGCAATCTGAGTCACCGAGATCCCCCGATACAAAACAGTTTATTAAATGTCCAACCAGAGGTGAGAACACACTAGATCAACTGTTACACTACAGTGAAGGACGCGTATCGCGCTGTTCCCCGCGCTGCGCTCGGACTATCTGATCACGTGATGGTCCACCTCATTCCCACATACAGACAGAGACTGAAGCTCACTAAACCTGTTGTGACCACCTCGAAGAAAGTGACCAGTGAAGCTGGAGAGAATATCTGAACACATGCATGGAAATAACTGACTGGGACATGTTTAAAGGAGCCACACATGATCTTATGAGTACACAGACACTGTGAAGCTCATATATCAACTTTTGTGAGGAGAGCAGTCTCCCCTCGCGCACTCAGGGTAAGGTACTCTAATGATAAGCCCTGGTTCACTGCCAAGCTCGGACAGATCAGGAAGGAGAAGGAAGCAGCGTTGAAAAGTGGAGACAGGGACTGCTACAGGGAGGTTAAATATCGGTTTAACAGAGAGCTAAATCTGTGTATTCTGAGAGACTTCAGCAGCAGTTCACTGCTAATGACTCGGCTTCTGTGTGGAGAAGACTGAGGCAAATCACCAACTATCGGCCTCTGGCTTCCAAAGGTCAGGATGACAAAGCCCTTTGTCAAAAACTGTCCCAACATTACGCCCGTTTTGACACCTCGTCAGCTGTGTCCGACTCCCCCACTCCACCCAGCTCCACTGCCTCCTCGGCCCCGAATACATCAAAAGCAGTCCCCCCCCTCCTCATCCTCCCCCCCTGCCCTTGTCATCAGTGTGCAGGACGTGCACAGACAGTTCTCCAGACTGAACCCGCGCAAGGGACCCCGGTCCGGACGGCGTGTCCCCCTCCCACCCTGAGACTCTGTGCCGAAAGAGCTGGCTCCTGTCTTCACAGACATGTTTAAACACCTCCTCTTAAGCAATGCCACGTGGCCAACCTGCCTCATATCCTCCACCATCATCCCTGTCCCCAAGAAGCCACGGATTACTGGACTTAACGACTACAGACCTTTAGCGCTCACCTCTGTAGTCATGAAAGTCTCTTTGAGCACCTGGCCTGTCCCACCTCAAGTCATCACCACTCCCCTCCTGGACCCGCTGCAGTTTGCCTACCGTGCCAACAGGTCTGTGGACGACGCAGTCAACCTGGCCCTCCACTCCATCCTGCAGCACCTGGACTCCCCGGGAACCTACGCCAGGATCCTGTTTGTGGACTTCAGCTCTGCATTCAACACCATCCGCCCCGCTCTGCTCCAGGACAAGCTGTCCCTGCTCGGCGTGCCTGACTCCCTCTGCAGGTGGATCACCGACTTCCTGACGGACCGGAGGCAGCATGTGCGGCTGGGGAAGTCTGTCTCAGACTCTGTTAGCATCAGCATCGGATCACCCCAGGGCTGTGTACTTTCCCCCCTACTCTTCTCCCTTTATACCAACTCCTGCACCTCCTCCCACCAGTCTGTTAAGCTGATAAGTTTGCGGACGACACCACCCTCATTGGGCTCATCTCCAATGGCGACGAGTCCGTCTACAGGAAAGAGGTGGCCCAGCTGGTGTCCTGGTGCAGCCACAACAACCTGCAGCTGAACGCTCTGAAGACAGCGGAGATGATTGTGGACTTCAGGAAAGTCACAACCCCCCTGCCCCCCCTCACCATCACAGGCTCTCCCATCACCATTGCAGATTCCTTCCGCTTCTTGGGCACCACCATCACCCGGGACCACAAAATGGAGCCAACCAACAGCTCCCTCATCAAAAAGGCCCAGCAGAGATGTTCTTTCTGCGGCAGCTGAGGAAGCTCAAGCTACCCACCAAATGTTAGTGCAGTTCTACACGGCCATCATCGAGTCCATCCTCACCACCTCCATAACCGTGTGGTACGCAGGAGCCACTGGCCAGGGACAGACTAAGGCTGCAGCGCGTCGTGCGCACTGCTGAGAAGGGTGATCGGCTGCAAGCTCCCATCTCTCCAGGACCTGTACCATCTCCAGGACCCGGAGGCGTGCAGGCCGATCATAGCCGATCCTTCACACCCTGTCACGTACTGTTTGCCCCCCCCTCCCCTCAGGTAGAAGACTTCGGTCCATCAGACTAAAACCTCCCGGCACATGAAACAGCTTTTTCCCCCTCTGCCATCAGACTGCTGAACATTAAGTGACTTATTGACTCTCGTGCACTATATACAGCAGCTCAACCAGACTCACTGTTTTTCTGTTGCATTATCGACTGCACTATGTGGTACTCCACATTATCTGCTACTTGCTAATTTATTTAAAACTGCTTTGACTAGTATTACTCATTATTATTATTATTATTATTATTATTATTACTTATTATTCTACACTTATTGCATGTTTTTAGTTTTTTAGTTTATCTCTTTATCTTATCATGTCTTTAACGTTGCAGCATTGCACCGAGACAAATTCCTAGTTTGTGTACTACATGAACAATGGCAATAAATCTGATTCTGATTCTCAACCATTTTTCTGCCTGGAATACAGCCATATAATCCCACCTAGCAACAATGCTCTGCACTGTGTGTGTTTATATATTTACATATTTATTCCATCTAGCTACAATGCTCAGCACTGGGTGTGTTTATATTTATATATCTATATATTTATTCCATCTAGCTACAATGCTCCGCACTGTGTTTTTATATATCTACATATTATTCCATCTAGCTACATTGCTCCGCACTGTGTGTGTTTATATACTTGCATATTTATTCCACCTAGCTACAATGTTCTGCACTGTGTGTTCATATATTCATATATTTATTCCATCCAGCTACAATGCTCTGCACTGTGTGTCTGTGTGTGTGTGTGTGTGTATATATATATTTTATAGTAATATGTACATATGTATATTAGCTGCTCTTGCTTGCTTGTTTTTTTTTTTTTTTCTTGCCTTCTGATTGTTGCTCTGAGTGTTGCTATCCCTGTGCTGTTGCAATCCTGGAATTTCCCAGTTGTGGGACTAATAAAGGCTTATCTTATCTTATCTTATCTTAATATCTTCATCTTTCATCATATTATCAACAAATAAAGCAGATAAATAAGACATAAAAAGGTTAAAGAATAACAAAAATGTCCCAAGCCCAACATTCATGCAAACATAAATAGTACCTAAAAAGTCAACCCACTGTACCTGATGTCACCAGAGAAAACACCCTTCACCCAAATGCCATCAGGAGGAAAGACTTTATCACAGCATTATCAGCCAGGCATGCTAAGACAAGAATGTATTTTTGTGCTGCAGTCAAGTACACAATATGAATTCCTCTGCTGCTGGAAAGGCCAACTGAGAAATATTTGGACTTATCACTATCCAAAGGAGACAGCACAAAAACACATTCTTACCAACCAATCAGCCCTTGAAAGCCAATTTCTTTCAGAAGATTTGATCTTGAGAGGTTAAAGTAATAACTGTGCTTGAATACCTCTTTCACACGCAGTCACTCAACACGACTTACATTGGCTTGCAGGTCAGAATGCAAACCTTGTATGAGTATACAGTGTGCTGATGAATCACCTGTAGAGAGAGACAAATACAACAATGAGGCATGAAAATAAGGTTAACTACTTGCTCTATAAAAGATAATGGGTATGCACTGTTGCAGTGCTCAAACTAAATTAGCCCACACTGTAGTTTCTTATTACAATATCAAAATTTTTAATGATTTGCCACTTTTTCATAATAAAGTTGCTGCTTTTCTCATAAATATGAGAACTTACAATTTGCAACTTTTTTGGTAAATTTATCATTTGCTTTTGACAACTCTAAATCTTCATGGCAAATCCGCATCTTTTGTAATCCTAATTTTTTTTTTTTACTTTACATGTAAATCAATGGCTTTATTCTTGTAAATCTGTATTTTCATCCTGTTAAGTTTGCAAGTTTTTCTTTATAAAATGTTATCACAAAAAACTTTTTTTCTCTTGTAAATCTGCAGCTTTTTATATGAATTTGTGATTTTAGCCTTGCAAATGTGTGACTTTTTCCTTAAAAAAAAAAAGAAAAAGAAACAGGAGCAAGAGATAAACAAAAGCCCTCTGAGGCAAGTGCAATATCCCCCGCCTCCATTTTCTTTGAAGATGCCAACATGTTACTGAAGGAGAGAAGTTTTCAACTTTTTTAAATACAATTATTGAGGCAGAACCAAATTACAATAAGCCTATCATCCATGAATACAAAACAAAAATAATTTTATACAACCCATACTTGTAGGTCAGGATCCCAAGGTGAATCTGTGTAGCAAGTTTAGTGACCCTAGAGAGCTTTACTCGTTCTACTGTAAGAGGGCATAGGGAATACTAACCTTGACCTTTAACCTTTTGACCCCAAAACCATAGTCAGAGGTCATGGTCTCAGGGTGAACCTGTGCACCAAGTTTGGTGACCGTAGCTTTACTTGTTCTATAGTAATAGTGCAAAGGAAATGTTAGCATTGAGCTTTGTCCTTTTGACCCCAAACCTGTAGTCAGCAGTCAGGATCCCAAGGTGAACCTGTGCACCAAGTTTGGAAACCCTAGCTTTCTTTGTAGTTGAGATATAGTTTATTTGGGACTTTGACATTGATCTTTGACCGTGCAATGCCAAAACCATAGTCACACTTCAGGGTCACAGGGTGAACCTGTGTGCAAAGTTTGGTGACCCTAGCTTTACTTCTTGAATAGTAAGTGGGCACAGGGAATGCCAATCTTGACTTCTGGATCCCAAACTTATAATCACAGTTCAGGGTCACAGCGTGAAACTGTGTACCAAGTTTTTTGGCCCTAGCTTTATTCGTTCTGTAGTAATATGACAAATGGAATATTAACTTTGACCTTTTGACCCCAAACCCATAGTCAGGTCAGGGTGGTTTACAAGTTTCAGTTTATTCACACACACACACACACACACACACACACACACACCACATCACACATTATCAACAGCATGAATGAATTACAATAAGAATTATCAACAGCATGATTAACAGTATACAATAGGCTTTTTTTAATTTACATTGTTTTGGAGTGTGAATGGGTCATCCCAAATAAGCTATTTAAAGCTTTTAGTAGGGAGCCCAATTCTACAATGAAATGATGATGGAAATCAGTCTGATGTCTTTGTGTGAAAGAACAAACATATGACAGACATATAGCACATAATCCCAGCATTTGTTTACAATGAAACAGTAGTGAGTTCAAGATATATAGTCAAGTTATTAAATACTATTGGAGTGAATCAACATATAAATCAAATTACAATGGCAATAACAACTCATCAGCAAGCAGTATTTGTGTAGCAAATAGGCAGATTAATTATATAATGATAGGAGTTGCATTTTTCGTTTTTTTCTTAAAGATGGAGATGGAAGGTGACATTTTTAGATTCTCATCAAGCTCATTCCAAATCTGCGGTCCTCTGCACACAATACTATACCTGGTGGGATTTTAGTCTTCGTTTTTTCCCAGTAATTTGGTTTTTTATTTCTAGTGGTATAAGTGTGCATGGGAAGGAAGGCTGGAATGAGTTCACATAATTTATAAGTTGAGTTTGTGGACAACCTGATACATTATACAGGCATTCTGGAATAATTATGCTCAGCAAGTCTTTAGAAGATTATAACGATGGAAAAAGATGACTAGTAGGAGAATTATATTCGGACCATGATAAGGCACGATATGACTTTCTTTGGAAGAATTTCTAGCTTTTTTAGGTGAGTTGGAAATGTGTTACACCATATGTTATTGGCAGTAATGTAAGTGAGGCTCAAATGAAGTTTTATATGGAGTGAGAAGTGCTGAAAGTGGTAGAAAATGTCTCACTTTTAAAAAACAGAGCAGCGTATTGGCCAGTTTCTGGTTAGATCGTCAATGTGACATTTGGAATTGAGAAATTCATCATTGAGGACCCCCAAGAATTTTATAGAGCTAACTCATGTATATATTGTCCATTAATTTTGGGGCAAATTCCTTGGCGTCTGGCTTTTTATTGAAATGGAATACATATAATTATTTTTAACTGATATTTAGTAAAGTTTGTTACACTGAAGCCAGGTGTCTATTTTCATAAGTTCACTATTTGTATCTATTCAAGTTCATCTGGATTCTGGTGAGCAAAAAATAAATTAGTGTCATCAGCAAACAGTACTTATGTAGTAGAGACGAGGAGTTAGCAATGTCATTTATATACAGAATGAATAGAACTGGTTATAAAATGGAACCTGGGGAACCCCATGATCAATGGAGTATATGTTGACCTGTGGTTATTATATAAACATACTGAAGTCTTCCAGACAGATAATTAATAAACCAATCTAATGCAAGGCCTCTGATACCGTAATGTTGTGATTTATTAATTAGGATATCATGGTTAATGGTAACAAATGCTTTAGACAGGTCTAAAAAAAAAAAATGCCAATACCATAGTTGCCTCTTTCAATTGCATCATTGATTTTTTTTTTCAATTAGGTCAAATATTGCCATATAGGTAGTGTGTTTCTTTCTGAAGCCATACTGAGATGGGATAATAATGTTGAGCTTATCAAGGTAACTGGTAAGTCTGTTATACTCTTTCCCAACCTTTGAAAGAGTAGGCAGAATGAATATTGGACGATAATTAGTCAAATCATTCTTATCACCCTGATTTATAAATTGGTATAATTTGTGCAATTTTTGCTATTTATGGCACTACTCTGGAGATTAGAGACAGATTAATGCAGTAGGTAAGGGGTTCCAGTATTAAATTAATGATACTTTTCAAAATTTTGCTGGAAATTTCATCAGCTCCAGCAGAGTTCTTCATGTCCTTGATTATTTTCCCACACTTCCTCACAATCAGTTGGCTTCAGGAAGAAAGAATTCCGGTAGTTTCCTGATAGATAGTGTTTAAAAGAGGCAGCCGGGGTTAGTAATTTTATTAGATAAAATTTCTCCAATAGAGACAAAATAATTATTAAATTTGTCAGCGAGAGTGGCATTACTGGTGAGATTACTGACCGCGTTATTGTTTGGAAGTGTGGGGGTTTTTTTGGTCCCTATTTAGAACCTTATTTAGTATTCTCCAGGATTTCTTGGACTCACCCTGTGATGCATTTATAAGTTCTACATAGTAACTACTCTAATGTGTTAATTTTTTCTATAATTAGTAGATACATTTTTATTGTTAATATTTGGATTTTTTATGTAGCGTTTACATAATTTATTTTTGTACTCAATTGATTTTAGTATGCCCTTAGAAAGCCATGGGTGTTGAATAGTACGATTACATGTGATAGTCTTGACAGGAATTGTCCTCTGGATGGATTCTGTTATTTCTTTAGTCAAGGTGTCAAATGCAGCATCAGCATCGCTACAATTGTAGATTCTATCCCATGCCTTGACATGCAAGTCCTCACTCAGTCATTGTAAGGTTTCTTCATTAAGTATTTTTATTTTTAGTTTATGTCGCGAGATAAGGGGCCTAATGGCGAGGTCAAAAAACTAGACAATGGGGAAGTGATCAGAAATCTTGGAGAGCAGAACTCCAGATACCAGTGTGGAATTGCAAATGTTAGTAATGATATTATCAATAATGGACTTGGTGGAGTGAGTGATTCTAGTATACAGTGGGTAAAAAAGTATTTAGTCAGAATCAGAATCAGAATCAGCTTTATTGCCAAGTATATTTACAAGTAAACACACAAGGAATTTGACTTGACATTGGGCGCGCACATTAGGCGCATCCAATGACACGGCAGCCATAGAGGCGCCTGTAGTGAGCCACCAACTGTGCAAGTTCTCCCACTTAAAAGATGAAAGAGGTCTCCAATTTTCATCATAGGTATACCTCAACTATGAGAGACAAAATGAGAAAAAAAAACCCCCAGAAAATCACATTGTCTGATTTTTAAAGAATTTATTTGCAAATTATGGTGGAAAATAAGTATTTAGTCAATAACAAAAGTTCATCTCAATACTTTGTTATATACCCTTTGTTGGCAATGACAGAGGTCAAACGTTTTCTGTAAGTCTTCACAAGGTTTTCACACACTGTTGCTGGTATTTTGGCCCATTCCTCCATGCAGATCTCCTCTAGAGCAGTGATGTTTTGGGGCTGTCGCTGGGCAACACGGACTTTCAACTCCCTCCAAAGATTTTCTATGGGGTTGAGATCTGGAGACTGGCTAGGCCACTCCAGGACCTTGAAATGCTTCTTACGAAGCCACTCCTTCATTGCCCGGGCAGTGTGTTTGGGATCACTGTCATGCTGAAAGACCCAGCCATGTTTCATCTTCAATGCCCTTGCTGATGGAAGGAGGTTTTCACTCAAAATCTCACGATACATGGCCCCATTCATTCTTTCCTTTACACGGATCAGTCGTCCCAGTCCCTTTGCAGAAAAACAGCCCCAAAGCATGATGTTTCCACCCCCATGCTTCACAGTAGGTATGGTGTTCTTTGGATGCAACTCAGCATTCTTTGTCTCCAAACACGACAAGTTGAGTTTTTACCAAAAGTTCTATTTTGGTTTCATCTGACCATATGACATTCTCCCAATCCTCTTCTGGATCATCCAAATGCTCTCTAGCAAACTTCAGATGGGCCTGGACATGTACTGGCTTAAGCAGGGGGGACACGTCTGGCACTGCAGGATTTGAGTCCCTGGCGGCGTAGTGTGCTACTGATGGCAGCCTTTGTTACTTTGGTCCCAGCTCTCTGCAGGTCATTCACTAGGTCCCCCGTGTGGTTCTGGGATTTTTGCTCACTTTTCTCGTGATCATTTTGACCCCCACGGGGTGAGATCTTGCGTGGAGCCCCAGATCGAGGGAGATTATCAGTGGTCTTGTATGTCTTCCATTTTCTAATAATTGCTCCCACAGTTGATTTCTTCACACCAAGCTGCTTACCTATTGCAGATTCAGTCTTCCCAGCCTGGTGCAGGTCTACAATTTTGTTTCTGGTGTCCTTTGACAGCTCTTTGGTCTTGGCCATAGTGGAGTTTGGAGTCTGACTGTTTTGAGGTTGTGGACAGGTGTCTTTTATACTGATAATGAGTTCAAACAGGTGCCATTAATACAGGTAACAAGTGGAGGACAGAGGAGCCTCTTAAAGAAGAAGTTGCAGGTCTGTGAGAGCCAGAAATCTTGCTTGTTTGTAGGTGACCAAATACTTATTTTCCACCATAATTTGCAAATAAATTCTTTAAAAATCAGACAATGTGATTTTCTGGATTTTTTTTCCCCTCATTTTGTCTCTCATAGTGAGGTATACCTATGATGAAAATTGGAGACCTCTCTCATGGGAGAACTTGCACAATTGGTGGCTGACTAAATACTTTTTTGCCCCACTGTAGGTATTAATGGTAGGGAAGAAGGAAGAGGAGTGTAGTGTATTCATAAAGTCATTTTTAGCTGCATCATTCCTGGAGAGGTCAATGTTGAAGTCTCCAAGGAGAATACAACTTTTATTTTTGTTGTTGATTGACAATAAAATTTCGTCGGTGTCCGGGAGGGGGGGGGGGGGTAAATCACACCTACAATTAAATTTTTCCCATTTTTGACATGTATCTCAACAAAAAGAGAGTCAATGTAACAAGTCTGCCATGACAATATCATCATAAACACCAACATCATGTCTACAAGAGATATACAGACAGACACCACCACCAGATCTGCCACATCTGTTCTTCATGTACAGTTTATAACCATCAAGGTTTAAGATGTCTATGTATGACTTATCGTTCAGCCAAGTTTCACTACAATCAATTACATCAAAGCTGCAGCCTGTACTGGTAAGTAAAGTAACTAGATCATTGTTATGTTTATTCAAGCTCCTGATATTTAATGCATGAAAGAATAATTGTATTGTTTTTAAAAGATGTTAATTGCTCAGGAATATACTGACCACAGCTTATATTCCTACTATAGTCCATAAATTGTGTCGAATCCACTCCTTCTTCATTAGATTCATTGAAGATCATTATGCACGATAGCTGATAAAATTTACTAGGATCACACAGTAACAATACACACTCACAGACATAGACATAGATAGACAAACCCTCATCCACACGGAAGACGGTCGGACAAACACACACACCATCACGCACACACTCAAATACACAAAGATACGTTGTCAGCACAACAGTCCATTAGTCCGAGAGCACACAGAATCTGGCCTCGTCGCACCAGGCAGCAGACCTACCCAGTCAAACGAGCAAAATTTAGGCCAATTCCCAAACCAAAATGAATATACGGACAAGAGGGGGTGATTGAAGGAAGAGGGAAAGTGAGTAAAAAAGAAAGTAAATCATTCACCGTCTTTCACAACACCGTCTTTCACACACACCGTCTTTCAGGTTCATCAGTTGTCATGGCAGCGGGGATGCGTTGATGACATCATTATCATGCATCTGTGTTTACACTACTAGAAAGGCAGCGTGCAAAAGTCCCGGTGGCTACTCCTGAGGTTCAGCAGTGATGTTTTGGTCGCCTCCAGTTAGCCAATATGTGATTTGAGGATTCCTATACAGTTTTCCATCGATGTAAAGTTTATCAATGAACAGACGAGCGTTCCTTTTACTGTTTCTTGCCTCCATCATGATCACGTAGAGCAGCCTCCGTCTGTTCATAATCTCAGGTGGAAACTGATCGTTGATGGAATAGTTAGTTCCCTTTAGCTCTTTACCCTTGGACATGACAGCAGCTTTCATCTTGGAATCGGTGGTTTTCGCCACAATAGGACGGGGCCTCCTCTGCTGATCAGCTTTGGTCCTTCCAAGGCGATGCACTCTGGAGAAGCGAATAGCCATGGCCTCCTCCGGCTTCATTTTCAACTTGTTGACTAGGAATGACTTTAGAAGTTCTTCTGACTTTTGGTGAGTTTCATTTTTTACTCCTGGTGTAAGCCATCCAAGATTTGTTTTAGATGCATATAGTATGGATTTGAAAAGCTTACATCATTTCTTTCAGTAGTTACTGTATTTACAAGATTTAGGGAAAAACTGACCTAACCTTGACCTCAAGGTCTACAATTCCTGCAAAAATCATCCGATCAGAGTCAAATAGCACATCAGTGTATATCAAACCCTGGTATCACGTTTCAAAACATTTAGAACAAAACTGTAGGAGGAGTTAATTTGACAAGACAATTATTGTCTATTAACTGAGGTTGAATACGACATCATAAATCAGGGCCTAAAACTGCTGCAAAAATCATCTGATTGGAGCCAAATTGCAGTTAGGGTCGCAACGATTAGTCAACGTCATCAACAACATCGATCATAAAAATTCGTCGATGTATCATTTCATGTTAAAGTTTATGTGCATACATACCACTGAAATGTTCAGTCAATTGTAAAAGTTCCAGTGAAGGAGAGGAGCACATCATGGCAACACAGAAGAGAGAAAATCACAGGGACGAGGAGGCCAAAACTTTTCTAAGTATGGGAGCATTTTACCAAAAATAAACAAATGAAACAAGTTAAATGCTGACTCTGTAAAGCAGAGTTGCAATATCACAGCAGCACTACAGTGACACATCCATCTGCCTCCCCCTGCTCAGTCCCCCGGGTTGGCCACTTGTCAGCGGGCCTCTGCTGCACTCTGTACTGGTGATGAACAATTGAAGTGAGGTCGCTTCCACCATACCTGTAAGGTTAGCAAGTTTTAGCGAGGAAAGTTAGCTCTTATTTTCAATGAGCAACTGTATCAGCTTTAGAAAACTGATTAAACTGTTAGCATATGCCGTTTGTTATTTTACCTGTTGGACAATCTCTCTTGGACGATGGTTGCTGATGGCTGAGCTGTTTCAATTATGCTGGCTAACATGTAAAGTGCAGTTAATTAGTGAATTACTCTGTATCTTCCCTCTTTTTGTTGTTGTAATATCAGCCCTCATTCTGAATAGTGCATCTCAGTAAATTATAAATTAAAGCAGCTTAAATATTTTACTGTATGTGTAGTGAAGTCTCACATCCCTGAACTGCAATTTAAATCATTTGTAAACTGTTATTTTGGACTGGAAGAAGTTCTTTTAATTTTCTTCTTAAGCCTAATTGAACTTTTAAACTTCCAGACCCTGAAAGGTTTTAAATAAGATGGACTAGTTTTTCTTTTTTACTTTTATGGATTTGAATGTTACTCTAGTTTGTTTTGAACATGCAGAGTTACAACAGCTTTCCATGCTGCAGCAGAAGCTGCTATTTGAGTTTTGCACTTCATTTTTGGAGTTAAAAGACTGCACTTTAACATCTGTTATTTAATTGTGTTGCTACAAACACTTTTTATGAAGCTGTCAAGTTCAAGTTTCCAACTTGTTTCATGGGTCATTATTTTATTTAGCTATGGGAACTTTTTATAATAGGTTACATTAAGGCAGAGACTGACAACAAAGTGATTTTCATAGATGTGTAGGGTTTAAACAGGTGAGGTACAGCGGGAAAATAAGTATTGAACATGTCAACATTTTTCTCAAACATACAGTGGGGTAAAAAAGTATTTAGTCAGCCACCAATTGTGCAAGTTCTCCCACTTAAAAGATGAGAGAGGTCTCCAATTTTCATCATAGGTATACCTCAACTATAAGAGACAAAATAAGAAAAAAAAAATCCAGAAAATCACATTGAAGGATTTTTTTTTTCCACAATATCTTTATTGAACCTTTTTTTTTTTTTTAACAAACATGATACAAACAATCAAACACTAACACTAAAGTACTACAAAAAAAAAAAATACCCTAAAAACACCAACAACCACCAACAAAATCAAGTCTTCAACAATGCTCCTCTGTTTAGTCTAGACAATCCAATACATAAGTATACATATTATGTTCACCAGTTTGGAATTTACAAGGTCCACACACATCATTCACCTTCTTCTTCAAGAGTTATGTTTAAATTTTTTACATAATCAATAAAAGGTCTCCATATATTCTCAAACACAATTTCCTTTGATTTCAGTATATATGTTATTCTTTCTAATGGAAGGTTTGTTAACATCTGTCTTAACCACTGAGTCACATCTGGTCTATGAGTCTTTTTCCATAATAGTGCAATACATTTTTTGGCATTAAGCAAACTGAGGTCTATGAATGTTCTTTCACTTTTATTGAAATTATGCTTTTCTGGGTACAGACCCAACAAAAACAGTTTAGGATTCAATATGATTTGTTTTGAGATTATTTTTTCAATTGTTACCCTCACCTCCTCCCAAAACATTCTTATTAATCTACATTCCCATAAACAATGAAATAGGGTTCCTTTACTTTCCATGCATTTTGTGCATGTATCTGGTATATTTTTGTTATATCTATTTAACTCCTCCGGTTTAACATACATCCGCATTAACCATTTGAAATGTATCAATTTAAGGCGTGCATTTATTGATTTGGTTTGAGCTTCTGTACAAGCCAATTCCCATTGTTCCTCTGAAATTTCAATTTGCAGATCTTCTTTCCAGTAGTTTAATCTTTTCAGTGAATTTTCACTTGAAGATAGTGTCAATGAGTTATAAAACTCTGAAATAATACCCTTTCTTTTACTATCTTTCATCATCATTTTTTCCAAGGATGAATAAATAGGTCGAGTGAGAGCTTTATTTTGATTTGATCGAATAAAGTTTCTAAGTTGAAGATATTTAAAAAAATGTGTTCTATTGAGATTAAATTTGATCCTCAGCTCTTCAAAAGACATTATGTTGTCTGCACATGGCAAATATAAATCCTGAATCTTTTGTATCCCTTTTAAATTCCATACTTTAAATACAGCGTCCGCTCTCCCTGGTTTAAAATATTGATTACCCCATATTGGACTAAATTGTGACAATAACTGTGGTTCTTTTAAATAGTTTTTAGCTTCACACCATATTTTGATCATATGCTTTACAAATGGATTTTTAACTTGTTTTTGTAATTTTTGCGGAGGAAGTATTTGGTCACCTACAAACAAGCAAGATTTCTGGCTCTCACAGACCTGCAACTTCTTCTTTAAGAGGCTCCTCTGTCCTCCACTTGTTACCTGTATTAATGGCACCTGTTTGAACTCATTATCAGTATAAAAGACACCTGTCCACAACCTCAAAACAGTCAGACTCCAAACTCCACTATGGCCAAGACCAAAGAGCTGTCAAAGGACACCAGAAACAAAATTGTAGACCTGCACCAGGCTGGGAAGACTGAATCTGCAATAGGTAAGCAGCTTGGTGTGAAGAAATCAACTGTGGGAGCAATTATTAGAAAATGGAAGACATACAAGACCACTGATAATCTCCCTCGATCTGGGGCTCCACGCAAGATCTCACCCCGTGGGGTCAAAATGATCACGAGAAAAGTGAGCAAAAATCCCAGAACCACACGGGGGACCTAGTGAATGACCTGCAGAGAGCTGGGACCAAAGTAACAAAGGCTGCCATCAGTAGCACACTACGCCGCCAGGGACTCAAATCCTGCAGTGCCAGACGTGTCCCCCTGCTTAAGCCAGTACATGTCCAGGCCCATCTGAAGTTTGCTAGAGAGCATTTGGATGATCCAGAAGAGGATTGGGAGAATGTCATATGGTCAGATGAAACCAAAATAGAACTTTTTGGTAAAAACTCAACTTGTCGTGTTTGGAGGACAAAGAATGCTGAGTTGCATCCAAAGAACACCATACCTACTGTGAAGCATGGGGGTGGAAACATCATGCTTTGGGGCTGTTTTTCTGCAAAGGGACTGGGACGACTGATCCGTGTAAAGGAAAGAATGAATGGGGCCACGTATCGTGAGATTTTGAGTGAAAACCTCCTTCCATCAGCAAGGGCATTGAAGATGAAACATGGCTGGGTCTTTCAGCATGACAGTGATCCCAAACACACTGCCCGGGCAATGAAGGAGTGGCTTCGTAAGAAGCATTTCAAGGTCCTGGAGTGGCCTAGCCAGTCTCCAGATCTCAACCCCATAGAAAATCTTTGGAGGGAGTTGAAAGTCCGTGTTGCCCAGCGACAGCCCCAAAACATCACTGCTCTAGAGGAGATCTGCATGGAGGAATGGGCCAAAATACCAGCAACAGTGTGTGAAAACCTTGTGAAGACTTACAGAAAACGTTTGACCTCTGTCATTGCCAACAAAGGGTATATAACAAAGTATTGAGATGAACTTTTGTTATTGACTAAATACTTATTTTCCACCATAATTTGCAAATAAATTCTTTAAAAATCAGACAATGTGATTTTCTGGGGGTTTTTTTTCTCATTTTATCTCTCATAGTTGAGGTATACCTATGATGAAAATTGGAGACCTCTTTCATCTTTTAAGTGGGAGAACTTGCACAGTTGGTGGCTGACTAAATACTTTTTTACCCACTGTATACTAGAATCACTCACTCCACCAAGTCCATTATTGATAATATCATTACTAACATTTGCAATTCCACACTGGTATCTGGAGTTCTGCTCTCCAAGATTTCTGATCACTTCCCCATTGTTCTGTTTTTTGACCTCGCCATTAGGCCCCTTATCTCGCGACATAAACTAAAAATAAAAATACTTAATGAAGAAACCTTACAATGACTGAGTGAGGACTTGCATGTCAAGGCATCGGATAGAATCTACAATTGTAGCGATGCTGATGCTGCATTTGACACCTTGACTAAAGAAATAACAGAATCCATCCAGAGGACAATTCCTGTCAAGACTATCACATGTAATCGTACTATTCAACACCCATGGCTTTCTAAGGGCATACTAAAATCAATTGAGTACAAAAATAAATTATGTAAACGCTACATAAAAAATCCAAATATTAACAATAAAAATGTATCTACTAATTATAGAAAAAATTAACACATTAGAGTAGTTACTATGTAGAACTTATAAATGCATCACAGGGTGAGTCCAAGAAATCCTGGAGAATACTAAATAAGGTTCTAAATAGGGACCAAAAAACCCCCACACTTCCAAACAATAACGCGGTCAGTAATCTCACCAGTAATGCCACTCTCGCTTTATTTTGATTTGATCGAATAAAGTTTCTAAGTTGAAGATATTTAAAAAAATGTGTTCTATTGAGATTAAATTTGATCCTCAGCTCTTCAAAAGACATTATGTTGTCTGCACATGGCAAATATAAATCCTGAATCTTTTGTATCCCTTTTAAATTCCATACTTTAAATACAGCGTCCGCTCTCCCTGGTTTAAAATATTGATTACCCCATATTGGACTAAATTGTGACAATAACTGTGGTTCTTTTAAATAGTTTTTAGCTTCACACCATATTTTGATCATATGCTTTACAAATGGATTTTTAACTTGTTTTTGTAATTTTTTTGCCGAATCTGAGTATATGAATATGGGAAGAGGTAAAGGTAAATTGTATGATTCCATTTCAGTCCAGTGAGGGAGATCATTTGATGAAAAATAATATGTCATAGACCTCAGTTGTGCCGACCAATAATACAACATAAAATTTGGACATTTCAGAGCTCCACGGTCAAATGGTAAATATAATAAAGACAAACGTAATCTAGCCCTCCTGTTGTTCCATATAAATTCCACTAACTTTTTTTTTTATTCTTGAGAATAGATCTAAAGGTGGTGATAAGGGAATGTATTGAAATAAATAAAGTATTTTAGGTAAAATATTACTTTTAAGTATATTGATTCTCCCGATCATCGACATTGGTAGTGACATCCATCTCTGAGTTAACTCATTGATATCTGACATTAAGGCTTCATAGTTGACACTGGCGACTGATTCTAGCTTAGGCATAATTTGGATTCCTAAATATTTAAACTGATTTACAACATTGAATTGATTTACCTCAGGGGCTGGGTAATTTCTCTGGGTCTCATTTAGCATTAATATTGAAGATTTAGTTTTATTTATTTTATATCCTGATATTTTCCTGGTACAGACCCTCCCTTCCATCTGTTGTCATGGGAAATGTACGGTCGATACTGGGAAAGTTAGATGAGCTAGCGGCTATCTCCCGTTATGATAGCACATACCGGGAGTGCTCTCTCCTTTTGTTTACTGAGACGTGGCTAACTGAACTAGCAGCAGATGCTAACATTGAGCTGGAGGGTTTTCACATGATACGAGCTGACCGAACACCAGACAGTGGCAAGGCTAGGGGCGGTGGAGTGATAATGTATGTTAACAACAACTGGTGCAGACCGGGACATATCACTGTTAAACAACGACACTGCAGCAAAGACATTGAGTTGCTAGCTGTTAGCATGAGGCCTACATATCTCCCGAGAGAACACTCACACGTGATCTGCATTGTTGTTTATGCAAATCCGACGGCGAACGCTGGGACAGCACGTGACGTCATCCATTCAGTAACCAGCAGGCTGCAGACAGAACACCCAGATGCTCTTCTCCTCATCTCAGGCGATTTCAACCATGTTTCACTGTCTCCCATTCTACCCACGTTCACCCAGTATGTCACATGCCACACTAGAGACAATAAAACACTGGATTTATTCTACGCAAACACTAAGGAGGCGTACACCTCATCACAACTCCCCCCACTCGGGAGATCGGATCACAACTTGGTTCATCTTCGGCCGGTGTACAAACCCCTAGTGCACAGACAACCTCCGGCCATGCACACTGTGGAGTTATGGTCTGAGGAGACAATGGACACCCTAAAGGGCTGTTTTGAAGCCACCGCCTGGAAGCAGCTCTGCGATCCACATGGTGAGGACATCGATGGCCTCATTCACACCTTCACGGGCTACCTCAGCTTCTGTGTGGACAAATCCGTTCCCACCAAGACCATACGGCGTCACTCAAACAACAAACCCTGGATCAACCCTGAGATAAAAACACTTCTGAGAGAGAAGAAGAGGATCTTCAGGTCTGGGAACAGGGAGATGCTGAAGTCCGTACAGAGGGAGCTGAGGAGAAAGATCAGAGAAGGCAAGGACAGCTTCAGGAAGAAGATGGAGGACAAGCTGCAACAGAGCGACATCAGCGGGGTCTGGAGAAACCTCAAAACCATCTCGGGGCTCCAGAATACCTCCCCCCAGGCCACAGGGGGCAGGGAGTGGGCGAACAACCTGAATCTGTTTTTCAATAGATTTGACCAACCGCCCTCCCCCCTGACTGCACAACAACCACTGCTGCCTCTAAAGAAATCAAGTCCTGCTGCCCACTCCCCACTCCACCGACACCCCCCCACTCCCAACACACAGCCCCCCATCCTGACCCTGACCAGGACCCAGGTGAGGACGGAGCTGAGGAAGATCAAGGCGAGGAAGGCGCTGGGACCGGACGGCATCAGCGCAAAGCTCCTCAAGTCCTGTGCAGACCAGCTGTGTGGGATTGTGACGTATATCTTCAACATGAGCCTGAAACTGGGGAGGGTACCACAGCTGTGGAAAACATCTTGTGTGGTACCTGTACCAAAAACTTCCCACCCCAAAGACCTGAACAGCTACAGACCGGTGGCCTTGACGTCCCACTTGATGAAGACCCTGGAGAGACTGCTCCTTGCTCACCTCCGCCCCCTGGTGGAACCAGCGATGGATCCACTCCAGTTCGCCTACCAGCATGGCATTGGGGTGGAGGATGCGGTGATCTTCCTCCTTCACCGTTCTCTGTCCCACCTGGAGAAGCCCGGGAATATGGTGAGGATCATGTTCTTTGACTTCTCCAGTGCTTTCAACACCATCCAACCGATGATCCTGAAGGACAAGCTGCTGCGCGCAGGGGTGGACCAGCACCTGTCATCATGGATCCTGGACTACCTCACGAACCGGCCTCAGTTTGTGAGAACCCGGGACTGTGTGTCCGACACGATCATCAGTAGCACGGGGGCCCCCCAGGGAACGGTGCTGGCTCCCTTCCTGTTCACTCTTTATACTGCGGACTTCTCACACAACACAACACACTGCCATCTACAGAAGTTCTCTGATGACTCTGCGATCGTTGGCCTCATCTCCAATGGAGATGAAGCTGAGTACAGAGGGCTTATCCAGGACTTCGTGGACTGGTGCCATCGGAACTGCCTCCAGATCAACGCGAGGAAAACTAAGGAGCTGGTGGTGGACTGCCGCAGGCATGGGCAGCCCCTCACAGTACCAGTAAATATACAGGGAACAGACATCGAGATGGTGACATCCTATAAGTACCTGGGTATTCATCTGAACAATAAACTAGACTGGTCACACAATACTGATGCACTCTACAAGAAGGGACAGCGCAGGCTGTTCCTGCTGAGGAGACTCAGGTCTTTTGGTGTACAAGGGGCGCTGCTGAAGTCATTCTATGACACGGTGGTGGCATCAGCCATCACTTTTGGAGTGGTCTGCTGGGGCAGTGGCATTACTGCAGCCGATAGGAAGAGACTGAACAAACTGATTAAGAAAGCTAGCTCTGTCCTGGGGCAGCGCCTTGATCCGATGGAGGAGATAGGAGAGAGAAGGACGGTGGCTAAACTGTCATCTCTGCTGGAGTCCGAGTTCCACCCTATGCAGGACATACTGAATGCACTGAGGAGCTCATTTAGCAGCAGACTACATCATCCCAGGTGCACAACCGAGAGGTTTCGTAGGTCCTTCCTACCAACGGCTGTCAGACTGTACAACCTAAGCAGGGCTGCTCGCAGAGATAGCAAAAAGACGTAACAAACTAATAGTTTTTTGAATGCAAAAGATGCAATAGACTTACACAATGGTCCCCTCCGGCATACAACTAGGAACTTACCGGTCGCTATGGAGGGTGAGAATATGTATGGGCACATAATCATACCATGTAAGATAACTAAGTAGACGGTTATGCTGTTTCATTCCATCTAGCAACAATGCTCTGCACTGTGTGTGTTTATATATTTACATATTTATTCCATCTAGCTACAATGCTCAGCACTGGGTGTGTTTATATATTTATATATCTACATATTATTCCATCTAGCTACATTGCTCCGCACTGTGTGTGTTTATATACTTGCATATTTATTCCACCTAGCTGCAATGCTCCGTACTGTGGGTGTTTATATATTTACATATTTATTCCATCTAGCTACAATGCTCTGCACTGTGTGTTCATATATTCATATATTTATTCCATCCAGCTACAATGCTCTGCACTGTGTGTCTGTGTGTGTGTGTATATATATATATTTTATAGTAATACGTACATATGTATATTAGCTGCTCTTGCTTGCTTTTTTTTTTTTTTTTTTTTTTTTTTTTTTTTCTTGCCTTCTGATTGTTGCTCTGAGTGTTGCTATCCCTGTGCTGTTGCAATCCTGGAATTTCCCCTTTGTGGGACTAATAAAGGCTTATCTTATCTTATCTTCCCCAAAATTCTTTATTAAATTCAACAAGGTTGGAATTGATTTTTTTAGATTCGACATAAACAAAATTATATCATCGGCGTACAGGGAGATTTTATGTTCTGTTGGTCCAACTTTAATTCCATATATTTGTGAATGTAAACGTATCGCTATCGCTAAAGGTTCAATTGCCATAGTAAACAGTAAAGGTGAAAGTGGACAGCCTTGTCGACATCCTCTATTGATTTTTATTGGTTTTGAAATATTGTTATTTGTTAGGATTTCTGCTGTAGCATTATTGTATATTATTTGAACCCATTTTATGAAATTATTTCCAAGTCCAAACCTTTGTAGGACTTCAAAAAGAAAGGGCCATTCAACTCTATCAAAGGCCTTTTCGGCGTCCAATGATAGGAGAGCTGTATCCGGTGCTTCTTTATTAAAATAAATAATATTAAATAGTCTTCTTACATTATGGAAGCCTTGTCTACCCTTTATAAAGCCATTCTGATCTCGATTAATAATATTTGGTAAAATTTCTTGTATTCGTCTTGCTAAAATTTTACAGATTATCTTAAGGTCGGCGTTTAATAGGCTTATTGGTCTCATATTTTCACATTTATTAGAGGGCTTACCTGGTTTTGGCAGCAGTATAATTAAGGCATTATTTATGTATGATGGTAAATTATTATTTTGAAATGCTTCTAAAACCATTTCCAAAAAAGGTTTTATTAATTTATTCTTAAATTTTTTATAAAGGTCAACTGGAAGACCATCTGGTCCTGCACTTTTTCCTGATTTCATATTATCAATGGCTAGCCCAACTTCTTCTTGACTAATTTTAGACTCCAATATCTCCCTGTTTTCATTTGGAATACACGGTATAGATAGTTCGTTCAAAAACCCATTTAGTTTTGTTAAATCAGGTTCATTTTTGGTATCATATAATTTTTCATAGTAATCTCTAAAGGCTCTATTAATTTCTAAAGGATCTATAACTACCTGTCCGTTACTTATAATACTGGTAATTGGTGTTTTAATTTCCAATTGTTTAATCTGCCATGCTAATAATTTTCCTGATTTTTCACCTTGTTCATAAAAAGATTGTTTCAATCTTAGAAGACTCGAGGCAGCTCTATTCGCTGATTTTTTGTCGTATTCAGCTCTCAAAATCAGTAATTCATTCTCCAACCTTGGGTCACTTCCTGCATACACTTTTTCCTGAAGACTTTTTATTTTATGTTCCAATTTAGCTCTCTCCTCTCGAGTCTTCTTAGATTTTGATCCTGTATAACTAATAATATGTCCCCTAATAAAAGCTTTGAAAGCCTCCCACTTTACACATGCTGATGTTTGTGTAGTATTGATGTCAAAGAACTCGTCTATCTGTTTTTCTATATACTTGACAAATTCCTCATCCTGAAGCCATTTATGCTGAAATTGCCATCTACCTGATTCCTTTGTCAATTTTTTATCTACATATATTAGACAACAGGGTGCATGATCAGAAATCACGATGTTATCATAAAAGCAGTTTTGAATCTTGGACCTTAATTCTGTGGAAATCAAAAAATAATCAATACGTGAGAATGTCTTGTAGGTACTGGAATAACAAGAATAGGCTTGACTTCCGGTTATGGCTGCCACGTAGGACAGACGTGTCTCGCTCTGCTCTGCTCCTGGAAAAAAAAAATCGGCAAATAACTCTCTCATTTGGGACAGAACGTATCCCAGCATTTGGGCGAAGATATGTCGGCGAAGCCTAAGGCTGGAAAACCAGGAAAAGGAAAAAGCGAGCTGCCGAAACAGTCCAAATTAACGGACTTTCAGGTCTGTGACGCAGTAAACAAAACTCCATATATGGCGGAGGAGGCTGGCAACGCTGCGATATCTGCGGGGAATGGCGCAGATGCGCTGATGGCTGCCATGAGTTCAATGAGAGCGGACTTTTCCTCTAGATTTGATGGGATTATGACAGCGTTGGAAGGAATAAGAAAGGAATTGGGTGACTGTGTAGAACGAACGGCGCAGATGGAGCTCCGTCTCGCTAGTGCTGAAGATGACGTCACCCGTCTTCAATTAAAGGTGCGCACTTTGGAAAAAAAAAAAATAAATCTCTGGAAGATAATATTTTGGATTTGGAATCTCGGTCGAGACAGAATAATTTGAGGCTGGTGGGTCTTCCAGAGGAATCAGAAGGTCGGGACGTATGTTCCTTTCTGGAAAAGTGGATTCCGGAGGTGCTGGGCAGCGAGGAGTTGCAATCAGCAGTGGTTCTGGAAAAAGCACATCGTATTGGCCCACGGAGAGATAAGGGACCGCCGAGGACCTTAATTATGAAGTTTCTTAGCAACAGAGACAGGATGAAGATCTTCAACGCTGCACGAGCTAAAAAAGGAGAGATTAAACACCAGGACCAGCAGGTGCGGTTCTACCCAGATTTGGCCACAGGAATCCAGCAATTGAGGAAGCAGTTTGATCCCGTACGTAAGGAGCTGCGCAACCTTGGGATTCGTCATGGTGTAATCTATCCTGCGAGACTGCTGACCACGTATGAGGGCAGAACCCACATCTTCAAGACCCCAGAGGAGGCGCAGGAGTTCATCAAGAAGATCAAAGAAGAAGAAGAGACTGGTGGGAGCTAAGCATGAACAAAATATAAGGTAGAATAATTAAGCATTTGCACAGGCATCTGACTGACTTGAAGTAAATAGTAAGTTTACAAAATATAGATTGTATTATATATTAAAAAAACAAAACAAAACAAACAAAAAAAAAAAACTATGATGTACAAAGTTGTTAAAAATTTTGGAGTTAAGTTGGAAAACTACAGAGGAGAGTTAATGTTATGTCATTAAAAGCAGTAGAGTTAGGGTGATTGGGAGGATGAAGAAGGAGTGGCTTAGGCTGTTCCCCGTGGGTGTGGAACGGTCGATGGCTATATCGGGAGACAGAATTTTTCTTTTGATTTTGGGGGGTTTGCCACAAGTGTGGGAAGGGGAAATTTGTTTGTGTGTAGTTTGTAGGATGAATGTTCAACCACTCATGTTTTTGCTTCTCTGTATGAGCATGTTTACACTGCAAGGTAATCCCAAACTCTCTATTGATCATGGACCAAAGTGTTAATCTTAATTTAACTTCATGGAATTGCAGAGGTCTACAAAATTTAAAAAAACTTAAACAAGTTATGAATAAAATAAAGGACATGGGTTCAAGAATTGTGTTTTTACAAGAAACTCATCTGATAGAGGAGGATGTTAAAAGAATTAGGAGTAGATGGCAGGGAAGTGTATTCACCTCTTCATTTTCATCCCGAGCCAGGGGAGTTATGACTCTCATACATAAATCAGTTCCTTTTCAAGTGAAAAATGTAATTGGAGACAAATTTGGAAGATATGTAATCATTCAAGGTTCTTTGCTATTAGAAAATATAAATCTTGTGAACTTATATGGTCCCAATATAGATGATCAGAAGTTCTTTGCTAATTTATTTCTCATCTTATCATCACTTACAGGGCAACATATAATAGCAGGGGATTTTAATTGTACATTGAATCCAGGTGTGGATAGATCAACAGGACTGGATTGTACGCACATTGGATGTAGGATGACTATTAATCATTTTATGAAAGAATTGAGATTGTTAGATATATGGAGAGAAATGAAACCACAAGTTAAAGCCTATTCTTGTTATTCCAGTACCTACAAGACATTCTCACGTATTGATTATTTTTTGATTTCCACAGAATTAAGGTCCAAGATTCAAAACTGCTTTTATGATAACATCGTGATCTCTGATCATGCACCCTGTTGTCTAATATATGTAGATAAAAAATTGACAAAGGAATCAGGTAGATGGCAATTTCAGCATAAATGGCTTCAGGATGAGGAATTTGTCAAGTATATAGAAAAACAGATAGACGAGTTCTTTGACATCAATACTACACAAACATCAGCATGTGTAAAGTGGGAGGCTTTCAAAGCTTTTATTAGGGGACATATTATTAGTTATACAGGATCAAAATCTAAGAAGACTCGAGAGGAGAGAGCTAAATTGGAACATAAAATAAAAAGTCTTCAGGAAAAAGTGTATGCAGGAAGTGACCCAAGGTTGGAGAATGAATTACTGATTTTGAGAGCTGAATACGACAAAAAATCAGCGAATAGAGCTGCCTCGAGTCTTCTAAGATTGAAACAATCTTTTTATGAACAAGGTGAAAAATCAGGAAAATTATTAGCATGGCAGATTAAACAATTGGAAATTAAAACACCAATTACCAGTATTATAAGTAACGGACAGGTAGTTATAGATCCTTTAGAAATTAATAGAGCCTTTAGAGATTACTATGAAAAATTATATGATACCAAAAATGAACCTGATTTAACAAAACTAAATGGGTTTTTGAACGAACTATCTATACCGTGTATACCAAATGAAAACAGGGAGATATTGGAGTCTAAAATTAGTCAAGAAGAAGTTGGGCTAGCCATTGATAATATGAAATCAGGAAAAAGTGCAGGACCAGATGGTCTTCCAGTTGACCTTTATAAAAAATTTAAGAATAAATTAATAAAACCTTTTTTGGAAATGGTTTTAGAAGCATTTCAAAATAATAATTTACCATCATACATAAATAATGCCTTAATTATACTGCTGCCAAAACCAGGTAAGCCCTCTAATAAATGTGAAAATATGAGACCAATAAGCCTATTAAACGCCGACCTTAAGATAATCTGTAAAATTTTAGCAAGACGAATACAAGAAATTTTACCAAATATTATTAATCGAGATCAGAATGGCTTTATAAAGGGTAGACAAGGCTTCCATAATGTAAGAAGACTATTTAATATTATTTATTTTAATAAAGAAGCACCGGATACAGCTCTCCTATCATTGGACGCCGAAAAGGCCTTTGATAGAGTTGAATGGCCCTTTCTTTTTGAAGTCCTACAAAGGTTTGGACTTGGAAATAATTTCATAAAATGGGTTCAAATAATATACAATAATGCTACAGCAGAAATCCTAACAAATAACAATATTTCAAAACCAATAAAAATCAATAGAGGATGTCGACAAGGCTGTCCACTTTCACCTTTACTGTTTACTATGGCAATTGAACCTTTAGCGATAGCGATACGTTTACATTCACAAATATATGGAATTAAAGTTGGACCAACAGAACATAAAATCTCCCTGTACGCCGATGATATAATTTTGTTTATGTCGAATCTAAAAAAATCAATTCCAACCTTGTTGAATTTAATAAAGAATTTTGGGGAAATATCAGGATATAAAATAAATAAAACTAAATCTTCAATATTAATGCTAAATGAGACCCAGAGAAATTACCCAGCCCCTGAAGCAAATCAATTCAATGTTGTAAATCAGTTTAAATATTTAGGAATCCAAATTGTGCCTAAGCTAGAATCAGTCGCCAGCGTCAACTATGAAGCCTTAATGTCAGATATCAATGAGTTAACTCAGAGATGGATGTCACTACCAATGTCGATGATCGGGAGAATCAATATACTTAAAAGTAATATTTTACCTAAAATACTTTATTTATTTCAATACATTCCCTTATCACCACCTTTAGATCTATTCTCAAGAATAAAAAAAAAGTTAGTGGAATTTATATGGAACAACAGGAGGGCTAGATTACGTTTGTCTTTATTATATTTACCATTTGATCGTGGAGGTCTGAAATGTCCAAATTTTATGTTGTATTATTGGTCGGCACAACTGAGGTCTATGACATATTATTTTTCATCAAATGATCTCCCTCACTGGACTGAAATGGAATCATACAATTTACCTTTACCTCTTCCCATATTCATATACTCAGATTCGGCAAAAAAATTACAAAAACAAGTTAAAAATCCATTTGTAAAGCATATGATCAAAATATGGTGTGAAGCTAAAAACTATTTAAAAGAACCACAGTTATTGTCACAATTTAGTCCAATATGGGGTAATCAATATTTTAAACCAGGGAGAGCGGACGCTGTATTTAAAGTATGGAATTTAAAAGGGATACAAAAGATTCAGGATTTATATTTGCCATGTGCAGACAACATAATGTCTTTTGAAGAGCTGAGGATCAAATTTAATCTCAATAGAACACATTTTTTTAAATATCTTCAACTTAGAAACTTTATTCGATCAAATTAAAATAAAGCTCTCACTCGACCTATTTATTCATCCTTGGAAAAAATGATGATGAAAGATAGTAAAAGAAAGGGTATTATTTCAGAGTTTTATAACTCATTGACACTATCTTCAAGTGAAAATTCACTGAAAAGATTAAACTACTGGAAAGAAGATCTGCAAATTGAAATTTCGGAGGAACAATGGGAATTGGCTTGTACAGAAGCTCAAACCAAATCAATAAATGCACGCCTTAAATTGATACATTTCAAATGGTTAATGCGGATGTATGTTACACCGGAGGAGTTAAATAGATATAACAAAAATATACCAGATACATGCACAAAATGCATGGAAAGTAAAGGAACCCTATTTCATTGTTTATGGGAATGTAGATTAATAAGAATGTTTTGGGAGGAGGTGAGGGTAACAATTGAAAAAATAATCTCAAAACAAATCATACTGAATCCTAAACTGTTTTTGTTGGGTCTGTACCCAGAAAAGCATAATTTTAATAAAAGTGAAAGAACATTCATAGACCTCAGTTTGCTTAATGCCAAAAAATGTATTGCACTATTATGGAAAAAGACTCATAGACCAGATGTGACTCAGTGGTTAAGACAGATGTTAACAAACCTTCCATTAGAAAGAATAACATATATACTGAAATCAAAGGAAATTGTGTTTGAGAATATATGGAGACCTTTTATTGATTATGTAAAAAATTTAAACATAACTTTTGAAGAAGAAGGTGAATGATGTGTGTGGACCTTGTAAATTCCAAACTGGTGAACATATGTATACTTATGTATTGGATTGTCTAGACTAAACAGAGGAGCATTGTTGAAGACTTGGTTTTGTTGGTGGTTGTTGGTGTTTTTAGTGCATTTTTTTTTTTTTTTTGTAGTACTTTAGCGTTAGTGTTTGATTGTTTGTATCATGTTTGTTAAAAAAAAAAAAGGTTCAATAAAGATATTGTGGGAAAAAAAACAAGAATAGGCTTTAACTTGTGGTTTCATTTCTCTCCATATATCTAACAATCTCAATTCTTTCATAAAATGATTAATAGTCATCCTACATCCAATGTGCGTACAATCCAGTCCTGTTGATCTATCCACACCTGGATTCAATGTACAATTAAAATCCCCTGCTATTATATGTTGCCCTGTAAGTGATGATAAGATGAGAAATAAATTAGCAAAGAACTTCTGATCATCTATATTGGGACCATATAAGTTCACAAGATTTATATTTTCTAATAGCAAAGAACCTTGAATGATTACATATCTTCCAAATTTGTCTCCAATTACATTTTTCACTTGAAAAGGAACTGATTTATGTATGAGAGTCATAACTCCCCTGGCTCGGGATGAAAATGAAGAGGTGAATACACTTCCCTGCCATCTACTCCTAATTCTTTTAACATCCTCCTCTATCAGATGAGTTTCTTGTAAAAACACAATTCTTGAACCCATGTCCTTTATTTTATTCATAACTTGTTTAAGTTTTTTTAAATTTTGTAGACCTCTGCAATTCCATGAAGTTAAATTAAGATTAACACTTTGGTCCATGATCAATAGAGAGTTTGGGATTACCTTGCAGTGTAAACATGCTCATACAGAGAAGCAAAAACATGAGTGGTTGAACATTCATCCTACAAACTACACACAAACAAATTTCCCCTTCCCACACTTGTGGCAAACCCCCCAAAATCAAAAGAAAAATTCTGTCTCCCGATATAGCCATCGACCGTTCCACACCCACGGGGAACAGCCTAAGCCACTCCTTCTTCATCCTCCCAATCACCCCAACTCTACTGCTTTTAATGACGTAACATTAACTCTCCTCTGTAGTTTTCCAACTTAACTCCAAAATTTTTAACAACTTTGTACATCATAGTTTTTTTTTTTTGTTTGTTTTGTTTTTGTTTTGTTTTTTTAATATATAATACAATCTATATTTTGTAAACTTACTATTTACTTCAAGTCAGTCAGATGCCTGTGCAAATGCTTAATTATTCTACCTTATATTTTGTTCATGCTTAGCTCCCACCAGTCTCTTCTTCTTCTTTGATCTTCTTGATGAACTCCTGCGCCTCCTCTGGGGTCTTGAAAATGTGGGTTCTGCCCTCATACGTGGTCAGCAGTCTCGCAGGATAGATTACACCATGACGAATCCCAAGGTTGCGCAGCTCCTTACGTATGGGATCAAACTGCTTCCTCAATTGCTGGATTCCTGTGGCCAAATCTGGGTAGAACCGCACCTGCTGGTCCTGGTGTTTAATCTCTCCTTTAGCACGTGCAGCGTTGAAGATCTTCATCCTGTCTCTGTTGCTAAGAAACTTCATAATTAAGGTCCTCGGCGGTCCCTTATCTCTCCGTGGGCCAATACGATGTGCTTTTTCCAGAACCACTGCTGATTGCAACTCCTCGCTGCCCAGCACCTCCGGAATCCACTTTTCCAGAAAGGAACATACGTCCCGACCTTCTGATTCCTCTGGAAGACCCACCAGCCTCAAATTATTCTGTCTCGACCGAGATTCCAAATCCAAAATATTATCTTCCAGAGATTTTTTTTTTTTTTTCCAAAGTGCGCACCTTTAATTGAAGACGGGTGACGTCATCTTCAGCACTAGCGAGACGGAGCTCCATCTGCGCCGTTCGTTCTACACAGTCACCCAATTCCTTTCTTATTCCTTCCAACGCTGTCATAATCTCATCAAATCTAGAGGAAAAGTCCGCTCTCATTGAACTCATGGCAGCCATCAGCGCATCTCCGCCATTCCCCGCAAACATCGCACCGCCGCCAGCCTCCTCCGCCATATATGGAGTTTTGTTTGCTGCGTCACAGACCTGAAAGTCCGTTAATTTGGACTGTTTCGGCGGCTCGCTTTTTCCTTTTCCTGGTTTTCCAGCCTTAGGCTTCGCCGACATATCCTCGCCCAAATGCTGGGATACGTTCTGTCCCAAATGAGAGAGTTATTTGCCGATTTTTTTTCTCCAGGAGCAGAGCAGAGCGAGACACGTCCGTCCTACGTGGCAGCCATAACCGGAAGTCCACATTGAAGGATTTTTAATGAATTAATTGGTAAATTCCTCGGTAAAATAAGTATTTGGTTAATAACAAAAGTTCATCTCAGTACTTTGTTATATACCCTTTGTTGGCAATGACAAAGGTCAAACGTTTTCTATAAGTTTTCACAAGGTTCGATCCCAGCCCCCGACCAACAGTGATCTGTGTGGAGTTTGCATGTTCTCCCCGTGTTGCGTGGGTTTACTCCGGGATTTTCTCCGGTTTCCTCCCACATGCCAAAAACATGCATGTTAGGTTAATTGGCTGTTCTAAATTGTCCCTAGATATCTGTTTCCTATAGGCCCTTAGAATAGAGGGTTAGTATTGTAACGTCGGGGCCATTTTAAGGGAGCCAGGGATTTCCCAGCATGCTTTGCCAGTTTGAAACGTTACTGTGTGTGTTAAATGTGTTACTTCTGAGTTATACTGCTGTGTCATTATAACTGCATTATAATGGCCCAGCAGTGTTTAGCAGGATTAGGGCAAGATGTATCATGTGTGTGTAACCGTGATGTAAACAGAGGTCTGTGAGAATGACCTCCCCGGCTCTGTGTACTAAGTTGCAGGTTGGGGGTCGGGGTGTGAAAAATAAATCAGGTTGATCACAGCCATCTGCTCCATTGTCTTTTTGTGTGTGAACCCCTGCAAACGTCACAGTATTAATGAAAGCGCTTTGAGTGGTCTTTGTGACTAGAAAAGCGCTATATAAGTGCAGGTTAGTTAGTTAGTTAGTTAGTTTTCACACACTGTTGCTGGTATTTTGGCCCATTCCTCCATGCAGATCTCCTCTACAGCAGTGATGTTCTGGGGCTGTCGCTGGGAAACACAGACTTTCAACTCCCTCCAAAGATTTTCTATGGGGTTGAGATCTGGAGACTGGCTAGGCCACTCCAGGACCTTGAAATGCTTCTTACGAAGCCACTCCTTCGTTGCCCAGGCGGTGTGTTTGGGATCATTGTCATGCTGAAAGACCCAGCCACGTTTCATCTTCAATGCCCTTGCTGGCAGAAGGAGGTTTTCACTCAAAATCTCACGATAAGTGGCCCCATTCATTCTTTCCTTTACACGGATCAGTCGTCCTGGTCCCTTTGCAGAAAAACAGCCCCAAAGTATGATGTTTCCACCCCCATGCTTCACAGTGGGTATGGTGTTCTTTCTCCTCCAAACACGACAAGTTGAGTTTTTACCAAAAAGTTCTATTTTGGTTTCATCTGACAATATGACATTCGCCCAATCCTCTTCTGGATCATCCAAATGCTCTCTAGCAAACTTCAGACGGGCCTGGACATGTACTGGCTTAAGCAGGGGGACACGTCTGGCACTGCAGGATTTGAGTCCTTGGCGGCGTAGTGTGTTTCTGATGTAGCCTTTGTTACTTTGGTCCCAGCTCTCTGCAGGTCATTCACTAGGTCCCCCCATGTGGTTATGGGATTTTTGCTCACCGTTCTCGTGATCATTTTGACCCCACGGGGTGAGATCTTGCGTGGAGCCCCAGATCGAGGGAGATTATCAGTGGTCTTGTATGTCTTCCATTTTCTAATAATTGCTCCCACAGTTGATTTCTTCACACCAAGCTGCTTACCTATTGCAGATTCAGTCTTCCCAGCCTGGTGCAGGTCTACAGTTTTATTTCTGGTGTCCTTTGACAGCTCTTTGGTCTTGGCCATAGTGGAGTTTGGAGTCTGACTGTTTGAGGTTGTGGACAGGTGTCTTTTATACTGATAACAAGTTCAAACAGGTGCCCTTAATACAGGTAACGAGTGGAGGACAGAGGAGCCTCTTAAAGAAGAAGTTACAGGTCTGTGAGAGCCAGAAATCTTGCTTGTTTGTAGGTGACCAAATACTTATTTTACCGAGGAATTTACCAATTAATTCATTAAAAATCCTTCAATGTGATTTTCTGGATTTTTTTTTTCTCATTTTGTCTCTCATAGTTGAGGTATACCTATGATGAAAATTGGAGACCTCTCTCATCTTTTAAGTGGGAGAACTTGCACAATTGGTGGCTGACTAAATACTTTTTTGCCCCACTGTATTTCTGATGGATCCACTGACCTGAGATTTTCGCCAGATATCAGTAACAGCCCAAGTAATTCATACATACAAAGAAATCAAGGCAACTGTGTTCACAAAACAAGTTAAATTTAATAAAGTGGAATGACACAGGGAATAAGTACTGAACACAAAGAAAAAGAGGTGCAAAAGGCATAGAAAGCCAAGAAACTAGCTGAAATCCATTAGAATTTAGGAAGCCATCCCATCCCCATCAGTGCAAATTAATTTCAGATGGTTAAGTCCTGACTGATAGCTTTTAAAAAGGTCAGTGAATATCATATTGTCGCACCACAAAGAACGCAACGATGTGTAGAAGCAAAGAGCTCCCTCTAGACCTTTGCAACCTTACTGTTGCAAAATATAATGATGGCACTGGTTACAGGCACATTTCTAAACTGCTGAATGTTCCAGTGAGCACTGTTGTGGAAATCATTCGGAAGTGGAAAGAACATCATTTTACCATAAACCGGCCACGACCAGGTGCTCCTCGCAAAATTTCTGACAGAGGAGCCAAAAGAATTATCAGAAGAGTTGTCCAAGAGCCAAAGACCACTCGTGGAGAGCTCCAGAAAGACCTGGAGTTAGCAGGTACTGCTGTTTCAAAGAAAACAATAAGTAATGCACTCAACCGACATAGGCTCTACGTCTGTTCACCTCACAAGACTCCATTGCTGAAGAAAAAGCATGTTGAAGCTCATCTAAAGTTTGCTGCACAACATTTGGGCAAGCCAGTAAAATACTGGGAGAATATAGTACACAGCATGCTTGGAGGAGAAATGGCATGGCACATTAGCTGACAAAGACCATACCAACAGTGAAGTTTTGAGGTGGGAGCATCATGGGTGGGGGTGTTTTTCAGCACATGGTACAGGCAGACTTCATAGAACTGAAGGAAAGATGAATGGACAAATGTACAGAGACATCCTTGATAAGAATCTATTGCCATCTGCCAAGATGCTGAAGATGAAACGAGGGTGGACATTTCAGCAAGACAATGATGCCAAATAAGGATGTTAATGATTAATTGACTTTCGATTAATTGCTGATAAGAATTTAGTTGACTAAATTAAATTAGTTTTCAATTAATTGAATTCAACAGTTTATTTTCATTAAATGCAGTGGCATCACCAGACCTGGCGAGGGCGCTATAGCCTAATCTCTATCACACCTGACATACTTCACTCGAGAAAATGAAGCAGTCTAAACGGAGTGCAGTGTGGGATCATTTTAAACTGGTAAACACTAACATTCATTCATTCATCCTCTTCCGTTTAATCTTTTTCGGGTCGCGGGGGGGTTGGAGCCTATCCCAGCATCTTTGGGCGAGAGGCAGGGTACACTCTGGACAGATTGCCAGTCCATCGCAGGGCCAACACAGAGAGACAGACAACCATTCACTCTCACAGTCATACCTAAGGACAATTTAGAATCCCCATAAACGCTAACAAAGCTAAATCTACACTATGTTGTACTACACTGAAATACAACAGCTGAACCAGTTTGCTAAGTTACCACTGAAAGAACTCACATTCAGCCGTGCTGCAAGGAGCAACTCGGCTTCATCAGGTATGTGATGAGAGGAGGCAGGTATGTGATGAGAGGAATACAGAGAGCATTACTCAGGATTTGCAACATGATTGAAAAAGACATGATGCCAATAAGTAATGATGAAGGAGAGGGCTTTTGGGAGCTGATAAACTTTATGGAGCCAGGGTATAATATTCTGTCTAGAGCAGGGGTCTCAAACTCAACTTACCTGGGGGCCGCTGGAGGTAGAGTCTGGGTGAGGCTGGGCCGCATCAAGTATTCCACCAAAAAAAGGGGTTCAAGTATTCAAAAAAAAAAAAAAAGTACAACCGATTCAATCTTTTCAACCTTTGATAATAACAGTTCAGAACATGAACGGTTCTTCAGAACATAGGCTTTTCTTATCTACTCCTTGCTACCAGAGACCTGGCAGCGCTTCCTCTTACACAGCTGAGCCACATTTGGCTTGAGGGAGGAAGCAGTTGAGACCCTCAGTATGGCTTGAAGATGCTCATCAGAAAGTTTGGACCTGTACTTTGACTTATGAAAGTTCATGGTGGAGAAGAACTTTTCACACAGATATGTGCTCCCAAAAAGGCACATGGTCCACTTGAACATCCTGGAAAGCTCAAGGAAGGTGGGGAGCAATTCTCTCAAAAACTGTCCAAGAATTGCACTGAAGGTCAATTAGCTCCATTTGAAGCACAGGAGGGGCATCTTGCACATCGAAGGAGAAGGGGTCAGAAAAAATTTGAAAATTGGCTGTGTGTGTCTTGAAGTCTGCAAACCTGTGATCAAATTCCTCCTGTAGCTTTACAATGGCATCAGCATACTTCTCACCAATGAATGGTGTGCCCGCATCCATGAGTGCCTTGCATGCTGGGAAATGGCAGAGGTTTGTCTGAAAGAGCTGGGCTTTCCATAACACAAGTTTTGTGGAGAATGATCTGACCTTGTCATAAGCAGCACTGACAAGCTGCCCCTGGCCTTGTAAATTCTTGCTCAGTACATTCAGCTCCTGTGTGATGTCAACAAGAAAAGCTAAGTCCATGAGCCATTTGGAATCACTTAGCACAGGAACAGCTATTCCATCCTTCTCCATGAAGGCTTTCACTTCTGCTCTCAACTCAAAAAACCTCTTCAAGACGTTTCCCCTGCTGAGCCAACGTACCTCAGTGAAGTACAGCACATCCTCATATGCTGACTCTATTTCCTCCAAAAAGGTGCGGAACTGCCGGTGCTTTGGGCTGCACGGTGGCGCAGTGGTTAGCACTGCGGCAGCACAGTTTACCCTTGGCCGGGGGATTGTGGGGATCGTGGGATCGTGGGTTCGATCCCAGCCCCCGACCAACAGTGATCTGTGTGGAGTTTGCATGTTCTCCCCGTGTTGCGTGGGTTTACTCCGGGATTTCTCCGGTTTCCTCCCACATGCCAAAAACATGCATGTTAGGTTAATTGGCTGTTCTAAATTGTCCCTAGATATCTGTTTCCTATAGGCCCTTAGAATAGATGGTTAGTATTAATGAAAGCGCTTTGAGTGGTCTTTGTGACTAGAAAAGCGCTATATAAGTGCAGGTTAGTTAGTTAGTAGTTAGTTTAAGCCCCTGGATCTGATATGGTTGATGCATTTCACAACGACAGACATCACATTGTCATACTTCAAGCATTTGCTGCAAAGGGCCTGCTGATGGCGGAGTCCAACTCTCACTGGGAATGACTCCGACCGAGTGTTGGCAATACGAACCAAACTCTCACAACGGTCGTACAGAGACCGAATAGCTCGTAACAACAAGCCCGATACCCCATACTCCCGAAGCACCCCCCACAAAAATCTACGAGGGACGCGGTCAAATGCCTTCTCCAAGTCCACAAAACACATGTAAACTGGTTGGGCAAACTCCCACAAACCCTCAAGAATTCTCGAGAGGGTAAAGAGCTGGTCCGATGTGCCACGGCCAGGACGAAAACCACATTGCTCCTCCTGAATCCGAGGTTCGACCAACGGCCGGACTCTCCTCTCCAGTACCTTGGCATAGACCTTCCCAGGGAGGCTGAGGAGTGTGATCCCTCTAAAGTTGGAGCACACCCTCCGGTCCCCTTTTTTGAAGAGAGGAACCACCACCCCGGTTTGCCATGCCAAAGGCACTGCCCCCGACCTCCACGCAATGTTGCAGAGGCGTGTCAACCATGACAACCCAACAACATCCAGGGCCTTGAGGTACTCAGGGCGAATCTCGTCCACCCCCGGGGCCCGGCCACCAAGGAGATTTTTAACCACCTTGGCGACCTCAGCCCCTGTGATAGGCGAGTCATCCCCCTCGTCCCCAAACCCTGCTTCCTCTGTGGAAGGCCTATCAGTGGGATTGAGGAGATCCTTGAAGTATTCCTTCCACCGCCCGACGATATCCCCAGTTGAAGTCAACAGTGTCCCATCCGCACCATACACAGTGTGGACGGGGAGCTGCTTTCCCCTCCTGAGCCGCTGAACAGTTTGCCAGAATCTCTTTGAAGCCGACCGAAAGTCTTGTTCCATGGCCTCACCGAACTCCTCCCATACCCGGGTTTTTGCTTCAGCAACCACCCGAGCTGCACTCCACTTGGCCTGCCGGTACACCTCAGCTGCTTTGGGAGTCCCACAAGCCAACCAAGCTTGATAGGACTCCTTCTTCAGCTTAATGGCCCCCCTCACCACTGGTGTCTACCACTTGGTTCGGGGGTTGCCACCACGAGATGCACCGACCACCTTGCGGCCGCAGCTCTGGGCCGCCACTTCAACAACAGAGGTGGAGAACATGGCCCATTCAGACTCCATGTCTCCAGACTCCCTCGGAATGTGGTTGAAGTTCTTCCGGAGGTGGGAGTTGAAGACCTCCCGGACAGGGGCCTCAGCCAGACGCTCCCAGCACACCCTCACTATACGTTTGGGTCTACCAGGTCTGAATGGCTTCCTCCCCTGCCATCGGATCCAACTCACCACCAGGTAGTGATCAGTTGACAGCTCTGCACCTCTCTTTACTCGGGTGTCCAAGACATACGGTCGCAGGTCTGATGATACGATAACAAAATCGATCATCGACCTGCGACCTAGGGTGTCCTGGTGCCAGGTGCACATATGGACACCCTTATGCTTGAACATGGTGTTCGTTATGGACAGACTGTGGTTAGCACAGAAGTCCAATAACTGAACACCACTCGGATTCAGATCGGGCAGGCCGTTCCTCCCAATCACCCCCCTCCAGGTTTCACTGTCGTTGCCCACGTGCACATTGAAGTCCCCCAGTAGGACAATGGAGTCTCCAGGAGGAGCACCCTCCAGCACCCCAGTCACAGACTCCAAAAAGGGTGGGTACTCTGAAACATCATTTGGTGCATAGGCACAAATGGTGGTCAGGACCCGTTTCCCAACCCGAAGGCGCAGGGAAGCAACCCTTTCGTCCACCGGGGAAAACTCCAATATAGAGGCAGCAAGGTGGGGCGATACAAGAATACCCACCCCTGCTCGTCGCCTCTCGCCCGGGGCAACTCCAGAAAAGGCCAAGCTCCAGCCCCTCTCCAGGAGACTGGTTCCGGAACCGGAGCTGTGTGTTGAGGTGAGGCCGACTATATCTAGCCGGTATCGCTCAACCTCGTACACCAGCTCAGGCTCCTTCCCCACCAGAGAGGTGACATTCCACGTACCAAAAGCCAGTTTAGAAAGCTTGGGATCAGTCCGCCAAGGTCTCCGCCTTTGACCGCCACCTAATCCACATAGCACCGGACCCCCATGATCCCTCCTGCAGGTGGTGAACTCACTGGAGGGCAGACCCATGTAACTCCTTCGGGCTGAGCCCGGCCGGGTCCCATGGGTGGAAACCCGGCCACCAGACACTAGCCTTCGAGCCCCTCCCCCAGGCCTGGCTCCAGGGTGGGGCCCTGGTAACCCCATACCGGGCGGGGTACACTGAATCCTTGATATACAATTTATCATGAGAGTCTGTTGGATCGTTCTTAGTCTGGCCCTTCACCCAGGACCAGTTTGTCTTGGGAGACCCTATCAGAGGCAAATTGCCCCGGACAACATAGCTCCTGGGATCACTGGGGCACGCAAACCCCCCCACCACGATAAGGTGACGATCCATGAGGGGGCCAGGGCTGCCCTTTGTCACCGATCCTGTTCATAATTTTTATGGACAGGATTTCTAGGCGCAGCCAGGGAATGGAGGGTGTCATGCTTGGTGACCACAGGATCTCATCTCTGTTGTTTGCAGATGATGTTGTCCTGTTGGCTTCATCCAGCAATGACCTACAGCTCTTGCTGGGACGGTTTGCCGCTGAGTGTGAAGCGGCTGGGATGAGAATCAGCACCTCCAAGTCCGAGTCCATGGTCCTCAGCCGGAAAAAAGTGGATTGTCCTCTCCGGGTTGGGGACAGGCTCCTGCCCCAAGTGGAGGAATTTAAGTATCTTGGGGTCTTGTTCACGAGTGAGGGGAAAATGGAGCGAGAGATCGACAGACGGATTGGAGCAGCATCTGCAGTGATGCGGACGTTGTACCGGTCTGTTGTGGTGAAGAGGGAGCTTAGTTCTAAGGCAAAGCTGTCGATTTACCAGTCAATCTACGTTCCTACTCTCACCTATGGTCACGAGCTTTGGGTAATGACCAAAAGAACGAGATTGCGGATACAAGCGGCTGAAATAAGCTTTCTCCGTAGGATTGCTGGACTCACCCTGAGAGATAGGGTGAGGAGCTCAGTCATCCGGGAGAGGCTCAGAGTAGAACCGCTGCTCCTCCACATTGAAAGGAGTCAGTTGAGGTGGTATGGGCATCTGATTAGGATGCCTCCTGGACGCCTCCCACTTGAGGTGTTTCAGGCACGTCCCACTGGGAGGAGACCCCGGGGCAGACCCAGGACTCGGTGGAGAGACTATGTCTCCCAGCTGGTCTGGGAACGCCTTGGTATCCCCTCTGAAGAGCTGGAGCAGGTGGCTGGGGAGAGGGAAGTCTGGGCTTCTCTGCTTGAACTGCTGCCTCCGCGACCTGGACCTCCGGAAAAGCGGTAGAAGATGGATGGATGGATGGATGGCCTGCTGATGGGTAATGCAGTGCACAGCAATGGCTTCCTCCACACCCTCCTCTTCCAGTTTTCTTTGAACAAGTGCCACCAGTCCATTTCTCCTCCCTGTCATTGATGGCGCTCCGTCGGTTGTTATTCCAGCAAACCTCTTCCATGGTAAACCGGCATCCACAATGGCATCACACAGCTGGCAGAATATCTCCTGAGCAGTGGTCTGGCCATGCATTGGAATCACTTTCGAGTAGCTCCTCCATCACTTCAAAATCGTCGTCAACACCACGGACATATATCGTGAGCTGCGCAGTATCAGTGCTGTCTGTGCTCTCATCAAGAGCCACTGAGTATACACTGAAATGTTTGGCTTTCTCACACAGTTGTTCATATAGGTTACCTGACAGGTCAGAAATGCGTTCTGCCACTGTGTTGGCTGAAAGGCTGATGTTGCTAAACTGACCCTTCTTTTCTGGACAGACTATACTTGCAGCCTGTAACATGCACTTTTTGATTAACTCGTCATCTGTGAATGGCTTTCCTGCCTTAGTAATCATCTCACTCACCACATAGCTAGCTTCAACTGCCGCATCACTCTCTTTGCTTGCTTTTTAAAAAAAATCTTGTTGCCACAGTAGACATGTTTTAAGATTGGCGACCCGGTCAACTCTCTCATCTCCCTGGTATTCTGCATACTCCTCAGCATGTCTAGTTGAGTAATGACGTCTGATGTTGTATTCCTTGTGCACCGCAACTTTCTCTGTGCATATAAGACACGTCGGGGTGCCCGTGTTCAAAAAAAAAAAAAAAAAAATTCCATCTCCCACTTTTCCTGAAATTGTCTGTGCTCGTCGCCAACTTTTCTCTTCACGGCACGTTTTGAGAAAGACATGACTGGGGCTGGGTGACAAAAAAGTATTACAGGATATATTTTCCTTCCACTCTGTGTCACTCTGGAATCACGTTTCAACCAAGTGACGTTGCGTTGTCAACAAACACCACCGGAAGCCGTTACGAGTCTGAGCTATGGCATCCCATAAGTGACAAAAAATACATAAAGCGCCCAGGGCAACGACTCGTGCAACGGCTCGGCAAAAAGGTGCTTGTGAAAAACGTGAAAAAAGAAAAATGCGCAGGCCGCACCAACTCTAAACTTTGATGTCAAGTAGGGGGCCACAAATAGGGGGCCTGCGGGCCTCAACTGGCCCACGGGCCATGAGTTTGAGACCCCTGGTCTAGAGGAATGATAACTACCCACTTGGAGGCATGCTACGAGAAGAAAAAAGCTGACCCGAAATCACAGCCACTGAAAATGTGGCATTGACAATGGACTGTTGGCCGGTGCCAACTACAGAAAGCTACATTACGGTCTGGCATGTAAAATCTGCAGCTCTTCTCACAGACAGCATGTCCGATTTTATGCAGTTCTTAATATTATGTGGACTGAGTCTACTACATATTTTTTTATTCAGAATTTATATTGCTGAAGTTTAATATCAGCCAGTGCACACACTTATATGTTATAGTAGCCTAAATATTTATTTTTTGAGTTTATTTTGTTGTAAATATTTAACATGTAACAGATTTCATTACATGAATAAATCAAATCCTTGAGGAACATCCATCCATTCATTTTCTACCGCTTTTCCGGAGGTCCGGCCTGGAGAGGCAGCAGCTCAAGCACTGAAGTCTGAACAAACAAATCAGCATGTGTAATATTTAAATATACGTATCCAGGCTTATGTGGATATTTGTGGAATAAGAATAAATCCTACCATAAAATATGGACTTTTCAGTTGAACGACATGCCCACTTGTATGCAAGGTGGCCCGGAATGATGTTTAAACTGCACAGGTCCTTAAACACAGTTTAACGGTAAAACCCATCTTATTTTGGGTCAAGTTTTGAAAGCAGCTGTCCAAAAATGCAAACTGGCACTGAAGGCCATGAGTGCTTTCACACCTATGGACTTCAGTTTTTTTCAATCAAGCTCGAGTTTGCTTTCTCCGTTAGTGCGGTTTGTTTTGTCTGGTGAGAACATGGTACTCACACTGAGGTGCACACCAACACAACTGCACCAAGACCACCTAAAAGAGGCAGTCTTGATCCAAATCATCTGGCAAACTCTGGTGGGGTCCTCCAGGTGAGGAAGCATACTGAACTATAATGGGACCAAAAGTTAGAAAATAATTTGAGGGTGTTATATTATGGGAAGATTTTAATTTATTTCTTTCAAACACCTACAACACACGGGAGGATGAAGTGCACACAAACCTGGAGTTGTGAGGAGAAGCAGACTGGTCAGATAATCACTAACACTCTATCCAAAACACACACACAAAAAATATAGAAAAGCAGTCATTAGCACTGTCCGTGGAAAGGGGAACTCAGAAATCAGCTGTGCAATGCTGAAACAACTCTCAAAGCTCTGTGAGGAGTATAATAAAGTGCAAGGAACAAACGTCTCAACTGATTTGGAGCAAAGTAAACAAACAGGTATGAAATCACCCTAAGTTGACTCTTTAGTTCTGCCCTCTTCCTCCGAGGCCATAGGCAGTGCTAAGTTCTGATTGGTTCACCCATTTGTGTGAAATCATAAAAACAGTCTAACTGTGAACTTAAATGAACTTTCACAACAGAAAAGCACAGACATGACACATAAGAGTGATTTTGCTCTTGATATGTCTTGTAAGTCATAAAAAAACAAGTTAAGGATATGTTGACAAGAAAAAAAAACTTGATTTTCACCAGTGTGTCACTTTAAATATTTTTTCCACATTTCTAGTCCAGTGTTTAATATTGTTCATAAAAAACTTCAAAGCTCTTTGAAAAGTTGTACATAGCACGTTGTCATTATATCACTATATCAGTGGAATAAAATGGTCTTCATGACGTCAACGTTTATATTGTTTATCACGATAAATTGAGGGAACATTTACTGTCCATCAAAATGACTACCCTAGCTTTCTTTGTTCTTGAGATATACAGTGGTGTGAAAACGTGTTTGCCCCCTTCCTGATTTCCCATTTTTTTGTATGTTTGTCACACTTAAATGTTTCAGATCATAAAATAAGATAAGATAAGATAAGATAAGCCTTTATTAGTCCCACAACGGGGAAATTCCAGGATTGCAACAGCACAGGGATAGCAACACTCAGAGCAACAATCAGAAGGCAAGAAAAAAAACAAGCAAGCAAGAGCAGCTAATATACATATGTACATATTACTATAAAATATATATATACACACACACACACACACAGACACACAGTGCAGAGCATTGTAGCTGGATGGAATAAATATATGAATATATGAACACAGTGCAGAGCATTGTAGCTAGATGGAATAAATATGTAAATATATAAACACCCACAGTACGGAGCATTGCAGCTAGGTGGAATAAATATGCAAGTATATAAACACACACAGTGCGGAGCAATGTAGCTAGATGGAATAATATGTAGATATACAGTATAAAAACACAGTGCGGAGCATTGTAGCTAGATGGAATAAATATATAGATATATAAATATAAACACACCCAGTGCTGAGCATTGTAGCTAGATGGAATAAATATATAGATATATACGTAAATATAAACACACTCAGTGCAGAGCATTGTAGCTAGATGGAATAAATATGTAAATATATAAACACACACAGTGCAGAGCATTGTTGCTAGGTGGGATGAAACAGCATAACCGTCTATTTAGTTATCCTACATGGTATGATTATGTGCCCATACATATTCTCACCCTCCATAGCGACCGGTATGTTCCTAGTTGTATGCCGGAGAGGACCATTGTGTAAGTCTATTGCATCTTTTGCATTCAAAAAAAAAAAAACTATTAGTTTGTTACGTCTTTTTGCTATCTCTGCGAGCAGCCCTGCTTAGGTTGTACAGTCTGACAGCCGTTGGTAGGAAGGACCTACGAAACCTCTCGGTTGTGCACCTGGGATGATGTAGTCTGCTGCTAAATGAGCTCCTCAGTGCATCCAGTATGTCCTGCATAGGGTGGAACTCGGACTCCAGCAGAGATGACAGTTTAGCCACCGTCCTTCTCTCTCCTATCTCCTCCATCGGATCAAGGCGTTGCCCCAGGACAGAGCTAGCTTTCTTAATCAGTTTGTTCAGTCTCTTCCTATCGGCTGCAGTAATGCCACTGCCCCAGCAGACCACTCCAAAAGTGATGGCTGATGCCACCACCGTGTCATAGAATGACTTCAGCAGCGCCCCTTGTACACCAAAAGACCTGAGTCTCCTCAGCAGGAACAGCCTGCGCTGTCCCTTCTTGTAGAGTGCGTCAGTATTGTGTGACCAGTCTAGTTTATTGTTCAGATGAATACCCAGGTACTTGTAGGATGTCACCATCTCGATGTCTGTTCCCTGTATATTTACTGGTGCTGTGAGGGGCTGCCCATGCCTGCGGCAGTCCACCACCAGCTCCTTAGTTTTCCTCGTGTTGATCTGGAGGCAGTTCCGATGGCACCAGTCCACAAAGTCCTGGATAAGCCCTCTGTACTCAGCTTCATCTCCGCTGGAGATGAGACCAACGATCGCAGAGTCATCAGAGAACTTCTGTAGATGGCAATGTGTTGTGTTGTGTGAGAAGTCCGCAGTATAAAGAGTGAACAGGAAGGGAGCCAGCACCGTTCCCTGGGGGGCCCCCGTGCTACTGATGATCGTGTCGGAAACACAGTCCCGGGTTCTCACAAACTGAGGCCGGTTCGTGAGGTAGTCCAGGATCCATGATGACAGGTGCTGGTCCACCCCTGCGCGCAGCAGCTTGTCCTTCAGGATCATCGGTTGGATGGTGTTGAAAGCACTGGAGAAGTCAAAGAACATGATCCTCACCATATTCCCGGGCTTCTCCAGGTGGGACAGAGAACGGTGAAGGAGGAAGATCACCGCATCCTCCACCCCAATGCCATGCTGGTAGGCGAACTGGAGTGGATCCATCGCTGGTTCCACCAGGGGGCGGAGATGAGCAAGGAGCAGTCTCTCCAGGGTCTTCATCAAGTGGGACGTCAAGGCCACCGGTCTGAAGCTGTTCAGGTCTTTGGGGTGGGAAGTTTTTGGTACAGGTACCACACAAGATGTTTTCCACAGCTGTGGTACCCTCCCCAGTTTCAGGCTCATGTTGAAGATATATGTCACAATCCCACACAGCTGGTCTGCACAGGACTTGAGGAGCTTTACGCTGATGCCGTCCGGTCCCGATGCCTTCCTCGCCTTGATCTTCCTCAGCTCCGTCCTCACCTGGGTCTTGGTCAGGGTCAGGATGGGGGGCTGTGTGTTGGGAGTGGGGGGGGTGTCGGTGGAGTGGGGAGTGGGTAGCAGGACTTGATTTCTTAGAGGCAGCAGTGATTGTTGTGCAGACAGGGGGGAGGGCGGTTGGTCAAATCTATTGAAAAACAGATTCAGGTTGTTCGCCCACTCCCTGCCCCCCGTGGCCTGGGGGGAGGTATTCTGGAGCCCCGAGATGGTTTTGAGGTTTCTCCAGACCCCGCTGATGTCGCTCTGTTGCAGCTTGTCCTCCATCTTCTTCCTGAAGCTGTCCTTGTCTTCTCTGATCTTTCTCCTCAGCTCCCTCTGTACGGACTTCAGCATCTCCCTGTTCCCCGACCTGAAGATCCTCTTCTTCTCTCTCAGAAGTGTTTTTATCTCAGGGTTGATCCAGGGTTTGTTGTTTGAGTGACGCCGTATGGTCTTGGTGGGAACGGATTTGTCCACACAGAAGCTGAGGTAGCCCGTGAAGGTGTGAATGAGGCCATCGATGTCCTCACCATGTGGATCGCAGAGCTGCTTCCAGGCAGTGGCTTCAAAACAGTCCTTTAGAGTGTCCATTGTCTCCTCAGACCATAACTCCACAGTGTGCATGGCCGGAGGTTGTCTGTGCACTAGGGGTTTGTACACCGGTCGGAGATGAACCAAGTTGTGATCCGATCTCCCAAGTGGGGGGAGTTGTGATGAGGTGTACGCCTCCTTAGTGTTTGCGTAGAACAAATCCAGTGTTTTATTGTCTCTAGTGTGGCATGTGACATACTGGGTGAAAGTGGGCAGAATGGGAGACAGTGAAACGTGGTTGAAATCGCCTGAGATGAGGAGAAGAGCATCTGGGTGTTCTGTCTGCAGCCTGCTGGTTACTGAATGGATGACGTCACGCGCTGTCCCAGCGTTCGCCGTCGGATTTGCATAAACAACAATGCAGATCACGTGTGAGTGTTCTCTCGGGAGATATGTAGGCCTCATGCTAACAGCTAGCAACTCAATGTCTTTGCTGCAGTGTCGTTTAACAGTGATATGTCCCGGTCTGCACCAGTTGTTGTTAACATACATTATCACTCCACCGCCCCTAGTTTTGCCACTCTCTGGTGTTCGGTCAGCTCGTATCATGTGAAAACCCTCCAGCTCAATGTTAGCATCTGCTGCTAGTTCAGTTAGCCACGTCTCAGTAAACAAAGGAGAGAGCACTCCCGGTAAGTGCTATCATAACGGGAGATAGCCGCTAGCTCATCTAACTTTCCCAGTATCGACCGTACATTTCCCATGACAACAGATGGAAGGGAGGGTCTGTACCTTATATTTTTTGTCCTCCGCCTTACTCCAGCCCAGATCATCAAACCAATTTAAATATTAGACAAAGATAGCACAAGTAAACAGAAAATGCAGTTTTTAAATGAAGGTGTTTATTGTTAAGGGAAAAAAAATCCAAACCTACATGGCCCTGTGTGAACAAATGTTTGCCCCCTAAACCTAATAACTGGTTGGGCCACCCTGAGCAGCAACAACTGCAATCAAGCATTTGTGATAACTGGCAATGAGTCTTTTACAGCGCTGTGGAGGAATTTTGGCCCACTCATCTTTGCAGAATTGTTGCAATTCAGCCACATTAGAGGGTTTCCGAGCATGAACCGCCTTTTTAAGGTCATGCCACAGCAGCTCAATCGGATTCAAGTCAGGACTTTGACTAGGCCACTCCAAAGTCTTCATTTTGTTTTTCTTAAGCCATTCAGAGGTGGACTTTCTGGTGTGTTTTGGATCAATGTCCTGCTGCAGAACCCAAGTGCACTTCAGCTTGAGGTCACAAACAAATGGCCGAACATTGTCCTTCAGGATTTTTTGGTAGACAGCAGAATTCATGGTTCCATTTAGCACAGCAAGTCTCCCAGGTCCTGAAACAGCAAAACAGCCCCACACCATCACACTACCACCACATTTACGTGTTGATATGATGCTCCTTTTCTGAAATGCTGCATTACTTTTACTAGTGCATACTCATCCATGCCCGTACAAACCAAGTATAAGCAAGTATTTCTGCATGCCCGTAGAAAGCAGGTGTAAGCAAGGGTGTAAGCAAGCACGTCTGCACTCATTCAGTGATGCCTGTCTTTGATCTTTGATGGTCTCATAGTGAGTCCTACGATGCCTGCGTTTGATCTTTGATGATGTCATGGTGAGTCCTATGATCGTGAGTGATGCCTGCCTTTGATCTTTGATGTCGTATGAACATGAGCTTGAGTCAGGGGTGTCAAACTCATTCCATGGAGGGCCAAGACCCTGCATGTTTTACTTCCACCCAGTGTCTTCAGCAGGTGCTTTCACTGATCAGCAATCAGTGGGAAGAAATTCAGTTAAAATCACCTGTTGAAGACACTGGGTGGAGGTAAAACCTGCAGGGTCTTGGCCCTCCAGGGAATGAGTTTGACACCTGTGGCTTGAGTAATGCCTGCCTTTGATGATGTCATAGCAAGTCCTATGATCATGAGTGACGCCTGCCTTTGATCGCATAGTCCAAGACACTGTGACACACACACAGATTTTCCTGAATCCCTCTATACCAGGGGTGTCAAACTCATTCCATGGAGGGCCAAGACCCTGCAGGTTTTACTTCCACCCAGTCTCTTCAGCAGGTGTTTTCACTGATCAGCAATCAGTGGGAAGAAATTCAGAGAAAACACCTGTTGAAGCCACTGGGTGGAGGTAAAACCTGCAGGGTCTTGGCCCTCCATGGAATGAGTTTGACACCTGTGCTCTATACTATGGTGTCTATATAATGTCATATAGACATGTACACATCATAGGAACATCATAGGCGATCCTATGAACTGCCCAGATAAGAGTGATGATTTAGATTTACGTACGTGGCAGTAATGCACCTGTAAGCTGGTTTGCCAACAGCCAATCAAATCTAAAAGAAGTAGTAGTAGTAGTAACGGGACACACACCTTCCAAAAAGTTCAACTTTTGTCTCGTCAGTCAACAGACTATTTTACCAAAAGTCTTGGGGATCATCAAGATGTTTTCTGGCAAAACTGAGATGAGCCTTTATGTTCTTTTTGCTCAGCAGTGGTTTTCGTCTTGGAACTCTGCCATGCAGGCGATTTTTGCCTAGTCTCTTTCTTATGGTGGAGTCATGAACACTAACCTTAACTGAGGCAAGTGAGGCCTGCAGTTCTTTGGATGTTGTTATGGGGTCTTTTGTGACCTCTTGGATGAGTCGTCGCTGCGCTCTTGGGGTAATTTTGGTCGGCTGGCCACTCCTGGGAAGGTTCACCACTGTTCCGTGTTTTTGCCATTTGTGGATAATGGCTCTCACTGTGGTTCGCTGGAGTCTCAAAGCTTTAGAGATGGCTTTATAACCTTTTCCAGACTGATAGATCTCAATTACTTTGTTTCTCATTTGCTCCTGAATTTCTTTGGATCACAGCATGATGTCTAGCTTTTGGGGATCTTTTGGTCTACTTCACTTTGTCAGGCAGGTCCTATTAAAGTGATTTCTTGATAGAGAATAAGTGTGGCAGTAATCAGGCATGGGTGTGGCTAGAGAAATTGAACTCAGCTTTCCAGAGATGTGATAAACCACAGTTAATTTATGTTTTAAGAGGGGGCAATCACTTTTTCACACAGGGCCATGTAGGTTTGGATTTTTTTTACCCTTAGTCCTTTAACTGTCCACATTTCATGGACGGGTTGCTCACCCCCAGCGGCACGGTGCAGCAGCTGCACCTGTCAACTCATTGGCGTCCCCCGGCTATACTGAGAATTTGTACTGATCTGTACTGATCTGACAGTTCAAAAGGTGGCAGACATGCATCGGAGGAATCATGGCTGACATGGAATACAGAAAAGAAGAAGAAATCCTCATTATTATTCTTCCTTTTTCCCCTTTGAGCTCACAACACCAATGTGGCCGCCACCATGATCGGTCATAGCAGCGGCGATCCTGACAGAAACTGCATTTTACAGGAAAAATAGCCATGTAATACAAACGAAATTCACGTGGGATAATCAGAGTTTGTAGATGTGGTAGAGAGCATAAATGACCGACCAAACACAAAACAACAACCACGATGGATGAAAACTGAGCTCACAACACCAAGATGGCCGCGCCTGTCATCTTCATGGAGCCTCAGAGAAATAAGATAAGATAAGATAAGATAAGATAAGCCTTTATTAGTCCCACAACGGGGAAATTCCAGGATTGCAACAGCACAGGGATAGCAACACTCAGAGCAACAATCAGAAGGCAAGAAAAAAAAACAAGCAAGCAAGAGCAGCTAATAAACATATGTACGTATTACTATAAAATATATATATATACACACACACACAGACACACAGTGCAGAGCATTGTAGCTGGATGGAATAAATATATGAATATATATTCCATCCAGCATGGAATGTTATCATGCATGGAATATCCATTCCATGCATATAAATTGCATCATACTGGAAAAATATTTGCGTAATACAAACGAAATTCATGTGGGATAATCATAAGAGTTTGTAGATGTGGTAGAGAGTGTAAAAGACCAACCAAACGCAAAACAACGACCACGACGGGCGAAAACGGACCGGTCACGTGAGCGAGCAAGCCCTCCACCACCACCACTGGTAAGAGACAAATATGTTGGGTTTTTTTTTTTACATTTTATTCATTTTCTGGTTCATATACTTTTTTTTTTGTTACTTATTTGTACCCGTAGGTAGATTTGGTTTGCAGTCTGGTGACAAGCCACCGGCTGCTGGTCGCTGCGTACGCGAGCGCCCTAAACCTACATGTTTTTGGTGTGCGGGAGGAAACCGGAGAAATCCCGGAGTAAACCCACGCAACACGGGGAGAACATGCAAACTCCACACAGCTCACTGTTGGCCGGGGGCTGGGATCGAACCCACGATCTCATGATCCCCGCGATCCCCCGGCCGAGGGTAAAACTGTGCTGCCACAGTGCTAAACCACTGCGCCACCGTGCAGCCACTTTGAAGATTAGATAAAAACGTAGACAAAACGGTGTCAAAAAAACCCAAACCATTCTTTGTGTAAATGTGTCCAAAGTCCACTTTTGACTGAGTTATGTAATTTATATAGCTGCCGTGACATTATGCAAATTAGATGCGTAAATTTATTCCTATTTGAAACTTTGGATCATATTCTACATTTTTCTAATTGACAGTAAGCCATTCTCTCTTGCAACTTTCAAGTTACAGCCTTGGAAATCTGAACTATTTTATTGACAAATTTTTTTTTACCACTTTTGACCACTAGGGACCTTGACCACCCTTTAACCGTCACAGTCGCCATACAGCAACTGGGACAGCTAAAGAATTAATAATAAACACCTTCATTTAAAAACTGCATTTTCTGTTTACTTGTTTACTTTGTCTAATATTAAAATTTGATGATCTAAAACATTTAAGTCTGACAAACACACAAAAAATGAGAAATCAGGAAGGGGGCAAACACTTATTCACAACACTATAGTATATCTGGCATTCTGACCTTGAAATTTTGACCGTGGGGTGGCACTCGTTCAGGAGATAGAGTGGGTCGTCCAATAACCTAAGGATTGGCAGTTTGAATCCTGCTTCCCCCAGCCATCCTGCAGTCGTGTCCCTGGCTGAATCCTGCTTCCCCCAGCCATCCTGCAGTCGTGTCCCTGGGCAAGACACTTTATCCACCTTGCCTCCAGTGTCTGTGACACTGGTGTATGAATGTGTATAAATTTTTGATGGTGGGCGGAGGGGCCGTTGGTTCTGATTGGCAGCCACATCTCCATCAGTCCGCCCCAGGGTAGCTGTGGCTACAGCAGTAGCTTACTACTGCCAATGTCTGTTGGTGGAGTGAATGAATAATGCATCCAGTGTAAAGCGCTATATAAAGCTGATGTAGAGTGATGATAATCAAGTCAGTGGTGGTAATGCACCTGTAAGCTGGTTGCCAACCGCCAATCAAATCTAAAAGAAGAAGTATAGCCATAGGCACCTAGACAGCCACAGGAGTCCAAGTTGGTGGCAGTAGGACACAGTCCAAGGATGGATAATTTTTTCACATGAGATGTTCAGAACTCCTTATACAAAGATATAGAGCAGGGGTGTCCAATTATGTGCCATGGAGGGCCAAGACCCTGCAGGTTTTCTCTTCTACCCAGCCTCTTCAGCAGGTGTTTTCACTTATCAGCAATCAGCAGGAAGAAATTCAGTGGACTCTGCTGTTGAAGACACTGGTTGGAGGTAAAGCCTGCAGGGTCTTGGCCCTCCATGGCACATGATTGGACACCCCTGATATAGAGTGATGATAAGTCAGTGGCGGTAATGCACCTGTAAGCTGGTTGCCAACCACCAATCAAATCTAAAAGAAGAAGTATAGCCATAGGTGCTAGTTCCAAGGTCAACCTGTGTACCAAGTTTTGTAGCCGTCGCCTCATTCCCTGTCGAGTTAGAACACGGGACATAGCCAGCCACTGACCGCTCTATGTGCAAGTTGTGTGGATAATCATTTTTTCCAATTAGTCAGCCAATCATTTGGACGGGGTGTTTTTCCTTCAGAAATGTGTGTATCCGTCTGATAAACTTAACTTTTTTTCTGAGATTGTGATTTTTTTTCTCCTTGTAAATTTGGAACTTTTCCTTGTAACTTTGCTTTTTTATAAAAAAAACAAAACAAAAAAACAGTGCATACCTGTCCATAGAAACCAAGGGTAAGCAAGCATTTCTGCATGCCCGTAGAAAGTTACTGTTACACCATGGTGAAATCCGCCTTTGAACTTTGACGTCACCACTTGTTCAGTGATGACTGCCTTTAATCTGTGATGGCTGCCTTTGATCTCTGATGATGTCATAGCAAGTCCTATGATCATGAGTGAAGCCTGCCTTTGATCTTTGGCGATGTCATACTGAGTCCTATGATCTTTGATGATGTCATAGCGAGTCCTATGATTGTGAGTGATGGCTGCTTTTGATCTTTTGGTGTTATTTGACATAGGTGATACTATGATCTTTTAGTGACCATTTCCTATTACTGGACAACCGCACCTTGGACACTGTCCAAGGATGGATAATTTTTTCACACATAAGAGTTATACAAAGATACAGAGTGATGATAATCAAGTCAGTGGTGGTAATGCACCTGTAAGCTGGTTGCCAACCACCAATCAAATCTAAAAGATCTTTTCGTGAGTCCTATGGTTGTGACAAACACACAGATTTCTTGAATTATATATAGAGTGATGGTGACTTCCCCCCTTCATAATTTTTTCCCTCATAAGTTTGCAAAGGTTTTCTAAAATTTATGACCTTGTAATAAGACATTTGGGTTTTTTTTCCGGAAAGTGTGCCACTTTTACTTGTAAATCAACATTTTTCATGTAGATTTTCTACTTTTTTTCGCTTGTAAATTTGTACTGTTCATATGGATGCTGGTCAAAGTTAATTTCTTCTGTTCACCCTAGACAATGATCCAAGGTTGTTTGTGTTTTTTGTTGGGAGAGAAGGATTTTTTTTCTTCAAGGGACTGAACTCCTTTCCTTCGCAAAACCAGGAGCCCCCAAACAAAGACTTGAACGGCCCTGATAACCAGCCCCCGGGTTTGCTGTCAGGTATGATAGCGGCTCACAGGAGCACCACTGTTTTATCAGCAGGACTACTCTGTCAGACGGCTGATCCTGTTATCACGAAGCTGTTTATTAATAAAACACCACCCAGCAAAAGCTATGGCTAGTCTTTTTAAAAACCAATTCTCTCACAGAAAGTGTACAGAGCAGAAGAGGCCTTGTATTGAACCTGTGGTCCATATAGCTGGAGTCTGGCACGGAGCCAGACAACTCGCACAGAAGGGAAAAGTCAACTTAAGACTCTATGGCTCCATATTGAGCGTAAGTTGTAGTTCTGGCTCTATTATAGTTTGTTTTCGTCGGATAACGGCTGCTGGTGAGGACGTGAACTCTATAAAGTGCCGTGAAGTTGACGCAGCTCTTTTCTGGGTTACACGGCTGACTTTTCCACAAAACAAAAAGGAAAACCTTCATTGCCACATAAAAGCGACTCCTTACTAATGTTCTCCCGCGCACACACGCACACACGCACACACTTCGGTGTTTCTGAAGCTGCATGTAACTCCACGGTTGGCGTCTTACCTTCCTCGCTTCCTCTCCTTTTCCTCCTCTTCCTCCCATTTCAGTAACGTTACACCGCAGGTTTCTGTCGGACACCGTCACGTGACCAGCCCATCCCTATGACATCACCACGCACAGGAGCGCCTACCTGAAACTGCCCTACGCTCCTAATCTGATTTAGCGGAACAAATCTGTCATAAAAACAATCCGTTACACGTGCACACATTCACCAATCAGATGCGAGTATCTATGAGGCGAAAGCACTGGGAGTGGATATGAAAAGTGTACAAACCCCCTGTAAACACTATTTAAAAAAAAAATATGTAAAAAATGAGACCACAATAAATCATTTTAAAACTCTGCCACCTGTCATGTGACATATAACCTGTACAATTCAACTGAAAAACCAACAAATCTGCTAGGAGGAAACTATAGGAAAACATAGACAACAGTTTGGTTGCATAAGTCTGCACACCCTTAAAATAATGCTGCCTTTTTAAAAAAAAAAGAAAAAAAAAAGCACCTTTTGATTTAATTACAGCATTCAGTCTTTTTAAGTACACACCTGTCATAAATTAAAATGATTCCTGACATTGTTTCAGTACATTTTTATACAAACAATAAATACTCCAGTTGGCTATAAGTAAGTGTAATCACTAAATATTGCTGAGTAAAAGTCAAAGTGTCGACTAAAGATGATACTGAATTGATGAGTTGCAGCTTAACTCTCACCAATGTCAGCGTTTTGTTTTGTTTTTTTTAATTTGTGACTTTGTTCTCATAAAATTATCAGTTTTCTTATAAATTGGTGGCTCCTTTCCTCTCATAATTCTGAATTTATGAGGCTTGCTTTATAAATTTGACATATTTCTTGTAGATTTGTATGACAAATTTGCAACTTTTTTCTTCTTAAATATGATTTTTTTTTATATTAAATGCATTACTTCCCCCTCAAAAAAAATTTCAACTTTGTTCTTGTACATTTGCACCCATTTTGTTATACATTTACAAATTTACTGTCACCAGTCCTTAGATGTTGGTTTGAGGAAAACTGAACTAACCATTTGCACCATATAATCACAAATACAAATATTTCCTGAGCCAGAAGAGATGACAGTTTCAAATCTGGTGGGAAGAAAGACTGATGAGTGAAAATCAGACTCAAAGTTTATGCATCTACTTTAAAAGGTATGTGAGAAATGAATAGCTTTAATCAGGTTTATTTTACTTGTCAAACAATGAATGAGATTATGGAGTGTTTCTCTAAGAAAAATACAGTACAGCCTATCCATTATAAACAGCAGAGCGTAATAAAATTAAAATTTCTTTAGGTAGAAAAACAATGATTTCAACACTGATTAAAATTATAATTATGAATTCAAAAAAGTAAAGATGAAGTCATTTCTGGTAAGCACCAGTATTTCCAACCAGTTTTTCTCTCTCTGCAGCATTTTCATAACTAACTCCAGTTAGTTTATTCTAAAAGAAGACAAGCACTCCAGTCGTATAATCAAAAGAAACTGAGTGTGTCCAAATGTAAAGGAATAAAAGAACAGTTTTTCTATGTAAATGCAATAAGAGTAAAAAGTATACTGCTTTAAAGCCACTCAGTGAATTACAATTTTGTTGAAAATGTAATAGACAAAATATGAGGACTCTCTCTCCTGTGGTATGGCGCACCAAAACACCAGCTGTATCAGCAGTGATAATCTGTCATATGTGTGTGTGGGGTTATCACTGGGTTGCAACACTGTAATAACAGAGAACTATGACACATTTTGGCACTTCACATGAATCAGTAACAAGCATGAAGTTAATACTTTTCCGAGTCAGCCTGCATCATGACATTACAGTACAGGTGCATCTCACTGAAAAGATGATTTATTTCAGTAATTCAATTCATAAAATGAGACTCATATTTTATGCAGATTCATTACAGAGTGATATATTTCAAGTGTTTATTTCTTTTAATCTTGATGGTTATGGCTTGCAGCCCATGAAAACCCAAAAATCAGTTTCTCAAAAAATTAGAATATTACATAAGATCAATTTTAAAAAATTGATTTAATAGAAATGTTGGCTGACTAAAAGTATTTCTATACACACACTCAATACTTGGTCAGGGCTCCTTTTGCGGGAATTAATACTGCATCACTGTGGCATGGCATGAAGGTGATCAGCCTGTGTTACTGCTGAGGTGTTATGAAGGCCCAGGTTGCTTTGATAGCGGCCTTCAGCTCATCTGCATTGTTGGGCCTGGTGTCTCATCTCAATGCTGATGATACTTCATAGATTCTGTATAGGGTTTAGGTCAGGAGAGTTTGCTGGCCAGTAAAATATGGTGACACCATGGTCATTAAACCAGGCTTTGGTACTTTTGGCAGCAGTGTGGGCAGGTGCCAAGTCCTGCTGGAAAATGAAACCAGCATCTCCATAAACCTTGTCAGCAGAGGGAGGTACGAAGTGCTCTAAAATGTCCTGGTAGACAGCTGCATTGACTTTGGACTTGATAAAACACAGTGGAGTAACACCAGCAGATGGCATGGCTAACCAAATCAGGTGCCAAGTCCTGTCACTTGGAAATCAAGGTCCCAGAGTCTGGAGGAAGACTAAACAGGCACGGAATCCAAGTTGCTTGAGGTCCAGTGTGAAGTCTCCACAGTTAATGAGATGTGGAGCCATGTCATCTGCTGGTGTTTTTCCACTGTGTTTAATCAAGTCTAATATCAGTGCAGCCATCTAACAGGAAATTTTAGAGCACTTCATGCTTCCCTCTGCTGACAAGCTTTATGGAGATGCTGATTTCATTTTCCAGCAGGACCTGGCACCTGCCCACACTGCCAAAAGTACAAATACCTCGTTTAATGACCATGACATCACTGTGCTTGATTGGCCAGCCATCTCTCCTAACCTAAACCCCATAGAGAATCTGTAGTGTATTGTCAAGAGGAAGATGAAATACACCAAACCCAATAATGCAGACAAGGTGAAGGCCACAATCAAAGCAACCTGGGCTTCCATAACACCTCAGGAGGAGGATTTATGCTCATTCCTCCTCTGTGTGTCTGCTGCAACACAAGGCTGGTGTGCCACAAATTTTGCCATCCTCTCCAGTCCGCTATGCTCTGCGGAGTCCCTCCGTGGCTGAATGCGTGCAGCGCAAATTTTCTGACCATATTGACTGTGTGCGCTGATTAATTGCTGATTGATTGTGCGCTGCAAGATCCAACCTCCCATTCAAAAGGTGGCACCACTGACACAGCATACAAAGACAAAGAAGACGAAGAATTAAAAATAAATGTGACAAGATGGACTTCCGGTTATGGCTGCCACGTAGGACGGACGTGTCTCGCTCTGCTCTGCTCCTGGAAAAAAAAAAATCGGCAAATAACTCTCTCATTTGGGACAGAACGTATCCCAGCATTTGGGCGAGGATATGTCGGCGAAGCCTAAGGCTGGAAAACCAGGAAAAGGAAAAAGCGAGCCGCCGAAACAGTCCAAATTAACGGACTTTCAGGTCTGTGACGCAGCAAACAAAACTCCATATATGGCGGAGGAGGCTGGCAACGCTGCGATATCTGCGGGGAATGGCGCAGATGCGCTGATGGCTGCCATGAGTTCAATGAGAGCGGACTTTTCCTCTAGATTTGATGGGATTATGACAGCGTTGGAAGGAATAAGAAAGGAATTGGGTGACTGTGTAGAACGAACGGCGCAGATGGAGCTGCGTCTCGCTAGTGCTGAAGATGACGTCACCCGTCTTCAATTAAAGGTGCGCACTTTGGAAAAAAAAATAAATCTCTGGAAGATAATATTTTGGATTTGGAATCTCGGTCGAGACAGAATAATTTGAGGCTGGTGGGTCTTCCAGAGGAATCAGAAGGTCGGGACGTATGTTCCTTTCTGGAAAAGTGGATTCCGGAGGTGCTGGGCAGCGAGGAGTTGCAATCAGCAGTGATTCTGGAAAAAGCACATCGTATTGGCCCACGGAGAGATAAGGGACCGCCGAGGACCTTAATTATGAAGTTTCTTAGCAACAGAGACAGGATGAAGATCTTCAACGCTGCACGAGCTAAAAAAGGAGAGATTAAACACCAGGACCAGCAGGTGCGGTTCTACCCAGATTTGGCCACAGGAATCCAGCAATTGAGGAAGCAGTTTGATCCCGTACGTAAGGAGCTGCGCAACCTTGGGATTCGTCATGGTGTAATCTATCCTGCGAGACTGCTGACCACGTATGAGGGCAGAACCCACATCTTCAAGACCCCAGAGGAGGCGCAGGAGTTCATCAAGAAGATCAAAGAAGAAGAAGAGACTGGTGGGAGCTAAGCATGAACAAAATATAAGGTAGAATAATTAAGCATTTGCACAGGCATCTGACTGACTTGAAGTAAATAGTAAGTTTACAAAATATAGATTGTATTATATATTAAAAAAACAAAACAAAAACAAAACAAACAAAAAAAAACAAACTATGATGTACAAAGTTGTTAAAAATTTTGGAGTTAAGTTGGAAAACTACAGAGGAGAGTTAAAGTTACGTCATTAAAAGCAGTAGAGTTAGGGTGATTGGGAGGATGAAGAAGGAGTGGCTTAGGCTGTTCCCCGTGGGTGTGGAACGGTCGATGGCTATATCGGGAGACAGAATTTTTCTTTTGATTTTGGGGGGTTTGCCACAAGTGTGGGAAGGGGAAATTTGTTTGTGTGTAGTTTGTAGGATGAATGTTCAACCACTCATGTTTTTGCTTCTCTGTATGAGCATGTTTACACTGCAAGGTAATCCCAAACTCTCTATTGATCATGGACCAAAGTGTTAATCTTAATTTAACTTCATGGAATTGCAGAGGTCTACAAAATTTAAAAAAACTTAAAGAAGTTATGAATAAAATAAAGGACATGGGTTCAAGAATTGTGTTTTTACAAGAAACTCATCTGATAGAGGAGGATGTTAAAAGAATTAGGAGTAGATGGCAGGGAAGTGTATTCACCTCTTCATTTTCATCCCGAGCCAGGGGAGTTATGACTCTCATACATAAATCAGTTCCTTTTCAAGTGAAAAATGTAATTGGAGACAAATTTGGAAGATATGTAATCATTCAAGGTTCTTTGCTATTAGAAAATATAAATCTTGTGAACTTATATGGTCCCAATATAGATGATCAGAAGTTCTTTGCTAATTTATTTCTCATCTTATCATCACTTACAGGGCAACATATAATAGCAGGGGATTTTAATTGTACATTGAATCCAGGTGTGGATAGATCAACAGGACTGGATTGTACACACATTGGATGTAGGATGACTATTAATCATTTTATGAAAGAATTGAGATTGTTAGATATATGGAGAGAAATGAAACCACAAGTTAAAGCCTATTCTTGTTATTCCAGTACCTACAAGACATTCTCACGTATTGATTATTTTTTGATTTCCACAGAATTAAGGTCCAAGATTCAAAACTGCTTTTATGATAACATCGTGATCTCTGATCATGCACCCTGTTGTCTAATATATGTAGATAAAAAATTGACAAAGGAATCAGGTAGATGGCAATTTCAGCATAAATGGCTTCAGGATGAGGAATTTGTCAAGTATATAGAAAAACAGATAGACGAGTTCTTTGACATCAATACTACACAAACATCAGCATGTGTAAAGTGGGAGGCTTTCAAAGCTTTTATTAGGGGACATATTATTAGTTATACAGGATCAAAATCTAAGAAGACTCGAGAGGAGAGAGCTAAATTGGAACATAAAATAAAAAGTCTTCAGGAAAAAGTGTATGCAGGAAGTGACCCAAGGTTGGAGAATGAATTACTGATTTTGAGAGCTGAATACGACAAAAAATCAGCGAATAGAGCTGCCTCGAGTCTTCTAAGATTGAAACAATCTTTTTATGAACAAGGTGAAAAATCAGGAAAATTATTAGCATGGCAGATTAAACAATTGGAAATTAAAACACCAATTACCAGTATTATAAGTAAGGGACAGGTAGTTATAGATCCTTTAGAAATTAATAGAGCCTTTAGAGATTACTATGAAAAATTATATGATACCAAAAATGAACCTGATTTAACAAAACTAAATGGGTTTTTGAACGAACTATCTATACCGTGTATACCAAATGAAAACAGGGAGATATTGGAGTCTAAAATTAGTCAAGAAGAAGTTGGGCTAGCCATTGATAATATGAAATCAGGAAAAAGTGCAGGACCAGATGGTCTTCCAGTTGACCTTTATAAAAAATTTAAGAATAAATTAATAAAACCTTTTTTGGAAATGGTTTTAGAAGCATTTCAAAATAATAATTTACCATCATACATAAATAATGCTTTAATTATACTGCTGCCAAAACCAGGTAAGCCCTCTAATAAATGTGAAAATATGAGACCAATAAGCCTATTAAACGCCGACCTTAAGATAATCTGTAAAATTTTAGCAAGACGAATACAAGAAATTTTACCAAATATTATTAATCGAGATCAGAATGGCTTTATAAAGGGTAGACAAGGCTTCCATAATGTAAGAAGACTATTTAATATTATTTATTTTAATAAAGAAGCACCGGATACAGCTCTCCTATCATTGGACGCCGAAAAGGCCTTTGATAGAGTTGAATGGCCCTTTCTTTTTGAAGTCCTACAAAGGTTTGGACTTGGAAATAATTTCATAAAATGGGTTCAAATAATATACAATAATGCTACAGCAGAAATCCTAACAAATAACAATATTTCAAAACCAATAAAAATCAATAGAGGATGTCGACAAGGCTGTCCACTTTCACCTTTACTGTTTACTATGGCAATTGAACCTTTAGCGATAGCGATACGTTTACATTCACAAATATATGGAATTAAAGTTGGACCAACAGAACATAAAATCTCCCTGTACGCCGATGATATAATTTTGTTTATGTCGAATCTAAAAAAATCAATTCCAACCTTGTTGAATTTAATAAAGAATTTTGGGGAAATATCAGGATATAAAATAAATAAAACTAAATCTTCAATATTAATGCTAAATGAGACCCAGAGAAATTACCCAGCCCCTGAGGTAAATCAATTCAATGTTGTAAATCAGTTTAAATATTTAGGAATCCAAATTATGCCTAAGCTAGAATCAGTCGCCAGCGTCAACTATGAAGCCTTAATGTCAGATATCAATGAGTTAACTCAGAGATGGATGTCACTACCAATGTCGATGATCGGGAGAATCAATATACTTAAAAGCAATATTTTACCTAAAATACTTTATTTATTTCAATACATTCCCTTATCACCACCTTTAGATCTATTCACAAGAATAAAAAAAAAGTTAGTGGAATTTATATGGAACAACAGGAGGGCTAGATTACGTTTGTCTTTATTATATTTACCATTTGATCGTGGAGGTCTGAAATGTCCAAATTTTATGTTGTATTATTGGTCGGCACAACTGAGGTCTATGACATATTATTTTTCATCAAATGATCTCCCTCACTGGACTGAAATGGAATCATACAATTTACCTTTACCTCTTCCCATATTCATATACTCAGATTCGGCAAAAAAATTACAAAAACAAGTTAAAAATCCATTTGTAAAGCATATGATCAAAATATGGTGTGAAGCTAAAAACTATTTAAAAGAACCACAGTTATTGTCACAATTTAGTCCAATATGGGGTAATCAATATTTTAAACCAGGGAGAGCGGACGCTGTATTTAAAGTATGGAATTTAAAAGGGATACAAAAGATTCAGGATTTATATTTGCCATGTGCAGACAACATAATGACTTTTGAAGAGCTGAGGATCAAATTTAATCTCAATAGAACACATTTTTTTTAAATATCTTCAACTTAGAAACTTTATTCGATCAAATCAAAATAAAGCTCTCACTCGACCTATTTATTCATCCTTGGAAAAAATGATGATGAAAGATAGTAAAAGAAAGGGTATTATTTCAGAGTTTTATAACTCATTGACACTATCTTCAAGTGAAAATTCACTGAAAAGATTAAACTACTGGAAAGAAGATCTGCAAATTGAAATTTCAGAGGAACAATGGGAATTGGCTTGTACAGAAGCTCAAACCAAATCAATAAATGCACACCTTAAATTGATACATTTCAAATGGTTAATGCGGATGTATGTTACACCGGAGGAGTTAAATAGATATAACAAAAATATACCAGATACATGCACAAAATGCATGGAAAGTAAAGGAACCCTATTTCATTGTTTATGGGAATGTAGATTAATAAGAATGTTTTGGGAAGAGGTGAGGGTAACAATTGAAAAAATAATCTCAAAACAAATCATATTGAATCCTAAACTGTTTTTGTTGGGTCTGTACCCAGAAAAGCATAATTTTAATAAAAGTGAAAGAACATTCATAGACCTCAGTTTGCTTAATGCCAAAAAATGTATTGCACTATTATGGAAAAAGACTCATAGACCAGATGTGACTCAGTGGTTAAGACAGATGTTAACAAACCTTCCATTAGAAAGAATAACATATATACTGAAATCAAAGGAAATTGTGTTTGAGAATATATGGAGACCTTTTATTGATTATGTAAAAAATTTAAACATAACTCTTGAAGAAGAAGGTGAATGATGTGTGTGGACCTTGTAAATTCCAAACTGGTGAACATAATATGTATACTTATGTATTGGATTGTCTAGACTAAACAGAGGAGCATTGTTGAAGACTTGATTTTGTTGGTGGTTGTTGGTGTTTTTAGTGCATTTTTTTTTTTTTTGTAGTACTTTAGTGTTAGTGTTTGATTGTTTGTATCATGTTTGTTAAAAAAAAAAAAAGGTTCAATAAAGATATTGTGGAAAAAAAAATGTGACAAGATGAGACCAAAGCAAGAAAAAGGTTGTAAACACACGACTTCCTTTTCTCACCTCTATGCAGTTGCAGATGTCGTTGCCAAAATGTGTGTGGCTCTTGCTTTTCTTCTCTTTTATATAGCCGGTGAACAAACCGGCACGTCAGCACGTTTGCGCCACCTATTGGCTGCGGTAACACTGCAGATCATGGTGATGCATATGCATCAAGCACTTGACCTAGTAGATGCAAAAATAAAGCTTACAGCACTGAAAATTTGCTCCCTGATTTCTTTTTGCTATTTTGCCACACTTGAATGTTTCAGATAATCAAATAAATTTTATATTAGACAAAGATAAAGAAGAAAATTAGACAAAGATAATGAGAGTAAATACAAAAATGCAGTTTTCAAATGATTTCTTTTATAAGGGTAAAAAAAAAAAGCTATCCAAACTCACTTGGCCCTGTGTGAAAAAGTAAAGTGTGATGGTCTGGGGCTGCTTTCCTGCTTAAGGTCCTGGATGACTTGCCGTAATTGATGGAACCATGAATTCTGCTCACTACCAAAAAAATCCTGAAGGAGAATGTCTGGCCATCGGTCCGTGACCTCAAGCTCAAGCCCTCAACTGTGGTTGAATTAAAACAATTCTGCAAAGACTGGGTCAAAATTCCTCAACAGGGATGTAAAAAACTCATCGCTGGTTATCGCAAACGACTGATTGCAGTTGTTGCCATCAAGCGTGGCACAACCTAGGTCTAGGGGGCAAGTACTTTTTCCACATAGGGCCACATAGGTTTGGACAGCATTTTTCCCTTAATAAATGAAATCATCATTTAAAAACTGCATTTTGTATTCACTCGGGTTATCTTTGTCCAATATTAAAATTTGTTTGATGATCTGAAACATTTAAGTGTGACATATGTAAAAAATATAAGAAATCAGGAAGGGGCAAATATTTTTTCACAGCACTGTATATACAGCTGCATGCACAGTGGCCTTGTCCAAAGAACAGGTGCATCAGAGCAGAAACAAGCATAAACCCAGCCTTACGTGTAATGTGATATTCTTTGCTAAATTTTCTTTGCCATAACATCAACTATTTAACTCAAGCCTTGTGTAAAAAAATATCACATAACTTACATTATTCCAAACTAGTGCATACCCATGCATGCCTGTAGAGGGGATGCATTGGAACAGAATTCTTGCCAGTTACAGGACAGTTGGTATAGCAACACAGCACTAAGTGGCAATCACATGTGATGGCTTTTGTATGCAGCAAAACATAAAAATCACAAAATATGCCCTGCCATCTGGGGCTGTTTACACCTGCTTGTTAATTCTTCTCCTGCCTGTCACTGTTCTGTGTTATGTTGCTTACCTGTGTCTATATCTATGTCTTGTAGGGAGTCTTGTGCTTCTATGTGTCGTCATATAGCCATTATCTGGTGGGTCTTCTTCTTCGTTCAGACCACTGAAGGGTCTCCTCCTGTCTCAGACAGCTGTGTTGTTCACAGTCATGCCTGCGGCGTCCTGGTGGAACCTGAGGTGTTTCATGTTCACGGCATCCTTTCTGACATGGAGCAGTTCTCATTCTATTGCTCTCCATCTGGTGGGTCTCCTTCTTTGTTCAGACCACTGGTTGAGGGATAGGTGCGTCGTAATTCCAGTTCATGGGCACAATCCTGAAAAAGCGGCTTTCGACCCTGTTCAGGAAGGCCCGTGCATGCCCGTAGACACTAAGAAACCGGAGCACCCGGAGAAAATCAGTGTTTTGCTTGGCATTTTACACATTTGTAGTGTAGACTGGCATTCATCAAGGTTACACATTTGTCGTCATGTAGGCATGGCGAGTCGTCCTATGATGCCTGAGTTCATAGGACGCGCTATGATGACGAGGCAGAGATCATAGGCCATCCTATGATGTCCTAGAAACGTGCTTTAAAGTCTGTCGTACCCTATGCTGGTGAAGGGTGTCCTCCTGTCAGGGATGGCAACAGGAAATTCTGTTTTCAGCTGAAATCTAATTTGGTCGATTGACTTATGGGGGGGGGGGGGCTCCCCCCTGAAGCTGAGAGGTTTTCAGTAAAACAGAAGTAATTTAGACTGAAAAAAATGATTTAAAAAAATGAAATACTGGACTTAGATAAATCATTAAATTTAATGAAAAGTTAACTTACTTTTTCTTCAATGTTGTCTCACTGTCTTTAGTCCAACATATTTAACAGTTCTATAAGAGTTTATTACACTATTTACACTGGTCACCAAGTCACTTCTAATGTGAAACTTTCTTCCTTTTGGCAGCAAGCTGTGCCAGTCTCTGAACTTTGAACTTCATCTCCTTTTCTGGTTTCTTCAGAAACTGTCCGAGTGTTTCTGTTACCTCGTCGAACTTTGAGCCAATTTTCACCTTTACCGTCACTTTTCTCTCAAGCCAATTCCATCAGAACTTATTTTTGACACTTTTGTCTATTTCTAGCACTGATGACTCCTGATCCTTCGATAAAAATCTCATAATTCCACTGAAAACAATACCGAAAGCTCAGAATTCCAACACGAACCAGGGATGTGATTTGGGGTTGGGGAAATTATCTGAAAATTTAGCAGGGGGTGTGGAGGACGCAGTCCCCCAGCTGGGTCTGGGGCAGAGCCCCGGTGGGGGGGCAAGGGGGGGCCCGAAGCTCCTGGGTTTTTATGATTTTTAAGTACCAGAACTGTGCTTAAATGACATAAAACAAACAGCTGAATGCCACTTATTATTGTATAATATTGACTAATGTTCCAAGAAGATAGCATTCCTAAAATATTCCAACAAGCATTATCCATCACATGCTTTAACACTTGATCAAATCAAAATCAGTTAATTTTATCTATTCCATAATAGAAATAAAATTCATTCATACCATTACTTTTTATAATTTCAGCATTCATTTCAGATCACCAGTTTCAATCTCCATTGAGTCTTGAGCAGTTCATTTTGCACAATCACTGTTGTAGCCAAGTCTTAGAAATATTCAAAAGTTATGAGTCAATGTCCACTGTGCACTGTCAATTTCAAACTGTTTGGAATCATAAAAGTAATCTAACTAAACTGTTTTGCTATTTTTTCTCCTCAACATCAATGTCAGGGCGCTGCAGGAGTTTTAGGGGATGGTTAACTTTTATAACCGTTTCCTCCCCCGCGCAGCCCAGCTCATACAGCCGTTGTACGCCGCACTCAAGAAACGGAAACCGGCAGACAGAGTCGACTGGACTCCTGGACGGGAGCAGGCGTTCTCTGAGGTTAAAATAGCTCTGGCAAACGCTGCACTACTGGCGCACTCACACCTGGCGGCTCGGATAGCGCTCACTACCGACGCCTCGGACATAGGCATAGCGGCCGTCGTGGAGCAACGCGTTGCCGGCTCTTGGCAGCCGCTCACCTTTTTTTAGCAGGTCTTTGCACGACAGTGAGCGTAAATACAGCGTGCTCGACAGAGTTACTGGCTCTCCACCTGGCACGTAATTAATGTACTTTATCTTCCTGGAAGATAAAATAAAGCGGAATTTGGCGAATTAGCGGAAAAATCACATCCCTGAGAACACGCCGCCATGAATTTTTGACAAAGCATACAACGAGCCATTTGATTGGTCCAGTGGTTTGCAACTATCCAATCGCAGGGCTGTTTACAATACAGCAGTAGCTTGAGTACAAAACATCCGGGTTATTGCAGGAGACTTGACCCGGGGAAGCGCCGAGCGTTTATGTAATCATGTTGATTTTCGCTAAAATCGGTAACAATAAGGCACCTTACCCCCCCCTAAAATTTTCTCAACGGATTTAGACAATTCACAGAAATGATCAATTTGAAAATAAATCGGCGGAAATCCGCGGATCGGTGGAAAATTGCCATCCCTGTCCTGTCTCTGATGGGTGCGATGTACTGCTGGAACCTCAGGTGTTTCATCTTCATGGCATCTTTTCTGATGTGCAGCAGTTGTCATTCTATTGCTCTCCATCTGGTGGGTCTTCTTCCTTATCTTCATTGAGACCACTGGTTGAAGGATAGGTGTGCCGTAATTCCAGTTCATGGACAGGATCATGAAAATAGATCTGAGCAAAAAGAAGCTTTCCGGCATGGACTCACTGTATATGACATCATAAAGACATGGAGGCAGCCTTGATTTATGACATAAAAACATGTTGCCTGATGTCTGTCACTGTCTGACAAAGACATGAAGGCATGCTTGACGTATATGACATCATAAAGACACATTTGTCTATGTGCCGTCATATAGGCATTGCGAGTCGTCCTATGATGCCTGAGTTCATGGTCTATAAGACGTCACAAAGACACATTTGTCTATGTGTCCTATGATGCCTGAGTTCAAAGACACATTGTCTATATGACATCATAAAGACACATTTGTCTGTGTCCTATGATGCCTGAGTTCAAAGACACATTGTCTATATGATATCAAGACACATTTGTCTGTGTCCTATGATGCCTCTGTTACCATATTTAAGCAGATTGTTTCCTCTTTTTACACAGAGAGAGTTGTTCAGAACTCCTTATAAGAACTTACACAAAGATATAGAGTGATAATAATCAAGTCAGTAGCGGGAATGCACCTGTAAACTGGTTGCCAACCACCAATCAAATCTAAAAGAAGAAGAATAATGCCATGTGTCAACACAACGGAGATAAACTATGGAGAGCTTGCTCCTTCTGTAATTGATAGCATGGTAGATTGTGTTACAGCTTCTCTGCATAGACTCTAGACATGGTGGCCCCTTATAAAAAAAAAAAGTCTAATCAGAGATTTCTGACTCCTTGGTTCAACACAAAGTCGTAGCTTAAAACAGAAGACTCGTCAATTAGAAAGAAAATGGTGCGCCACTAAATCAGATGAAATCTATTTAGCTTGGAGAAATCATCTTCTAATTTATAAAAAAAAATCTCTTAGGAAAGCTAGAACAAGTTATTATTCTGCATTAATAGAAGAGAACAAGAATAATCCCAGGTTTCTTTTCAGCACTGTAGCCAGGCTGACAAAGAGTCAGGATGCTGTCAATCATTCCCTTAGGCAGGGGTGTCAAACTCATTCCATGGAGGGCCAAGACCCTGCAGGTTTTACTTCCACCCAGTCTCTTCAGCAGGTGTTTTCACTGATCAGCAATCAGTAGGAAGAAATTCAGAGAAATCACCTGTTGAAGACACTGGGTGGAGGTAAAACCTGCAGGGTCTTGGCCCTCCATGGAATGAGTTTGACACCTGTGCCTTAGAGATTACTAGTCAGGACTTTATGAACTTTTTCAAAAATAAAATTTCATCTATCAGAGATAAAATCAGATTCTTCCCACCATTATCTTAAATACAGTAACTACTCCAACTCCTTCAACTGATATCTGTTTGGATGAGTTTACTCCAAATGACCTTTTAGAGTTAGATAAAATAATTTCCTCATCCAAGCCTTCAACTTGTCTTTTAGACCCTATTCCTACCAGGTTATTTAAAGAAGTCTTCCCATTTATTGGTAGCTCTATTCTTAAAATAATCAATTCTTCATTAACATTAAGCCATGTACCGCAGGCTTTTAAAACTGCTGTAATTAAACCCTTACTCAAAAAGCCAATGCTGGATCCAGGAGTTTTAGCTAACTATCGACCAATCTCTAATTTGCCTTTCATCACTCTATCACTCTATAAAAGCAAGAAATCTCCGTCTCTGTGTGTATGTCTGTCTGTCACATTCATGAACATGACAGACAGACACACACACAGACAGAGATTTCTTGCTTTTATAGAGTATATATGAACGTGATATAGAGTGATAAATAAGACAGCAAGTACGGTACTTTATAAAGAGTAAGAAAAAATATAAACTTCTGCCGTCTTTGACTGCCTCATTACTTGCAACTGCCAAACGCACAAAACCCTCACCCAATCAGATTAGAGGCTCATTAATATTAATAAAAACCAACTGTTGCTGACAAAGCTTTAAAGACACCTTTTGTTGATGAGTTGTAAAACAATACAGAAATAGTTTGTGTTTAAAACTACATATATAGTACATAATCCTGTCAGCATTTAAAAATAATTATGCACAATGTGTAGTGATACAGAATGGTCAGTGAATGTATCATGCGCGCATGGCATTGAGAGTTTCTACAAATAAATGAAGTGAACCTCCGCTCCGCTCTCAAGGTCCCTTTTATTATATATTTCATTAAGTACACAGTACAACACATGGTGTCAGAAGTCGGCGACCCGTCTCTAATATGAAGACAGAAGCTTTAAAAAGCATGTAAGTGAAGTTTCCTTCCAGTTGGGCTGTACAGAGGAAAAAAAAAAAGTTTTCAAGTTCACGAGCTGAACTAGCAAACATTCCAAGCTAGCCACAACTTGACGAAGACGTCGGAAGGTAATGGATACGTTATTTTCCATAAGCCCGCCCGAGGCATTTGACTTCAGGGATGTCGCTAGTTGGCCAAATTGGGTCAGACGTTTTGAAAGATTCCGCATGGCTGCCGGACTCGACCAGAAGAGTCAAGAGTATCAAGTGAACTCGCTAATATACACTATGGGAGACTCGGCAGATGATGTGCTTAACACTTTAGCACTGGCTGAAGCGGACAAGAAAGACTATGAGAAAGTAAGAGACGCATTTGAAAAACATTTCATCTGTGAACATAACGTGATATATGAGAGGGCCAAGTTTAACAAACGCTGCCAGGAGCCTGGTGAATCAGCCGAGGCGTTCATCACAGCCGTCCACAAGCTAGCTGAGTATTGTCAGTATGGAATCCTCAAAGAGGAGATGATAAGAGATCGCTTAGTTGTGGGTATTAAAGACCACACGCTTTCAGAGAAGTTACAGCTCGACTCAAAGCTGACTTTAACGAAAGCAATGACGAAGATTCGCCAAAACGAGGAAATTAAAAAGCAACAAACCACACTGAGACAGACTAGCACGGATGGTGTTGAAGGAGCTAATATGGATGCAGTTAGGTTCAAGCACAAACAAAAATCGGGTCAACAAGGAAACAAAACAAATCACAGACCAGGTCAGACAAATGCAAAAGATAGATGTGGCAGGTGTGGAAAAGCACATGCAAATTCATTTAAAGAATGTCCTGCTCGCAATGCAGACTGCAAGAAATGTCAGAAAAAGGGGCATTTTGCTGCTTTGTGCAAAACAAAAATGAGAGTGGAGGAACTTCAGCAGAAGGACATGTGTGAAAGTTTGGAGACTTTGTTTTTGGGCACAATGACTACGGCACCTCCACCTAATGTGCGTGGAAGAGGTCGATTGGAGTAAATGGCCAGCAGGTAGTGTTCAAGCTTGACACCGGCGCTGCAGTGACAGCCATCCCAAAACACATGTACTCTGAAAAGCTACACGGGAAACTTTCACCACCAAGCAAAAAACTGTGTGGACCAAGCAATGTTCCTATCGCAGTACAGGGATGCTTTACCGCCGACATGAGCTACAAGGGCTCTGTTGTGAAGCAGCAGGTGTATGTTGTCCCAGGGTTAGCTACTCCACTACTTGGCTTGCCAGCCATACAAGACCTCAGCTTGCTTAGTCAAGTAGATGCCATTGCAACAGAGAATGCTTATGTGAAGCAATATCCCAGAGTGTTTACTGGTTTAGGGAAGCTAGAGGGTGAATATAGGATTAAACTGAAAGAGAATGCCACTCCATTTGCCCTCTGCCATTAAGAGGGAAAGTTCAAGAGGAGCTGAATAGGATGGAGGCAATGGGAGTTATTTCACCCATAGAAGATGCAACTGAGTGGTGCTCCGGAATGGTCGTAGTACCAAAGCCAAACGGAAAAATCCGTATATGTGTCGACCTCACCCACCTAAATGACAACGTGTGCAGAGAAAGACACATCCTCCCTGCAGTCGATGAGACGCTTGCTAAACTAGCTGGAGCTAGAATTTTTTCAAAGCTAGATGCCACTGCAGGTTTTTGGCAAATTCCTTTGCATAAGGAATCGTCCCCACTCACCACCTTCATCACGCCATTTGGACGTTTTTGTTTCAACCGACTTCCTTTTGGAATATCCTCAGCACCAGAGCATTTCCAGAAGCGCTTGACACAAATGCTGGATGGCCTGGAAGGAACGGTCTGTCATGCAGATGACATCTTGGTGTTTGGAGCCACACCACAGGAACATGATGAAAGGCTGCATCGAGTGCTGCAACGCCTACAGCAGCGAGGCCTCACCCTGAACGACAAGTGCCAGTTTGCAGTGACTGAGGTGAAATTCCTCGGGCATATTGTCAGCGGAGAGGGAATACGGCCAGATCCCGACAAGATCAGGGCCATTGCGGCCATGCCACCACCCAAGGACGTGGCAGACGTCAAAAGATTCATGGGGATGGTGAATTACTTGGGAAAGTTTTCCCCAAACATTGCAGAGATCACAGGACCGATCAGGGACCTCCTGAAAGCTGATAACATGTGGACATGGGGGCCAGCTCAACAGACAGCCTTCGCAAAGGTGAAAGAAGAGCTCAGCTCATCGGCTGTACTTGCCCCATACTGCACTGACAGGCCGACTAGGGTGTCAGCAGATGCATCCTCCTACGGACTGGGGGGTGTTTTGTCACAACTTCAACCTTCAGGAGAGTGGAGGCCAGTGGCCTTTATTTCCCGCAGTATGACAGAAACGGAGCGTAGATACGCCCAAATTGAAAAAGAGGCCTTGGCCATCACGTGGGCGTGTGAACGGTTCCAAACTTACCTCCTGGGCCTGCACTTTGAGGTTAGAACAGACCACAAACCCTTGATAAGTCTCCTCAGCACAAGAGCACTTGATGACATTCCCCCTCGTGTGTTGCGATTCAGATTGAGACTCCTGCGGTTCACATATACCATTGTGCATGTTCCGGGAAAAAATCTCATAGCAGCAGATGCTCTTTCAAGAGCTCCCCTTCAAGGTGCAACTACAGAGGAGGATCTCGTGCTCCAGAGTGACGTGAGAGCTCACATCAATGAAGTCATTCAGCAACTGCCTGCATCGCAAGAGAAACTGATGCAGATTAGGCAAGCTCAGGAAGAGGATCCAGTGTGTGCACGGCTGTCTTCTCTGATCCGCACAGGTTGGGACAGACAGAGTTCAGCTCCGCAGCTGAAGTCCTATTGGCAGTACCGAAATGACTTGTTGATGGCTGATGGTCTCCTGATGAAAGGGAAAAGAATAGTGATTCCAGCAAGCATGCAACCAAACATTTTGGAAACGCTTCATCAGGGCCACCAGGGAATGGTGAAGTGTATGGCGAGGGCTCATGAAGCAGTATGGTGGCCAGGTCTGACACGTCAGATAAAAGAAAAGGTACGCCAGTGTGAAGTTTGTGCTAAGGAATGTCACAATGCACCAGAACCTCTCCTGACCACACCCTTGCCATCACGCCCATGGCAAAAGCTAGCCGCCGACCTGTTTGAATGGAAGAAAGGTCATTACTTGGTGGTCATTGACTACTACTCCCGATTCATTGAGGTTGCCAATGTCACAAGCACTCTAGCGTCAGCTGTGATTATTAAAATGAAAGCCATCTTCAGCCGTCATGGGGTGCCTGACACACTCATCATCGACAACGGCCCACAGTTTGCAGCAGCAGAGTTTGCAGAGTTTGCTGCAGATTATAAATTCCAGCATCTCACCAGTAGCCCCCGTTACCCTCAAAGCAACGGAGAAGCAGAACGCGCTGTTAGAACCGTGAAGGCCCTGTTGCAGAAGAATGAGGACCCTCACAAAGCACTGATGGCATACAGAGCGACCCCTCTCGCTCATGGGGCATCCCCCGCGCAGCTCCTAATGGGGCGTAACATCCAGACACCTCTCCCAGTATGTCCAAGCACCCTCACACCAGCTTGGCCGGACTTGAGAGCTTTTGTGAGGAAAGATGAAGAGCTTAAAAGAAAACAGGCTGAGGGATATAACACACGGCACAGAGCACAGGAGAAGAAACCGCTCCAGCCAGGCCAGAGAGTCTGGATCAAGAACAAACCACGCACTGGAGTAGTTTCCGGATCAGCTGGGACACCGAGGTCCTACGTCGTTGACACTTCGAAGGGCAATCTCAGAAGAAACCGCTCTCATTTGAGAGTTGTGCCTTCACCATCGACCACCCCAGATCCGGGTATATGCACCAGAGTGGGCAGAGCGGTCAAGCCAGTCAAAAGACTGAATTTGTAGTATAGTGTTGTGTGTATACATGGAGCAGAATAAACCTCCATACCACAACAGAGAGGATCAGGTAGTCCACCCTGCCTCTCAGTTAAATTCTTATGTGTTACAAGTTTGAATGTTGCAGTATTGTGTTAGAAAAAAAAAAAAAAAGGAGGGGACAAGAATGAGATGAATGAGATGCAGAAGGTGTAAATTCAAAGTTTATTTTGAGGATTTGATTTTTGTAAACAGCTGGGAAACATTGGTTTAAAAGGGGGAGATGTAGTGATACAGAATGGTCAGTGAATGTATCATGCGCGCATGGCATTGAGAGTTTCTACAAATAAATGAAGTGAACCTCCGCTCCGCTCTCGAGGTCCCTTTTATTATATATTTCATTAAGTACACAGTACAACACACAATGCATGCTATGGAACCTTTAAACATATTTTCACTATAAATTGTTGATTTCAATGTATCGTTTTGTGCCTTTAGCTTAAAGTTAGGACCAATTACATCACCCCTTGAATGCTCCAAAACCACCTTAAATAGGAGAAAAGGAGGTTGGAGTGTGGGGGTTTAGTCTTCCGTTGGTAAATTTATCTTGTTACGAGTCCTTTGTGAACAAGTCTTAGGTTTTCCTCCCACCTCCATCTTGTTCTTTGTGTTACTGCGATAAATTGTCAGCCTTTGTCCTTCCTCCTCCATAGAACCAGAAGTAAAGGAATCTTGTTTCACTATCCAACTCTTACTCCATAGAGCAAAATGTTTCAAAATGTGCTTTATTATCACTTATTTCCTGCTACAGGGAGACAATAAACCGAGCAGAATAAGGACAAGGAAGGAAAAAAATCTGGTGAAATAATCACATTTAATTTGGGAAATTATGAGTTTTGTCTCCCACACACAACCAGAAAAAAAAAACAACACTGTAAATGATATCACATTTCTCCAAGCACTTTCCCAAAAATGACAGCATCAGTACACACACACACAGGCTGATCAACACTTTGGTTCACAGAGAAATGCAGACATGAGAGATGAGTAATATTTAATTAACAGGAACTCAGTAAAAGCTGCAACAGATCACAGCAGTAGCGGCCTCTCTTTCACAGTACATCTATGAGACGTTTCAGATTCAGCCGCCAGCCACTCACAGTTAACAGCAACACAACAGAGCTGCAGCGGTGAACACGTCTTACACACGGGAGAGGGACGGAAGGAGTCGTAGCAGCTCCATTTGTTCAACGCGGCACACAAAACAACAATAATACATGTGGATACATTGCATAAAGTCAGTCAAGTATTACTACTTTTGTGTTTCTACCAAGGGTAGGATAAATGGCTTTTAAGGTCAAATCATCATCTGCATCTGTAGCCCAGAAGGTTCAGTTTGATGCAAAGATGGTTAAAAGCAACAACAGAGGAATGTTTCCAAATGTTCTGCACATGAGGCACACTTCCACTAGGAGACGCATTATTAAACAGGGTAGCCCCCCCCCCCCCCCCCCCCCAGGCCTTTAACACTACAGGAAACAAGAAAAACAACTGAAAAAGGAAATGTGAATGAGGAAGAAAGCAAAAAGAAAAGGGAGGCAGAAAAAAAGAGTGGAAATAAGAGCTGAATTAAGACAAAATGGACAAAAGGAAAATAAAGCAGGGTACTGAGTAATGTATGTAATGAAAAAAAGTTAAAACTGCATCGATTTGTGATTGCTGGCTACATTTTAAGTTGTCATTATGTCTTATTGTGTTGCTGTGGGTCGCTGTAATCGTTCTAGCACCACAGGAATTTTATTTTATGGCTTTCCCAAGGAGAAAGCTATAAATTACTGCGATTAAACGTGAGAACTGGCTGCCCAGTCAGCATTTAAGAATTTGTAGTCAACATTTCACATCAGGTACGTGCACCATTTAAGCTTCTATTAGATGGAAACGTTAAACTTATCCCCATTCACAGTGTAAGGCTGCGTATCAACAGAGTATGTTTTTTTCGCATTTGACTAAACAACAACGGGACTAAACGTGACACCAAACGTCCAAATTTTTATTTTAATATTTAAAGACAAATGGGCACTGTTGTAGTAACAAACTGGACACAAAATGCCCAAGTATGGCAATAAATCACAACAAAGAGACCAAATGGGACATCAAGTCAACAAATGGGACACTTTTACTCATATTTGAGGCCCATTCTAACATATTCCTTTGATAATGTAGCAATATTTGGTTATTAAAAGCTATTTGAAACCATACTCAAATCAAATTAAGACAAGTGACAAGTGTTGCAGGACATTCTTGCAACATGTGCAAGACTAAATTTAGGGATTTTTTGCACTCACGACAGTCCCACAATGGCTGCCTAACCACTCGAAACGAGGTCAAGACGGGTTTGAGACACCTGCAACTCTCAGACTACAACAACGACTCAGACTACAGAGAGCGTAAGTCCCGCCCCCTCTACTTCCACCTATGGGACCTTAAATCAGAAAAAATCTCCACTGAAATGAATGACGTACGTTACGTGTCTGTGTTTGCAGTCTTTTAGTTTATGTATTTTCATAACCTTATAGCTTAACAGACAACAACCTACAAAAATCATCTTTTAAATTGACAAACATATGTGTAACTTGTGGCAAAAACCTGATCGGAATCAAAAGATAATTTTGCTCTTGCCATTCATCTTAAGAAAGGAGATTTTTTCCAATTTAAGGTCCTGTGTTGGGAAGTAGAGGGGGCGGGACTTAGACTCTATTTTGAGAGAAGGCTGTCGCACAAATTTTTTGAACACGTTCAAAATCCCTACGAGATGATTGCAAGACCCTGCAACTCAGGAGAGGAAAATGAGAACCACTGAGAATGTTTAGAGACATTTTGGAAACTCCTTCGAGAATGCCGTTCTCCAGCTAGGCTCAAGCCATCCCAGCCCAGTGAGATCCTGCCCTTAATCAGCCGATCAGAATTAGGCTAAAAGGACACCATGATCAAGATTTAACAGCAAAATATTCAAGTAGTGCGTATTTTCTTACCTATTTGATGCTGTTTAGTGCATTTAGTGCAGCGCCTCAGGACAAGCTGTAGAACCCAAAGTCCTTTTTACTAAGGGCCAGCAAAACGGCCAGAACAACAGGGTTAGAGTGTTTCCATGCACTCCGTGGACAAGCAGCCTAAATGAAGTTGCCAGGCAACTCCTGTAGCTTGATGCCCAAAATGGCTAATGAACATTGTCACAACAGCAGTGACGTCACGTGAATATAGTCCATAAAAAAAAATACACCAGCCATAAGCTAACTTGTGCAGCAAACATCAGATATGAAGTCTTACAACAATTAACAGCTGTTTTCGTGCTGGGCGCCACAGTGGATTGGTGGTTAGCACTGATGCTTCACAGCTAAAAGGTTTGGTGTAAAATTAACATGGTGCATATTTTGTGTATGTGTTGGACTGGAGAGTTTCTACCTGACATTCATTCCAGAAGAGCCTGAAATCATTCACTCATCCCCAAATGTAGGAATCAAATGTAAAGGACTACACTATATGACTATAAGTAGTAAAGTCATTAGAACACTAGAAAATTGTGCTTTTGGACACTACTCATCTTATTTACTTTTTACAGTATTCTACTTTTTCATGATATTCTATTTGTTAGCTGCACAAGTATATACCCAGGTGTATATAGTATAAGCTTACTGAAAGATTAAATGACATGTAGCACATATTTTGTGACCCCATCATGGATGCAGACCCACCTGAGGATCATTCTGTGTAGGAGTTTGGTGACCATCCGGGCAATTACTTGGGAGAAGAAGCAATTCTCACAAATTGTAGGTGAACCAACATACAGATGGCTGACGGACACATCGCCATGAGCTTTTTCCCTTCCACCAGAATTAACTAAAACATAACAGACTAATGGAAATACCAACAGGCATTTTGTAGTAAACATACACTGCAGCACATATATTTTATCATATTACTTTGAGATAGTTAATGCTGTGATGCAATGCTTTACTTTTTGTCATTCGTTTGTGACAGAGGTGGGAAGTCAGGGCCCCTTTACACAGCACAGAGATTGTTGGGCGACCACTGAGGGATCAAAAATTGGCCGCAACTCTAAATGATCTCTTAAAGCCTTGAAAAAGCAGTTTCTGTGAAAATGTTTGGGAGACCATTGTGCGATCAAAAATTCAATTTTCTGCAACGTTCACGGCGATCTATAGAGATCTTTGACAGATCCTTGAGAGATCACTTTTAAATTTTTTTTCTTTTTTGTCTGGATGTTCAAATAAATAAAATCAATCAATCACTGAGAGACCAGGAGAGATTGCTGAAGGATCATTGAAAGTTTCTTTGGCGACCAAGGAGGTTGCTGGGCATCTGAGAAGTTTTTAGTGCTCTTCTACCCCCTTTACTCAAGGATGGAGATCACTGAGAGATTGTTGAGTGATTAAAAAAATGCCCAGACCACCTCTCAATGACCTTTCAGTGATCTCTCAAACTCACCATTTTCTCAAGGAGTGCTGAACAATCTCCCAATTATCTCTCAGCTATCTTTCAATAAACGCCAAATTTTTCCACCTCAAAGGTGGAGATGGCTGAAAGATATTGAGATAATTGGGAGATCGTGGCAATCACTGAGAGATCACTGAAAGATCACTGAGAGATTTGGCCAATTTTCATCACTCACCGACCTCCACCCCTGTGTAAAGGGGGTATAGCTCGCTGCATTTACTCAAGTACATGTACTCAAGTAACTCTTTCATCAAATTGTACTTTACAATTTAGTTTACAAAGTAGATTTATTGTAGGATACTCTTTAATCTTGAGTATGTTTATGAAGAAAAACCTGCACTTTTACTCAAGTACATTCAGTCATACCCCGAGTTACTTTTGATCTCATTGATATGAACCGAGTGTCCAGCTTTTTGTTCGTTTACACACACTGACATTGGTTAATTTGTCTGACTCAGAGAAATACGTAATTTATCCGTGTTTACACTTCCTCTTTTATATGATTTGAACTATTTTAAAGGGTACATGTGGATAGTTCATTTGCTCCTTGAGACCAACACCTTTAAGAGAAACACCGATGTTGGCAAGAGTAAAGCTACAACAAAGATGATAATGTATTTATTAACAAGAAGTTGCAAATGAGCAAGAAAGAACGTGGGTGTGAATTTAAGAGAAAAAGCTACATATTAATATAAAAATGACAGGAACAAAAACAGCTAATTTAAGAAAAAAAATTTAAGATTAAAAAGCACAAATATGAGAAATTTGAATTTTCATGAAGTTGCCCATTTATGCAAAAAGTTTCAAACTGATGAGAAAATTTATGAGAAAAATGCACAAATTTAAATGAAACCTTAAAATTTGACCAGGTTACACCTTGTTTAATGTTTTTAGTAGATTTGTACTCAAGTAACTTTTTTGGTGACTCTCCTTACATGTACTTCAGGAATTACTTCATAGGGGAGCGCTGCTTTTGCCTGAGCACAATTTCTGGCTGTTCTACCCACCTGTGGTTTGCCCTGCATTGCATTATGGGATAGACTGTTTAATTTACTGACCATCGTTTGGATTTAAGATGCACTGTGGGATATTTTGAGTGCAGCATACGGGGACTTATTTAGAATCACTAGACATTAGAGGCTCCAGAGAAATGGCCAGCATACTCTAGCACTGGTCTTTGAGTCGTCGGACTAGAAGTGAAAACTGTTCTGGATGAAATAATTTGCGCAAACGGATGTAGCCAGGGCTGCATGTCGTCCCATTTTAGAACGCTGTGCACTGACAGAGTATTGGGCTCATGCCTGTTGGAAAAAGTAATACAAACTGACAGGTTTGAAACAAATTTGGTAATTATAGCTATTATGAGCCATTAATTTACAAAAGACTATTAGTTTAGCAGAACTAAAAATAAAGCACTACAGCAACATGCTGTATGTGTTTAAAAGACACTGAGCTCCTGTTTTATAGTGATAATGAGAAAGACTGGGAAGACATGAAGCAAACAGCCCCAAGGTGTCTCTGTGCTTCGCATTTCTTATGTGCACCCTTTTCAATCCATACTTGATAAGAAAACTAAAGGGATCCTGCAGTCACCAACTAACCTGTTGGATTGTTAACGGTATGAAACAGTATTGCTTTTATCAGTCGTTTTAGTAGCATAAACAAAAACATTCAGAGTTGTTAAACAGTGGAAACAAAAGGCAGAAATACCAACTAAAGACTTAAAGTCTTGATTCTAGATTTTTAGTCTCCTGCAGTGAAAAAATGCCTCCAGATTATAGACTTCACTAATAAGTGACAGACACGACGAACACAAGCATTAAAATAGCAGATAATTGTAACCCTACATGTAAACATCACAGAAAAACACCTGTGATGTGACTCTACGGTAAATATTTCTACAGTACAAACTACAGCATAATTACTTTTGATTTTATAGACACATTAATATTTCTAAAAACTACTATTCGATTAAATGCTGATTGATTCCTGCATTGCTTTTTGATCATTTGACAGCATCGATCTGCATCTGACTGAATACCAAAATTCAATAAAGAATAATAACTAAGCTGCTGATTTGTTTAATCTCATGTGTCTGATATTTAATCTCCTTTAAAGATTTTGACTGTAGACATGGTGAAGCTGCTGAAATACTGTAATCTATAAAGTGCATTTAAGTGGGTAACAGCAGAGCAATGATGTGACAACACTACGACAACAGCTGCTTTCACAAACACGGTGAAACATAGTAAATATGGCTCCATTTTTCTCCCTTTAGTGTCACCCTTTACCTAATACTTGCTGAGGAACAGCATCAGGAAAATACTTAAAGGTTGATTTAGACACCACTTTTGGTAAACACTTTTCAGTTCAAAACACGGACAAACATTAGAAAACCTGACAATATACAGTATGTAGAATAAAACTGGAGAAGTAGCATTAAAGTGCCCCATTCCTGCCCAACTCCGAGGAGCAGATTTGTATACACAATTAATCAGTAAGCTGCTCCCCCACATTAAAATCAGCTGAAAGACGCTGTGCATTGCTTGTTTCTGTTGAACGTACAGCAGAAGAAGTGTGGATTCTCAATAAGGTATCTGGTTCTGGTAGTACTGCAGCATGTCGTATGTCTTGCTCCTGTTGAAATAAAATAAAGAAAAATTCATCAGCACAACAATGTCATTAGACTGCTTGCTACTGTCTCATTTAATTATGAGTAGGCAATTTGAGAAATAATAAAAAACACAGATTTAAACTTTACAAGTGTGTGGATGACTCTTTCTTTTCACAAACCTTAGGTTTAGAATAAATGGGGGCTTTTTTGGGATCTATTCTGTTGTGGACTTCCCAGAGGTGGTAGTAACTAGTTAATTAATTCAAGTAACCAATGGCATCCCACAGGAGTCAGTCCTAGGGCCACTTTTCTTTATTATTTACATTTACAATGTTGCTCATAATGTCTTCCAGGCCTATTTCCATTTTTATGCCCATGGCACTGGCCACAGTTACATGGGCAAAATTTCTTCAATCTGATTACAATTCAGATCAGAATTTTACTGTTTACATGGATCCTGAAAAGGCTGATCTGATTAGGACGTGCGTTTCCATGTGTCACACGATTGAATGGAATAAATCATTTTGACATGCGCACGTCGACATTTCAACATGCCAAAAATAGTAGAAGCAGCAGCAACTTCCGGTGTTAGCAAGCCCCGCTTCGTGTCGAAATTAACCTGTATTGTGTTATTCAGACTGTACTTTTGCTTCTGCTGGTCTCCGTAATGAAGCTACAAGTACATACTTCTGCATATGACGAACAGAGGGAGACAGCAGGACAATACAGACCAGTTTTGTTTTATTCCCGCTATGTTTTCCGCTAGCTGCTGCTAAGGCGGAAACACGTCACGTCGACGTGCGGCTGGTGTACAGACATGCGCAGTAAACATATTTTCTGCCCTACGTTCGGAATAAGTGTTTTCATGCACACCATTCGGATTAACAATCGGCATAACCCACCCCTCTCAATCGGAATGAAATTTTGATCTGAATGAGCGTGATAGAATAGAATATTCAGATTGCCATGTTTACATGAAACATTTTTATTCCTATCAGGCTTTTAATCCGGTTACTTGTACCTCAGCTCCCACTCCAGACCTTGCTCTTTAATTTGAAAATGGCTTCTCAGGCTTTGTAGTCAAATTTTTATGATTTGAAGCTTGTTTCAAATTCTAACAAAACCAAATTGATGTTCTCAAACTCAAAGACAAACCCAAAGGACTTGAAACCCATTATCACTACTCAGCGTACACTGGTTGAGAAGGTATTGCAGTACAAATACCTTGGGGTTTTATTAGATGAATGTCTTTCCTTCATTCCTCATAATCAGCATCTGATAAAGAAGCTAAAACTGAAGCTGAGTTTTTAATTTTAGAATTTTTAGAACTTTTTTCCTCATAAATTTGCAATTTTTTCCTCATAAATTTACTTTTTCCTTATAAATTTGAGTTTTTTTCAAAATAATTTTTTCGTAAATGAACAACTTTTTAAAAATAAATTTGCGAATTTTTCTCGTAAATTTGCAACTTTTTTTCTGTAAATTTTACAACATTTTTCTCATAAACTTACAACTTTTTTCCTCAATTTTGCAATTTTTCTCAAGTAAATTTTTAACTCTCTTTTCTTGCAAATTTACTTTTTCCGGTAAATTTCTAACTTTGTCCCTGTAAATTTGCAACTTGTTCCTCATAAATCTGACTTTTTTGCAAAACTGCAACTTTTTCTTGTAAATTTTCAAACTTTTCCCCCATAATTTTGTGATTTTTCTTGAAATTTTAAACTTTTTTTCTCATGAATTTGCAGCTTTTTTCGTGTAAATTTGCAATGTTCATCTGGATGTTGGTTACATTTTTTTCTATGTAATTTAATTGTAATTTGTGACTTTTTTAATTTGGCAACATTTATAATATTTTCGCATCTTTACTCTAGCAGATTTGTAACTTTTTAACATTTATACATTTGTACCTTATACTAAATTTGTGAATACCCCATCACCCTTGTTAAAAAAATAATTGCCTACTGTTTATAAGAATAAATCCACAAATCTACAAGAAAAAAAAATCAAACTGCACAAGCAAAATGTGTAAATTTATAACTAAAAGTTGCAATTTTATAAGAATGGCCAAAAAAAAAAATAAATCAACATTTTGTGAAAAAAACCCCACTCAAATTTATAAGAATAAAATCTCCAATGTACAAGAAAAAATATCAAAATACAAAAAACTTTAAATTACGAGGGGAAATGTTTCAGATTTACAAGGAAATAGACAAATTTCAGTGAGAAAAATCAAGTTGGCAACAGTAAAGGCATTACTCCCTAGTCAAGTAAGTTTTTAGCTGATACTTCCTTACTCGAATCATTTCTTGGTGACTACTTGTACTTGAGTAACAAATTTAATAATACAATGCTACTTTTACTCAAGTGCAATTTCTGGTTACTCTACCGACCTTTGGGAATTTTTTTCTATGCAACTTGATGTGGGCCAGTAAATTTCTGAAGTGTTTTCTACTCTTAATAATGTAACAGAGAGTAGATATCCTTGATGTTCTTCTGTTTATTAGTGGCAGCCAATCAGAATAAATGTTGGTGTAAAGGAAGGGCAAGATGGCTGGTTAATGACAGAGGATGAAGTTCATTGCTGCACCAAGACCGAAATAAAAGACAAGTCATTGTTCTGAAATATGAATCATATAAAATGACTCAAAAAGATAAGAATAACTTGAAATAAAAGTGATCTTTTTTAATATTGCAATCCAACCTATACCCGAGAGATTTTGGCTAATTTTGCAATAATGTTTTTTGTCCATCTATGTGTCCACCTTAGAAACACACATGGACGGATTTTGTTTGGATTCATACTGTATAAATTACAGATCATTAGAACCCTACCAGACTTTTCAACTGTGGCTTCAAGTTTAACAAATGTCATAAAATGTGATCAGTAAATTCTACCGAAAAGAAATTTGTTTTTTTTTCTCACCTGCTACTGAGGAAGCAACTTTGGATGACTTTGATCATGAACGCTGCTGCTTCTTTTTCGCTCATTTGTGGATTAAAACGTCCTCTGCAGAAAAAAAAAAAACATGAAATAAGTGAAATGCAAATCTATTAATGAATCAAACATTAGAGGAATACTGTCCTAAATATTAAAACATGGGCAGACAACTGAATAAATAGGCCCCATTTCTGTAAAGGCTTAATTTGTTGACGACTTTACAGCACCACTAAAATATAATTAAATAGCATTTTATTGTAATATATGGCCAGAAGATAAGCAGCAGTTTTCTGAGAAAAGGTCTTTTCTGAAATCTGAGGACAAATATATAAACTCATCTACAGATTTTATTTATGCAGCAAGAAAGTTTTCATGACAGTCACAGGGGTTTAATAATGAGTATTTATCTCATCTCCATGCCGCCTTTTTTCTTTAGTGTTCCTTAACTTTTTTTGACTTGCATCTCAATTATGATGCATTTCTTTTTTTACGTGTAGAAAATAAATGCAAACTGCAAGCAAAAAGATTCAGTCATTTTAAATGACTATCTTGTTTTGTTTTATTGTCTTCCTTTATTGGACTGATTTTTGTTTGAGATTTTTTTCCTCTCTCTTTTCTAAAATTTCAATCAGCCCACATTCAGAACTAGATGGGATGGTATAGAAAATACATTTTCCACAGTCACAATTTTTTGATTTGGAGTTCTAAATGAGGGTAATGTCTAAGTTTGGATACATTAATAAATAAATGAAATATTCATTCATTTCACAACTGTAGAACAACACCAAAGGTTAAATGGGGAACTAAACCATTCCATCCTACAGCTGTCTGGGCGTCTGATCAGGATGCCTCCTGGACGCCTCCCACTTAAGGTGTTTCAGACACATCCCACTGGGAGGAGACCCCGGGGCAGACCCAGGACACGCTGGAGAGACTACGTCTCCCAGCTGGCCTGGGAATGTCTTGGTGTCCTCTCTGGGGATCTGGAGCAGGTGGCTGGGGAGAGGGAAGTCTGGGCTTCTCTGCTTGACCTACTGCCTCCGTGCCCCAGATCTCTGGAAAAGTGGTAGAAAATGGATGGATGGATGGATCCTACAGTTGAACTTACTTGAGGAGTTTTATTGTTTGTCCTCTAAAGCAGGGCAGTCCAGTGTCCAGCATGAGGGTCACCAGGGAAACCACTGCGTCCATGTAGGGTCTGGTTGTTTACAGAACAAGGCACAGAGGATAGAAAGCCAGACAAATCTTAAAATGACATCAAAAGCTTCTGGTTTCTACTATAACAGCTCACTATCATTTCTCACCGTACAGCGAGATATCCGCGGACACACATCTCCATGAACCATTTGAAAGGCGTGGCCTCCATCTTCCCCCCCATGATCATCACCATCTCATCTGTGAGCTTGATGTCAGGCTCCCAGCCGAGGTTACCGCCGGGAGAGCTCTCAAACATGAAGCCGAAATCTGGACCAAACAGCGTAGATTTGAGTCTAAATAGTCACAGTTCCTCTGTGGACAAACCCTTCGATGGTTTGCTAAGCTTTAACAATTAACATAAGCTAAAATAAAAATGAGCCCAAAAAGCTCACCTATGTGGATGAGGTGGCCCTTGCTGTCCAGCATGATGTTGCCGTTGTGCCTGTCTTTGATCTGCAGCAGGAACAGCAGCAAGCTGTAGGCCGCCATGCTGCGGATGAAGTTGTACCGAGCCTGCGCAGAGGGACAGGTGGGTACGGTAACCACGAAGTGTACCTGAGTAAAAGTAGCTTTACCTTTTAAAATTATTAGTCAAGAAAGCGTACTACTAATCTGGGGTCCCTTAGCATGTTCTCAAGCCAAAGCACAAAGACATATTCTCCCTTAATCCTTCCATTCATGACCTCAGTCACGTGATCTCTCACTTTAAAATGTACTAAAAACAGGAACGAGAACACAGGTTTAAACTTCCAAACCTTCTGGAAAGCGAGAGTTGATTCATCACCATACTGATTCCGGAAATAGTCATACATCCCAAAGTCCGTCTGTCTGCCAAGCTGATCTCTGGATTTGCAGTCTGGGATGCACTCAATCACGCCGCACTGAGGAGAAGATTGAGGCAAAGAAATGAAACAGATGATTTGTCAACATAATTAGATTGTAACAGCCATATTGTCATGAGCTTGCTGTAACCTGTGAAATATTTAGAAGCAAACTGTTAATATATAAAACTATGCATGGAACTGCATATTTGTCAAAGCTTAAATGTTTGAATCCATCCAGCTATTGAAGGCGACTGATTTTGACTGTGGGTTGAAGCTGAGAAGAAACCTGTGACAAATCGGTACGTTGATACCAGTGTTAAAAGGGAGGAAACACTGGCCTATAGTGATTGGTTAAAGAGACAACAACCATGAGTAGAGATGAGGACAGTAGCCAGAAATTGTACTCAAGTAAAAGTAGTGCTACCTTATGATATGAAATACTCAAGTATTTCATATCAAAAGAATCTTTCATATAAAAGAATCCATAAAAAATTACTTTAGTAACAACAGTTCTCAATATGCAAGTTTTCCTCTTAAAACTGACTCTCTTCTCATAAATTTGCAATTTTTATTCTCAGACATTTAAGAATTTTTCTCATCAATGTGCAGCTTTTTCCTCATAAAGCTGAATGTTTCCCTCCCCAAATATATTTGATTTCACCATCTAAATATGAAACTTTTTTTAAAACTGACTTTTTTCTTAAACATTTGAGATTTTATTTTCATAAAGCAACACCTTCAAGATCATCATACTGAGCACAGGGGCCCCACAACAGTGCGTGCTCAGCCCGCTCCTCTTCACCCTGCTGACTCATGACTGCATACCAGCCTACAACACCAACCATATCTCAGGAATGTGTGAATGGCTGTGTTGGGGTGGGGGGTGAGGGTGTGTGTGAGTGTGTCTTAAATTATGTTCTTTTTACTTACATGGATGCCGAGAGAAACGCAATTTCATCTTGCCTGCACTACAGTTGTATGTACAGCAATATGACAATAAAGGTTGATTTGATATCATCAAGTTTGCGGACGACACGATGGTAGTGGGCCTCCTCACCAACAATGAAGAGGCAAACGACAGAAATGAGGTGAGCCAACTGGTCCAATAGTGTAAAGACAATAATCTCTTCCTGAACGTGGGAAAAACCAAGGAGATTGTGGTCGACTTCAGGAGGGGACACACACAGTATCCCCCTCTGATCATTGATGGAGCAGCTGTGAAAAGGGTGAGCAGCACCAAGGTCCTGGGGGTGCACATCTCTGAGGACCTCTCCTGGTCCATCAACACCACATCACTGGCCGAGAAGGCTCAAACTTGCCTCTATTTCCTCCACAAACTGAGGAGAGCACGAATCCCACCCCCCATCATGTGCTCATTCTACCGGGGCACCATTGAGAGCATCCTCACCAGCTGCATCATGGTGTGGTATGGAAGCTCAAATCAAACTTTATTGTCATATTGCTGTACATACAACTGTAGTGCAGGCAAGATGAAATTGCACCGTCTCCTGCCGGAGACACTACAACGAAGATCATAAATGCCCCTTTGCTCCCCCTCAGACATCTACCACACCCGCCTCACCTGCAGAGCCCACCCCTCACACTCCCTCTTCAGGTCCTTGCCCTTGGTAAAAAGGTACCAGAGCCTCCAGGCCCACTCCACAAGACTGCTAAACAGCTTTGTTCACCAGGCCATCAGGGCCCTGAACTCTGTCCACTCCCCCCCTCCTTCCCCCCACCCCTGGACCGTAACACACTCACCCACACAATAACTATCTCAGCTGTTGGCACAGAAAGACTTGGCACACCAACAGTAATACATCTGATGTTGCACCTTACTGCAACCATTTGCACAAATGTCATATCTGCTGCTGTCTGTTATTGCAATATTGATCATGTGCAGTCCAATCTGTCACTGTCTACACCTACACTACCGCTTTTCCGTATATAGGATTGCTGGGTTTCATCGCTTGTCTTTATTTGCACTATGGGATGTCTGGGCTTTATCTTTTACCGTTATTTGCACTGCGGGCAGCATTACTGTACATAGACTGCTGTTGTTTTTCCAGCCTTATTCCTTTTTTTTATATTGCACACACCACTGAAGAAAGAAACGCCATTTCGATTCTCCTGTATGTCCTGTACGTATAGTAGTATTGACAAATAAAATCTTTGAATCTAGAATCTAAATTTATGAGGGGTTTTTTCTCAAAAATTTCTGAAAATTTTCTTTTAAATGCATTACCTTTTTCTCAAATGTCACTTTTTTGATTACATGACTTTTTAGGTAAATTTACTATATTTTAGATTGTAATTTGCAATGGGTTTTTTTTCAATAATCTGCAACTTTATTCTCCAATTTTTATTTTTTTTTTTTTCAAATAAAATTGCAGCTTTTCACTCAGATTTCTGGGGGGGGGGGGGGGGTTCAAAAATTTGTTTTTCATAAATTTGCTGTTTTCTCTTCTACATTTGATATTATTCTCAAATTTGTGTTTTTTTTCCCCTCATACATTTCAAACATCTTTTCTTTTAAATATATGACTTTTTCCTGTTTATTATTTTCTTCTCCTAAACTTGTCACGTTCTCATAAATTTGTGCCTGGGGTCAAATAGAAGAAGGATACTGGCACTGATTTCAACGAAATAAGATTAGAAATTTACTAAAATGTCTAAAGTTGTTTTTTTCTGGTAAGAATAAGGTATTACAGTATAAACAAGAATATTTCTAAACACTTTTCAAATCAGCAAAATCAAAAGTAACTCTAATGACAAAGTATTTTTTTCCTAAAAAAAATTTATGCTCACATAAGAGTAATAAAAAGTATTGTGCAAAGAAAGAAGAAAAAGGATGTGACAAATCCTTTTTTTCCTCCTCAAGTTTCATTAAAACAGGTAAGTATATTTGACTAATAAAATCCAGGCTTTGGAAGAGTATCATATGAGATGAGATCTCGATTAGTGAATAGAGAAACAGGAGACAGTCTTACTCCTGGTGCGGTGGCCACAACTCTGTAGGGGAAGACAAACAGGTCCAGGCCCACCAGCTGGAAGATGTTCTTAAAAAGGCCAATAATTTGCAGAGCGAGCATGTCCTAATGAGCAAAACAAAAACAGGGCAGGGTTATAAAAGACATTTAGCCTCCATGACGTAAAAATGTTTGTCAAGGAGGGAACAAAACATGCGCTACCTGTCGGCAGTCATCTCCTACTTTAAAGATGGCTGCCTGCCAGCAAGCCCTGCGTGAGCCATCTGGATTCTCCTCTCCATCCTCCATGGAGTCTGAGGGGCAGCGGAGACCCTCCCGTTCTAGTTCACTCACCCCACAGCGCTTCACCTTGAACTTGGCCAGATAGGGAGCCTTGGCAGCACTGAACACATAAAAACAACAACACATCTACAAGGTAAACACATTTATCTGCAGAACTCCTGCATGAAACAAACAAGCCATCACCTCTGCATGGGAGTTCCTGATTTGTAGTCAATGTCCAGCACTATGGCTTCAGGATTGCTCGGTAGGTAACAGCCTGGAAAACAAAAAGAAACACAGAAAACAATTGGCTGTGATCATACTGACAATCTGTAGCTCATTTTTTTTTTCTTTATCAGAACAAACATTCAGAGAGAAAATAAAACTCATCAATATATTCAAAACAGAAACAAACTGCAGAAGCACAAGAGGGTGGAATACGAATGGATTCCTGTAGAGAAATGATCACAAATTAATATGAAGACATCCAAAAATAATTAACTTAATATAAACTGTGGCACTGAGGCAGCCATCAGCATCTCTCAACATTACTCATTTAAAAAATATGTGGTGTATCCAGCGGACAGAGGAAGGAAGACAAGGAGACTTGGTGGTGGAATGAGGAGGTAAAGGAAAGTATCCAAAGGAAGAGGTTAGCAAAGAAAAAGTGGGATAATCAGGGAGATGAAGAAAGTAGATGAGAGTATTTGGAATCTAGGCGTATGGCAAAGAGAGGTAGCAAAGGCAAAGGAACAGGCATATAGTGAGTTGTAGGAGAGGCTGGACAGTAAGGAAGGTGAAAAGGACTTGTATTGATTGGCTAGACAGAGAGATCGAGCTGGAAAGGATACACAGCAGGTTAGGTTGATTAAGGACAGAAATGGTAATGTACGAACAAATGACGAAAGTGTGTTGAGAAGGTGGAAGGAGTACTTTGAAGAGCTGATGAATAAAGAAAGAGAGGATCATGGATGAAAGAAAGATAGTGAACAAGGAAGTCCCAAGGATTAGCAAGGCAGAAGTGAGGGCAGCTTTGAAGAGGGTGAAGAATGGAAAGGTGGTTGGTCCAGATGACATACAGTGGTGTGAAAGGCAGGAGTCCCCGTGGACCATGATGTTTTCAGACGACACTGTGATTTGTAATGAGAGTAGGGAGCAGGTGGAAGAGAACCTGGAGAGGTGAAAGTATGCTCTGGAGAGAAGAGGAATAAAAGTCAATAGAAGCAAGACAGAATACATGAATGTGAATGAGAGGGGGCAGGTGCAACAGTGAAGATGGAAGGAGTAGAGTTAGTGAAGGAAGATGAGTTTAAATACCTGGGGTCAACCATCCAAAGCAATGGAAAATGCACAAGAGAGGTGAAGAAGAGTGCAGGCAGGGTGGAGTGGGTGGAGATGATTGTCAGGGGTGATTTGTGACAGAAAGGTAGCAGCAAGAATGAAAGGGAAGATTTATAAGACGGTAGTGAGACCTGCTATGATGTATGGTTTGGAGATGGTGGCACTGACAAAAAGACAGGAAATGGAACTGGAGGTGGCAGAGTTGAAGATGCTAAGATTTTCATTGGGAGTGACTAGGAAGGACAAGATTATAAATGAGTATATCAGAGGGACAGCTCACATTGAGCGGTTTGGAGACAAAGTATGAGGCAAGGCTGAGATGGTTTGGACATGTGCAGAGGAGAGATAGTGGATATATTGGACAAAGGATGCTGAAGATGGAGCTGCCAGGCAGGAGGAAAGAGGAAGACCACAGAGAAGATTCATGTATGTAGTGAAGGAGGACATGGGCAGGATTGGTGTTACAGAGGAAGATGCAAGGGATAGGGTGAGATGGAGACAGACGATCCGCTGTGGCGACCTCTAAAGGGAGCAGCCGGAAGAAGAAGAAGAAATAATTGATATCAATAATAACAAAAACATACACTTCAGTAATTCAGATAGTAATAGTAAATGTCTTAAGGTATCGGGGTGCAGCAATCACCCTATAAGAAGTTAAAAGAAACACAATGTCTTAAGGCATAAACAGTCTCCATGTCCACTGATCGATAATACATAGGTGCTTATTATATGATTCTTTTAAAAATTTATTTTAAAAAGACATTTCAATGCTGGCTAAATCTGCAATTGTCATTCACAGAGAAAGTAAAATCTTTTCTGTCAGAGCTGCACATTTGTGGGACAGCAGATATACCAATAATCTTGTTTACAATATCTGAAAGATATGCTCAAACTTCCCAATATATCCAAGGAAAGCCACAATCAAAACTGTTTTCACTGCAGCTCTGCAACAGTTTGACACTTGCTAAGTATTACCTGGCTGCACTTTGATGTCTGACAGAGCTTTGAGACAGGCTCGTTTCCTCTCATCCCCCTTTGGAACAGGTCTGAAAAGGGGAACAAAAGCTGCAATGTTCACCAAAATTTTTTGTTTGTTTTTTTTCGTATTTGTGGCATATGATAAATGCCAATATTTGTATTTACTTGATAATGGCAGACACATTGGTAATCTTGTTGAAGAAGTCAAACTCTCTCTGGTAGAAATCTTTGGCTGGACCGGACAGAGACCCTGTGATCTCTTCAACCATCTGCTCCAACAGCTCCCCAATGTCAGCTACACAGACAAGAACACAAACACACATAAATTAGACAGGATTATGGTTTTTCCATCAAACAAAAATACTGGCGGCTGCCAGTGGTGCCCCTCAGCCTCTATTGCTAAGATGTAGTCTGTATGGCATTTTGACATTGACCTTCAACCTTGCAATCCCAGAACCATACGCAGAGGTCAGGGTGAACCTGTGTACAATGTTAGGTGACCCTAGCTTTACTCATTCTGTAGCGGCGTATATAGAGAGAGCATAGGGAAAGTCAACCATGACCTTTGAGCTTTTGATGCCAAACTCATGGTCAGAGGTCAGGATCTCAGTGTGAACATGTGTACAAAGTTTGGTGACCCTAGCGTTCACTGTTGATGATGGGTATAGTTTATATGGCATTTTGACCTTGACCCTTGACCCCAAACCCATAGTTGTGGGTCAGGGTCCCAAGGTGAAGCTGTGTAACAAGTTTGGTGACCCTAGTTTTACTTGTTCTATAGCAATAGGACATAGGGAATGTTAATATTGACCTTTGACTTTTTGACCCCCAAACCCAAAGTCAGAGGTCAGGGTGGCAGCCATCCAAGGCTTCATCATTCCTTTGTGTAGTTACTGCGTTACAAGATTTAGGGAAAACTGACTTCTGAGGTCAGAGGTCACCCAAATTCAAACTCCTCCAGATTTTTCAGACACACCCGTGGCATCCATTTGAAAAGCCCACGTCATTTCTTTCTGTAGTTATCGCGTTCACAAAGTAAGTGTTGAGGCTGCCGCTGACACCACTGACAACACCTGTTCAGCCTTTACAGTCTGAGGGGTAAAAAGCACAACGATACATTAACAGAAAGGCATGCTGTGTTGACGTTGCAGAACTATGGGAATGCACTAAAACGGGAAGTAGTAAAAATATGATCAGAAATCAAATCCATTTATTTACAAAACAAAAATGACAGTGATGTGCAAATTCTAAATTTGTCATTTGCAGAAATGGAGGTACATTTTCTGCCTCATTTACTACATATTTTGGGCCCTATTTTGACGGCAATCTACACACTTTTCCAACAGACTTCCTGCACCAGTGGTTTTGTTAGTTTCTGTCAGTGCATTGTCTGTTTTCTACACCTCGCATCACGCCATCAAATTACCAGCAGACAGTGAGCCCGCTCTGCGCTGGGAGGAGGAGAGTCATCTTAAAGAGGTGTGGCAGTGCGCAATCTAATGCGCACTACCATTATAGTGCATTCCATGAGGATCCGCTTTTGATCAGGAAAAAGGAGGTCTATCATCACAAGCGCATTGTTTAATGATATTTCAGTGACGTGTTTTGACACTGCGCATCTCTGGAGCTCAGCAAACGGCACCCACTGGGATCTTATTTTAATAGAGTTGTAACAGTCATAATCGCCTGTCATTTTAATTATATGATGACCATACATTAGGTTTTTTTTATTCCATCCACCCTCATTTTAATTGCAGACTTACCGTTGAAGTCTATCGATTTCATTTAAGTAGGATTTTTTTTTTTAGAGCATGTGTGCCAGTGGGTTGCAATGTGATGCGTGGCACATGGGGGGATGGGGGATTTTTGTTTTCATCACGGACTTATTAAGCATTAATGTGTTTATTTTTAGGGGCATAAATGAATGAACAAGGCGCAAGACTGCCTCCTTCCCTCCTACCCAGGACGGCTAGGGGGAGACCCTCGGTCGATGAAAGCAACAGGAGAGGGAGCACTCCATCTCCCCACAGCTGGGAGCAACTTCCACGTCACCGTTAATGAAAGTTTATGACAGTTTGCACAGGCATCATCCTATTTTCCTTAAGTTTCAAACCCATTCATGTCTGTGTTGCATCTGTGCGCATGACATTAAACCATTCAGATGATTTTTTTTCATCCCATTCTTCACCGTTTGTTCTGTCTAACATAACTAACTGGGCATCAACTGTGACTGATGTCTTCCTTATTACCAAGCAGCGTTACTATCATGTGCATTTTGGCTCACACACACGGGCTTTGGTCAGCGCACAACCCATCTTAAACCATCATGATCACAATTCACTTTAGATAATGCACCTCTTTGCATTAAAGGGATGGGAAGGAGTGCTTTGGATTGGATCATTCAAAACACACCTCTGAATGATTAGATCGGCCTCTTTGCGTCATGGGCCGGCAGAAAGTTTGTTTTTACGCCGTTGTGATAAGGAAATGAACTTGGAAACCCATAAACACGTTCTGTGTCAGTGACAACTGATCATCTGACCCAATCGTCGTAATACAGCCCTAATGCTTGTGGTGTTTGTAAAATCCACTATATACACAGCACTCCTAACACATTATTTTCACACCATTTTTCCAGAATCCTTTTGTGTTTGAATTCATTTTGCATCCACTCATTCATTCATTATTCAATTTAATTTACTTACCAGAGGGGGGTAGTGACTAGTTTTTATGCGAGTCATTATACTGCAGTATACTTTTAACTCTTAATTGAGTACATTTTTACAAAAGTAGATTTAGTCATACTTTGAGTTACGTTTGATTTCCCTTGTTTGAAAACTGGTTAGCAATGTGATGGCTTGTAGTGTAATAACTTATTCTCAACCTAGCAACTTTGGTCATTTTAGTCAATTTATAGTCTTACTTCACTGAGTGACCAAAGTGGTGACCTAGTGGGAGAGCATCCACCCCACAGCTGGGAGGTTGTGAGTTCAAGCCCCAGCCGGGTTATACCAAAGACCATATAAAAATGGTACTTTCTGCGTTCTAGCTTGGTGCTCAGCATAAATAGGATGGAGAAAGGAAAATTGGTTACCCAGCCACAGGGGGAAGAACAAAACCAGGGTACTTCTTGTGCCGGTCCCAAGCCCTGGTAAATGGGGAGGGTTGCATCAGGAAGGGCATCTGGCATAAAATCCTTGCTAAATCAAATATGCGGACCCATGATCCACTATCGAGACCCCGAATAGGAGGCAATCGAAAGTGTGTGCGTGTGTGTATACAGTGTGTATATAGTCTTGTATTGAGAGTTGTGTTAATATCACTGCTCTTCTACTGGGGTTCGGTTACGAAGAAAAAAGAAAAAAAAATGAGTAAAAAGTTGCAATTTAAAAAAAAAAAAAATCAATGCTATCAAAAACAGTAACAAATTTAGAAAAAAAATGAATAAAATTGTCTGAAATGCAGAGAAAAAAAAGTAAAAAAAATATGAGAGAAAAGCTCTCAAATTTACAGGAAAAGGTGTCAAATTTATGAGAAACTAGAAATGCACTCAGAGCGCAGACCTCCGCCAAGCGCCACAGTTCCCCCCATACAGTGTTTGTGTGTACGTTTTCAGATTCCTTGACCATGAAAACATATGGCTAGCAATTGGATTCACAATGATAGGATTAGTGGTTCAGTAGTTATTCACGAATATCGCATTTTCCGTAATGGCGATTTTCTTCTGGACGGTGAACCGGATCACCACCAAAATCTAATCATCCGTAGGATACCCCATTTCTGACAATCTCTGAAAATTTCATGAAAATCCGTCCATAACTTTTTGAGTTATCTTGCTAACAAACAGACAGACAGACAGACAAACCAACGCTGATGAAAACATAACCTCCTTGGCGGAGGTAAAAAAGTTGCAAATTTATGAGTAACAAGTGTTACAGTCAATAGAAAAGGGTCAGATATACAGCACTTGTATGAAAAAAGTTGCAAATTAATAAGAAGAGTCACAAATTTATAATAAATTGTAATTTTATGGTGGTTACTCTTAAGAGTCATGTGAAAAAATAGGACACTGTGCCAGTGTTGCTTTTTTTACATATTTGGACATGTCGATATTTAATATCAATGTTAACAATAATGGGAGATTCAAGTTATATAACTAACAATTAAAACTGAAGAAAAAACTTAATATCTATAAATGCAAGAAATCTCTGTCTCTGTGTCTGTGTGTGTGTCTGTCTGTTCCATGCAAATCTCTTGAACCATTCGTCAGACTGGCCTCAGATTTTAAACGTGGTTTCCTGAAGTTACAAGGGTGTGCATCCCCAAATATGGAGTTGCTCAGTCAAAATATGTAATTTCTATCAATAAAAATTTTAGCCACTGCTCTGTGTCTCTTCATGAGCTAGCTTTAAGAAGTGTGGGTGGGGTTTCAGATTGACTTTGTGCTGACTGGACAATACGCAGCATCACGACCATGCTGGTGGACAACACCGTACCCACCAAGACCATACGGTGTTGCTCGAACAACAAACCCTGGATCAACCCTGAGATAAAAACACTTCTGAGAGAGAAGAAGAGGATCTTCAGGTCGGGGAACAGGGAGATGCTGAAGTCCGTACAGAGGGAGCTGAGGAGGAAGATCAGAGAAGGCAAGGACAGCTTCAGGAAGAAGATGGAGGACAAGCTGCAACAGAGCGACATTGGCGGAGTCTGGAGAAACCTAAAAACCATCTCTGGGCTCCAGAATACCTCCTCCCAGGACACGGGGGGCAGGGAGTGGGCGAACAATCTGAATCTGTTTTTTAATAGGTTTGACCAACCGCCCTCCCCGCCGACTGCACAACAACCACTCCTGCCTCTAAAGTCATTGAGACCTGCTGTCCACACCCCACTCCACCAACACCCCCCCACTCCCAGCACACTGCCCCCCAACCTGACCCTCACCAAGACCCAGGTGAGGACGGAGCTGAGGAAGACCAAGGTGAGGAAGGCCTCGGGACTGGATGGCATCAGCGCAAAGCTCCTCAAGTCCTGTGCAGACCAGCTGTGTGGGATTGTGGAGCACATCTTCAACCTGAGTCTGAAGCTGAGGAGGGTACCACAGTTGTGGAAAACATCCTGTGTGGTACCTGTACCAAAGACTTCCCACCCCAAAGACCTGAACAGCTACAGACCAGTGGCCCTGACATCTCACATGATGAAGACCCTGGAGAGACTGCTCCTTGCTCACCTCCACCCCCTGGTGGGACCAGCGATGGATCCACTCCAGTTTGCCTACCAGCATGGCATTGGGATTTTTTTTTTTTTTTTTTTGTTACTTATTTGTACCCGTAGGTAGACTTGGTTTGCAGTCTGGTGACAAGCCACCGGCTGCTGGTCGCTGCGTGCGCGAGCGCCCTAAACCTACATGTTTTTGGTATGCGGGAGGAAACCGGAGAAATCCCGGAGTAAACCCGCGCAACACGGGGAGAACATGCAAACTCCACACAGCTCACTGTTGGTCGGGGGCTGGGATCGAACCCACGATCTCATGATCCCCGCGATCCCCCGGCCGAGGGTAAAACTGTGCTGCCACAGTGCTAAACCACTGCGCCACCGTGCACCGTGCATGGGATGGAGGATGCAGTGATCTTCCTCCTTCACCATTCTCTGTCCCACCTGGAGAAGCCCGGGAATGCAGTGAGGATCATGTTCTTTGACTTCTCCAGTGCTTTCAACACCATCCAACCGATGATCCTGAAGGACAAGCTGCTGTGCGCAGGGGTGGACCAGCATCTGTCATCATGGATCCTGGACTACCTCACTAACCGGCCAGAGTTTGTGAGAACCCGAGATTGTGTGTCCGACACGATCATCGGTAGCATGGGGGCTCCCCAGGGAACGGTTTTGGCTCCCTTCCTGTTCACCCTTTATACTGCGGACTTCTCACACAACACAGCACACTGCCATCTACAGAAGTTCTCTGACGACTCTGCGATTGTCGGCCTCATCTCCAACGGAGATGAAGCTGAGTACAGAGGACTTATCCAGGACTTCGTGGACTGGTGCCATTGAAACTGTCTCCAGATCAACGCGAGGAAAACTAAGGAACTGGTGGTGGACTACCGCAGGCAAGGACAACCCCTCACAGCACCAGTAAACATACTTGGAACGGACATTGAGATGGTGACATCCTACAAGTACCTTGGTGTTCATCTGAACAATAAACTAGACTGGTCACACAATACCGATGCACTCTACAAGAAGGGACAGCGCAGGCTGTTCCTACTGAGGAAGCTCAGGTCTTTTGGTGTACAAGGGGCGCTGCTGAAGACATTCTACGACACGGTGGTGGCATCAGCCATCACTTTTGGAGTGGTCTGCTGGGGCAACGGCATTACAGCAGCCAATAGGAAGAGACTGAACAAACTGATCAAGAAAGCTAGATCTGTCCTGGGGCAACGCCTTGACCCAGTGGAGGAGATGGGAGAGAGAAGGATGGTGGCTAAACTGTCATCTCTGCTGGAGTCCGAGTCCCACGTTATGCAGGACATGCTGAACGCACTGAGGAGCTCATTTAGCAGTAGGCTACATCATCCTAGGTGCGCAACAGAGAGGTTTCGCAGGTCCTTCCTACCTACGGCTGTCAGACTGTATAACCTAAGCAGGGCTGCTCGCAGAGATAGCAAAAAAAAAGTGACGACCTAATAGTATTGAATGCAAAAGACGCAATAGATTTACACAATGGTCCCCTCCAGCAACAGCACAGCTATCCCTGTGCTGTTGCAATCCTGGAATTTCCCCATTGTGGGACTAATAAAGGCTTATCTTACCTTAATAATTATAATGATGACTCAACAACTCCCATTCCCCAAAGTGCAAAATACACTATTATCTTGAATAAGAGATAAAAGATCACACAAATAAGTGATCTGACAAACAAATAAACAAGGGATCTGAAACAGTCGCCAATATTGCATGTCCCATTCATTTTCAATATTTAGGTATTCTGTAATTAATATTCACACAGGCAAATACATCTTAGTGCCATTTACTTCCTTTTATATTTGTCAAAGTCTAACATGTGTGATTGCCTACATATAGGCTACACCTCTTTGTATTCCACTTTCAAACACAGCCTACATTTGGGCCTGGAAAGCCTGACTGGGATTCCTGTTTCAGACAGGAATACTTGCGTTCTATGGGCAATGCACTAGTTTTCTATAAAATGCAATTCTAAAAAAAAAAAATTGTGAAGAATAAATTAGGACATGGGCGGCACGGTGGCGGAGTGGTTAGCACTGCGGTAGCACAGCAACTCACCCTTGGCTGGGGGATCCTGGGTTTGATCCCAGCCCCCGACCAACAGTGATCTGTGTGGAGTTTGCATGTTCTCCCCATGTCTGTGTGGGTTTACTCAGGGATTTCTCCAGTTTCCTCCCACATGCAAAAAACATGCAAGTTAGGTTAATTGGCATCAAACTGGGGATTCTAAATTGTCCTTAGGTATGACTGTGAGAGTGAATGGTTGTCTGTCTCTCTGTGTTGGCCCTGCGATGGACTGGCGATCTGTCCAGGGTGTACCCTGCCTCTCGCCCAAAGATGCTGGGATAGGCTCCAGCACCCCCCATGACCCGAAAAGGATTAAGCAGAAGAAGATGAATGAATGAATGAATGAAATTAGGACATCCTCACATTTATTCCCACTTAAAATGGCCAAAATAAAATATATATATATAAATAAAACAAGATTAAACATCAATATCTGAACATTTCTTAAAAAGAAACTGAATATTTAATGAGGTGTGGTAATTTTTTTCACATGACTGTATATGGCTGAGTAATTCATATCATAAGGTAAGGTGGTTTGCTCAAGGCACAAAAAACTACTTGTTAGGTGTAGGAAAAGCTACCAGTTTAGGTTGAAGCAAACAACTCTTCCTTAAAAAATGGAATCTGATACCCTGGATCCCGTTTGTGACTGCCCTACACTGATCAGTAATTTGTAAAATAAAATGCAGAGACACTTTGGCCAAACTCTTATATTTACCCTAGATTAGAAAGTTATTTCTGCACGGAGCTGTAGTAACTACAGAGGCATAAAGTTGATCGGCCACACTATGAAGATATAGGAAAGAGTTGTTGAAACCAGGTTAAGAGGAGAGGTGACAATCAGTGAGCAGCAGTACGGTTTCACGCCAAGAAACCGTAGTACAGATGCAATGTTTTCTCCAAGAGTGTTGATGGAGAAGTATAGAAGTATAAACTCAGGAGTGGCAGAGAAGTATGTGAGGGTGGTACAGGACATGTATGAGAACAGTGAGATGTGCTGCAGGAGTGACAGATGGATTCAAGGTGGGGGTGGCACTATATCAGTGATTAAGCTGCCAGGCAGGAGGAGAAGAGCAAGACCACAGAAAAATTCATGGATGTAGTGAAGGAGGACATAGAGAGGGTTGGTGTGACAGAAGAGAATGCAAGGGATAGGGTGAGATGAAGGCAGATGATCTGCAGTGAAGACCCCTGAAGGCAGCAGAAAAAGGAAGAGGAAGAAGAAGATGCAGACAAAGAAGAATAAAGTTATTTCTGCCACCACACACAATGACGGAAGAGGTTCTACTCACGATCTTTCTGGTGCCCCTCCTCATCCATGAAGATGTTGGTCTTCATGTTCCAAATGAACTGATGGGCCAACAGCTGAGACTTCTGGGCTGCCCACAGGATGTACTCTCTCACGTAACCCATCTGAGCACAACATAAATAATACATTTTAGATTTATATCAATGTGGAAATAGCTAATACACAAACTTGCTGATTAATTCATTGGAATTACAGTCATTGACCAATTATCTGTGTGACTGACTCTTTATCCTGGAATTGTAGTAATATAAAAAAGCAACTGCTAGTGTACCTTATCATAACGAAGAGCCTGAACAATCTGAGGAATGTAGAACAAGATGGCATCCTGGGAAAAGAATGAATTATTGACAAGATTATTATAATAAAAAGAAAACATTTTCTGAATACATATTCTCTCTACCAGTATTAATACTAGAATGCAAAAGAAAAAAAAAGGTCTCTAAGGGGCAAAAAAACCATGTGACCTACTGGAGGAAAGGAGCGCAGGACTTTAACCCCGTACTGAGCAGTGAGAGGATGAGGAGGGTACATGCTGCTGAAATAGGACAGACCCGTGGGTGGGTCTGCTGGAGCCCAACACAGGATGTGACTCAGCTCAGGGGAGTCCGCATCAATAGTGTGCCATGTGACCAGGAACTGGTTAAAAAGGAAAGAAAATATTTAGCCTCTAACATAAATGAAAAACTTCTAAAGCAGGGCAGTGCTAAAATGTGCAATCTCACCTTGACAGCCTCAGGTACGTCACTGACGGCTCCAGGGTCCAGTCTCACCAGTCTGATCACTTCAGCAACAATAGCATCATTCTTAAACCTGAAGACCAAGATAGTTTTGGAAAATATGAAATATAAGTTATCGGTGTATGATGTCTTTGTATTATCTTTTTCAGAGTCCCAGTTTAAAACCAAAGTGCAAGGGATTTATACAAAAATTTGTACAAGTCTTTCAGTCACATTTAGATGAACATTGCTTTGTTCTACTGAAGTGATATAATGTAACTTCCCCCTCATAGTAAGTACGTGACAGCTTTGTGGTTGCTGAAGATTGACAGATCATGTTGCTAGAGGAATTTATCCTGTGTCCTGTTTTGGAGAGGCAAAAAATACCTATTCTGAGTAGGTACTTCTGGGTTCAGCTGTCAAGGCTGCTAGTTTTAAAAATTCAGCAGAAGCAAGAAGAAGAAAGAGCAGAATGATTGAAAATATTTGTCATAAACTCCCGTGTGCTTTTCCACAGCGCACAGAGGAGGAGAAGGAATAATGGACTTACGTGCTGAGTTACACCAATCACACATTTACTGATACCAAACAGTTCAAAAATAAAGACTTACAGACTTACAGTCTTACAGTTGTAGCGGCACAACTGCACACAGAAACGCTACAGTTTACTCACGGCACCGGGGCAGTTCGAGTAGTCCAAGTTCCCCAGCAAGCACACACAAACACTCCTTCCTGACGTGACGGTTCCACGGTGAAGAACAACCATGTGAGCACGTACAATGGTCCAGTGGTGTTTGACTAGAAAAGAGCTGCTTAAGTACAAACACCGCTGGCATAACAAATTGGGAACACCTGGGCGAGGTGCGGAAAAGATGATAAACGGGGCTGGGAACAGCTGATGGAAATGAGGGAGAGAGGGGTCGTGGCCGGACCGGCAATCTGTCAGCAGAGTTCACTGAAAGTAGGTCACAGCGGCTGCCAAACAGCTGCCGGTAAGGCAGTGGCTAAGAATAAGGAAACAGCACAGAATATATAATATGTACATGCACAGCGGAATCAAAACCCACAGAGAGATCAGGACCGAGCCGGGGGGAAGCCAAGCCAGTTCAGCTCCTGACAGAGCCCCACCTTTAAGGGGTGGATTCCCAGACACCCAAGGTAACATCGTGAACACCCCCCCCCCCCCAACAGGAGCAAAAGCAACAAACAACACAAATCCGGGTGGGAGATAGGGGGAACAGGAAAGGAGGGAACACAATACCCCGCCCAGGGCCCACAATTAACCCCCCAAGTCCAAAGACGTGGAGGCCCGGGAGGTCGCCCAGAGTCCCAGGCCCAGCAGGCAGTCTGATGACCAGAGTCCGGTGGCCTGCCGGAAAACACAGGCCATCTGGCCCAGAGACTCAGGACCTCAGGCGGTCGGCCAGCATTGTAAATCCACCAGGGCCGGCGGGATGAGGCAGGAGGCGGCCTGCCTACCGGGAAGCTCGGTGGTGGGTGACCGGACCAAAGGGGGGGAACCCCCATGGCGTAGGACCGGGAGGAGAAGGGGACCACGGCGTCCTCATGGCAATCCGCAGCACCCGCGGTGGACCCCAACCGGGCCGGCTCCACTGCACCCATGGTGGACCCCGACCGGGCCGGCTCCACTGCACCCGCGGTGGACCCCGACCGGGCCGGCTCCACTGCACCCGCGGTGGACCCCGACCGGGCCGGCTCTGCTGCACCCACGGTGGACCCCGACTGGGCCGACTCCGCTGCACCCACGGTGACCTCCGGCTGAGGCTCTGCTGCACCAGCGGTGACTCCCGATTGGAGTTCAGCAGCACCCGCGGTGACTCCCGATTGAAGTTCAGCAGCGCCCGTGGTGGACTCCAGCTGGAGCTCAGTGGTACCCGCGGTGGACTCCAGCTGGGCCAAGGCTGCACCCTCAGTGGAACCCGCGCTGGAGCATGGCTTCCATGCCGGGTCCGAGCAGGGGCGCAGCACCCACGTCGGGCTAATCCTGAAGCGCAGCCCCCACAATGGTCCAAAACCAGCCTGCCACACCCATGGAGATTCAGCCTGCAGAGGGACCCACATGACGGCCTCAGGCAGGAGGGGAGCAGGCTCTGGGCAGACCTCTGCAGGGAGAGCAGGACCCGCGGCGTCCCCCAGTGAAGAGGCCGGATCCACGGAGGCCCCTGGTGATGGTGGAACCTCCCCGGCCACCCTAAAAGAAGGCTCAGGGACAGAGGAGAGACACAGGTTAGAGTCACTGGCAGCAGCGGAGCCTGGCAAAGGGAGTTCGGATGCGGCTGAGGGCTGCACCCGACTCTCCTCACCTAGAGCCAGACAAGATCTCTCTAATACTGACATAAGAAATACGAGAGAGAAAACTTGCCTGAGCTCAAGCTCAACCGCTGTCCAGGACTCCGTTGATCCCAGCAATGTCATCTCAAGCCCAGCCTCCAGGAGGTCCAGCTCAGGCTCCCACTCCGTGGCAATAGCCTCCACAGCAGGCGAGATGGTCGTAACAGTCCTAATATCCTCTGGCAGCGGCTCCAACGCTGGGAATTCATCCGGCGTGGCTGCAGGGGAACCTCTCCATGCTGACTCCGGGAAGGAATCATCCGAGGCCACTGGCTCCTCCACCGTCTGATGGCCCTGACCTTGGGCTAACAGGCCCTCAGGGAGAATTGGAGGAGACATGGAGAGGGGAAAAAATTAATCAATATTTGCAGCTGGAGGAGAGGACCCAGCGGACTGCTGAAACTGGGCCTCTCCCTCGGGAGACAGGCAAGATTCAATACTATTAGATGGAATGGAAAGAAAAAATACTTGCCTGTCATCCCGGTCGTTGATGTTAGCAGCTGCAGGTGGCAGACAGTCATCCCTCTCCATATCAGTGGTGACGTGGGCCCCTCTGAAGACCAGTGGAGGAGCCGTCTCCACGATGACGGAGGTGGGCGTGGCCAGGGCGAGTTCAGCAGACCTCACGGCAGCTGGAATAACGGTGATCGCTGCAGACGAGGAGGGCTTCTCCCGGTGTCTCCTAGCAGGATGATGCTGCGGTGGTGGAGCTTGGGTAACCGGAGCAGGAGCGGAGGGAATGGAACCCTTCCTCCGTGAAGTGCACCTCCATGGGCGCTGCGGTCCAGCGGGGGATGACTCCATCTTGAGCCCGGGGGACGAGCGCTGGGGTGCGGTGACAGTAGCCAGCAGTTCAGCGTACTGAGGGTACCTCCAGAGGCCAGGATGCGCCTCCAGAATCCCCACCGCTCCATAAATGCTCCACCAATCTCTCTCGGGTCCACTGGCAGCAACTCATCCACATAGCTCTGGATGAAATCCGCTGCCCACTCCTCCTCCAGGCTTGGAGACCCCGCTGCCAATCCTCCTCTCCTTGGACGAGGTCGATGAACTGGGGGACATCGTGCTCCAACACAGAAGGATGACTGAACGAAACGGTCCAAAAGATGGAAAAAGGTTAGTGTGGATGTAATCCGCTAAGTCCCTTTTACTGGCTGGACCATTCTGTCAAACTCCCCGTGCGCTTTTCCACAGCGCACGGAGGAGGAGAAGGAATAATGGACGTACGTGCTGGGTTACACCAATCACACATTTACTGATACCAAACAGTTCAAAAATAAAGACTTACTGAATAACAGTTGTGCGCAAAAAGGCTCACACGAATTGGGTGCAGCGGGCAGACCACTGTGCACCGTGGCCACAAAAACAGACTAGACAAAATGACAAACAGCTCGGGTAAACTAAGAGTCCTCCAGGACGCTTGACAGAGCGGGGAGAATCAACTGGGCTATTCAATGCCAAAGCGTAGCAGTTGTGCCGCACAAGGAAATGCTACCAGCATAGCAGCACAACTGCACACAGAAACGTTACAGTTTACTCACGGCACCGGAGCAGTTCGAGTAGTCCAAGTTCCCCAGCGAGCACACACAAACACTCCTTCCTGACGTGACAGTTCCACGGTGAAGAACAACCATGTGAGCACGTACAATGGTCCAGCGGCGTTTGACTAGAAAAGAGCTGCTTAAGTACAAACACCGCTGACGTAACAAATTGGGAACACCTGGGCAAAGTGCGGAAAAAATGATAAACGGGGCTGGGAACAGCTGATGGAAATGAGGGAGAGAGGGGTCGTGGCCGGACCGGCAGACTGTCAGCAGAGTTCACCGAAAGTAGGTCACAGCGGCTGTCAAACAGCTGCCGGTCAGGCAGTGGCTAAGAATAAGGAAACAGCACAGAATATATAATATGTACATGCACAGCGGAACCAAAACCCACAGAGAGATCAGGACCGAGCTGGGGGGAAGCCAAGCCGGCTCGGCTCCTGACAATATTAGTGCATCTTTAAAAAAAACTTTGGAGTTCTGTTAGTCGTAACCCAGCAGCTGGATGCAGTTGGATCCAATTTTAGCTCCATGGAGCTAAAATTGGATCACAAATGGGATCTTTTTCTTAAAGTTCAAGTTAAAACAACATTTGGGAAATATTCAGATCATTAGTGTCTTGTGTTTACAATTTCATGTAGCTCTAAATGTCTGAAATTTAGTTTGACAGAAGTTTAGTACTGTATTTTTCACTTTTAATGAAGGGACTGATCTGGTGTATTTAAATTTACAGTTTAACTTGAGGCTTACCCTGTTGATTTTGCTTGGATCTATACTGTTTGTAATTATCTTAATATTGGAAAATTTTTGCTGCAATGCTCAATGGGGACAAGCTTTACAAATTAGCTTTGGCTATAACAAGTATGATGTGCACCATTTCATTGTTTAACTAGAAAAGCACTCGGAGAGCGCGGACCTCCGCCAAGCACCACAGTTCCCCCCATACAGTGTTTGTGTGTACGTTTTCAGATTCCTTGACCATGAAAACATATGACAAGCAATTGGATTGACAATGATAGGATTAGTGGTTTAGTAGTTATTCACGAAAATGGCATTTTGCGTAATGGCGGTTTTCTTGTGGACGGTGATCCGGATCACCACCAAAATGTAATCATCTGTAGGATACCCCATTTCTGACAATCTGTGAAAATTTCATGAAAATCCGTCCATAACTTTTTGAGTTATCTTGCTAACAAACAGACAGACAGACAAACCAACGCCGATGAAAACATAACCTCCTTGGAGGAGGTAATAAATCACATGTGTGTACACAGCTATCCTGTTAAACAAATGCTAAAATAAATAAAATACTGCAAAAAAGTTATTTTTTAAAATAAATCTATTAGAAATGTAAACGTTCACATTTTCTATTCATCACACACAAAGTGAGCCATTTCTTAAGTTTTTGTGATTATGATTTAGCTTTCAATTAAATTACAACAACCAGATGTGCATGGGCACTTATGTGACTCTAGCAGTCCTCCACTTGTAAACAGAGTGGTCCTGAACCAGGCTGATCAGGTCAGGTCTGAGACATCCAAGTTAGATGTGGGCAGCACCGGGGACGGTGGCAGCCTTTGGGAGGTAAGTGGGAACAATTGGAGACAATTTGCTTGGCTGGGACCTTGTTTCCCAGATGAACCATGTGGTCCAAAAGCTGAAGTCTTCCTCTCCTGATGGTGGTTGTGATGGGGATGTGGTTGCAAGCTCTGACATACAGTGCTGTGAAAAAGTATTTGCCCCCTTCCTGATTTCTTATATTTTTGCATATTTGTCACACCTAAATGTTTCAGATCATCAAACAAATTTTCATATTAGACAAAGATAACCTGAGTAAACACAAAATGCAGTTTTCAAATGATGGTTTCATTTATTAAGGGAAAAAAGCTATCCAAACCTACCTGGCTCTATGTGAAAAAGTAATTACCCTCTAAATGCCCCCTGAACTTAATAACTGGGTTGTGCCACCACTGGTGCCACCAACTGGCAGTGAATCTTTTACATCACTGTTGAGGAATTTTGACCCACTCTTCTCTGCAGAACTGTTTAAATTCAGTCACATTGGAGGGCTTCACAAACTGATGGCCAGACATTCTCCTTCAGGATTTTCTGGTACAGAGCAGAATTCATGGTACCGTCAATTAGGGCAAGTCATCCAGGTCCTGAAGCAGCAAAGCTGCCCCAGACCATGGCACTACCACCACTATGTTTGACTGTTGATATAGTCAAACATAGTGGTGAATTTAGTGGTGAATTTCTTTTTATGAAATTCTGTGTTAGTTTATGCCAGATAAAATGGGACACATCTTCCAAAAAGTTCGACTTTTGTCTCGTCAGTCCACAGAGTATTTTCCCAAAAGTCTTGAGGACCATCAAGATATTTTCTGGCAAATGTGAGATGAGCCTTTATGTTCTTTTTGTCCAGCAGTGGTTTTTGTCTTGGAACTCTCCCATGGATGCCATTTTTGCCCAGTCTTTCTTATTGTCCCATCATGGACCAGTGTCAAAACTGAGGTCAGTGAGGCCTGCAGTTCTTTAGATGTTGTTCTGGGTTTCTGTTTCTGATCCGTTCTTGAGTTTCTTTAGTGGAATGTGTTGCTTTTTGAGATCTTTTAGCCTACTTCAGGTTGTCAGACAGGCTCCATTTAAGTGATTTCTTGATTCATCAGATCTGGTAGTAATTATGCTTGGATGTAGCTACTGAAACTGAACTCAGCTTTCCAAAAAATGTGGTTAATCACAGTTAATTCATGATGGTAAATGGCATTCACTTATATAGTGCTTTTATTCTCATCTCTTGATGACCAAAGCGCTTTACAGATCCTGCTATCCACCCATTCACACACACATTCACACACTGATGGTGGCACTGATGATGTACCAAGGGGGGCAATTACTTTTTCCACATAGGGCCAGGTAGGTTTGGATAGTTTTTTTTCCCTTTAATAAATGAAATCATCATTTGAAAACTGCATTTTGTATTTATTCAGGTTGTCTTTGTCTGATATTAAAATTTGTTTGATGATCTGAAGCATTTAAGTGTGACAAATATGCAAAAATGTAAGAAATCAGGAAGGGGCAAATACTTTTTCACAGCACTATACACCTCTTCATTGGTAACATGGTGGAACCAACAGTTGCCTAAGATAGTGTAAATCCTCAGTGCTACAAATGTCCACTGCAAAAAAAACCCCAAAAAGCATCAGGGGTTGCTGATACCTTGGTGTTTTTTCTGCGGGGGCGTGCGCGCGCGCGCGCACACACACACACACACACACACACAATGACACAGACTACCGTATGCCTTGTTTCACTGAGGCATAAAATTAGTGGATATAACATTCTATTTTTTTACAATGCAACAAAATAATCAATGAGGAGTCACTGACGTGTTAAGATATGGAGAGAGAGTGAAACAAATGAAGAGGGGATGAGTGAGAGAATAAGTGAGCAGTATTGTGATAAACAGTGAATTAAGAGTGGGAACGATAGGATTGTTTTTCTTCCAAGACAGTTTTGGGGCATTTACATTCCAACTTAATATTGAACACAGACAAACCTCCATGCAACCATGCAGGAAAAAGTTAGTTGCAGCCAAAGAGCAGCTTCATCCTGTCTGATCTTGGTGTATTTTTTAAGCTCTGACCCAGCCAGAGAGAGATCTGACCCAACACCATTTGCATAAAAATAGCTGTCTCTGTCTATCAACGTACATACGAGTCTAATTTTTCTGTATCCACCAAAATACAAAGGGCCAAAGGACTATAACCTCAAGAAAAAACTTACCAATACACACAAAAACAAGAGCACTCTAAGGCAAGTGTAATATTCCTCGACTCTGTTTTCTTTGAAAATCCCAATTTGTTACTGAAGGAGAACAGTTTAACTTCTTCATGCGCATCATCATCTGTGCATCAAACCCTGGGATCAAGTTTCAAAACATTTGGAACCAGACCATCAATGATGGAGTAGCTTATTCAGACCTGATGAAATTCCCCCGAGAGTGCGCAGACCTCCTGATCGCTGACCTTGACCTAAAGCACAGCCTCGATGCAGACTCACTGAGGATGTGCTTAAGGTCAATGGCCTAGGAGGAGTAATGATTTTTGTGAAATCATAAATGCCCAGATCTCCTGACCTTTGACAATGACCTCAATGTGTGCATCATCAGTGTGTATCAAACCCTGGTACCAAGGTTTAAAACAGTTGGAACAAAACTGTAGGAGGAGTTGATTTAACAAAACAGTTAGTCTATTTATTGAGGTGAAATAGGATATTATAAGTCAGGAGCTATAACTCCTGCAAAAATCATCCGATCAGACCCTAGTTGCAATATGTACATCATCAGTGTACGTATATCAAATCCTGTTAGCAAGTTCCAAAACAATCAGAACAAAACTGCAGGAGAAGCTGATTTCACAAACAGGTGGAACAGATGGACAGACAGACGGGCCATAACATAATCCATCTTTGGTCTTAGAATGATGGCGGATAAAAAAAATAAAGCATAGAAAAAGATTGTCTACCTTGATGGTAACTGCATAGCCAAGTAAGGAGCAATACTCCAGGCCAGATTGACGTTGTCCTTCCACTGTTTCTCAGTGAGGCTGATGTACTTGGACCTCCAGTTGGCGATGCTGGTTTCCACTGACTGCTCTGTGGCGATGGCCAACTCCTGAGTAGAGAGGGGGTTGTACCACGTCGTCAATCGCTCGATCTCACTGGCCTGGAAAATAAGGAGGCAGAAGGAATACAACAGCTGGAGACTAAATAAAGACGAACTGAGGCCTATCAACCTGGATAAAACCCCCTTCTCATCGCTCACCAGTAAAGCCAGCAGCAGAGTCCTGCGTTTCATGTAGTATTTGTGGAGTTGTGTTCCTCTGTTACTCTTTTTGGATGTGCCTAAAACAGAAAAGGAACGGAATGAGTTGAACCCAACAGTAGTGAAAACAACCAAAGAGTGACAACTCCATTAAAGATCTTTCTGCAGTTATTGTGTCAACAAAAGTAAAACCATTTTTAAATTTATTTTTTTTGAAAACTGTATTAATTCAATTCAACTTTATTTATATAGCACCATTTCACAACAACGGTCATCTCATAGCACTTTCAAATGTAGGGGAAACCCCACAATAGCAGAAAGACCTCAGCAATCAGACGATCCCCTGTGAGCAAGCACTTGGTGACGGTGGAGAAGAAAAACTCCCTTTTAACAGGAAGAAACCTCTAGCAGAACCAGGCTCAGGGAGGGGCAGTCATCTGCTGCGACTGGCTGGGGGGGTGAGGGGATAGAGAAGATGAAAAGAACAGCCATATAGAGAGCAAACATTAAAGGAGTGAAGCCCAGTACATTATTGGAAGTCCCCTGGCTGTCTAAATCTATTAGCAGCATAACTAAGGGAGGGTTCAGAGACACATGATCCTTCCCTAATTGTAGACTATATTGAAAAGGAAGGTTTTAACCCTATTCTTAAAAACAGAGATCGAGTCTGACTCCCAAATCCAGATTGGTAACTGGTTCCACAGGAAAGGAGCTTGATAACTGAAGGCTCTGCCTCCCATTGTACTTTTGGGAGATTCTAGGTATTACAAGTAATCCAGCATTTTGGGAGCATAGTGCTCTGTTAGGATGATAGGGTAATATCAGATCTTTTAAATAAAAAGGGGCCTGATCGTTAAGAGCTTTGTAAGTGAGAAGAAGGATTTTAAAATTAATTCTAAACTCTATGGGAAGCGAATGAAGGGAGGCCAGAACCGGACAGACATGATCTCTCTTTCTAGTACCTGTTAAAACTTTTGCTGCAGCATTTTGGATCAACTGAAGACTTTTTAAAGATATTTTAGAACAACCTGATAATAAAGAGTTACAGTAATCTAATCTAGAACTAACAAAAGCGTGGATCAGTTCCTCAGCATCACTCTGAGACAAGATGCTCCTCATCTTGGCAATGTTACACAAATGATAGAAGGCAGTCTTGGAAACAAATTTAATATGTGAATTGAAAAACAGATCTTGATCAAAAATAACTCCAAGGTTCCTCACAGAACTATTAAGAGAAAGAGTAACCGCATCCAAACTAAGAGTTTGATTTGGAAAGGTATTTCTAAGGTTTTTTGGACCAACAAGAATGACTTCAGTCTTATCTGAATTTAATAGCAGAAAATTACAAGTCATCCAAGCTTTGATTTCCTTAAGAAAGGCTTCTACCTAGGCTAATTGATCATCTGGCTTCAATGACAGGTATAATTGTGTGTCATCTGCATAACAATGAAAATGTATACAGTGCTTTCTAATAATGTTGCCTAACGGAAGCATATATAAACTAAAAAGAGTAGGGCCTAGCACAGATCCCTGTGGAACTCCATGACTAAGCTCTGAGTTGGAAGAAAACTCATTGACATGAACAAACTGAAGCCTATCAGACAAATAAGATCTAAACCACTGCAGCGAAGTTCCATTAAGTCAGGGGTGTCCAGTCTTGTGCCATGGAGGGCCAAGACCCTGCAGGCTTTACCTCCAGCCAGTGTCTTCAATAGCAGATTTCACTGAATTTCTTCCTACTGATTGCAGATAAGTGAAAACACCTGCTGAAGAGACTGGGTAGAAAAGAAAACCTGCAGGGTCTTGGCCCTCCATGGCACATGATTGGACACCCCTGCATTAAGTCCAACATAGTGTTCTAATCTATCAATTAGATTATCACGGTCGATAGTATCAAAAGCTGCACTAAGGTCTAAAAGGACAAGTACAGAAACAAGTCCATTATTAGGTGCGATAAGGAGGTCATTAGTGACCTTCACTAAGGCTGTTTCAGTACTATGATGGATTCTAAACCCAGATTGAAACTCTTCAAATAAACAATTTCCCTGCAAGTAGCCAAATAATTGTGTAGCACCAACTCTAAGATTTTTGAAATAAAAGGCAGATTAGAGATTGGTCGACAGTTGGCTAAAACTCCTGGATCCAACGTTGGCTTTTTGAGTAAGGGTTTAATTACAGCAGTTTTAAAAGCCTGCGGTGCATGGCCTAATGTTAATGAAGAATTGATTATTTGAAGAATAGAGCTACCAATAAATTAAAAGACTTTTTTAAATAACCTGGTAGGAGTAGGGTCTAAAAGACAAGTTGAAGGCTTGGATGAGGAAATTATTTTATCTAACTCTAAAAGGTCAATTGGAGTAAACTTATCCAAACAGATATCAATTGAAGGAGTTGTAGTAGTTACTGTATTTAAGTTAACGGTGGAAAGAATCTGACTGACTTTATCTCTAATAGATGAAATTTTATGATTGAAAAAGTTCATAAAGTCCTGACTAGTAAGCTCTAGGGAGATGCGAGGATTGACAGAGTCCTGACTCTTTGTCAGCCTAGCTACAGTGCTGAAAAGAAACCTAGGATTATTCTTGTTCTCCTCTATTAGTGCAGAGTAATAACTTGATCTAGCTTTTCTAAGAGATTTTTTATAAATTAAAAGGTGATTTCTCCAAGCTAAATAGATTTCATCTAAATTAGTGGAACGCAATTCTCTTTCTAATTGACGAGTCGTCTGTTTTAAGCTACGAGTTTCTGTGTTGAACCAAGGGGTTAGAAATCTCTGATTGGACTTTTTCTTTTTTAAAAGGGCTACCATGTCGAGAGTCTGATGCAAAGCTGTAACACTATCTACCATGCCATCAATTACAGAAGGAGCAAGCTCTCCATAGCTTAATTCTGCTGTGTTGACACATGGCATAGAGGAGACAATCTGCATAAATTTGGTAACATCATCATCTGAAAGACATCTGCTGTAGAAATATTTTTCTTTAGGAATCAAATAGTCAGAAATAGTAAAATCAAAGATTACTAGACAATGGTCTGACAGTACAGGGTTATGAGGAGACACTACCAGACTTTCTAGTTCTGTGCTATATGTCAGAACAAGGTCCAATGTGCGGTGGAGATAATGGGCAGAATTTTCTACTTTCTGAGAAAACCCCATCGAGTTTAATATTGAATTAAATGCCTTATTAAGACAGACACTATCTACATCTACATGTATATTAAAATCCCCTACTATAATTATTCTGATTTCAGCACTAAATCAGTTAAAAAGTCATCAAATTTAGATAAAAAACTGAGTAGGCTGAGGGAGGACGATAAACTATGGCAAAGAAAACTGGGTTTAACCTAAAATTGCTAACATGCCCAATACTGAGGACCAGGACCTCAAATGAATTAAAACATGTTTTTTGCTTTACATTAACTAGTAAGTTAGAATGGTAAATTGTCGCTACTCCTCCTCCACGACCAGAACTTCTGGGATTTTGATAGTTTAGATAACCAGAGGGAGTTGATTCATTTAAACCAACATAATCCTCTTGCCCTAGCCAAGTCTCTGTAAGGGATATTAAATCAATCTGATGATCATTTAACAGATCATAGACTAGCAGAGACTGGGAGTTAGAGACCTAATATTTAACAAACCACATTTAATTTTTAAATTATGAGGCGGAAGAGATGCCAAATCATTAAATTTATAGACTTGATGTTTAATTTGAGTTTTACCATCTTTTTGTTTAATCACTTTGGGATGCTTATACATTATATTTTTATTAACTTTGGAGGGAGCAGACAATGATTCTCTGATGGGGAAGACAGGGGCTAAGTTGAGGGGTGGCGGATGAGGAGGAGCTGCAGAAAGGTGTGTATTTATCAAGTTATGTTGTATTTGTCTTGGGTTATAATGTTTTAGGTAACGGGAGACAGACACAATCTCTATGGGGTTATGAATTGAAGACTGATCTAAACAGTGAGAATTATTTGGCTTAACGGGATTAATATGAGAAATGGAAGCAAAAAAGGGCTGGTTGGCAGACCACGGTACTTCGGGGTGAGTTAACACACCAGCTTTCAGTCACTGTACTAAAAAATGCTGAATGGAATAGAACACATTGTCCCTTAGAACACATGCACCGAGTCTATTTGGATGGATGCCATCTGGCCTCATAAATGATGGGCGGTTCCAAAACAGGTTGAAATTGTCTATAAAACCAATGCTAAAAGTAGGACATGTTGAACACAACCAGGTATTAAGGCTGAGAGTTCTGCTAAAATAATTGCAATCTCTTCTAAAAAGGAGCAAGTGGCCCAGAAATAAACACACGTCTGCCACAGTTCATAAGAGTGGACAGAAGGCTCCTGAAGTCACTCTTTAAGATCTCTGATGCTTCATCTGGGATGTTGTTGCATCCAACATGTACAGTGACAGTTTTAGCGTGGGGGAATTAATTTAATAGGTCAGGGTAAGAGCCTCAATGTCTGACACTTTAGCCCCAGGAAAAAATTTAGTGACACAGTATCTGCTTCTGGCGTTCCTCATTATCGAATCAGCAATTACCAGCGTCGTCTGGGGGGGCTTTGCCGGTGGCTTGTGAAATGGTGGATAATTTTGCCGTTGTTGCTGCAGTGGTGGCGGGGTGATGCGGTCTCTTCTTTTTGGAGCTGGTACATAGTGTGGCACACCTAAAGTTGTTTTAATCCGGGGCTTGCAGGTTTGGGCTGCTGCTGAAGGAGGAGGGGCAGCCATGGGAGGATGATCAAGGAGGATGACATCCATTTCTCTCGATCAGGTGCTAAGTAAAAACCTGTACTTACTTAGTACTTACTTAGTACTGTGCATGTGCTTACCTTTATAGAAAGGTAAGTACATGTAAATTTAATGTTACATCATCATTGTTCAAAATTCAGAGAATTTCAAGACATAAAAAAGAATTTTGCATCATATAAAGCAAAAATACCCATACATGTAAACAAAAACGTATAAAACAACATGTGGCTATAATTCAAAGAGTTGACCTGATTGAGCAAAACCAATGTGATTTTTGGATTCAGCACATCAAAATTGTCCTAAATCAGTTAAAAAACTTAAGACAATAAATTTGGTGTTGACCAGTGTAATAATTGTATATTCCTGCATAACTATTATGCAGGAAGGCCAAGTTCACATGGCAACAGCATCCTCTGATGTACAGATTTTAATGGGTCACAGATTTTGGTGTAACACTGGATTTCCAGCCCTTCCATGTTGACAGCTATAAGCTTTTTCTGATATCTTGAAAACAAACCAACAAAATGTGTTTCTGAAAATATGTGAGGCAAAAAAATAAATTGTTTAGATGCAGAGTCTGTTTTTGACATCAACTGCTGGTTTAAAAATTTAGCCCAAATTCCTAGCACCAAGTTCATCTCAGCTAGCTGATATGACCACTGGTGATGTTCCAGTTTGCAACGAAAATCAACTAATATTTAGTTCCATCTGAGAACCCATTTTTTAAACTTTAAACCAGCTTAAAAGAACAGAAACTGGTACAAAGTCTTGCTGGTGTTTTACCTACCGGATTTCTTGGATGTGGTAGACATGCCACTTGATAGTGGGTAGGTATTAATCCATCCTTGGCTACTCTGCTGTGAGCGAGAGCTGGAGTCCATGGTTCCTCTCATGTCTGCAGCGTTCATCACTGTCAGACTGTTCAGGGATGTGTCCTGATTATCTGTTCACACACCAAAACAGTCAGTATGGGAAAATAAAGCTATTCTGTGCTCATAAATGATGTCTATTTATTTTAAACTATCTCTCATATGAAAAACTATGAACAATATGAGCGATGGAGAGGAGCTTTTAAAGAGCAAGATGAACTGTGTATGGTCACACTGCAGGTCTTGATGCTCAATTCCGATTTTTTGCTGAGATCTGATTTTTTTGTGTGGGCATTCACATGACAACTTAAATGCGCCCCCATCAGACTCTAGTGTGAACAGTCTACAGCTATGAAGTGACCCGTATGCGCAGAAGAAAACGTAACGTCAGACACAGTGTTGTGTTTACGGAAGTAAATATAAGCCTGTGCGGCCATGGTGTGGGGATTCTCCACCCAGAGTGGGGAGCTGGGGGGGGGGGGGGGGGGGGGGAACAATGCGCTGAAGGAGGAAGTGCTACCGGGCGCTCTCATACAGGACAGAAAAGACTATTCACCCCCCGGGGAGTTCGGGAAGCAATAGAGCCACCAGAGGGGGAGAAGGTGTGAGGAGCAGTTCTGGCGCTTTGTGTTGTTAACGTGCCACGCATGTCTTTGTTCCACACATTGTATGATTGTCACGATTCTTGGGTCTTAATACACAGAATTAAAGGTTATAAAAGGAAGGTGCATGAAAACCCAGGGTCTTTTGACTGTACTGAATGTTGGACAAGGAATAAAGTTCATGTGTTGTCCAGCTCGTTGCCTCGTCTGCTTCCTTTCTCCACATTGGTGACCCCAAGACGTGCCATGGAGAGTGAGCTGGGCACCGCACCGGAGACTACCTGGAGGGAGAGCAACAGCGCCACGTGCGCTGTCTCAGTCAAGCTCCCAGACTTCTGGCTTCACAACCCAACTGCATGGTTTCTGCATACAGAAGCCCAGTTCACACTCTGGGGGATAACAACAGACGACACAAAGTATTATTACATGGTTGCTGCGCTGGATGCGCGCGCAACACAACAGGTGACGAGCCTGCTCCAGGAGCCGCCAGCCCAGGGGAAGTATGAAGTGCTCAAGAGGATGCTGCTCCAGCACTACACCCTTTCTGACAGTGAGAGGGCAGAGAGACTCCTACCACATTCAGAGTTAGGGGACAGAACAGCCGTGGAGCTCATGGAGAGCCTGTTGGCGCTGATGGGGAAGAAGAACGAGTCTTTCCTGTTTGCCTACTTGTTCCTCAGGAACCTACCAGCCACAGCGAGGGCAAGCCTGGCCAACTCGCCGCTGCTAGTGACCAAGGACTACCACGCCCTGGTGCAGGAAGCGGATTGCATCATTTTAGCGACCGGAAATCTTAGCGTGAATGCAGCGGCACCGGCGTCCACGAGGGACTACAGCGAGGTCGAGGAGCCGTTGGTGATAGCCAGAGCAGACATCAGAAGACGCAGGAACGGGGCAATCTGTTTCTATCATCGCCGCTTCAGTTCAAATGCCCAACACTGCCTGCCACCATGCCAGTTCAAGAAGCTGGGAAGACGGCATGTTTGGCACTCAGTTGCAGCTGCAACCGCTGGCGACAGGAAAAAGCTGCTTTATGTCACGGACACACGTTCGCGGAGACAGTTTTTGGTGGACTCCGGCTCCCTGAAGAGCCTCATCCTGCCGGTCAACGCAGACAGGGTAGCAGGAGGCAGCGGTCCCGAGCTCATGACCGCCAACGGATCCACCATCAGGACTTTTGGCAAAAGGACACTGACAATATGCTTGCACGGATGCAATTTTCAGTGGGACTTTGTGGTAGCTGCATGTTCTGCCCCCATTTTAGGTGCAGATTTTTTATGTGCTTATGGGTTGTTAGTCGATGTTGCTAATAGGCGATTAGTGGATGCTGTCGCTTCTACCTCACTGCCCTGCACACCTTGAAGAGTTGGGTCAACAACACTGGCTAACGTTATAGCTCCATGGGGTAAGTACCAACATTTACTCACACAATTCCAACCACTCACGGTCCCAACTTTTTCAGCTACAATAAAGAAACACGGGGTCAAACACTACAAAAGGCCCGCCGGTGTTCGCGCGACCTCGGTACCTGGACACGGCTAAACTGGCCAGCGCATGCAAGGAGTTTGCCAACTTAGAGCAGCTGGGCATCGTCAGGTGCTCCAACAGTCCGTGGGAATCCCCGCTTCACATGGTGCCTAAGGCCGACGGGTCGTGGCAACCGTGCGGTAATTTCTGGAGCTTGAACAATACCACGGAACATGATCGGTATCCTATCCCGCACATCCAGGATTTTTCCATGCACCTGGCCGGGGCGGGTGTTTTTTCCAAAGTGGATCTGGTCTGCGGTTACCACCAGGTCCCGGTGTGAGCGGAAGATGTTCCGAAAACAGCACTAATGACTCCTTTCGGCCTTTTTAAGTTTTTACGCATGCTGTTCAGCTTAAAAGGCATGGCGCAGACTTTCCAGAGAATGATGGACGCAGTGCTTCGTGACTTGTCCTTCGTTTTTGTCTACTTAGACAACATTCTGGTAGCTAGTGCATCCGAGGAGGAGCACATCACCCATCTCAAGACGGTTTTCCAGAGGTTGGAAGTGCACGGGCTGATAGTTAACCCAGCGAAGTGCCAGTTCGGTGTGCCAGTGATTTATTTTTTGGGTTACCGCATTTCGCCAGAGGGCGCAATTCCGTTACCGAATAAGGTGCGTGCTGTGTCGTACTTTCTGAGTCCGCAGACCGTGAGAGCAATACAGGAGTTTTGGGGAATTTTTAATTTTTATAACCGTTTCCTTCCCCGGGCAGCCCAGCTGATGCAGCTGTTGTATGCCACACTTAAAAAAAAAGAAGCCCGTGGAAGCCATCGACTGGACTCCCGAGCGAGTCCAGGCTTTCACAAACGCCAAAACAGCGCTGGCGGATGCCGCGTTGCTAGCCCACCCGGATCCGTCTGCACAAATAGCACTCACTACGGATGCATCTGTTGTTGTCATAGGGGTAGTGGTGGAGCAGTACGTCTCAGGTTTGTGGCAGCTGCTCGCATTTTTCAGTCAAACTCTGCACGACAATGAACGCAAATACAGCATGTTTGACAGAGAACTGCTGGCTCTCCACCTGGCGACACGCCATTTCCAGTTTTGGCTAGAGGGGCGCTAGTTCACCGCGTTTGTGGACCATAAGTCGCTGACGTACGTAATGTCCAAGGTCGTGGAACCGTGGTCGACCTGGCAGCAACGGCATTTAGCCGGGATTTCAGAATTTACTACTGACATTCAACACGTTGCTGGTAAGCTCAACATCGTGGCCGACTGCCTGTCGTGCGCATTAGTCTCCCTGGTCTACATGAGAATAGATTTCCCTGCCATGGCCGCGGAGCAAGCCGGGGACGCGGACAATTGCGCGCTCCAGTTGGCGCCTACTGGGTTAAGGCTGGAGAGCAGGGTGGTGCAAGAAGGGTGCCCCCCCTTGCTCTGCAACATTGTCCACCGGCATTCTGAGCTCTTGGTGCCGCCACATTTTTGAGTCAGTCCACTCCCTTTCACATCCAGAAGAGCACGCTTCGGTGAAGCTAGAGGGGGTGAAATTTGTCTGGCCGTGCTTGCGCAAGGACGTGAAAGAGTGGGCAGCAGCTTGTGTCGCGTGCCAGTGGGCCAAAGTGCACAAGTACACCAGAGCCCCCCTCGAGCCATTCCAAATCCCGGCTAGGAGGTTCGACCACGTCTTTGTGGATTTGGTGGGACCCCTCCCGCCGTCGCAAAGTTTCACGCACCTTTTGACAGTTGTGGACCGCACCATGCGCTGGCCTGAAGTGATCCTGCTGGCTTCTACCACATCCGCAGAAGTAGCTTGTGCTTTTTTGTCAGCTTGGGTTGCACGTTTCAGATCCCCATCGGACATCACTTCCGACAGGGGTCCACAATTCGTTTCGGAACTCTGGTCCGCGATGGCCCAGAGCCTGGGGGTCAAAATTCACCGTACTACCACGTACAACCCCCAGGCTAACGGGTTATGCGAGCGTTTTCATAGGTTGCTTAAGGCAGCACTCAGAGCTTCGCTCACGGATACAAATTGGGTCGACCGCCTGCCCTGGGTTCTTTTAGGGTTGCACTCCACGCCTAAGGAGGATCTGCCAGCCTCCCTGGCAGAACTCATTTTTTCTCAGCCGCTGCGGATCTCCGGAGAGTTTTTACCGGAAAACCCCACACCCGGGGCCAAGCCGACCGCACAATTTTTGCACAATACGGAGGCTTTTAACGTGCCGGCCCCGGCCCACCATTGTTTTCCCCGTACCTTCGTCCCAAAAAGCTTACAGAACACCAGTTTTGTTTTCGTCAGGTACGATGCACACTGGACCCCGCAGCGCCCACCGTACGACGGACCGTTTAGGGTGTTGGAACCTGGGGCAAAACATTTTGTGTTAGACTTAGGGGGGCTTACGGAGACTGTCTGCATCGACAGGCTGAAGCCCACTTTTGTGTTGGCAGACGAGCAGGTGATGTTGGCCCAAGAACCCCAGCGCGGACGCCCACTGTTGGTGGCTCTGCAAGTTGGTGATCCCTCGGCAGCGACCTGCACTCATGAAGCTAATGTGTCCCCCCCCCCCTTTTTCCCTCTACAGACTGACGGGCCCTCCTGTACACTTTGCCAGCAGGGCGTTTCGACTGGATTGGCGACCCCTCCCCCACTACAGCCGCTATGGCCGCCAGCTCAAGCCCAAAGGATTGGGGGGGGGGGGTGTTAGTGCCCCTTTCTGGGTGTTCGGGAGGGGGGCTGTGTGGGGATTCTCCACCCAGAATGGGGAGCCAGGAGGAAGAGGGAACAATGCGCTGAAGGAGGAAGTGCTACGGGGGGGGGGGGGGGGGGTCTCAGATGGGACAGAAAAGACTATTCACCCCCTGGGGAGTTCGGGAAGCACTAGAGCCACCAGAGGGGGAGAAGGTGAGAGGAGCAGTTCTGGCGCTTTGTGTTGTTAATGTGCCACACATGTCTTTATTCCACACATTGTATGATTGTTGCGATTCCTGGGTCTTAATGCGCAGAATTAAAGGTTATAAAAGCAAGGTGCATGAAGACCCGGGGTCTTCTGACTGTACTGAATGTTGGAGAAGGAATAAAGTTCATCTGTTGTCCAGCTCATTGCTTTGCCTGCTTCCTTTCTCCACAAGTCCAGAATGATTGAGGGGGACAGAACTTCTTCACCCTGATGCTGCACAGCAAAATAAAATGTTAAAATCATAAATGAGACCAGCTTCATTCCGCTACATGCCAGATGACCGCTGTGATCAGCTCTGCTTTAACAGAACTGATCGATTAAACAGCTCTCTTTAATATGAGACCCCATGTCTCAATGGGATTACCTGTATAAATAAGGTTAATAATAAATAATCCTAGTGATTACAATAGGGCTCTCACCCACTGACGTTGTCAGTGGCTTGTGTTGTAATAAACTGCACGGCTTGTACCAGCAGCGTAAGACACTGGTCCTGCACAGGAATGAGAAGCCACCAGAGACTCCCCTCTCCTGTGTGTACCCCTATCTGGCCATTCCATTCCACAGTCATGTCATTATTAACTTTACACTGTAGATATTACAGCAGCCAGGACTCATGGTGAGCCGTTTACAAGGAAAAAGGAATTTGCAGGATCCAGTAAATGTGCCGTTACTGTGCGCCTGTAATGTCTGACTGTTTCAGCCCCGACGCCCCCTCCCCACGAAATTCTGAAGTTATTGTGCAGTTGGAGCTGACAAAATTACGATCCAGTGATAAAGGAAAGAAGATTGATTAAAAAGAGAGCACAAATCAGCTATGCCTGCTGTGCTAGCTGCATCCTCCACCGCAGAATTGTAGCGTCTGTCTCATTTCAGTGAGGAAAAAGTCGGATGAAATGTGACATGACAGTTCAGACTGAGGTCGCTTTGGAAGATATCAGATACGTATCTGAATTAGGACCACAAATGAAAGTGGCCTGGGTTTGGTGTGGGGGGGGGGGAAATCAGATGTGTGTTGGTCAGACAAAAAAATCAGAATTGAGCAGCAAAACCTGCAGTGTGACCATAGCCTAAGTCTTCTGATGTTTTAATGGCCAAGCATTTAAAAGCAGGGAGGACCCAGCTCAAATGTAGGTAGGAGTCACCTCGGACCGCAGAGGGTCAGATGTGACTGATCTGATCCAGCAATCCGGGCTTTGAGGACTCTACCTGAAGTGGATCGATGTGTATGAGAATGAGGCTGAACGGTGTCTTTAGTTGGGTTCATCGGGAATGAGGAGGAGAGAATTTTCTGGAGTAGAAGAAAACATTTTTTTTTTTAATTCTGGGTTTCTTTTAGTAGCTGATTGATGACTTGAGGAGGGGCTGGCGGGTGAGCTGACATGATGACTAATCATGCATGTTGACACGGATGACAAATTTGTGCTTTTCCTCATTGCTGCTAAACAGGTTCTTTCAAAAAGAGGAGGAAAATGAGAAGTAGGAGATACAGCAAATGAATGAGAAAAAATGTTTATCAAGTAAGAAGAACTGATGCAAAAACAAATGGTGAAAAACAAAAAAAACTACAGTAGGTCCATAAATGAGATGGACAGCAGCATTTGTGAGGAAAAGCAAACGTCAAATTTGACTCGCGTTAAAGCATGCACCTGCTGCAGTGCAGTCCGAGCTCCACTACGTTAGGCTTACTTAAGATCGATATCGGAGACGTGCTGGACACGATAAGTGATCCAAATATCCCAGGAGACAGTGTGCTCGGGGCTGGGGTAGTACCAAGCTCACCAGGTGGGACCAGCTGGCACGCTGCAAGGTATTTCTTGTCGGAGAGGATGCTGGCGTAGAAACGGATGATGATGCTTATGTCCTCGCGCAAGCGCTTGTCACCCTGGGTGGGAAACTTCGGAGAGACACTGCAAAGAGAGAGGTGTAGAGCAGAGGTTGTGCTAGATATTCTCACTATGTCATAATGCATTATTATCCATCCATCCATCTTCTTCCGTTTAATCCTTTTCGGGTCGAGGGGGGCTGGAGCCTACCCCAGCATCATTGGGCAAGAGGCAGGGTACACCCTGGACAGATCGCCAGTCCATCGCAGGGCCAACACAGAGAGACAGACAACCATTCACTCTCAGTCATACCAAAGGACAATTTAGAATCCCCAGTTTGATGCCAATTAACCTAACTTGCATGTTTTTGGCATGTGGGAGGAAACTGGAGAAATCCCAGAGTAAACCCATGCAGACACGGGGAGAACATGCAAACTCCACACAGATCACTGTTGGTCAGGGGCTGGGATCAAACCCAGGATCCCCCGGCCAAGGGTGAGTTGCTGTGCTGCCGCAGTGCCAACCACTCCGCCACCGCGCTGCCTGCATTATTATCGGTAATTTCAATTTTCATATAAAAAGACACCAAATAGCTTTTGCCTTTGTTCACATGACAGTTATTTGTGAACCTACTGGATGAAGCATGCGGATTTTGTAATTATTCTTTACTGATTAAACTGATGAACAAATACTGTGGGATAGTGTTTGAGGGTTTTTTTCAGCGTCAGCAGAAGGGCACAGAAGGGCATACCGGCAGCCGTGCAGGTCTATTCTCTCTACTGCATCAGCCCCCATTTTCTCACCCCTCTTAACAACATCACAACTGTTTGGCCATTTAAAGAAAGTTTTCACACTCAGCTGCTTTGACATTTTTGCAGTTGTAGTGGAGTGGATAGAGTGGATAGGCCAAGGGAGCAAAAAAGTGACCTACCCCTCCCCATCTTATCTGTTTATTTCATGCATTTGTATGCCTTGTAACAGAAAATCATGACTGTATGATTTTAAAGTGTACACATGGGAAATTAGCCCTTTCCTCCCACGTCAGAAAATTGTAAAAAATGAATACTATAACCATACCACGGGTATCTCAGCCACAATTGTGAAGAAAACACAGATCAGCCTTATCTTCATTCACTTCGGTGGGACATGGTAAGACCCTGTTACAGTTTTAACCCTTTACACATGGATTTCATACCCTTTTTTCAGGTTTTGCTCAGAAAGAGCATTTCCTTTTCTGAATTATTTCTGTTTGCAGGAAATTGGTTAAAATCTCTTTTTGAAAATGTAGATTTGAACCTGCACCATTACACTGATAAAAAGTTTTTTTTTCCTCCCTGGGAATAAGACGTTTTATAGTAGAGGACACAAAATGCAATAACATATGGGAATCAGCTGTTCCAGTTTCTTTTCGAAACAACACGAGTTTACATCCTACTTTGCATAGTACTGGTTTACCATGACCCACTTGCCAGCCACTGTGTCACCACGATGTTGATTTTCAGTTCCTCAGGTAAGCTATAGAAGGTTATGGGGGTGTATCTCTGCTGCATACCTGGATGGGATAATGCATCTCAGGTCACTGATTATTTGAGTACGTCACAAGTAAAGTTTTTTAAATCCATGAATCAGTAGACGTTGACTTAGAACTATTGGCAGTGTGGTATAGTAGCTAGAAGTACAGCCCCTGCAGCAGGTATGAAGCATTACATGTAACGAAACAGTTGGGTATACAGTTAGGATACAAGATACAGTTACATAATCAATATGGTCTTAAAGTTCAGACTCTCAGCTTTAATTTGAGGGTATTCACATACAAATTGGAGTTATGATTTAGGAATTACAACCATTTTTATACAAAGTCTCACCATTTCAGGGGCTCAAAAGTAATTGGACAATTGACTCAAAGGCCATTTCATGGGCTGCATGGGCTACTCCCTCAATCTATCACCCAAGAGATAAAAGGTCTGGAGTTGATTCCAGGTTTGGCATTTGCATTTGGGAGCTGTTGCTATGAACCCACAACATGCTGTCAAAGGAGCTCTCAGTGGAAGTGAAACAGACCATTGTGGAAAAAAGAAGAAATCCATCAGAGAGATAGCAGAAATGTTAGGAGTAGGTGTATAAGTCTACAAAAAAGGGAGAATTCACAAGAGCAAATACAGACAGTTCACCACAAGGTGCAAACTACTAATCAGCCTCAAAAACAGAAAGGCCAGATTAGACTTTGCAAAACAAACAAACAAAAAAAATCATCTAAAGAAACCAGCCAAGTTCTGGGACAATATTCTTAGGACGGATGAAACCAAGATCAACCCATACCAGAATGATGGGAAAAAGAAAGCATGGTGAAGTCTTGGAATGGCTCATGATCCAAAGCACGCCGCATCTTCTGTAAAACATGGTGGAGGCAGTGTGATGCATGGGCATGCATGGCTTTTAATGGTACTGGGTCATAGGGTTTATTCATCATGTGACAGAAGTAGTTGTATGAATTCTGAAGTGTATAGGGATATACTGTCTGCTCAGATTCAGCCAAATGCAGCAAAACTGAATGGAATGACCCAAAACATACTATGAAAGCAAGCCAGAAGTTTTTCTAAGGCAAAGAAGTGGAATATTATGCAATGGCTAGACCAGATCTCCAATCAAGCATGCATTTTTAAAATTTTTATTTAGTCTTTATTTATACAGGAAGGACCACTGAGAGGCAACCTCACTCTTTCAAGGATGCCCTGTTCACATTCACAGTTACGCATTCATACCTTGAAGCAGCCCAGTACAACCACAGACTGATCTGTGGCCACTGAGCAGCTCCACTGGAGTAGTTGGGGTTAAGGGCCTTCAGGGGCACTACAGTGGTGTTAATGAGGGTGGGGAAAAAACACTGTATGTAGTGTAATCTGTCCCACCTAGATCTGATCCTGCCGGTCCAGGGATTGAACTGGCGACCCTACAGTCACCAGTTCACATCCCTGACCATTAGGGACAAAACTTAAGGCAGAAAAACCTACAAACAAGCAACAACAGAAGACAGCTGCAGTAAAGGCCTGGAAAAGCATCACAAAGGAGGAAACCCAGTGTATGGTGATGTCCATGGGTTCCAGACTTCAGGCAGTCACTGCCTGCAAATGATTCTCAACAAAGTATTAAAAATTAACATTTTACTTATGGCAATGTTAAATTGTTCAATTACTTTTGAGCCAATGAAATGAGGAGATTTTGTCTAAAAATAGTTGTGATTCCTAAACCTTAACTCCAATTTGGATGTAGATACCTTCTAATTAAAGCTAAGAGTCTACACTTTAAGCCCATATTGATTATATAACTGTATCTTGAACGTTTTTGTAAACAGCTAAAATTACAAAACTTGTGTCAGTATCCAAATACATATGGACCCAATGTATACATAATCCACAATCATGTCTCATTTTGACTGGATTATAACCATTAAAATAGTAGTAGATTAGTTTATTTGACAGGGACAGTGCATGGCTCGAAATATCACAGTGCTATGTCATCTCTTTAACAATCATCGACAGGATGGGAGTCTTATTGAAATAAGTCCAGAAAAACACAAAATATGGGAAATTATATTGATTTCATAATTTTCAAATGTGGCCCCAAGGAAGGGGTTAATTTACCATGTTCTGTACACTTTAAAATCATACAGCCATGATTTTCCATTACGAGACCTACAAATCCATGAAATAAAACAGGTGGCATCTTGTACGATATGGAGGGGTAGGTCCCCTTTTTAAGGCCTTTTCTTGGCCTTGGCCACACCTCTAAGAGACTGTGTAGCTGCACACAAATAAAGAAAAGTGCCCTGTCATAAAGGCTTTACACTAAAATCAAAGTCAAGACAATACTGGATAATCACTGTTTGATATGTACTATAAAGTGGACAGGTGGAAATTACAAGTAAAAGTTACAATAGATCACCCTTAGTGTAATCTGTCAAAATGATAGACAGCCTTCCGATTTTCTCACTGATGAAAAAAGTCTGTCAATGACAGATGATATTCAGTTAGCACCAACTCTGATGGACAGTTACATTTTATGATGGCAGTATACTGTATATACAAACTCAAATTCTAATGAAGTTGGGATGTTTGAAAAATGTACATAAAAAGAGAATACAATGATTTCCCTTTTGACATATATTCAATTGAACTCACTACAAAGAAAAGATATTTAATGTTCAAACTGATACTTTTTTTTTTGCTTATCGTATGTCTGATTTTTAAAATCAGACAAGCAAAATGAGTTGATAAAATGCAGAGGATACACTTAAAAACACAGAGTCTGAACATTCATTCATCTGTGTGTCAGGGATGGGGAGATGGGGAAGAGGGTTATTTTAAAACCTTACCCACCAAGTTCTATTCGGAAACTGTTAAAGGTCACTGGTCTGAGCTAAGAGACGTGATGTAACCATGTGGCAGCCGATGTACGGCTTTCAAACAATAAAAGCTCCTTATAATCAATTTGAATTTGACAGGAAGCCAGTGTAGGTGTGATGCTTTTTTTCTCCTGGAACTGTTCATTATTCATGCAGCAGCATTCTGTATCTGCTGCACATGAGACAGTGTGTAAGTGGCAACACTCCAGTACAGAGAGTTGGAGTAATCCAGCCTTGATGAGATTTGCATTGTGGTAACAATACAGCTGCTAGAGTGAGGGGAGAAGGACTGATTGCTCTTCAGTGGGAAGGTACAACCATTTCAGGGCCAAACTGACTTGAATGTCAAATTCAAATGCTGACTCAAAAAACTAGCAGAGTTTCCGGCAATGACAGGGAAAACAAATGCTGTTGTCGAGAACAAAAGCTCAGCAATTCAACTCTATGTACCTGAGAAGGGAAGCAAGCTTCTGCTTTTAGAGGCAAACATACTGTATGTGTTTCACCACCTTAGAAGTGCTATGATACATTATGTTCATGAAGAATTGGAAGAAGCACTTAAAAGGCTAATGAAATTAATTTAAAAGATCCATCATTTCATAACAGATGCTAGAGATGCTCATTTATGCCTTTATCTCTTCATGCATTAACTACTGAAATGAAAACAATTAAGAATATTGCTGCAAGACTACTCATATTATCTCACTACTTCCATCAGCTGAGCGGCTGTATGTTGCATTCAGAATTCAATTTAAAATCCTTAATCAAACGTTGATTCTCATCTCCTTGAGCCGTCTAAGATCCCACACTAATAGAGAGTCTGTAACGTTGATATGCAAATACATTCATGTTCCTCTCAAGATAAGAGGTAATGATACTGGCAATGATCATAAAGGAGGCATCTGTATGATACTTCATGTAATAAACTATAAAAATAACCATAAAGTGTCACCAGAGATTAATTATTTAAGATGAAAAACTGGCTTCTCCAATAACAATGTTTCAGCCCAGATAGTCCATTAAAGGATACACCTTTTAAAAATGATGAGCAATTGTTGTGCATTAATTTATATATTTAATCCTTTTGTGATTTACCTAAATTCTTTAGATTAAGGTTGTTATGGTGCCCTATATGTTTCACTAAAGAAGACTGCATGTTTGAGTCCGAGTGTGGGTACCTGAAGTAATCAAAAGCAGTAGAGTAGATCTTCTCCCGGAGCACATTTCTCACAGTTGCATTAGTGACAACGTCAGAGTGGAGCAGGGCCAGACCCAGAGTCAGTAGCCTGCAAAAGAGGGAAATATGCGATTTATATGTAAGATTTATTATTCAGATCAAAACATTTGAAAAAACAAAACAAAAAGGAAGATTGTGCACATGTGAACTGTAACTATGGTTGTTATGAACCTGAAACGAGGTCCAATGGCTGCTACATGGCGGTTAAGGCTGCTCTTAACACCACCCACATTCAGAGACAAGGAACGCTGCATCAAACTGCAAAATATTTCCACTTGATCTGCACTGGAATACTTTGCTATCTCAAACCTCTGGACAAGAAACTAGAAGGAAAAAAATACCAGAAGCAATGAGTATACTGGGAAGATTCATTAGAGAAAAAAATAACAAACACCTTTATTTCTACAGTATCTACCTCGATCCAGATGTGATGAGGTGTAACGTCTGGAGGACATGGGACAGGCTGACTTTCCTCTGAAGCAGCCAGAGGATCAGCCTCCACCTGAGCATCTGAGAATAAGCCCATCTTCAGCTCCACAGTCATCTGCCAAGCTCCTGCCATCTCGCGCATAAACTAGACAGACACACAGCAGTCTCACATCATTTACACAGTGAGAGGCAGTGGTGGCCTACTGATTAGGGATGTGGACTGGTGAGCGGAAGGTCACCAGTTCAATCCCTGAACCAGGAGGATCAGATCTGGGTGGGACAGATAAGATAGCAGTGTTTGCTCCATCCTCCTTAAACCCACTGTGGTGCCCTTGAGCCTTAACCCAAACTGCTCCAGTGGAGCTGCTCAGTGGCCACAGGCCAGTCTGTGGTTGTACTGGGCCACTTCCTGGTGTGAATGTGAACAGGGCGCCCTTGAAAAAGAGAGGGTGCCTCTCAGTGGAACTTCCCTGTATAAATAAAGGTTAAATAAAACAATGCAGCTGCACTGACAAAGACTACAGAAAAGAGAAGCAAATGTATGCACGTACAGGTACTTCCAGTCCTGTGCGTGCTGCCAGCAGCCACTCCCAACACGCGATTGCCGTTTCCATGCCGTGCTCTGTGAACATCTTCAGAGGAGACCAGCAGAGGTGGTGCAGGAGCAGAGGATCACAGTCTGAAGAACAATCAGTAGAGGAGACAAAAAAAAAAAAAAGTCAGAACAAATTTGCAGCATTTGAACATGCATGCAGGAAAAAACTAAAGCTAAAAACCTTTGGTGCTGATAAGCAAGGCAGTGAGTTTGAACATGGCTTCAGTGAAGGCCTCAGGCTGTGAAGAATCTAAGGCTTCCCCCATCTGCTTGATCATCAGCCGACTCAGATCAGACTGTCCCCGGACCGCCTGGGCAAAGTGGATCATACCCGACACCTATGGACAGATGAGACAAAGATGTGAACGGGAGAGAAATTGCAAGAGAACATAGATCAACTACAAAGCAAAGTTTATAATCACAAGAACCAGCTGCACTGCTTTCTGGTAGCACTATACCACCATTATGGCTCCAAGAAGACTATGGAGCCCAGCCCATTTTATTAATGACTGTGACTCTGAGCTTAAGCAAGGAAACAAAAATGAAAAGTGGATATTTATAGAAGTTCATTCATATATATATATATATATATGTTCTACACATTTAGGGATTAATTTTTCTCATAATCATGATATCATTTAAGCCATAATCCAAAAAACTACTTAATAGGAGCAAAAAAAAAAAAAAAAACCCAACAGAGCAACTAATGCAATGTTATTTATACCAGAGGAACAGCGCAAGTTCTGTTGGCTGTAATATTTGTGTCATTACCTCTCCAGCATATCTGTTCCTGAGGTTAAGAGAAGCCATGAAGTTGGAGTAGTCCTTTTTCACACAGGCTGGCCTCTCTGTCAGCTGAGTAGACTAAAATAAAGAATAATAAAAAAAAATGTCAAACTTTATTAACTCAGCTTTACACTAATAACACTGACACATTAGACTGATAAATATTTTGCAGTTCTATCCATCCCGTTTCTTTGGAAAATGAATGATAACCATGTGGTGTCCCTCCAGATTCCGTTCTTGGGCCCTTGTTATTTGTGGTATGTTTAAAAAATGTACAGTATTTAGAAAACTTAATTGGGTTACATTTTTGAAGAAAGGCACAATGGCATTTCAGTTTAACTGGCAAGTTAAGATGATCCAATTCTGACTAAACTAAAGGCCAAAAACAAGGTGTCCAAATAAATCAATAAGTAGGTATCAGTATCCTGTAGTAATTCAAATGATTAGCTTCTAGGTTATTAGCTCCAAACTTGTTTCTATAATTTTTTTTGTCTCAGTATGTTTATCATTTTGTAAATACTAGTGCATACCCGTGCATGCCCGTAGAAACCAAGTATAAGCAAGTATTTCTGCATGGCTGTAGAAAGTTAGTTACCATGGCAACAGTAACCATGGTGATCTCTGCCTTTGATCTTTGACATCATCATTCGTTCAGCGATGCTTGCCTTTAATCTTTAATGATGTTTGTATCTGGCAACAGTAACCATGGTGAAAGCTGTGTTTGATGTTTGCCGAAGAAAACAGGTGTAAGCAAGCACGTCTGCACTCGTTCAGTGATGTCTGCCTTTGATCTCTGACATCATCATTCGTTCAGTGATGCCTGCCTTTGATCTTTGATGATGTGTTGTCTGGCAACAGTAACCATGGTGAAAGCTATGTTTGATGTTTGCTGAAGAAAACAGGTGTAAGCAAGCACGTCTGCACTCGGTTCAGTGAGGCCTGCCTTTGATCTTTGATGGTGCCATAGTGAGTGCTATGGTCTTTGATGATGTCATAGAGAATCCTATGATCCTGAGTGATGACTGCCTTTGATCGTTGAATAGCGAGTCCTATGATCGTGAGTGATGAGTGCCTTTGATCTTTGATGTCCTATGATCGTGAATGAACTTGAGTAATGCCTGTGTTTGATCTCTGATGATGTCATAGCAAGTCCTATCATTGTGAGTGATGCCTGCCGTTGATCACAGTCAAAGACACCTGTCTATTTGTCTATATGACGGCATCGCAAGTCCTATGATGTCTCCGATCATAGGAACATCATAGGTCATAGCTAGTCCTATATAAGGATGTTTATGCTGACAATAAAACAGCATAGACAGCATAAATAGACATTAAAGCAGCATTATGTAACTTTCTTACAAAATAAGAGATAAAATCAGTTGAATGAAACAAAGAGCACACACAGAACATATTTTCTTCTGTATGTTGTGGGTGAAAGGCATTTTTATTATGGATCAGTGGCTGTTAGCTGTTAGCCAATAACAGCTAGCAGTTTATAACCTACCCCCAAAGTGGTGCTCTGTCTGTTGTAACCAGCAAAGTGCAGGATGCTTTCTGTGGCCATGGCCAATCCGGTGTGTTGAGAGAGACCCGACACCCAGTTCTGATGTTTGTTTAGGTATTCCTGGAGAGAATCACAAAAAAAAAAAAAAAAAAAGAACAAGTGGGTAAAACTACATTTGAGACCTAATGAAAAAACATTTTTCATTATGGGAACACTTATCAGACCTAACATTAAGGCAATCTTAATCTTAATCTGGCTGCACGGTGGCGCAGTGGTTTAGCACTGTGGCAGCACAGTTTTACCCTTGGCCGGGGGATCGCGGGGATCATGAGGTCGTGGGTTCGATCCCAGCCCCCGACCAACAGTGAGCTGTGTGGAGTTTGCATGTTCTCCCCGTGTTGCGTGGGTTTACTCCGGGATTTCTCCGGTTTCCTCCCGCATACCAAAAACATGTAGGTTTAGGGCGCTCGCGCACGCAGCGACCAGCAGCCGGTGGCTTGTCACCAGACTGCAAACCAAGTCTACCTACGGGTACAAATAAGTAACAAAAAAAAAAAAAAAAAAAAAAAAAAAAAAATCTATCTAATATTGAGTAGGTCCCCTTTACAGTCATGGAAAGTCTTCTGCTAGATATCTAAAATGACGCTGCAGTATCTGACATCAAGCCATCAAAAGTGGATCCTTTAAATTCTTTAAGCTGTGAGGTGGGATTTTCTCTGGGCCTGACTTTATTAGATTTGGAGACTATGAAAACAAAACCAACACCTCAAACTCAAGTCAGGCTACCTTCTTCTATTGCTATGTGGTTCAGTTCTTACCCTCACCTTCCCATTGCAGGTACTTTCTGTGGCAGACAGGGACTTAAGCATGGGCACTGTATGCAACAAACTGAGATGAAAATGTGTGTTCTAAAACCTTTATTTTAGAACCAACATTTTCTTTTAGCAATTTCACCTATAGCACCTCTTCTGTTCAGAGGTGGGTAGTAACTAATTAAATTTACTCAAGTAACTTTCACTTAAATGTACTTATTCAAGTAGTTTTATTACAGGATGTTTTATACCTGAGTACACAAAAAAACTTAATTTTAAACCTAGTCAGAAATTGTCTTGTTTATACAGTAATAACTTATTCTCACCAGAAATTACTGCATCTTTGGTTATTTTTGTAAATTTATCATTGTATTTCAATGAGATCAGTGCTGATATTGTTCTTCTACTAGGGCTCTGTCACAAATTCATGATGAAAAAACTGACAAACTTATGAGAAAACATGAATTTAAAAGAAAATATTTGAAATGCATTAGAAAAAAAACTTACAATTTTATGAGAATAAAGTCTCAAATATACAAGAAAAAATAGCATTTTTTGAGAATAAAACCCAAATGAGAAAAAAAGGTGTAATTTATGAGAAAGCACTGCAAATGTATGAGTAAAAAGCTGCAAGTTTACATGAAAAAAATCAATGTTATTTAAAAACTGTCAGAAATTAATACTTGTAGTGTCATAAAAACACCACAAATTTATGAGTATATGCAATTTCCAAATTTTCTTAAAAAGTCAGTTATTAAAAAAAAAATCCACAAATTTATGAGGAAAAAGTGACAAATTTCAAAGAAAAATACTTGAAAGGAATAATTAAAAAAATTCACAAATTTAAGATAATAAATTCTCAAATGCATAAGAAAAAAGTCACTTTTTTTTGAATACTTGCAAATTTAGATGGTTAAAAAAAAAATCACAGATAATGTGGAAAAAGCCTTTCAAAACTGGAAGGAAAAGTTGTACATTCATGAGACGAAGGTCCTACACGTTTAAGAATTTTTTTTATTATTATTTATCAGACAAGAGTCACAAATTTAGAAGAAAAATCTTGCAAACTGGCAACTGTCATTACTAATCAAAACACTTTTTTACTACTTAAGTAATTTTTGGGGGGTGATTACTGTTATTTAAGCTTGAGTAATGAAGATTATGAAGTAATGCTGTTTATATGTGAGTACAATTTCTGGCTACTTCACAGATTTCTGCTTCTACTGGATCAGACAACACAGTCCAGCCTTCACCCACCTGCATCAGTGAGCCTGAGCCACCCATGCTCCTGTCTTATTCACCAGTTGTCCCTTCTTGAACCAGTTGTTAACTCATGACTACTGCAGACTGAACATCCTGCAAGAGCTGTGATTATGGAGCTCTTCAAACCCAGTCGTCTAGCAATCATAATCTGGCTCTTGATAAAGTCACACAAATCCTTAGGCTTGCCAATTTTCTGCTTCCAACACATCAACTTCAAGGACAAAATATTCACTGGCTGCTCAATATATCCCATCCATTGTGAGGGAAAAACTGCAATGAAATAATCAGTGTTGTTCACCCGTCAGTAGTCAGACTGCTATGCAGGGTTTATCCAGCTACAGTCATGTGAAAAAATTAGGACACCCTGTACAGGTACATCTCAAAAAATTTGAATATCATGAAAAAGGTCAATATTTTTTGTCACTCATTTCAGAAAGTGAAACCCATATATTATATAGATCCATTACACATAGAGTGAAATATTTCAAACCTTTATTTTTTGAAATGTTGATGATTATGGCTTACAGATAATGAAAACCCAAAATTCAGTGTCTCAGAAAATTGGAATATTACATAGGATCAATAAAAAAAGGATATTTTAGACAGAAATGTCAGGCTTCTGAAAAGTATGTTCAGTTCTATGCACTCAATACTTGGTTGGGCCTCCTTTTGCATGAATTACTGCATCAATACGGCGTGGCATGGAGGCGATCAGCCTGTGGCACTGCTCAGGTGTAATGGAAGCCCAGGTTGCTTTATGATAGCGGCCTTCAGGTCGTCAGCATTGTTGGGTTTGGTGTCTCATCTTCCCCTTGACAGTACCCCATAGATTCTCTATGGGGTTCAGGTCAGGCGAGTTTGTTGGCCAATCAAGCACAGTAACACCATGGTCATTGAACCAGCTTTTGGTACGTTTGGCAGTGTGGGCAGGTACCAAGTCCTACTGGAAAATGAAATCAGCATCTCCATAAAGCTTGTCAGCAGAAGGAAGCATGAAGTGCTCTAAAATTTCCTGGTAGATGGCTGCGTTGACTGTGGACTTCAGAAAATACAGTGGACCAACACCAGCAGATTACATGGCAGCCCAAATCATCACTGAATGTGGAAACTTCACACTGGACTTCAAGCAATGTGGATTCTGTCCCTCTCCACTCTTCCTCCAGACTCTGGGACCTTGATTTCCAAATGACATGCAAAATTTACTTTGATCTGAAAAGAGGACTTTGGACCACTGAGCAACAGTCCAGTTCTTTTTCTCCACAGCCCAGGTAAGACGCTTTTGACATTGCCTCTGGTTCAGGAGTGGCTTGACACGAGGAATGCGACATTTGTAGCCCATGTCTAGGATTCGTCTGTGCATAATGGCTCTTGATGCACTGACTCCAGCCTCAGTCTACTCCTTGTGAAGCTCCCCCAAATTCTTGAATGGATTTTACTTGACAACCCTCTCAAGGCTGCGGTAATCCCTTTTGCTGGTGCACCTTTTCCTACCACAGTTTTTTTCCTTCCACTCAACTTTCTACAAATATGCTTGGATACAGCACTCTGTGAACAACCAGCTTCTTTAGTAATGACCGATTGCGGCTTACCCTCCTTGTGGAGGATGTCAATGACTGTCTTCTGGACATCTGTCAAGTCAGCAGTCTTCCCCATGATTGTGTAGCCTACTGACCCAGACTGAGAGACCATTTAAAGGCTCAGGAAACAGTTGCAGTTGTTTTGAGTTAATTAGCTGATTAGGGTGTGACACCATGACTTTCCAAGATTAAACTTCACAATATTCTAATTTTCTGAGACAATAAATTTTGGGTTTTCATTATCTCTAAGACATAATCATAAAATTTCAAGAAATAAAGGCTTGAAATATTTCACTCTATGTGTAATGAATCTATATAATATATGGGTTTCACTTTCTGAAATGAGTGACAAAAAAAATATGGAACTTTTTCATGATATTCTAATTTTTTGAGATGTAGCTGTATAAGTCTGTGTTGTTTTTTTAACATATCTGAACATATGGCTATTTAATATCAATGTTAAAAATACTGGGAGATTCATGTAATACAACTAAACAATTAAAAATGAATTAAAGACTTTTTTCAAATTTTCTGTAAAATGTAATTCTAACCAAATAGTGAGGAATAAATTAGCCCCCCCTCCCATTTTTTAGGACACTCCCACATTCATTCCCACTTACAGTGGCTAAAATAAATTTTTAAAAATTCAAATAAAAACAAAAACAAGGTGAGACATAGATATGTGAACATTTATTAATAAAGAACTGAATATTTAAAGGGAGGTCCAAATTTTTTCACATGACTGTATAAGGAAGTTAAATTTAAGACTTTTCAAGATCTATTTAAAGGCCACTTAATAAAATTTAAGACCTTGTATTTGTGAAATGGAAAAACATTTGCTACCATATTCCAATTAGCTTTTTCCAAGCATTTACTGAAACTTACAATTACTACAAATTCTGGGTCATCAATACAGCTCACATTAAATGTGAACTTCTCCAGGATAGATCCTGATGCTGGATAATTAAGTTATTCATGTAAAATATCTGAAACTAGCCTTCAGCCCAACAAAAAAAACTTAACACGAGAAATTATGCAAATCTATGAGGAAATAGTTGAATGAGGATAATTAAGACCTCAGTTTTGGATAGACAAATGTAAGGATTTTTAAGAGTTTTTAAGGATCTGCGGACACCCTGTTATGGCTAATTGGTGCACATGTGGAAGTAAATGTTTTAATATAAATGTTACCTGTAGGTGGGATTTGGTCACAGATGGAGCCCATTTCATGGCCTCTTTAAGGATCTCTCCACAGCGGGCTGCGAAATCCTTCACTATGCTCTGCAATCACAGAGACAAGCAATCTTTACGATGTAACAAAACAATCTGTCACATTCATTTTAAGGTAAATACAAAAATAGCTTAACCCTAGTATAAAAGTATAGTATAAATGTAGTATTATTAACAAAAGCAGCATTACCTCTCTGGCTTCATACGTATCTGGAACGGTGATTCTATATGGTGTATCTGGGATGTCGTAATAAGGCTGGTCTTTATGAATGTCCTGCAATATGTCAAGAGTACTGTGTAAGCTATAACAAGTATGAACAATGAAGAAACAACCCTGACAGACAGTGAAATAATCACCACTTACTGCGCTGAGTGAGAGGGAGAGCGTCTGCAGGATGTCCAACATGGTCTTCAGCACACGGCCACTCCACAGCAAGTGAGGGAAACTAAGAAAAGAGAAATAATAATGCTGCTGATTATGAACCTACTCTCCTAACCCTTTATTAACAAATAAAAAAAATCAGTGTGATATCGTGAATAAATGAACATCTGCATGAATGCAGTCTCACGTTTCAGCCAGGCCAGACAAATATTTGTCAGCCACTCTGCGGATCCTTTTGTGGATGTGGTTGAAGTTGACCAGGAGGAACTGAGCATGGCGTTCAAGCTCCTCCTCATGGGCTTTGGTTTTTGGCTGAAAATATAACAATTTGGTTTTTAATTGATGTTTCAGATTTTGTTACCACTAAAAAAAATTGCAAGTAAAAAATACAAATCCTCTCTTACCTTTTCAGCCATCATTTGCAGGAAGACTTCAAAAACCTTGTCGCTAACAGCAATCACGCATTGCATCATACCTGAAAATAATATTGTGGGATAAATGACTTCAAGTATTGGCTACATCATCTTTATCAATGAACCTAAATCCCAAAATTGTCCATACAAAGACTTTTTTATGCCTTGGTGCAAAGCATTATAGGCATACGGTAGTGTGTGAATGTGTCTGCGTGTGTGTATATCCGTCTGTTACCAGGTTTTCAGCTTGCCTGGTCATAATCAGGTGGAAATAAAGGCTTATCAATATATCTCCACGTTTTCTTGACTTAATTCGTCAGAAATTTGAGATGAGGCTTTGTTGTCAAGATTCAATTCAGTCACTTTATCGTCATTGTTAAATTCATAATGAGACAAAGTCAGAGCATCTCTCAAATTTGGATAGTCATATATAAATAAATAAATCAGAAATAGTGCAATTCCAACAAAAGTAAGATCAGTGCAAAATGTGCAAAGTATCCTTTACAGTCTTTGATGTTTGAGGTAGACTGAAGGGGGGCATCTGGAAATGTGAGTGCTGCAGCAATGCAAACTCCAGGCCACAGTTATTGCAGTTGAGTGACAGAGTGTGAAGTGTGAGGCTGGTTGGAGGAGGGGGGATAAAAGGGAGAATAAGGGGGGGGGGGGACTGTTTGTTAAGCAGCCTGACCTAAAAGCTTTGAGCCAGTCTAGTTGTTCTGGTGCAGATAGATCTGAATCTTCTCCCAGATGGCAGCAGGTGGAACAAGTGGTGTGCTGGGTGTGATGAGTCCTGCAGGGTGTTGTACACTCGGCACAGACAGCAGGAGGTGAAGACAGTGGTGATCTCTGGGAGACCCAATGATTTTCACGCTGTTTTCACCACTTTCTGGAGAACTTGCTTTTCAGCCTTTGTGCAGCTGTAGAACCGCACTAACAGCTCACATGTCAGCACACTTTCAGTGGCACAGTGATAGAAATTTACCATGAGTCTCTGGGGGAGCTTAGCTTTTTTTTTTTTTTTTTAAGCTTCCTGAGGTAGAAAAGGCACTGCTGGGTCTTCCCTATAGCTGAGGTGGCGTTACTGCCCCAGGACAGGTTCTCCATCACAGTCAGACCTAGGAATTTGAAACTTGTAACACTCTCCACTGCTTCATTACCAATGAACAGTAGAGAGTGGCTGAGCTGTCCTGACCTACGGAAGTCCACTATTACTTCTTTGGTCTTCTTAATGTTCAGAGTCAGATGGTGGTAACTGCACCAAACTGCTAGATGTTCTACCTCCTTCCTGTATGCAAACTCATCATTATTTGTAATAAGGCTGAGCACTGTTGTGTTGTCAGCAAATTTGATGATGTAATTAGATGGGAAGGAGGGGGACCAGTCATGGGTGAAGACAGTGTAGAGTAGCGTACTGAACACACATTCCTGGGGGGCCCCGGTGTTAATAAATAAGCGGGGTGAAACGTGCCTGCCAACCCTGCCACACTGTGATCGATCTGTTAAGAAGTCCAAAATCCAACTGCGTAAATGTGGTGTTGAGTCCAAGATTGTGCAGCTTATTACAGAGTTTGTTTGGTAGGATTGTATTAAAAGCTGAACCAAAGCCAACAAAAAGCAGCCTTGCATAATCTGTTTTTGTGCCCAAGGTGTTCCAGCAGGGTGTGAAGCACAGTGGCGACGGTATCTTCTGTTGACCCGTTTTCCCTGTAAGCAAACTGGTACTGGTCAAGTGTGGGTGGTGCAGCCTTTTTTATGTAGCTGAGAGAGCTCAAAGCCACATCTGTGTGCACCACCATGACAGACTTGTCAAGATTCACTCACCTAAGGCTGCACGTCCACTGATGCTGGGCGCTTCACAGGCGCTCTTTAAAAAAAAAAAAAAAAAAAAAAAAAAAAAAGAGAGAGATCTCTGTATCCTAGCAACCGCTTGACCCGTCACTCAAAACTTGCTGTCAGGGTTTCGCACATTCTGAAGCTCTCTACTAACTGCACTAAACCACATCAAACTGGTAAGAAAACATACCTCCAAGCTATTGCTACTAAATATTGATCATGGTATACCTTTTGTCTAATTCTGATCAGCTGATTAGAGAGATGTGCTACTGATGTGCTTCAAAAGTTGCCATTTTTTTCAGCTTTAAGCACCATGAGCTCAACAACACAGAAACACTGACCACTGGGAGCATTTTTGAACTGACGGTGCCAAGCATATTAATTGTTGGTCTACATAGAACATTAACAGAAAAGAGATGCTCAGAGTGGGGGAAAAATGCACTAGGTGGAAAAGAAACCTAAAGTTTGCACCAAGGCATCAGCACCTATAGTGCTTTCATCTGGCAGCTGCAATCTTTCACCTTTCACAAAGCTCACCCTCCAGGTCACAAGTAAAGAGTACAGTGTACCACAATAGATGCGGTCAGTAATGCGTCACCTTTTTTTAAGGGTCCTATCTTGTGCATTTTCCAGGGATCAATTTTAAGTTTTGCTATTCTCAATGACATATATACAGTTTTAGGATCAAAATACATTTCAGTGTTCTACAGCTTTTCAAAAGCTGTTGCATTTCAGCCTACCCATTAATATTAATGAGCCCCAATCGGTCAAGATGGGCCAATCAGGAAGCAGTCAAGGTGCGTTTAATTTGCCAACTTGCCATTGTTGTGCAGTTTCTGTAGGCACCCATGCACAACAATGGCATTTTTAAATTTTTTTACCAATTAACAAGTGATCTACCACTAGGCCCCTACTCCGGTGGTGGCCACCACTCCAAGTCCACCATTGGAGTTGTGGCCTAGTGGCAGAGCCTCCGCCCCAACATCCCGGAGGTCGTGGGTCATACCAAAGACCATATAAAAATGGTAATTCCTGCCTTCTACCTTGGTGCTCAGCATAACAGAATGGGGGAAGGAAAGTTGGTTACCCAGCCACAGTGGAAGCACAAAACCAAGGTACTTCTTGTGCCAATCAAAAGCCCGGATAAATGGGGAGGGTCGCATCCAGAATTGCGTTTGGCGTAAAAGCCTTGCTAAATGAAAAACGCTAAATACTGCCTTGGTGCGACCTCTATTGGCCCCACCTAGTTATTATAATACTTTTTTTCACGGCTCCATTGAGGGTATAATGGTGAGTTAAATTTATGTTTATTTTGAAAACAAAGACCTATCTCAAAATTCTGGCAAATTAAAAGTTGAGAAAATATGGCAATATAGTGATACAAGCCTTTAGTTCCACTTGAGTTTGACCAGGTGCGCTGAAAACTTGGTAACAGACAGATACACACACTTACAACCAACAGGCCACACACAGACACATTGAGTGATCACCGTATGCCTCCATTGCACCAAGGCATAATTAACAATATGTGGATCCTCGCAATATCAGATCATGATATGCTATGGCAACCCTGAAAGGGAACAGCCAACAGAACAAGTGAAATTAGATAATTTCCCACAGAAACCTGAATGTACCAGGGCACCCTGGTTGAAAAACACAGACTTAGAGCCTACTCTCACTCCATAGTGGCGGTTCTGTGCTGACTGAGGTTTGACCCCTAAAGTATGGAGCCTCAGTCAGTGTGAATGCTCCCTGCCATTCTGCAGAATAGCACCTTCCCCCAGCTTTGGAACGGTTGGAAGAGGTGGTCTGTGGAACAGAACAAATGCAAAAGTTTGCTCACGTATGAACACGTCCACGCATACATATAGGACTGCAACTATTACCTCGCTAGATTAGGTTGATTAAGGACAGAAATGGTAATGTACTAACAAGTGATGAGAGTGTGCTGAGAAGGTGGAAGGAGTACTTTTGAGGAGCTGATGAATAAAGAAAATGAGAGAAGAGGATGGATGAAGGAAAGATGGTGAACAAGGAAGTCCCGAGGATTAGCAAGGCGAAAGTGAGGGCAGCTTTCAAGAGGATGAAGAATGGAAAGGTGGTTAGTCCAGATGGCATACCTGTGGAGGTATGGAGACGTTTAGGAGAGATGGCAGTGGACTTTTTAACCAGATTGTTTAACACAATCTTGGAGAGTGAGAGGATGCCTGAGGAGTGGAGAAGAAGTGTTTTGGTGCCAATTTTCAAGAACAAGGGTGATGCTCAGAGCTGTAGTAACTACAGAGGCATAAAGTTGATCAGCCACACTATGAAGATATGGGAAAGAGTTGTTGAAGCCAGGTTAAGAGGAGAGGTGACAATCAGTGAGCAGCAGTATGGTTTTATGCCAAGAAAGAGTACTACAGATGCAATGTTTTCTCCAAGAGTTTGATGGAGAAGTACAGTGGTACCTCTACTTACGAATTTAATTCGTTCCGGAAGAATTCTCGTAACGTGAAAAATTCGTAAGTAGAGGCGCGTTTTACATGTAAATGCCGTAATCCGTTCCAAGCCCCCAAAATTTGGGCATAAATTTTTTATAAATCGTAAAAACGCATCAAAACATGTAACAAATACATGTTACAATTAGATTACTGCACAATAAACATAAAATGAGAGTTTAAAATGAGAGAAAGAATAATAAAAGAGAATAATAAAAGAGAAAGAATAATAAAAATTATGTTCATTTACCCTTTAACTGCTATCGTCGTCGACGTCGTCACCTTTTGCCTTCTTTGGTTCATGTTCTGATCCAAGGACGTTTGCTTTTGTCGGCTTGTAAGTGCGTTCGGCTTCGTTTTGTTTTAATACCGTGCTGATCGTTGATGTATTACGGCCATATTCTTTGGCGAGATCAACCAAACGCATCCCCTTTTCATACCTTTCGATTATCTCCTTTCTTTGTTTGTATGGACAAAAAAATTCTTCTTTTCTCCTTTTCCACTTATCTCCGTCACTTTCTTGGGGCCCATAGCGAATAAATGTTAATTCTGTACTGTACACACACGTAAAACTTTCACCTTGTTCTTAATAAAGTTTTGGAAAAAAAAAAAAACTTCGTGGCCAATGGGATACCAGGAAGATGCTAGGCGATAGCCAATGGCAGAGCAGCTACAGGTATGTTTACGTTCAGTAAACTACGGAAGCTGCGAGGAGCGCGTACTTTTTTGCCTTTCGTATCCTGAAATTTCGTTCGTAACTAGAGGCAATATTTTCCCGTTGAGGCGTCTCGTAACCTGAAAATTCCGTATGTAGAGACGTTCGTAAGTAGAGGTACCACTGTATAGAGAAGGTCTGAAGGAGTAGTAATGTGTCTTCATGGATCTAGAGAAAGCAGATAGTTTGTCAAGAAAGGAAGTATGGAACTGTATGAGAAAGTCAGGAATGGCAGAGAAGTACGTGAGGGTGGCGCAGACTATGTATGAGGACAGCAAGATGGTGGTGAGGTGTTGCTGTAGGAGTGACCGATGGATTGAAGGTAGGGGTGGGGTTACATCAGGGGTCAGCTAAGAGCCCCTTCTTGTTTGCCATGGTGATGGACAGGCTGACAGACGAGGTCAGGCAGGAGCCTATGTGGACCATGATGTTTGCAGACGACACCGATCTGTAGTGAGACTAGGGAGTAGGTGGAAGAGAACCTTGAGAGGTGAAGGTATGCACTGGAGAGAAGAGGAATGAAAGTCAGTAGAAGCAAGACAGAATACATGAGTGTGAATGAGAAGGAGACAGGGATAATGAAGAAGATGCAAGGAGTAGAGGTAGGGAAGGTAGATGTGTTTAAATACCTGGGGTCAACCATCCAAAGCAATGGAAAACACACAAGAGAGGTGAAGAAGAGAGTGCAGGCAGGGTAGAGTGGGTGGCTACAAGTGTCAGGAGTGATTTGTGACAGAAGGATAGCGGTTAGAGTGAAAGGGAAAATTTACAAGACGGTAGTGAGTCCTGCTATGATGTATGGTTTAGAGATGGTGGCACTGACAAAAAGACAGGAGGCGGAGTTGGAGGTGGCAGAGATGAAGATGCTAAGATTCTCACTGGGAGCAACTAGAAGGGCCAGGATTAGAAATGAGTATATCAGAGGGACAGCACAGGTGGAGCAGTTTGGAGACAAAGTAAGAGAGGCAAGGCTGAGATGGTCTGGATATGTGCAGAGGAGGGATAGTGAATATATTGGACAAAGGATGTTGAAGACAGAACTGCCTGACAGGAGGAAAAGAGGAAGACCAAAGAGAAGATTCGCAGATGTAGTGAAGGAGAACAAGGAGAGGGTTGGTGTTACAGAGGAAGATGCAAGGGATAGGGTGAGATGGAGGCAGATGATCTGCAGTGGTGACCCCTAAAGGGAGCAGAAGACAGAAGAAGAAGAAGTGCATTTTTCTCTCACAGAATTTTTTCCCCACAAATCTACAGCTCTTTGGCTGGCTGCTTCTGACACGGTGGCCTCAGCTGGTGATGAGATTGGGTTAAGTTTCTGTGCCTATATTTTAAATAAATTATCAACTAAAAAGTTAGCTTCTTTTTTTTTTTTTTTTTCGGACTGCTCCCCGCCTCTCATGATGAGCTCCGGATGAAAGCAGCAGAGCATCTGCCCCGATTTCATGAAGCCCCGTCGCTGTGAGTAAGTAGTTTCAACAATTCAACTGCCAGAAAGTTGGAGATAGAAAAACTGAATATTAGAAAATGGAACTCAAATGCACCACTGCTGCCAAAAATAGTCTTTGTGCTGTTTTTAAAATTGTAGTTCTCTATTACGCCATTTTTTCCTGTGAATCCCCCCCCCCCACATACACACACACACACCCAAATGTAATATGTTTTCTGGAAATTTACAGCTTAATATTAACAATAACTAAATAATATTTTAAAACCCACAAAAAACATCTCCAAAACATCCGACTTTTAATACAAGAAGAGTCACTTTTCTGACAATATTAAAAACATTTTACATAAGGGATATGGAACTGTACTTATATAGTGCTTTTTCTAATCTGAAAAACCACTCAAAGCACTTTGTTAGTAGCTACACTAACATTCTATTGTAAGGGCCTATCAGAGATAGATACCTAAGGACAATTTAGAGTCACCAATTAACCCAACATGTATCTTTGGATTGTGGGAAGAAACCGGAGCACCCGAGTAAACACACACATCAAAAGGAGAAGACACAAACTCCACACAGAAAGGTTCCTACCCCTGCCACCCTGGGGATTTGAACCTGGAACCTTCTAGCTGTGAGGCAACAGCACAAACTACTGTATCATGTGCTGCCCCAAAAGATACCACAATACATTAATATCCCCTGAGAAGGTTTTGTCTTCTTTTTGTTTTGCTTACCAGATTTGTCCTTTTGTATTGCTCTGTCTTCAAAGTACCGAAACATGACCTGAAAACGGTCTGAGTCCAGAGAGTGCAGCATCCTGACGTGTGATGAGACAAATTACACACTTATAACATAATCACAGAACATGATCACGCTTGTGTGTGTGGACAAAGGTATAACGGTACCACACCTCATGTACTCCAGTCTATAAACAGACAGTAGATACGTGGACATGGCGAAGTCCAGCTTGTTGATGAGAGCAGCTACCTCAGGAGGAGGGTCCAGCAAGTTAATGATGGTGCTACGCAGATCATTCAGCTCTGCCTGGAATTCACAAATCAATCACTGCAACAAGAAGGTATACTGTAAATTGTACGTGTGTGAATGTGTGTGTGCTCATATACCGGAGTGACGGTGTCATTCTTCAGTGCAGAGTTGTACTGCAGCTCTGATCGTAGTGGTTCACCGCTAGGAAATGTCAGCAGTGGCGATTTGGTCGCAATTTCGCAGACTCCTTCGTACCACTCCTCCGGCCACAGACCTGAATCAACCAGCAACCAGACAGAGTTTATTAGACTGAGAACTACCAACCAGAAATTACCTGAACATCAGACATATTGAAGAAACTGTCTGTGGTTTAATGTTTGCTCAAATCCTACAACGTTTACAACAAATGTTAAAATCCTAGGTAAAGTGAGGCATATGGAAGTTAACTTAGCAAATGATTACACTGGAACCACAAACAAATGACAAAAAATAAGAAAGTAATAAGCAGCTTATTTGCATAGACCTCTTTTGCTCAATTTGAAATCCGGCACCATAATGCAATTCAGTTCGGGTGATTCTAGTAATTTCTTTTAGAACACCATGTATGGTTAGTGTGAAATGTAAATCTGTAACCGCTGAGGAAAAGGAGGTAAAACAACTATTTGAGTTAAAGATTAATACAGTCTAACAGTAGAGAGTACAAGAAATGGGATACTGTAGAAACCTCAATAAAAGGATACTGTTAATCTGGAAAAAAAAATCTTCCAAACCAAAAAAAAACGAAACAAAACCCTGATATCATTAATGAAACACAAATGACAGACAGATTCACATTTGCTGCAGGAGACATTCTAACTCGGCACTGGTTATGCTCAAGTGTACCAGTAACTTTATTGATGGAAATTAATGGTAAAGGCCAAGAGGTTAATAAGTGATGCAATATGTATAGAATTTCACTTTTTTTTTACCTGAGCCTTCCACAGCAAATCCCATCACCACTGAGTAGAGCCAGAAGTCTCTGAAGAGCTTCTGCAGACGTGGCTTTGCCTCCTTAATAGGTGGTAACCTTTTAGTCAGCTAATAGGAGGAGAAGCGAGAACAGATCTCTGTGGTTAAAGGGTAGGTTTACTAGTTTTTATTAAAGAAGATCTACTTGCAGGTTACCATGATTTTGAAGAGTGAGATTGTGGCTTAAGATGTTAAATAACTGTGGTCAATTACTTTAAAAGATGCTAAAGGGGACATATGGTCAAAATTTCACTGTTTCAGTTCATTTGCATATTAATGTTGGTATCTGAAATGGATACCAACGAAAAAACTCTGAAAAAAGCCACAACCTGTCACTTTGATAGGGTTTGTCTTGATCTCAGTAGCTAGCTTAGTGGTCATGATTATTATAGTTACTCTCTAATTCTATAACATTCTCTAATTTCCCTCATGCCACTAGACATCTGTGTTCCCAGCTGGTATAGTAATCCACAATCGATTATAAATCTTCCATTATTCTGGCCTATTCGGTTATTTTTGGCATGATGACAAAGAAAATTGAGACGTTAACAGTTAGGTCAACAGTGTGAGTTAGTTTGACAGTGGTTTTTATGGCTTTTCTCTGAAAACTCTAGTCACCCCACTAGACATCTGTGTTCCCAGCTGGTCTATTAAGCCACTGTCAATTATATATCTGGTGTCATTCTAGCTTATTTTTTATATGTTGGCCACGACAGCCCTGTAATCTTATTCATAACTAGCCTAGCTTTGCTAACACTTCTGGCTAGCTTTGAGGTAACAGAGTTAGCCATTCAGGGTTGTTTCTATACTTATTATACCCCAGGGACTAGTCCTGTCCCATCAGCCACTCAAACACCACACCCCTGCCCCTGACTATCCTTTATTTAGACTTTCACACTCGCACATTTAGCCAATTTTATGCTCATTAGCTCAGGCTGGCTTAACCAGAGCTAAAAGTTAACATTAGCATGGCATCAACCATAGTTCAGCAATAATAAAAGAGGGGTGAGGTAAACAGGGCTCATTAGTATTCAAAGAAACGTGCACTGAAACAGGTTGTTCTGAGGATGGGTGTTTAATCTGGGTGTAAAATAGTGCAGCAATACACAAACCCTAAAGTATTTTGACCAAATCATCTCTCAGACATTTCAGCAATACCTCTGGGAGCTGTGTTACTATGTGCATAATATGTTCCCTTTAAGACAGATGAATATATCCAAATAACTTACCACTGCTATGACTGGAATAAGGACCCCGAGGTTCCCAGCACTGCTTGATGCCTAAAAAGAGAAGGTATATACATCTAAAGAAGGTCTGTAATAATGCAGTCCACCTCTGTGACCTTAGTCCTTCCCTGTTAGTACTGACATACCGTATGTATATGTGTGTTGTTTACCTTCAGAGCTGGGCCTTTGTCTGAGGCCCTCTCGCTGGCTCTCTTCCCCTCCAATCCCAGTTGAACAAAAAGCTCCAGCAGGTTGACCAACAACTCATCGACCATTTGTTCAGCCTGGAGGTTTGCTGCTATGTTACCCAGCGCATTAATCACAGCCAGGGAACAGTGTCTGTACAGAGAGAAGGGAACAGTCAAGAATTTGAGCAGGTAAATACAGGCATTTGAGTGTCGTTTTGAAACAGGTGACCTTGTTCTTTATGGTGGAGCTCACCTGTATCCATGGTCCTTGTAGTCTTTGGTGGAGTAAACCATGGAGCTCGCCTTGACACTGATTTGCTGGAATAAATTCCACACTTCTTGATAGATGTATTGCTAAAAAAGAAAAAGAAGAGCATACATTTCACACTTTGAATGATTTCTTTTCCACATTAGAAAAAAATCTGAATAGCAAAAGGCTACCACTTAAAAAGTCCATTCTGAATATGTATAGGGATAATGCATTTCAGATAGTGATTCACTTCCTGAGTACAGTACAAAATCGATATCTATGTTTCCATATTAAGTAGAACATCTTTAAGTAAAGGGAGAGAGAGAACGTTTTAAAGCCTCACATTGCCTGTGATAACCATGCAGCCGAGCTGGTCTATGATGAGAACGTCAAGTTGGGAGGGAGGCTGGCAGAACTTCTGCTGCAGAATCTGCAGGATGGGTTCCATTACTCTGGGAGTGTCCCGTAAGGCCACAGCGATGTGCCCCAGAGCCCTGATGGTGTGGTCTGGGATCAAGTGAGCATCCCTGGGGCAGAGAGAGAAAAATCTTTCAGTACTCCTGCTTTTCCATATTAAGATGGATGTGTATTTTTGCTGTCATTTACTTATCATTCTCCTGGTAGATGTAGAGGCGATTGGACAGGCTGGCGAGAAAGGCTTCTACAATGACATTATCCATGGTGAGGCCCGCTTTCAGGCACCTGCCAACACAAGGAAGACACTGGGAGTAAAAGCTGGGTTCATTCTGATGAGAAATAAGAGTCAGCCATTTAATTCAATTCAGCTTTATTTATACTGCACCACATCACAACAGAAGCCGTCTCGTGGCAAGACGTAAAATTAAAATTAAATTAAAATTAAATTAAAATTAAGCTTCGTTTACTGGGCTAACAATGCTGAAGCACAAGTGGTGGCACACTGATGACCTATAGCAGGGGTGTCCAATCATGTGCCATGGAGGGCCAAGACCCTGCAGGTTTTCTCTTCTACCCAGTCTCTTCAGCAGGTGTTTTCACTTATCAGCAATCAGTGGGAAGAAATTCGGTGAAATCTGCTGTTGAAGACACTGGTTGGAAGTAAAGCCTGCAGGGTCCTGGCCCTCCATGGCACGATTGGACACCCCTGACCTATAGCCTCCTATGGACTAGTGTTGTGAATTAGCATGTATTGCTGAAACACTTAAGCAAAGTATCCGGTTTGTTCAATAAAAAATAAAATAAATAAATTTTCAGCATGTATTTTCCTTTAATTTACCTAAAGAATCAAAATTCTTCATTTATGATTACAAAAGTTGCTATAAAAAAAGGCTTGTGAATGGATAAAAACATAAGAGTTTGCAACCTAACTTATCAGTAGGACAATTGTAATCTGCAACATGACAAAATGTATTAAACTTTAAAGGCTCCACAGAAAATATCTGATGTTAATTTTGTCTTCTGATTTCCTTGACCTGAGTAAGTGTATCTAACTTTGCTAGTTTTCTTGACAAAAAATTAGGAATTATCTGAGTCTAGCTTGTGACTTGAAATTCAGGGACTTTTCTTTCAGAAATACAGAAAATTGTGTCTGCTCATAAGTGTGTTGAAAAATTTACAGGGGGTGAAATAAGTATTGAACACATCAACATTTTTCTCGTTAAACATATTTCTGATGGATCCACTGACCTGAGATTTTCACCAGATACCAGTAACAACCTAAGTAATCCATACATACAAAGAAATCAAGGCAACTGTGTTCACAAAACAAGTTATATTTAATAAAGTGGAATGACACAGGGAATAAGTACTGAACACACTTGCTGAAATTCATTTAATATTTAGTAGAAAAGCCTTTGTTGGTAATAACAGCTTCCAGATGCCTCCTGTATGGAGAAACTAGGCACAGGCATTGCTCAGGAGTGATTTTAGCCCATTCTTCCACACAAACTGTCTTCAAATCTTGAAGGTTCTGTGGGTGTCTTCTATGAACTCTGATCTTCAGTTCGTTCCATAGATTTTCAATTGGATTCAGGTCAGGTGACTGGGCCATTCTAGCAGCTTTATTTTCCTTCTCTGGAGCCAGTTGAGAGTTTCCTTGGCTGTGTGTTTGGGATCATTGTCTTGTTGAAATGTCCATCCTCGTTTCACCTTCAGCATGGTGGCAGATGGCAACAGATTCTTATCAAGACGTCCCTGTACATTTGTCCAGTCAACTTTCCTTCAATTATAGGAAGTCTGCCTGTACCATGTGCTGAAAAACACCCCCACACCATGATGGAATGTACAGTGCCATTTCTCCTCCAAATATGCTGTGTGTTGCGGCATCCAAAAAGTTCAATTTTGGTCTCATCTGACCAGACTATATTCTCCCAGTATTTTACTGGCTTGCCCAAATGTTGTGCAGCAAACTTTAAATGAGCTTCAACATGCTTTTTCTTCAGCAATGGAGTCTTGCAAGGTGAGCAGGCATAGAGCCCATGTCTGTTCAGTGCATTACTTATTGATTTTTGAAACAGCAGTACCTGCTAACTCCAGGTCTTTATGGAGCTCTCCACGAGTGGTCTTTGGTTCATGCATAACTCTAATAATTCAAGTCCGCTGTCAGAAATCTTGTGAGGAGCTCATGGTCATGGCCGATTTATGGTAAAATGATATTCTTTCCACTTCTGAATGATGGCTACAACAGTGCTCACTGGAACATTCAGCAGTTTAGAAATGTGTCTGTAACCAATGCCATCATTATGTTTTGCAACAATAAGGTTGTAGAGGTCTAGAGAGAGCTCTCTGCTTCTACCCATCATGAGTTCTTTGTGGTGTGACAATCTGATATTCACAGACATTTTTAAAGGCTATCAGTCAGGACTTAACCATCTGAAATTAATTTGCACTGATGGGGGATGGGATGGCTTCCTAAATGCTGATAAATTTCAGCTGGTTTCTTGGCTTTCGATGCCTTTTTGCATCTCTGTTTCTTCATGTGTTCAATGCATATTCCCTGTGTCATTCCACTTTATTAAATATAACTTGTTTTGTGAACACAGTTGCCTTGATTTCTTTGTATGTATGAATTACTTGGGTTGTTACCGACATTTGGCGAAAATCTCAGTTCAGTTGCTCCATCATAAATATGTTTAATGAAAAAAATGTTGACGTGTTCAATACTTATTCTCCCCGCTGTATAAGAGAAGTTATTTTCATAGCCTTGTGCCACAAATCTATAAGGGAAACTAACAAGCCTCATAGTTCGAGTGTATGGTGAAGCTAGGACCAATAAGCTTGCAAGTTTGGTACTTTAACCACCCAGTCTTCCTGATGTTCCTGGGGATTCAAAATAAAACTTTGAGATGGGCAATGAGGCAAAAAGTTCTGCTAGTACAAAGCACAATTCATGCTTAAGCTAAAAAAAAATAATAATTAATATAAACCTCACGTTAGGAATTAGTGTCTTTTTCCAATAGCAAAAAGTTCATATTCAAGTCCTTTTAGTTGTTAGATTTATCTCTAAATCAAACTCCTTCAAAGTGTTGATGAGTTAAAGCTTTTGTATGACTGAAGTCAATCCAATCAGAAATGCAGAAGCTAAACTGGCGACAACAGAAAATGTCAAATGGATGATTGGATGGGTCAAAAACATTATACCCCACGTGTATAATAATAATAATAATAAGCAACCATTTAACATGATGTCGAATAAAATTCAGGCTTGTTTATAGTATTCTCAATTTCAGCTCCACCTACCTGCTTTTTCTCACAGGTTGTGTTTGTAACCATGTTACACCCTGAAGGCTAACTATTTTTGTTGTTGTGCATTCAGGTGAAATCACCTGCAGATGTTATCGATGGAGATGTCCCGCAGCTGCTCATACATGGAGGGTTGACTCTTTTTGGTTGCATGGCTGCTGATGGTTGACTGGGAATGTTCGTTGGTCACATGGATCTTTATCTCACCACCACCTTTCCAAGAAAGTATGTTATCAGAAAATGTTGACGTATTATGTTGAAGATGAGTCTTAAGCTATGGTGTGGCGTCGTCACCTGGAGCACACTGGCTGTGATATTTGTAGAGCTTCACCAAAACAGGAGAGGGAACCACCAAGAAATCTCTGAGGGATGTGGTAACAGAGTGGGCCACCACAGGAAAACGCTCACACAGACGACCCAGACCCTGAATATAAAAGACACTCTTATAAGTGTAACACAAGTATGCAGTAAGAATTATAGTTGTCACCTTATCATGGTAGCGGGATCAACTTCTGAAGATAACATAGCAGCTAGACAAGTCAGGATTTCAGCAATGAAAAACACCATGCTGAGGCTAAAGAAGAGTACTTCATGTCCGCCAGTCGGGTGCTGCATATATTTAGGAGGTACGATAAAGTCAGAATGAATAAAATGAGAAATGGGAACAAGGGATCATCATGTACCTGGCACAGATGGAAAAGTTGGAACAGACATCTTGAGCTTTAATTTTCTTTTATTTGCACTTCCCATATGACTTCAATAATCCCAATGATAGTGTGCATCTCATTTGGCATGCCATTCTATAGACTGTTATTCAGTTCAGCATGTCTGCCACTAGCTATATTTAAAGCTACCCCCCCCCCACAAGGCACATTAACTTTTGTCCAAAAACTGCTGACAAACATCCAAACTAGGAACGTCACAATATCAGATTTACAGTTACCGTGGCCTGAAATATAATGATACTGATATTATCATGATATCTGTAAAAACAATTTTTGACGGATCATCTGATCCGTCAAACTGATTTTTTTTTTTTTTTAAACTTTGTTTATTGTGCATTTTTGTAAGGGGCCCTTTACACAGCACAGAGATCGTTGAGAGATTGGGCCAGTTTTTGATCTCTGGGATTGTTTGGTGATCCTCGTGTTTTGGACTGGATCAAAACTTTAAGGAGACCATGGCAACTGTGGAGATCACTGAAGAACACTGGTAGATCAAAAATAGGCCAGCTCTCCCAACGATCTCTCAATGATCTTCACCCCTGTATAAAGGGGGTATAACTATTATATGCAAATTGTACAAGGACAATTACTCTTAATGGGATGGGATGTAAAAAGTCAGCCAATAACTGATACGCAATGCAATCTATGTGTACCATTAACACAGCATCAGATATGGATGCAAGAGAAATTATTTAATAAACAAAAATAAAAAAATAACCATTCAAGCTGAAAAACTGGCTTCTCCAGCAACAATGTTAACACCCAAATATTCTTATTTGCAAACATCACAATCCATCCCGGAAAAGTCTGTTTTTGTGTTGTGCTGGTTAGATTACTTCCTAGAACCAGAGCCAATCAAGTTTCAAACCTCTGATATCAGATAAGGAACAGGCAAACCTCTATGGGAAAAAACACGTGCTGTGTTTTAAATGCTCACTCCTTCCCATATAGTGTACTATATACAGTGGGGTAAAAAAGTATTTAGTCAGCCACCAATTGTGCAAGTTCTCCCACTTAAAAGATGAGAGGTCTCCAATTTTCATCATAGGTATACCTCAACTATAAGAGACAAAATAAGAAAAAAAAAATCCAGAAAATCACATTGAAGGATTTTTAATGAATTAATTGGTAAATTCCTCGGTAAAATAAGTATTTGGTCAATAACAAAAGTTCATCTCAATACTTTGTTATATACCAGGGGTGGGCAGTGAGGGCCATTCCACTGCAGGTTTTTTGTTCCACCCAGTCTCTTCAGCAGGTGTGTGCTCTGACCAGCTTCAAGGATTGCTAATCATTGAAAACACCTGCTGAAGAGACTGGGTGGAACAGAAAACCTGCAGTAGAATGGCCCTCCATGGCACATGATTGCCTACCCCTGTTATATACCCTTTGTTGGCAATGACAGAGGTCAAACGTTTTCTGTATGTTTTCACAAGGTTTTCACACACTGTTGCTGGTATTTTGGCCCATTCCTCCATGCAGATCTCCTCTAGAGCAGTGATGTTTTGAGGCTGTCGCTGGGCAACACAGACTTTCAACTCCCTCCAAGGATTTTCTATGGGGTTGAGATCTGGAGACTAGCTAGGCCACTCCAGGACCTTGAAATGCTTCTTACGAAGCCACTCCTTCGTTGCCCGGGCAGAGTGTTTGGGATCATTGTCATGCTGAAAGACCCAGCCACGTTTCATCTTCAATGCCCTTGCTGGTGGAAGGAGGTTTTCACTCAAAATCTCACGATACATGGCCCCATTCATTCTTTCCTTTACACGGATCAGTCGTCCTGGTCCCTTTGCAGAAAAACAGCCCCAAAGTATGACGTTTCCACTCCCATGCTTCACAGTAGGTATGGTGTTCTTTCTCCTCCAAACACAATAAGTTGAGTTTTTACCAAAAAGTTCTATTTTGGTTTCATCTGACCATATGACATTCTCCCAATCCTCTTCTGGATCATCCAAATGCTCTCTAGCAAACTTCAGACGGGCCTGGACATGTACTGGCTTAAGCAGGGGGACACGTCTGGCACTGCAGGATTTGAGTCCCTGGCGGCGTAGTGTGTTTCTGATGTAGCCTTTGTTACTTTGGTCCCAGCTCTCTGCAGGTCATTCACTAGGTCCCCCCATGTGGTTCTGGGATTTTTGCTCACTGTTCTCGTGATAATTTTGACCCCACGGGGTGAGATCTTGCGTGGAGCCCCAGATCGAGGGAGATTATCAGTGGTCTTGTATGTCTTCCATTTTCTAATAATTGCTCCCACAGCTGATTTCTTCACACCAAGCTGCTTACCTATTGCAGATTCAGTCTTCCCAGCCTGGTGCAGGTCTACAATTTTGTTTCTGGTGTCCTTTGACAGCTCTTTGGTCTTGGCCATAGTGGAGTTTGGAGTCTGACTGTTTGAGGTTGTGGACAGGTGTCTTTTATACTGATAACGAGTTCAAACAGGTGCCATTAATACAGGTAACGAGTGGAGGAGAGAGAAGCCTCTTAAAGAAGAAGTTACAGGTCTGTGAGAGCCAGAAATCGTGCTTGTTTGTAGGTGACCAAATACTTATTTTACTGAGGAATTTACCAATTCATTAAAAATCCTTCAATGTGATTTTCTGGATTTTTTTTTCTCATTTTGTCTCTCATAGTTGAGGTATACCTATGATGAAAATTGGAGACCTCTCTCATCTTTTAAGTGGGAGAACTTGCACAATTGGTGGCTGACTAAATACTTTTTTGCCCCACTGTAGTGAATCAGCCACTTCGTAGTGCTGTTCAAAATCTTAACTGAAAATTTCATTCACTATAGAGCACACTCAAAATATCCCACAATGCATTTTGAAAAGTAGCGTACAACGGACGGTCACTACACTAGCCAATATATCCCATAATGTAATGCACAGCCAATGGAGCAGTGAGAGGAGAGCTTCACATCACAACATAAACTACCTTAAGGTATTTATATTTATTAATTTAGCAAAAATGATTTGATTTAATACATACTGTATTTACTACAAATTACATGCAGGTATTCATTTTTTACCACCGTTAGTCTGTTATGTTTCACTGCATGATGACGTCATTAACCACGCCAAGAAAAACAGGCCCAGTAGTGTCTGAAAGCTGTTAATTTTATTGTTATATTGAGTTTACTATATAGTCCAACTCTATCCTGTCCTCAATTTGGCAACATGCATGGCAACCCTCTCTGTGGTTATGAATTTGGACTGCTATACTGTTTTAAAATGCTAGAAGTCAAGATTACCTGTAGGCAGCAAATGAGGAGGGGCATGTGGGCGATGATGACCTTGCTGGAGGTCTTTGACTGGAGCTTCTCTGACAGTTTGGTACAAAGGTTCTCAGCTCCTGTTGAGAAGGAAAAAAAATATGTTGCTTTTTTTAAGACGGTTAAAATAGATTATTCACTGATAGATGAAGGATTCAAATCTGACCCTGTTCCTCAGTCACAGCCCACACCATGAGGTCTACACATGCTGCATTAGCCTGACAGCGCAATTTGAGCGGGCTCAGTTCACTCTGGAGGTACTCAACATCGTGAAGGATCCTTTGCAGCTCTGACTGGCTGCTGCTGAACTGCTCCAAGACAAAGTCATGAACCTCCTTCACAAAATCTGTCTGAAGGTCTGAAAAAATTACAGTTATTTAATAGATTTAGAGGAAAAGGGTTGCTTTTATTCCTGATTTTTTTTAAAGATCATATGGCCCCCTTACCCTTCATATTGTACAGGGTGTCTCTCAACATTTTAAATATGGCTACATACATAGGATCACTGAAGGTTTTATAGTAGAGGTGAAGACTGGGATTAATCTGCAAAGAAACCAACAGAATTAAAACAATAAACAACAATAATTAAATCAAAGAAAGGGAGACAGCATGTCAATTTAAGAATCATACCGTTAGAAGTTCAGCCAAAGTGTCATCCATTGTTTTCAGAAATGACTCGGACACAAATTGTTCTACCTGGTTTACAGAAAGAATAAAATGATCAGTTTTGTCTGGCATCATGTGTGTAGTATAACCAAAGCCTTGGCTGTGCCTAGTGCTGACCATGTGAAGAAGCTGCCGGAGCATATCTAGAGGGACATGCAACTCTCCAGAGCTGCTCCCAGTGAAAAGAGGGGAAACTGAGAAGCTGGAGCTAATGGTGGAGAAGTAGTAGTCAGGGTCCACTGCGCTGCCGTCAGGGAGGTATGAACCTGAAGATTGAGGAGAAAATTCTTTTATGTGATTTATACATTACAATATCTATATAATAAATGGTCAAAGCTGCACAAGTGGATTTAAAGGGCTTTTTAAAATGATGATTCCATCTATTTTGTAAAGATCATAAATTCATTGATTTTACAGGTTTTTGCTGCCACAACTGTTGTTCTGTGAGTTGTTGCACTGGAATCATTTATAATTCTTAAGAGAACTGAATGGACCAAGAAAACAGTAATAGAAAAAATAAATACACAGTTCTTTCCTGGAAGTCAGGAATCAGGACTCTGCTATGATGAAATGCAATGATGCATAAACTGATACAGATTAGGGCTAAACAAATAATTTCCTTTGTAAATAAACTGCAATGCAATTAAATGAAATGTGATAATTGTAAAGATGGTAACGTGGCATGCCAGCGAGAGCAGAGCAGTTGGCTAGAAAAGAAGCAACAACTAGTAGGAACGGTGCCAATTAGCTAACAATTAGTGGATAAGTGGCAATCCCCAGAGGCTCCAGGATATAATACTACCCTGACACTTTGGCCACATTGCAATATTAACATAATTCTATGACACACTGAGTATTGCGATATATATTCTGACTGCCCATTCCCCTCCTTTATTTTGTTCATCTTCCGGCTAGATCTCAGGAGTCACTCTTTTGTTGTGCTGACCTAATCAGACAGTGAGCATTTAGCACCATCTAGAAGACTGAAGAGTCAACTTTTTTTTAATTGCTCTGGTACCTAAAAAGTTTAAATTGTACTTTGCACTATTTATCAATAATTTTCATTAAAATATCACAATACTGGTGTCTTTGACTCAACAGCCATTTCCTAGATCCACTGTGCTAATAAGTCACAACTTCTAACCAATCAGGCAACACTTTGGGCAGATTTTTAAATCAGACACGTAACAACACTCATCAAGAGAAATCGTCAAGAGGACCTTTAGCCAACTGCTTTTCTCTTTCTATCAAATGACCACTATTCACGATCAGCCTTAATTTTTAAGGTAGAAAATTCTAAATGTAGAGCAAGAACCCACTGAAGTCCAGGACAGTCAAGACTGGTGTGGCTGAGCTGTGTAACAATACTGCTTTCAAAATTTAATTTTTAAAAAAAAGGACATATTCAGTGTGGATTATACAAGCATTTATCATAATTCCAAATACAAACAGTGGACAGTGTCTTAATTTTTATGTGCATACTGGCTATGACCAAAAGGCTTCACTTAGGAGCTGATAACTAATGATTTAGGCAAATATAAGCCTACATAAAAATGTGATTTGGAAATAAGCACAGCATTTCCCTTCTAAAGCCTGCTGCCAGGCAAATCTGCTAAATCTTCTGAAAAACACAATTTTCTCTTAAAGCACTAACCTTCAAAGTACTGTGCTGAGGGATCAGCAGGTGAGCTTGGAGTCAGACCTGCTCTATCTGGACTTGCCTAAAACAAAAAAAGAACTCAAATATTTACAATGCTTATCAGATACGCCAGCTTACCTGTTTTATCTGACTATTAATACCTGTTGTGACACACTGGACACAGAGGAGCCTTTGCGTTTCAGAGTGTCTCCCTGGCATGCGGTGAGCAAAGAGCTTGGAAGGATTGAACGGAAGTCATTGAAGGACCGACGGCGGGCAGCTTCACCATCATCACTAGTGGGCAGCACAGGAGTCACGGGGCGAGGAAATAGCTTAGACAGCAGCGGCTCATCAGTGTTGCTGTATCGGCCAAACGCTCTGGCGACACCAAGCAGGGTAGGCACGGTGTACCTACACATGTACTCTGGATGGGAAGGCAGACACAGAATGTAGCGGCAGAATTAAAATCTGTATTAAGTAACACAAACGTAGTGGATGTGGTGTGCTATGTTTGTACCTTTATCATGAGTCTCAGGAGTTTTGCAGATATCCTGCAAGACCTGCATGATGTCCATAATCGCTTCCAGGATCTGATGATCAAGTCAGATTGAAGAATTACTGACAAGGAAGGCCCTTCAAAATACAACATCCCCATTCATCCCATTATGGACACTGCAGCGCCACAATCTTCTATATCAGGGGTGTCCAATCATGTGTCATGGAGGGCCAAGACCCTGCAGGTTTTCTCTTCTACCCAGTCTCTTCAGCAGGTGTTTTCACTTATCAGCAATCAGTGGGAAGAAGTTCAGTGGAATCTGCTGTTGAAGACACTGGTTGGAGGTAAAGTCTGCAGGGTCTTGGCCCTCCATGGCACATGATTGGACACCCCTGGTCTAACATAAAAATAAATCAAAACAGAAGTACAGTGGGAGCCTGATATCCTGTAATTCTGCAGGTGCAGTGAGCATATAAAGGCTGCTTTGTGAGACCATGCAGCTTTTATAATAGCAAAATGTGGATTTAGATCTTTTTTAAACAATTACCAGTGTTTCCACAACAAATGTAGAGACCTGGGGCCTCATGTACAAAGACTTGCGTGGATTTCCTACTGAAAGATGATGTACGTTTAAATCAAGAAAACGCCGTAAGCAAAAAAAAAATCCAGATGTATGAAACAATGAGTAGGCAGGAGTCTGAGCAAATTTCCTTTGTACATCCCAATCTACTTGAAATTGAGTGCACATGAGGAAATACCGGACTCCTCCCTTGACATGCCCCCATTTGAATATGCAATTACATGCAAATAGATGTATACAAGCACTGCACGTTTGATTCTCCTGTATCCACGATCAAAAATAATGGATATAATGGAATTTCACGGACTGTGAGTTGGAGGCACTCCTAAATGAGATAGGGGCATGTAAAAACATTTTGTTTGGCACGCTGTCCTCCGGCATTAGCACTGGATACAGGTAATTCAATAGCCTGCTTACAGCCCTATAAGATTAGTTTACTGTTTTCCTTTATTCAGACAGGGATGAGAAGGGGAGATGTTTATTTAACCTTGACATGTTTTGACTGATGTCTGCAGTCATCCTCAGAAGCATCAACTGACCGCTGTGATTTGTGACCAGCCGGGTGGATCAGCTGATTGAATTAAAGGAAAACAGTAATGAAAAAGAAGACAATATGAACCTATTTATTGAGTAGCCACTGTCACCTGTCAGTTGAAAGCAGATCATATTAGACTTGACAAGTATATATTTTATGTCCAAAATGCAAATCTCATCCTTTATAATTACATACAACTTACATAGATTAAACATACTATTATTGTACAGTCATGTGAAAAAATTAGGACACCCTGTATAAGCCTGTGTGTTTTTTAACATATTTGAACATATGGATATTTAATATCTATGTTAAAAATGCTGGGAGATTCATGTAATACAACTAAACAATTAAAAATGAATTAAAGACTTTTTTTCAAATTTTCTGTAAAATGTAATTCTAAACAAATACTGAGGAATAAATCAGGCCACCCCCCCATCTTTTTTAGGACACCCCCACATTCATTCCCACTTAAAATGGCTAAAATAAATGTTAAACAATGCAAATAAGAACAAAAACAAGGTTAGACATAGATACATGAACATTTATTAATAAAGAACTGATTATTTAATGGGGTATCCTAATTTTTTCACATGACTGTAAATTAATTAAGTGCGTAGGGGAAAGGGTGACACTGTTGCATTTCAAACTTTACACGTGTTTACTGGCATAACTACTGTACACACAGAGGCAATTGGGGGCTTGGTAGAATGCTGTGAAAGTGTAGTTTAATCAGCAAAAAAAACAAACTCACTTACTGAAACCACTGACTTGTAATGAAGCCTTGAAGACAGGGTGATATTTGGGGGCAAACAGGCATATTGCGCATGAGGTGGGTTATTTAGGACAGTTACATGAATTTACTCAGCAAGAAGCCACCCATCCACACAGTGCCAGCTTGTAGTTTGTTCCCAACAATGCTGTTCATTAGAATCATTAGGAAAACCGTCTCTCGCTGCAAATTTCACTTTGATGTTGGCCTGTTCAACTGCATTGTATGGGAATATGATGTACCTGGGTGACAGACGGATAATGCCATCCCACACAGCTGGCACAGCTTGGCTCAGGGTCGACTGGGAAATTCCCGATTGGCCTGCCAGCTCCTTCTGGAATGCCCCTGTAGCCAGGAACCCCAGACTTGTCAGCACCTGCGCTGGGACGGGCAGCGCATGGCTTCTCGCCGTGTCGCGCTCCAAGAGCAGCTGTAGCTCTGAACACAGTTCCACAAGGACTGCCCATGGAAACCTAAACCGGCTGACAAGGCAGTCATCAACCTGAGCCAGAAAATCTTCTGTCTCTAAATACCCTTTCTCTTCTCACTGCACGATTTGCAATATCCTTTAATAATGCTAACGCCATTGTTGTTAGAGGCATTTTCTGCACTTCTTTGCACTTGCTTTTATATCCACTCATCTAACTGCGCACACTTGGATGTTTGTTCATTGTGCGTCTCCGGTGTGTACAATAATTTTCACGTCATTAGCAGTCTCCCAACATCACCTCTAATAAGTGTTGCCAATGGACCAATAACAGTAGAAACGTACGTATGGCAGCCATACCATGGGGCTGCACATATTTCCAGTCAGTTCATTCTTGATACATCTGAAATTTTCTGTGGAAAAGGACGTACGCATGTTTTTGTGTGTAAATACCCTTTGTACATGAGGCCCCTGGTGTCCCAGCGGACCAACAACACGACAAATAAGGGAAAGATCAAGTGCAGCAACAGGCTTAAGCACCAAGGAGTTTATTGAATCATTCTCAGCTTGTGACCACTTCCTTTATAAGTGATTTAAATGGAAATCGCCAACCAAAAATCTTGCATTGTCTGAAAATGAAGAGCTAAAAATGCGGTGTATGTGCCTAGTCTCGATCAGCTATTACTATGGGAATTCAAAAATTTCTCGGGGAAACAATGTCTAGGTAACATTAGCTTCCTTGCTAACAAGACATGCACATGGTGAATAATCATTTGACAGTTAAACCAAATACATTTTAGTCCTTAAAGGCTCAATATTGTGCAAAATAATTTTTAATGGGATTTAACCTAATAAAATATGACCATGGGTCACATGTATACCACTGAAATGTTAAATCATTCACTTCGTAAGAAATACACACAAGCTTTATTTAGTTAAGATCTTAAGGAAAGAAACGGATTGCACTTCCTTGTTTTTATGACATGATAAATCAACGAGCCCCAACATAATTTCTCTAAGTTAGCAAAACAAATAGACCTTGACTCCCCCCTTACTTGTGAATGGGTAAATAATTTTCTGAGTGAGCCAATCAGATTATTAGCTTTTTAATATGAATTAGCAGTGTGTTTCAGACACCTTTTTGATGAGCTCTGAATAAACACAAATAGTTTTTGATCTTTAACCAACATGTATATGTTCCTGAGGATGGCAAAACTTAAAATTAATTCCTGGAACATGCACAATATGGGACCTTTAATGGCTAATTGTTACATAGTTCCCTTTGTGCACGCACGTGCACACACACACCTGTCCTCGCAAGGCATCATCACGTTGGGCGACATCTGACAGTAATGTTACGAGACAAAAGCTGAAGTTCTCCGCAACAGGAAGGGTATCTGTAACAGAGGATAATCAGTCAATTATGTGAATCAGCTCCAATCGAACATATAAAAAATGTGAAATTTTATACTGTTATGAACCTCTTCCTTTGCGTTCTGAGCTTTCTTCAATCCACTGAACTTTAGGAAGCCCTTTGAGGAGTCCGAGAAGGTAGGGGACAATAGCATCTTTGTGCTGAAACACAAATATTGCCCTGCATGTTAGCATTAGCAAACAAACATCTGTGTTAAAGTACTTTAAATGAGCCATTTATTATTTTGAATTAAATCCAACTATCAACATCAGGTGGGAAGCACTGTGCCAAAAAGGGCCTAGGCAGATCACGCTAAATGCTGCTGAGACCTATGGCAATCTCAACTCACCCTGCAGATGTAATAATAATTTTCACTTTTTTAGCAGCAACAGTACAGCATCAAGGTACTATTTTTTTCAAAATGGTTACTTTTTGTCCCTTAAGTTTCCATGGAGATACATGTCTGTCCCCCTGTCAGCATCTAATGAAAGGAGTAAGGCTTCATGTACACAGGGAAAGTAAAAATGCTCTCAACCAGTTTTCCTGAGTGTTTTACATGCACTCATTAAAAAGAGCGCTCCACCTGGTGTCCTAGCAGCCGCTTGAACTGTCACTCAAAGCGTGGCGGGGATTTCACACATTTTGCTCTAAAACGTCCCCCTCACTGGACTAAACTGGTATGAAAATTCACGTCCATCCAAGCTTTTGCTGTTAAATATTGATCATGTTGTAGTTTTAGTCTGATTCTGATCAGCTGGTGAGAGAGGTGTGCAGCTGATGAGCACTACTGTGCTCTGAAAGTTTTTCAACTTTCAGCACCGTGGGTGCAACGGTAAAATTCGTTGACCACTGAGAGCATTTTAGCACAGAGGGCACTGAGGGCAATTATTATACGCTGGACTACTACTACAAAATGAACAGAAAATAGTCATCCACAGCAGAAAAAATGCGTTCGGTGGATACGCACCCTAAATCTCTAGATTTACATCATGGTCTAGTTGAATACTCTTCTCTGATTGGCTGGCTGGTGTGCATTAAAACTGTTAAACAAACAAGTAGCCCATCTCAAGTTTAATCACCAAACTGAAGTTATTTTGCCCCCTTGTAACCAAAGCAACTAAACACAGCACTACTATCAAAGCATGCTTTGATAGTAGTGCTCTGGGCAAGAGTGGAAGAAATGCAAAGGAAAAGGGCTAATTTTAGGAAAAATAACTTTTAAAAAAAGCATTAGTTTAAGGGTGTGCACACTTATGCAACCAATTTGTTGTACTTTTTTATTATTTTTATATTTTTCTCCCAAACAAATTTGTATCTCAGGTGAATTTTACAGGTTATATTAACATGTTACAAACGATTTATCATGTATCATCTTTATATCAAATTTTTATGTCCACTAACTGCTGTTTCTAATAAATATTCTACTGGTAACTTCTGAATGTCTTTAAGCAGAAAAACTACCAACAGTTCCTTTAAAGTGGAGGGATAAATGTGCAGTGTTCACCTGCAGGTTTGATTCTACTAGAAAAATTCCAAGAGCAATCACAGCATCTCTCCTCCTCTCATCCAGCTGGAAGACTCCTCTGAAGTCCACGGGACACATGCATTGTAGCTTCTGGACCTGTAGCAGGACACAACAAGTCGATTAAGATGCCATGTAAACATTTTACAACTTCAGAGCAATATTTGGAAAAAAAATAATTCTTTTAAAGTAAAACCACAGGCAACTTCTTAGGTCTATAAAAGATGCTTATTTTTTTCTATCTTAAGGGGCTCTAGGGCTTGAGCCAAAAGTAAGCTGGCATTAATTAGCCTTGTACTGAAGGGACAGATTTAAGATTAGAGAGGGATTAACAAGCCACCTTTTAAAGACAGAGTGTGAGAGTGAAAGTAGTTCTTAAGTGTTTTACCTGTTAACAGGTAATATATTTGCCACAGCAAAGTATTCTGTTATTTAAATGCAAGAAAATACAATATAATGATGCTCAGTGATGAAGTATTAATAAAATGCTAAATTTTAGCAGTTAATATGCAACCCATGTCTTAGAAATAACACAAACTGACTTTTGACAACAAGTCAGGGGATACATTGCTAGGAAATTAATCAGTAGGGGATCCTTTAAACCCAATAAAACAACTGCAGGCTGACCTGACCCCATCGCCCCAGAAGCAAGGATTATATGACCTGTTCTTTTTTTCTCAGCTTTACATTCATACAAGAAACAGTTTTATCAAAGTGGTTCTTTTTGGTTTTCTTCACTTCCTGTCATAAATATTTTAAAAACAACAAAGTCAGTCTACATACAAATAATTCCCATCAGCCAAAAAGTTCTAACTGCTCTAAACATTTGGACATTTTATTCTACTTTTTAATCTTTGATTTCTCCCATTGTCACTTCCTGTGTTGTTGGCTGTCTGTAGTTTGCTCTCCTCATTCTCCCGAGGATTTTGCCTTTAATTGGATTTTAATCACTTTTTTCCATCTACCGTTAGCTCTCACTTCTGTTTATCAAGCCTCTTGCACCTGTGTACACACTCAGTGATATCTAATCACCCTCTTTAGCCTTCTGTTCACCTTTCATTGGTGTATTTTTTTAGCTTCAGGTTAGCCACTAGCTATGGCTACTAGCTCTCCTTCCTCTCCTCATCTGGTGTGCACTATCTGTCAGATGTTTAGCTACGCCTCTGCCTCTTTTAGTGATAACGGTAAATGTAATAAATGTTGTCTTTTTGAGACGCTCGAGGCGAGGTTGTCTGATTTGGAATCCCGGCTCCGCTGTATTGAAACACCGTCTGCGCCAGTTAATAACAACTGACGTCCCTTAGCTGCAGCGGAGCTCCCTAGCTTAGGGCAGCCTGCTAGCGGTCCTCCGGTCCTCCTCTGCGGTAAGGAGACTGGGTGGGCGATGGTGAAAAGGAAGCCTAGCCGCAAAGCCCCGGTTAACCAGATCTTATTTATCTGACAGGTTCCAGTTTGTTCATGCCAATAATGAGTTTTCTTCCAACTCAAAGCTTAGTCATGGAGTTCCACAGGGATCTGTGCTAGGCCCTACTCTTTTTAGTTTATATATGCTTCCGTTAGGCAACATTATTAGAAAGCACTGTATACATTTTCATTGTTATGCAGATGACACACAATTATACCTGTCAGTGAAGCCAGATGATAGTAATCAATTAGCCAAGTTAGAAGCCTGTCTTAAGGAAATCAAAGCTTGGATGACTTGTAATTTCCTGCTATTAAATTCAGATAAGACTGAAGTCATTCTTGTTGATCCAAAAAAGCTCTGTGAGGAACCTTGGAGTTATTTTTGACCAAGATCTGTTTTTCAGTTCACATATTAAATTCGTTTCTAAGACTGCCTTCTATCATTTGCGTAATATTGCCAAGATTAGGAGCATCTTATCTCAGAGTGATGCTGAGAAACTGATCCACGCTTTTGTTAGCTCTAGATTAGATTACTGTAACTCTTTAGTATCAGGTTGTCCTAAAACATCTCTTAAAAAGTCTTCAGTTGATCCAAAATGCTGCAGCAAGAGTTTTAACAGGTACTAGAAAGAGAGATCATATCTCTCCGGTTCTGGCCTCCCTTCATTGGCCTCCCATAGAGTTGAGAATTAAGTTTAAAATCCTTCTTCTCACTTTCAAAGCACTAAACAATCAGGCCCCTTTTTTATTTAAAAGATCTGATATTACCCTATTATCCTAACAGAGCACTATGCTCCCAAAATGCTGGATTGCTTGCAATACCTAAAATCTCCAAAAGTACAATGGGGGGCAGTGCCTTCAGTTATCAAGCTCCTCTCTTGTGGAACCAGCTGCCAATCTGGATTCGGGAGTCAGACTCGATCTCTGTTTTTAAGAATAGGGTTAAAACCTTCCTTTTTGATATAGCTTACAATTTGGGAGGGATCATGTGTTTCTGAACCCTCCCTTAGTTATGCTGCTATTAGGTTCAGACAGCCGGGGGACCTCCAATAATTGCACTGGGCTTCACTCCTTTCTTCACTCTCAATGAAATATTTTTTTTTTTGCTGGTCATTAACATCTGTTTGTTCTCTCCCATAGATTGAGTCCCCATCGTGCTGTTTGCTCTCTACATGTCTGTTCTTTTCATCTTCTCTATCCCCTCACCCCCCAGCCAGTCGCAGCAGATGACTGCCCCTCCCTGAGCCTGGTTCTGCTGGAGGTTTCTTCCTGTTAAAAGGGAGTTTTTCCTCTCCACCGTCGCCAAGCGCTTGCTCACAGGGGATCGCCTGATTGCTGGGGTCTTTCTGCAATTGTGGGGGTTTCTCCTACAATAGAAAGTGCTATGAGATGACTGTTGTTGTGAAATGGCGCTATATAAATAAAGTTGAATTGAACTGAATTGAATATCAATTCAAATTAACTTAATTTTTATGAGGGCTGTCTTGGACACCAGTTTTGGGGTTATGAATATTTGAGGGTGATCCAGAGCAAACATCCAAATTTTCGGCATAGTTTTTCTTCTCAAATAGCAAACTACTTCAGCATCAATCCGTTTTTCAGAAATGTGACTTTTCCTAAAATTATGTAACTTTTTCATATACAGTAAATTTGATACTTTTTGTCATAAATGAGCAGCTTTGTAAATTTGAGAACCTTTTTTCTCATAAATTTACAACACTAGTTCATCCATCCATCCATCCATCTTCTACTGCTTTTCCGGAGGTCCGGGTCATGGAGGCAGCAGTTCAAGCAGAGAAGCCCAGACTTCCCTCTCCCCAGCCACGTGTTCCAGCTCTTCAGAGAGGATGCCAAGGTGTTCCCAGACCAGCTGGGAGACATAAGTCTCTCCAGCAAGTCCTGCGTCTGCCCCGGCGTCTCCTCCCAGAGGGACGTGCCTGAAACACCTCAAGTGGGAGGCGTCCAGGAGGCATCCTGATCAGATGCCCATACCACCTCAACTGGCTCCTTTCAATGTGGAGGAGCAGCGGTTCTACTCTGAGCCTCTCCCGGATGACTGAGCTCCTCACCCCATCTCTGAGGGTGAGTCCAGCAATCCTACGAAGAAAACGCATTTCAGCCGCTTGTATCCGCAATCTCGTTCTTTCGGTCATTACCCAAAGCTTGTGACCATAGGTGAGGGTAGGAACATAGATTGACTGGTAAATCGACAGCTTTGCCTTAGAGCTTAGTTCCCTCTTCACCACAACAGACTGGTACAACGTCCGCATCACTGTTGATGCTGCTCCAATCTGTCTGTCAATCTCTCGCTCCATTCTCCCCTCACTCATGAATAAGTCCCCAAGATACTTAAACTCCTCCACTTGGGGCAGGAGCCTGTCCCCAACCCGGAGAGGACAATCCCGCTTTTTCCGGCTGAGGACCATGGACTCGGACTTGGAGGTACTGATTCTCATCCCTGCCGCTTCACACTCAGCAGCAAACCGTCCCAGTAAGAACTGTAGGTCATTGCTGGATGAAGCCAGCAGGACAACATCATCTGTAAACAACAGAGATGAGATCCTGTGGTCACCAAGCATGACACCCTCCATTCCCTGGCTGCGCCTAGAAATCCTGTCCATAAAAATTATGAACAGGATCGGTGACAAAGGGCAGCCCTGGCGGAGTCCAACTCTCACTGGGAATGAGTCTGATCGAGTGTTGGCAATATGAACCAAACTCTCACAACGGTCGTACAGAGACCGAATACATAGTAATAACAAGCCCGATACCCCATACTCCCGAAGCACCCCCCACAAAAAACCACGAGGGACGCAGGTGAATGCCTTCTCCAAGTCCACAAAACACATGTAAACTGGTTGGGCAAACTCCCACGAACCCTCGAGGATTCTCGAGAGGGTAAAGAGCTGGTCTGATGTGCCACGGCCAGGACGAAAACCACATTGCTCCTCCTGAATCCGAGGTTTGACCAACGGCCGGACTCTCCTCTCCAGTACCTTGGCATAGACCTTCCCAGGGAGGCTGAGGAGTGTGATCCCTCTAAAGTTGGAGAACACCCTCTGGTTCCCATTTTTGAAGAGAGGAACCACCACCCCGGTTTGCCATGCCAAAGGCACTGCCCCCAACCTCCATGCAATGTTGCAGAAGTGTGTCAACTATGACAGCCCTACAACATCCAGGGCCTTGAGGTACTCAGAGCGAATCTCGTCCACCCCCGGGGCCCGGCCACCAAAGAGATTTTTAACCACTTTGGCGACCTCAACCCCTGTGATAGGTGAGTCGTCCCCCTCATCCACAAGCCCTGCTTCCTCTGTGGAAGGCGTATCAGTGGGATTGAGGAGATCCTCGAAGTATTCCTTCCACTGCACAACGATATCCCCATTTGAAGTCAACAGTGCCCCATCCGCACCATACACAGCGTGGATAGGGAGCTGCTTCCCCCTCCTAAGCCGCCGGACAGTTTGCCAGAAACTCTTCGAGGCCGACCGAAAGTCTTGTTCCATGGCCTCACCGAACTTCTCCCAAACCCAAGTTTTTACTTCAGCTACCACCCGAGCTGCACTCCACTTGGCCTGCCAGTACACCTCAGCTGCTTCAGGAGTCCCACAAGCCAACCAAGCCTGATAGGACTCCTTCTTCAGCTTAATGGCCCCCCTCACCACTGGTGTCCACCACTTGGTTCGGGGGTTGCCACTACGAGATGCCCCCACGACCTTGTGGCCGCAGCTCTGGGCAGCCACTTCAACAATAGAGGTGGAGAACATGGCCCATTAAGACTCCATGTCTCCAGACTCCCTCGGAATGTGGTTGAAGTTCTTCCAGAGGTGGGAGTTGAAGACCTCCCGGACAGGGGCCTCAGCCAGACGTTCCCAGCACACCCTCACTATACGTTTGGGTCTACCAGGTCTGAATGGCATCTTCCCCTGCCATCAGATCCAACTCACCACCAGGTGGTGATCAGTTGACAGCTCTACACCTCTCTTTACCCGAGTGTCCAAGACATATGGTCGCAGGTCTGATGACACGATAACAAAATCGATCATCGACCTGCGCCCTACGGTGTCCTGGTGCCAGGTGCACATATGGACACACTTATGCTTGAACATGGTGTTTGTTATGGACAAACTGTGGTTAGCACAGAAGTCCAATAACTGAACACCACTCGGGTTCAGATCGGACAGGCCGTTCCTTGCAATCACTCCCTTCCAGGTTTCACTGTCGTTGCCCACGTGCGCATTGAAGTCCCCCAGTAGGTCAATGCAATGGAGTCTCCAAGAGGAGCACTCTCCAGCACCCCAGTCAGAGACTCCAAAAAGGGTGGGTACTCTGAACCATCATTTGGTGCATAGGCACAATTGATGGTCAGGACCTGTTTCCCAACCCAAAGGCGCAGGGAAAGCAGCAAGATGGAGGGATACAAGAATACCCACCCCTGCTTGTCGCCTCTCACCCGGGGCAACTCTAGAGTAGGCCAAGCTCCAGCCCCCCTCCAGGAGACTGGAGGGGGTGTTGAGGTGAGGTCGACTATATCTAGCCGGTATCTCTCAACCTCATGCACCAGCTCAGGCTCCTTCCCCACCAGAGAGGTGACATTCCACGTCCCAAAAGCCAGTTTAGGAAGCTTGGGATCAGACCGCCAAGGTCTCCGTCTTTGACCACCACCTGATCCACATAGCACCGGACCCCCATGATCCCACCTGAAGGTGGTGAGCCCACTGGAGGGTGGACCCATGTAACTCCTTCGGGCTGAGCCCGGCCGGGTCCCATGGGCGGAAACCCGGCCACCAGACGCTAGCCACCGAGCCCCTTCCCCAGGCCTGGCTCCAGGGTGGGGCCCCAGTAACCCCATACCGGGCGGGGTACACTGAATCCTCGGTCTAGTATTTATCATGAGAATCTGTTGGATTGTTCTTAGTCTGGCCCTTCACCCAGGACCAGTTTGTCTTGGGTGACCCTACCAGAGGCAAACTGCCCCGGACAACATAGCTCCAGGGATCACTAGGGCACGCAAACCCCCACCACAATAAGGTGACGATCCATGATGGGGTGCATTGCCCTTAGAAAACAAGTATTCATGTCTAAAACAGGTAGCCTAATTAGCCTTTTTATGCACAAATACAGGCTGTCTTTGAAAGTGGGACACAAAAAGGTGTACATGTAGGCAATGCAGGCAAGACATGTTAGACTTTGGCAAATATAAACAGGACTGAACAGCACTAGAGCACTTCATGCTTCCCTCTGCTGACAAGCTTTATGAAGATGCTCATTTCATTTTCCAACAGGACTTGGCACCTACCCACACTGCCAAAAGTACCAATAGCTAGTTTAAATGACTATGGTATAACTGTGCTTGACTGGCCAACAAACTCGCCTGACCTAAGCCCCATAGAGAATCTATTGAGTATTGTCAAGTGGAAGATGAGAGACATCAGACCCAATAATGCGGATGAGCTGAAGGCCGCTATCAAAGCAACCTGGACTTCCATAACACCTCAGGGGTACTTACAGGCTGATCACCTTCATGGCACGCCACATTGATGCAGTAATTCATGCAAAAGGAACCGCGACCAAGTATTGAGTGTGTACATGGACATACTTTTCCATTGGCCAACATTTCTATTAAAAATCCATTTTTTAATTAATTTTATGTAATATTCAAATTTTTTGAGAACCTGAATTTGGGGTTTTCATGAGCTATAAGCCACAATCATCAAAATTAAAAGAAATAAACACTTGAAATAGATCATTGTGTGAAATGAATAAACATAATATGAGTTTCATTTTTTGAATTTAATTACTGAAATAAATCAACTTTTGGATGACATTCTATTTTATTGAGATGCATTTGTATCTAAATGTACAACCCCAATTCAGGTGAAGTTGGGACATTGTGTAAAACATAAATAAAAGCAAAGGACAGTGATTTAAAAATCCTTTTCAACCTATATTCAATTGAATACACTACAAAGATAAGATATTTAATGTTCTAACTGATAAACTTTTTTTTTGCAAATATTCACTCATTTTGAATTTGATGCCTGCAACACATCAAAAAAAAAAAGTGCGATGGGGGCAAGAAAAGACTGGGGAAGTTCAGGAATGCTCAAAAGAACAGGTTAATTGGAAACAGGTGAGTGTCATGAGTGGGTATAAAAGGAGCATCCCCAAAAGGCTCAGTCATTCACAAGCAAGGATGGGGTCTACTTTAGGGGACCACTTTGTGAACAACTTTGTGGGCTAATAGTCCAAAAGTTTAAGAACAACCTTTCTCAACATACCTTTGCAAGGAATTTAAGAATTTCATTCTCTACAGTCCATAATATCATCATCAAAAGATTCACAGAATCTGGAGACATTTCTCCAAGCAGCAAGGCCAAAAACCAACATTGAATGCCCATGACCTTTGATCCCTCAGGCAGCACTGCATTAAAAACTGATATCATCCTATAAAGGATATTACCATGATGGCTCAGGAATCACTTCAGAAAACCATTGTCAATTTACAGTTTGTCGTAACAGCTACAAGTGCAAGTTAAGATAAGATAAGATAAGATAAGCCTTTATTAGTCCCACAACGGGGAAATTCCAGGATTGCAACAGCACAGGGATAGCAACACTCAGAGCAACAATCAGAAGGCAAGAAAAAAAAAAAAAAACAAGCAAGCAAGAGCAGCTAATAAACATATGTACGTATTACTATAAAATATATATATATACACACACACACAGACACACAGTGCAGAGCATTGTAGCTGGATGGAATAAATATATGAATATATGAACACACAGTGCAGAGCATTGTAGCTAGATGGAATAAATATGTAAATATATAAACACCCACAGTACGGAGCATTGCAGCTAGGTGGAATAAATATGCAAGTATATAAACACACACAGTGCGGAGCAATGTAGCTAGATGGAATAACATGTAGATATATAAATATATAAACACCCACAGTACGGAGCATTGCAGCTAGACGGAACAAATATGCAAATATATAAACACACACAGTGCAGAGCATTGCCGCTAGATGGAATGAAACAGCATAACCGTCTACCCAGCTATCCTGCATGGTATGATTATGTGCCCATACACACTCTCACCCTCCATAGCGACCGGCATGCTCCTAGTTGTATGCCGGAGAGGACCACTGTGTAAGTCTATTGCATCTTCTGCATTCAAAAAACTATTAGTTTGTTACGTCTTTTTTGCTATCTCTGCGAGCAGCCCTGCTTAGGTTGTACAGTCTGACAGCCGTTGGTAGGAAGGACCTACGAAACCTCTCGGTTGTGCACCTGGGATGATGTAGTCTGCTGCTAAATGAGCTCCTCAGTGCATTCAGTATGTCCTGCATAGGGTGGAACTCGGACTCCAGCAGAGATGACAGTTTAGCCACCGTCCTTCTCTCTCCTATCTCCTCCATCGGATCAAGGCGCTGCCCCAGGACAGAGCTAGCTTTCTTAATCAGTTTGTTCAGTCTCTTCCTATCGGCTGCAGTAATGCCACTGCCCCAGCAGACCACTCCAAAAGTGATGGCTGATGCCACCACCGTGTCATAGAATGACTTCAGCAGCGCCCCTTGTACACCAAAAGACCTGAGTCTCCTCAGCAGGAACAGCCTGCGCTGTCCCTTCTTGTAGAGTGCATCAGTATTGTGTGACCAGTCTAGTTTATTGTTCAGATGAATACCCAGGTACTTATAGGATGTCACCATCTCGATGTCTGTTCCCTGTATATTTACTGGTACTGTGAGGGGCTGCCCATGCCTGCGGCAGTCCACCACCAGCTCCTTAGTTTTCCTCGCGTTGATCTGGAGGCAGTTCCGATGGCACCAGTCCACGAAGTCCTGGATAAGCCCTCTGTACTCAGCTTCATCTCCATTGGAGATGAGGCCAACGATCGTAGAGTCATCAGAGAACTTCTGTAGATGGCAGTGTGTTGTGTTGTGTGAGAAGTCCGCAGTATAAAGAGTGAACAGGAAGGGAGCCAGCACCGTTCCCTGGGGGGCCCCCGTGCTACTGATGATCGTGTCGGACACACAGTCCCGGGTTCTCACAAACTGAGGCCGGTTCGTGAGGTAGTCCAGGATCCATGATGACAGGTGCTGGTCCACCCCTGCGCGCAGCAGCTTGTCCTTCAGGATCATCGGTTGGATGGTGTTGAAAGCACTGGAGAAGTCAAAGAACATTATCCTCACCATATTCCCGGGCTTCTCCAGGTGGGACAGAGAACGGTGAAGGAGGAAGATCACCGCATCCTCCACCCCAATGCCATGCTGGTAGGCGAACTGGAGTGGATCCATCGCTGGTTCCACCAGGGGGCGGAGGTGAGCAAGGAGCAGTCTCTCCAGGGTCTTCATCAAGTGGGACGTCAAGGCCACCGGTCTGTAGCTGTTCAGGTCTTTGGGGTGGGAAGTTTTTGGTACAGGTACCACACAAGATGTTTTCCACAGCTGTGGTACCCTCCCCAGTTTCAGGCTCATGTTGAAGATATACGTCACAATCCCACACAGCTGGTCTGCACAGGACTTGAGGAGCTTTGCGCTGATGCCGTCCGGTCCCGGCGCCTTCCTCGCCTTGATCTTCCTCAGCTCCGTCCTCACCTGGGTCCTGGTCAGGGTCAGGATGGGGGGCTGTGTGTTGGGAGTGGGGGGGTGTTGGTAGAGTGGGGAGTGGGCAGCAGGACTTGATTTCTTTAGAGGCAGCAGTGGTTGTTGTGCAGTCAGGGGGGAGGGCGGTTGGTCAAATCTATTGAAAAACAGATTCAGGTTGTTCGCCCACTCCCTGCCCCCTGTGGCCTGGGGGGAGGTATTCTGGAGCCCCGAGATGGTTTTGAGGTTTCTCCAGACCCCGCTGATGTCGCTCTGTTGCAGCTTGTCCTCCATCTTCTTCCTGAAGCTGTCCTTGCCTTCTCTGATCTTTCTCCTCAGCTCCCTCTGTACGGACTTCAGCATCTCCCTGTTCCCTGACCTGAAGATCCTCTTCTTCTCTCTCAGAAGTGTTTTAATCTCAGGGTTGATCCAGGGTTTGTTGTTTGAGTGACGCCGTATGGTCTTGGTGGGAACGGATTTGTCCACACAGAAGCTGAGGTAGCCCGTGAAGGTGTGAATGAGGCCATCGATGTCCTCACCATGTGGATCGCAGAGCTGCTTCCAGGCGGTGGCTTCAAAACAGCCCTTTAGGGTGTCCATTGTCTCCTCAGACCATAACTCCACAGTGTGCATGGCCGGAGGTTGTCTGTGCACTAGGGGTTTGTACACCGGCCGGAGATGAACCAAGTTGTGATCCGATCTCCCGAGTGGGGGTAGTTGTGATGAGGTGTACGCCTCCTTAGTGTTTGCGTAGAATAAATCCAGTGTTTTATTGTCTCTAGTGTGGCATGTGACATACTGGGTGAACGTGGGTAGAATGGGAGACAGTGAAACATGGTTGAAATCGCCTGAGATGAGGAGAAGAGCATCTGGGTGTTCTGTCTGCAGCCTGCTGGTTACTGAATGGATGACGTCACGTGCTGTCCCAGCGTTCGCCGTCGGATTTGCATAAACAACAATGCAGATCACGTGTGAGTGTTCTCTCGGGAGATATGTAGGCCTCATGCTAACAGCTAGCAACTCAATGTCTTTGCTGCAGTGTCGTTGTTTAACAGTGATATGTCCCGGTCTGCACCAGTTGTTGTTAACATACATGATCACTCCACCGCCCCTAGCCTTGCCACTGTCTGGTGTTCGGTCAGCTCGTATCATGTGAAAACCCTCCAGCTCAATGTTAGCATCTGCTGCTAGTTCAGTTAGCCACGTCTCAGTAAACAAAAGGAGAGAGCACTCCCGGTATGTGCTATCATAACGGGAGATAGCCGCTAGCTCATCTAACTTTCCCAGTATCGACCGTACATTTCCCATGACAACAGATGGAAGGGAGGGTCTGTACCTTATATTTTTTGTCCTCCGCCTTACTCCAGCCCGGCAGCCGCGGCGTTTTCGCCTCAGTTCTCTCGGTATGTCGAGTATTTCCAATGGGACCGGGTAAAACTCTTACTATGCAAAGCGAAAGCCATATAGATAGATAGATAGAAACAACAACACAAAGAAACACTGCCAGATGCTCTGGGCCCGAGCTCATCTGAGATGGACTGACGCAAAGTGAAGAAGTGTGCTGTGGTCTGACAAGTTTATATTTCACATTGTTTTGGGAAATCATCGACGTCGTCCAACATTCTGCACATGTTACAACAGCATGGCTTTGTATTAAAAGAGTGCAGGTACTAGACTGGCCTGCCTGCAGTCCAGACCTGTCTCCCATTGAAAATGTGTGGCACATTATGAAGCACAAAATATGCCAACGGACACCCGGAATTGTTGAACAACTGAAGTTGTACATCAAGTAAGAATGTAAAAGAGTTCCACCTACAAAGCTTCAGCAATTGATGTCCTCAGTTCCTAAATGCTTATTGGGTGTTGTTAAAAGGAAAGATGATGTAACACAGTGGTAAAAATGCCCCAGTGCCAACTTTTATGGAATGTGTTGCAGGCATCAAATTCAAAATGAGTGAATATTTGCAAAACAAAACAGCCTATCAGTTTGAACATTAAAGTAGAACTGAACTGAACGGCATTGAACGGCACTGGGTGATAGTACATACAATTATAAAGATAATTTATCATTGGCACCCCCTCCACAAATCCCGGAATCTTGGAGAAAATCGCGATTTTGAATTTCCCGCCCTGAAAAATCAGACAAATCCGCCGATTAACCGGAAGTGCAGCCGGAGTTCCGCGTGACGTCACGAGTGTGACACAGTCTTCCATGTTTACCATTGCGAGTACGTCGACACTGGTTGTTTTTGGTGCATTTTGTCGTGATAGTCGACTACAAAACACTTCCAACACCTGGGAAGATCTGTTCAGTGGCCAAGGAAAGCGGTCATGGCGACGAAAGAAAAGAAAGGGGGAGGAAAAGCGACCGGGAAGCGATGCGTTTCTAGATAGATATTACAGTGATCCCTCACTTATCGCGTTTAATGGGGACCAGAACCGACCGCGAAAAGTGAAAAACCGCGAAGTAGCGTCACCCCCCCCCCCCAAGGGCGTCACAAGCACTATTTTGCACAAAAAGGCACAAAAGAACAGCGAAAAGTGCCACTAAGCAACACGAGCGATACAGAACAATGAATGCGGTCTTCCTTCGCTGGGTATGGGCGCTCTGCAGGGAGAGAAGCTGGGTAAAACGTCTCGGCCAATCAGCTTGCGAGGTAAAACGTCCCGGCCAATCAGCTTGCGAGATTCCCGAGCGGTGAAGAGGTGGGCGGAGAGGAGTGGAGCGGTGGTCAGAGAGGTGGATTTTGAGTTGTGCGGGCTCTCCGTGTTGATACCTGATGTTCTAATGTGGTCTCCCTGCCTTCTGCTAGCGCCCGGGCAACTTTCGTGCCATTTTTTCTCAATTTTGAATTTTTGATGAATATTTTTGAAAAATCCGCGATGCACTGAGGGCGCGAAAGGTGAAACGCGAAGTAGCGAGGGATCACTGTATTTATAAATAGCACAGTCAAATGCAGAGGCCAGTTCTGTTCATGTGTATTGCCACTATAGTCTGTAGAAGTATTGTAATACATAGCCCAATTTTTTGAATGAATGAATGAATTTATTTATTTCGGATAGTACAGTACAGGTTGAAAGAAACTGAATGATATAACAACAAGGTCAAATTGAACAATGACTCATCTGATTATACAATTCAACGTAAGTTATCCGAAATGGGTGATGGCTGAAGCCGCAGCTTATATTGCCCACCCATATTCCATCCAAGAATTCAAAAGAGAAAACAGGCAAGAGCGATTACAATTCAAAACAAAACTAAGACAAAATGTGACAGAGAAAAAAGAAAACTAAGCTACAACACAACACAGGCTGGATATGTTACAACTCGCCGCTCATTAGCGGCGCCAGCTGCGCGCACACTTGCGCCTCGTCAGCAGCGTGGGATATAAGCCACTCTGCCCTGGGCTTCGGCATGAAGCCGTCTGATTCCTTCAGTCCTCTTGCTGCAGAGGAACCCCCTCATCTCCCAGCAAGATCTACAGCGTAAGCATACCTACCTTTGCCTTTCCAGTCTCTCCCCTGTGCACAGGTGTATTCCCCGGCGGCGGACCTCGCCTCTGCATCGCCGTCTGCCAGCTGCTGTCACAGGTGCATCAGGTCGCTGTCTGCCGGGCTCGCCCTTGTGCACGCCTGTCACCTGCCACACTCCTGCATCCTCCTCTGTCTCGTCACCGATCCTGAATGCCTCTTCACTCTGAAAACTCTGGTTTTCTTGACTGCTGGAACTGCTGGAACTGCTATCATCTGCCATTGTTGTTTTGTTTAGGGATCACACTCGTGACGTCACGCAGCGTCGTCTGCACTACTTCCGGTTTGTTTGGCACTGCCAGCCAGAGGCAAAAGTTTATCGGCTTATAGCTTGGCCATCGCACGGCCTAAAAATTTCTTTTATGTGTTGAAAAATACAATAGGTAATAAGGAATTAATCGACTTCCGGTTATGGCTGCCACGTAGGACGGACGTGTCTCGCTCTGCTCTGCTCCTGGAAAAAAAAAAATCGGCAAATAACTCTCTCATTTGGGACAGAACGTATCCCAGCATTTGGGCGAAGATATGTCGGCGAAGCCTAAGGCTGGAAAACCAGGAAAAGGAAAAAGCGAGCCGCCGAAACAGTCCAAATTAACGGACTTTCAGGTCTGTGACGCAGCAAACAAAACTCCATATATGGCGGAGGAGGCTGGCAACGCTGCGATATCTGCGGGGAATGGCGCAGATGCGCTGATGGCTGCCATGAGTTCAATGAGAGCGGACTTTTCCTCTAGATTTGATGGGATTATGACAGCGTTGGAAGGAATAAGAAAGGAATTGGGTGACTGTGTAGAACGAACGGCGCAGATGGAGCTCCGTCTCGCTAGTGCTGAAGATGACGTCACCCGTCTTCAATTAAAGGTGCGCACTTTGGAAAAAAAAAATAAATCTCTGGAAGATAATATTTTGGATTTGGAATCTCGGTCGAGACAGAATAATTTGAGGCTGGTGGGTCTTCCAGAGGAATCAGAAGGTCGGGACGTATGTTCCTTTCTGGAAAAGTGGATTCCGGAGGTGCTGGGCAGCGAGGAGTTGCAATCAGCAGTGGTTCTGGAAAAAGCACATCGTATTGGCCCACGGAGAGATAAGGGACCGCCGAGGACCTTAATTATGAAGTTTCTTAGCAACAGAGACAGGATGAAGATCTTCAACGCTGCACGAGCTAAAAAAGGAGAGATTAAACACCAGGACCAGCAGGTGCGGTTCTACCCAGATTTGGCCACAGGAATCCAGCAATTGAGGAAGCAGTTTGATCCCGTACGTAAGGAGCTGCGCAACCTTGGGATTCGTCATGGTGTAATCTATCCTGCGAGACTGCTGACCACGTATGAGGGCAGAACCCACATCTTCAAGACCCCAGAGGAGGCGCAGGAGTTCATCAAGAAGATCAAAGAAGAAGAAGAGACTGGTGGGAGCTAAGCATGAACAAAATATAAGGTAGAATAATTAAGCATTTGCACAGGCATCTGACTGACTTGAAGTAAATAGTAAGTTTACAAAATATAGATTGTATTATATATTAAAAAAACAAAACAAACAAAAAAAAAAACTATGATGTACAAAGTTGTTAAAAATTTTGGAGTTAAGTTGGAAAACTACAGAGGAGAGTTAATGTTACGTCATTAAAAGCAGTAGAGTTAGGGTGATTGGGAGGATGAAGAAGGAGTGGCTTAGGCTGTTCCCCGTGGGTGTGGAACGGTCGATGGCTATATCGGGAGACAGAATTTTTCTTTTGATTTTGGGGGGTTTGCCACAAGTGTGGGAAGGGGAAATTTGTTTGTGTGTAGTTTGTAGGATGAATGTTCAACCACTCATGTTTTTGCTTCTCTGTATGAGCATGTTTACACTGCAAGGTAATCCCAAACTCTCTATTGATCATGGACCAAAGTGTTAATCTTAATTTAACTTCATGGAATTGCAGAGGTCTACAAAATTTAAAAAAAACTTAAACAAGTTATGAATAAAATAAAGGACATGGGTTCAAGAATTGTGTTTTTACAAGAAACTCATCTGATAGAGGAGGATGTTAAAAGAATTAGGAGTAGATGGCAGGGAAGTGTATTCACCTCTTCATTTTCATCCCGAGCCAGGGGAGTTATGACTCTCATACATAAATCAGTTCCTTTTCAAGTGAAAAATGTAATTGGAGACAAATTTGGAAGATATGTAATCATTCAAGGTTCTTTGCTATTAGAAAATATAAATCTTGTGAACTTATATGGTCCCAATATAGATGATCAGAAGTTCTTTGCTAATTTATTTCTCATCTTATCATCACTTACAGGGCAACATATAATAGCAGGGGATTTTAATTGTACATTGAATCCAGGTGTGGATAGATCAACAGGACTGGATTGTACGCACATTGGATGTAGGATGACTATTAATCATTTTATGAAAGAATTGAGATTGTTAGATATATGGAGAGAAATGAAACCACAAGTTAAAGCCTATTCTTGTTACTCCAGTACCTACAAGACATTCTCACGTATTGATTATTTTTTGATTTCCACAGAATTAAGGTCCAAGATTCAAAACTGCTTTTATGATAACATCGTGATCTCTGATCATGCACCCTGTTGTCTAATATATGTAGATAAAAAATTGACAAAGGAATCAGGTAGATGGCAATTTCAGCATAAATGGCTTCAGGATGAGGAATTTGTCAAGTATATAGAAAAACAGATAGACGAGTTCTTTGACATCAATACTACACAAACATCAGCATGTGTAAAGTGGGAGGCTTTCAAAGCTTTTATTAGGGGACATTAGTTATACAGGATCAAAATCTAAGAAGACTCGAGAGGAGAGAGCTAAATTGGAACATAAAATAAAAAGTCTTCAGGAAAAAGTGTATGCAGGAAGTGACCCAAGGTTGGAGAATGAATTACTGATTTTGAGAGCTGAATACGACAAAAAATCAGCGAATAGAGCTGCCTCGAGTCTTCTAAGATTGAAACAATCTTTTTATGAACAAGGTGAAAAATCAGGAAAATTATTAGCATGGCAGATTAAACAATTGGAAATTAAAACACCAATTACCAGTATTATAAGTAATGGACAGGTAGTTATAGATCCTTTAGAAATTAATAGAGCCTTTAGAGATTACTATGAAAAATTATATGATACCAAAAATGAACCTGATTTAACAAAACTAAATGGGTTTTTGAACGAACTATCTATACCGTGTATACCAAATGAAAACAGGGAGATATTGGAGTCTAAAATTAGTCAAGAAGAAGTTGGGCTAGCCATTGATAATATGAAATCAGGAAAAAGTGCAGGACCAGATGGTCTTCCAGTTGACCTTTATAAAAAATTTAAGAATAAATTAATAAAACCTTTTTTGGAAATGGTTTTAGAAGCATTTCAAAATAATAATTTACCATCATACATAAATAATGCCTTAATTATACTGCTGCCAAAACCAGGTAAGCCCTCTAATAAATGTGAAAATATGAGACCAATAAGCCTATTAAACGCCGACCTTAAGATAATCTGTAAAATTTTAGCAAGACGAATACAAGAAATTTTACCAAATATTATTAATCGAGATCAGAATGGCTTTATAAAGGGTAGACAAGGCTTCCATAATGTAAGAAGACTATTTAATATTATTTATTTTAATAAAGAAGCACCGGATACAGCTCTCCTATCATTGGACGCCGAAAAGGCCTTTGATAGAGTTGAATGGCCCTTTCTTTTTGAAGTCCTACAAAGGTTTGGACTTGGAAATAATTTCATAAAATGGGTTCAAATAATATACAATAATGCTACAGCAGAAATCCTAACAAATAACAATATTTCAAAACCAATAAAAATCAATAGAGGATGTCGACAAGGCTGTCCACTTTCACCTTTACTGTTTACTATGGCAATTGAACCTTTAGCGATAGCGATACGTTTACATTCACAAATATATGGAATTAAAGTTGGACCAACAGAACATAAAATCTCCCTGTACGCCGATGATATAATTTTGTTTATGTCGAATCTAAAAAAATCAATTCCAACCTTGTTGAATTTAATAAAGAATTTTGGGGAAATATCAGGATATAAAATAAATAAAACTAAATCTTCAATATTAATGCTAAATGAGACCCAGAGAAATTACCCAGCCCCTGAGGCAAATCAATTCAATGTTGTAAATCAGTTTAAATATTTAGGAATCCAAATTATGCCTAAGCTAGAATCAGTCGCCAGCGTCAACTATGAAGCCTTAATGTCAGATATCAATGAGTTAACTCAGAGATGGATGTCACTACCAATGTCGATGATCGGGAGAATCAATATACTTAAAAGTAATATTTTACCTAAAATACTTTATTTATTTCAATACATTCCCTTATCACCACCTTTAGATCTATTCTCAAGAATAAAAAAAAAGTTAGTGGAATTTATATGGAACAACAGGAGGGCTAGATTACGTCTGTCTTTATTATATTTACCATTTGATCGTGGAGGTCTGAAATGTCCAAATTTTATGTTGTATTATTGGTCGGCACAACTGAGGTCTATGACATATTATTTTTCATCAAATGATCTCCCTCACTGGACTGAAATGGAATCATACAATTTACCTTTACCTCTTCCCATATTCATATACTCAGATTCGGCAAAAAAATTACAAAAACAAGTTAAAAATCCATTTGTAAAGCATATGATCAAAATATGGTGTGAAGCTAAAAACTATTTAAAAGAACCACAGTTATTGTCACAATTTAGTCCAATATGGGGTAATCAATATTTTAAACCAGGGAGAGCAGACGCTGTATTTAAAGTATGGAATTTAAAAGGGATACAAAAGATTCAGGATTTATATTTGCCATGTGCAGACAACATAATGTCTTTTGAAGAGCTGAGGATCAAATTTAATCTCAATAGAACACATTTTTTTAAATATCTTCAACTTAGAAACTTTATTCGATCAAATCAAAATAAAGCTCTCACTCGACCTATTTATTCATCCTTGGAAAAAATGATGATGAAAGATAGTAAAAGAAAGGGTATTATTTCAGAGTTTTATAACTCATTGACACTATCTTCAAGTGAAAATTCACTGAAAAGATTAAACTACTGGAAAGAAGATCTGCAAATTGAAATTTCGGAGGAACAATGGGAATTGGCTTGTACAGAAGCTCAAACCAAATCAATAAATGCACGCCTTAAATTGATACATTTCAAATGGTTAATGCGGATGTATGTTACACCGGAGGAGTTAAATAGATATAACAAAAATATACCAGATACATGCACAAAATGCATGGAAAGTAAAGGAACCCTATTTCATTGTTTATGGGAATGTAGATTAATAAGAATGTTTTGGGAAGAGGTGAGGGTAACAATTGAAAAAATAATCTCAAAACAAATCATACTGAATCCTAAACTGTTTTTGTTGGGTCTGTACCCAGAAAAGCATAATTTTAATAAAAGTGAAAGAACATTCATAGACCTCAGTTTGCTTAATGCCAAAAAATGTATTGCACTATTATGGAAAAAGACTCATAGACCAGATGTGACTCAGTGGTTAAGACAGATGTTAACAAACCTTCCATTAGAAAGAATAACATATATACTGAAATCAAAGGAAATTGTGTTTGAGAATATATGGAGACCTTTTATTGATTATGTAAAAAATTTAAACATAACTCTTGAAGAAGAAGGTGAATGATGTGTGTGGACCTTGTAAATTCCAAACTGGTGAACATAATATGTATACTTATGTATTGGATTGTCTAGACTAAACAGAGGAGCATTGTTGAAGACTTGATTTTGTTGGTGGTTGTTGGTGTTTTTAGTGCATTTTTTTTTTTTTTTGTAGTACTTTAGCGTTAGTGTTTGATTGTTTGTATCATGTTTGTTAAAAAAAAAAAAAAAGGTTCAATAAAGATATTGTGGAAAAAAAAAATAAGGAATTAATCTGCTATTCTACTTTTTGCCCCAAAAGGTGGGTTCAGTTCTACTTTAAATATCTTGTCTTTGTAGTGTATTCAACTGAATACAGGTTGAAAAGGATTTTTAAATCATTGTATTTTGTTTTTAATTTACATTTTACACAACATCCCAACTTCACTGGAACTGGGGTTATATTATCCCCAAAGATTAAATTCTTTATACAGTCTGAAGCTGAGACGTCTGCTGCTAATTGTGAACATTTGGTTCTGTCCCTGTCATATCTAAGATATGACTCAGTACTTGGTGGATTTAGACAGCTGGTCAGACTTGATAACAAATAAGAATAAGTTGGCTAGGATTTAAGATATTTCTGATTCTCACATTTCACACTGTTGTAATAGGTTATATATATCAAGAAAAAAAGATAAAATAGTATGCATTCAATCATGAAAGTCATTAAGGATAAACCAATATAAGAACAATTTTTGCAGCCTTATCAGAAAGAAAAGTTTGCCAGATCCATCTGCGGCATTTTGGCTTTTCAATAGTTATTAACTACTGGTTATCAGCAAAATGGGGAGTTTACAAAAACATATTTTGACTAGCATTTAGAGCTGCCATAACCATCACTAAACATTAGCATCAAACCCCAATGAGCATGAGTTAAATTCAAACAGAAAAATTTGGACTTTTTTTATTGAAAACTGGACTGTAGGTCATTCTGGCCTGACAAAATCATCCAAAGAGTGCTCAGATCTCTTGACCATTGACCTTAAAGTGCTGATGACACGTTTTTGACATTTTTTAGCATGTTGTGTAAACCCAAAAGTCATTGTCCATGATCAATATAATATTTACAACAGTGCCTGCATAAATTAGTCATCATCAAAAAACCGCAGCCGCTGACTGGACTGTGGTGCCACCCACTGAATTAAGGGCGGCACCCCAATGACGTAATCGACAGAACGGGCTCTGGTGTTGTTAACTAGAATGACAGCAGCTTTGTAGCTCACAGATTCTCTGGTTTCTTGTTTTAATTTTACAGCTATGCCTTCGCGTTGTATCGCAGGCTTAGATAAACAGCAGACCATGAAAGACCACATCATACGCTTCAGCTCCAACTGTCATAAGCCTCCTCGTGCGCTTTTAGGCAGGAGGAGTGCACAAGGAGGGGAAGGATTAATGGATTTACGCACAGCTTTGACCTACTTTCTGTGATCCCATGCTGACATCTCACTGGTCCAGCCATGTCCCCTCTCTCATTATCACCAGCTGATTCAAACTCCCGCTGATCATCTTTCCCAGTCCTCGCCCAGGTGCTTCTCATCACACCATCACCAGCAGTGCGTGTACATATTAGCAGTCGTTTGCCCGTAACGCACTGCTAGCCAGCAGTATTGTCATCTGTGCTGTTAGTCTGCCAGTATTTTCAGTACTCTCACGACGTTAGTCACTCCATGTTCGCCGTGGTTCTCGTGCGTCCTTGAAGTGATGTTGGCTCTGGGGCGCACCTGTGGCTAACACGTCTCCTCTCATTCGTTCTCTGGGCGATGCCGGCCCCCGAATGCCATCAGTAAGTGTGTTTGTGTTTTTTGTACGTCTTTGTGGAGTGTGTAAATGAAGAGGCAGATTCATTTCAGACGATTTATCACATACTCACATCTCACAAGCAAAGAACAGACTGAACACTTCAGCAGGCACTCTCCTCTTAAGTTTCATGGCATTTCTCCACACACAACATGACATTTGCATCACACTGCATTCAACCCCCTATGTCCTTGACTCCTTCCTGCTATCTCACCAGGAACCTCCTGAGTATTGTTCTCCCATGTTTATCCACTGTCTCTTGTCTGAGATGCTAAATAATCTGACTCCCCCAAGGTGCTAACCCCCCCCCCCCAGCATCTTAGATAGAACAATAGAATAACAGCCCACATGCTGCGATAGAACAATAGAATATCAGTCCACATGCTGCTTGGGCTTCCGTCTCCTCCCGTATCTGCTGTAACTGGGGTTTACCGCCTCCGTGGCGCTGCTGTGCCGGTGGGGGGCTGCTGGGAGTGTGTCTGACTGCGGGTGGGCTGTGACTGGGGGGGGGGCCACTTCGGTCTGTCCGTGTGGCTGCTCTGGTGAATCGTTTCCCTGGGGAGCTCTCTGTGGGGGTCTTCCATGCCGAGGGGCCCTAGCCAACAGCACTTGCTCGTAGGCCATAACGAAAGCGGGTTTGAGTCTGTCTATGCCAATTTTTTCCCTCCTACCCCCCAAGTCTAGCAAAAAATGCTTATCCCCTGTTTCCAGCACTCTGAACGGTCCATCATAGGGTGGGCGCAATGGAGGGCGGTGGGCGTTGTGTCTGACAAACACGAACTTCGCACTCTTCAAAGTTTTAGGCATGAAAACACACGGAAAACTGTGGTGGGCAGGGCCCGGCAGCATGCCTGTGTTTGCGCTACGCTGCAAAAGCTGAGACGGGCAGCTGCCCGGTGCGGGATTATCTGGCAGAAATTCCCCGGGCAGCCGTAGTGACTGCGCAAAAACGAGCTCTGCCGGGGAAGCTTCCAGATCCTCTTTCGGCGCGGAGCGCAACCCCAGTAGAACCCACGACAGCCTGTCTACCCAATTTGCATCCGTCAATGAAGCCCTGAGTGCTGCTTTCAGTGATCTATGAAAACGCTCGCATAACCCATTGGCTTGTGGGTTGTACGCGGTTGTGCGGTGAATTGTAACACCCAGGCTGCGGGCCATCGCGGACCAGAGTTCGGAAACAAATTGAGGGCCCCTGTCCGACGGGACTCCAAAACGCGCCACCCATGCTGTTAAAAAAGCGCACGCTACGTCTGCGGACGTGGTTGCTGCCAGCGGGACCGCTTCTGGCCAGCGCGTGGTGCGTTCCACCACTGTCAGGAGGTGCGTGCACCCCTGTGATGGCGGGAGGGGGCCCACGAGGTCCATGTGAACATGGTCAAACCTCTTAGCCGGAATACGAAACGGCTCCAAGGGAGCCTTCGTGTGTCTGTGTACCTTGGCTCGTTGGCACGCCACGCAGGCTGCAGCCCACTCTTTCACTTGTTTGCGTAGGCTCGGCCACACAAACTTCTCTCCCACCATTTTGACCGACGCGCGCACTCTTGGGTGTGCCAGAGTGTGAACCGACTCAAACACGCGGCGGCGCCACGCGACCGGGACCACCGGACGCGGGCGACCCATGGAGACATCGCAGATTAGGGGGGGGCCACCATCTTGCAGCACCCTGCTCTCCAGCCTTAACCCTGTTGTTCCAGACTGGAGCGCGCGCACGTCTGCATCGCTAATCAGTTTACCCGACACATGTTGAATATCGGTAGTAAACTCTGAGATCGCGGCCAGCTGTCTCTGCTGCCGGCCCGACCACGGTTCTGAAACCTTGGCCATCGCGAATGTTAGCGGCTTGTGGTCCACGAACGTGGTGAAGCTGCGCCCTTCCAGCCAGAACTGGAAGTGGCGTATGGCCAGGTGGAGAGCCAGCAACTCTCTGTCGAACACGCTGTATTTACGTTCGCTGTTGCACAAAGTTCTGCTGAAAAAGGTGAGTGGCTGCCAAGCCCCGGTGACGCGCTGCTCCACGACAGCCCCTATGGCCACGTCTGAAGCGTTGGTGGTGAGCGCTATGCGGGCCGCCGGGTCCGGATGCACCAGCAGTGCGGCGTTTGCCAGGGCTGCTTTAACTTTCAAGAACGCCCGCTCTCGCTCCGGGGTCCATTCGACCCTATCCGCGGGTTTCTGTTTCTTGAGCGCGGTGTACAATGGTTGCATGAGCTGCGCCGTGCGGGGAAGGAAACGGTTATAAAAGTTCACCATCCCCAAAAATTCCTGCAGCGCCCTGACCGTCTGAGGCCGGGGGGAAATCCACCACGGCACGCACCTTGTCGGGCAGCAGGAGCGCTCCTTCCGGAGAGACGCAGTGCCCTAAAAAAAATCAATCTCCGTCACGCTGAACTGGCATTTCACCGGGTTGATTATTAACCCTTGCTCCTCCAACCTCCGGAAAACCGTCATGAGGTGGGTTTCGTGTTCGTCTTCGGACGCACTGGCTACCAGGATATCGTCCAGGTAGACGAACATGAACGGGAGATCGCGCAGCACTGCAATCATCATGCGCTGGAACGTCTGTGCCGCTCCTTTTAACCCGAATGGCATGTGCAGGAACTCGAATAGACCGAACGGAGTTATTACCGCTGTTTTGGGTATGTCCTCAGCGCGCACTGGGACTTGGTGGTAACCGCGGACCAGGTCTATTTTGGAAAAAATGCGTGCTCCGGCAAGGTGAACGGAAAAATCCTGTATGTGGGGAATTGGGTAGCGGTCGTGCGCTGTGGCGTTGTTCAACCTGCGGAAATCCCCGCACGGTCGCCATGATCCCTCAGCCTTAGGGACCATGTGTAGCGGGGATGCCCATGGGCTGTACGAGCGGCTGATGATGTCCAATCTTTCCAGGTTGGCGAACTCCTCGCGTGCTATGGCCAGTTTAGCTGCGTCCAAGCGCCGAGGTCTTGCAAAAACGGGCGGCCCGGTGGTGGTGATAAAGTGCTCCACCCCGTGTTTAGCGATGGCTGTGGAAAACGTCGGGACCGTGAGTGCTGGGAACTGAGTGAGCAGTGTGTGGAACTTACCGCCTGTAGCTGTGACGTTGGCTTGTGCTGTTGGCTGGGTCACTCGAGCTATACAGGGGAGAGAGTCAAAGGACAGTGCATTAACTAGGCGCCTGTTAGCAACATCAACCAGTAAACCATGTGCACACAGAAAATCAGCCCCCAGGGTATGGTAATTCAGTGCTGCTACAACAAAAGTCCACTCATATGTACAGCCGTGTAATGATAAGAGCAGAGTCCTCTCACCAAAGGTCTTAATATCCGAGCCATTTGCTGCCAACATCTCGGGGCCGCTAGGTCCTGCCAGCCGGTCAGCGTAGGTCGGCAGGATGAAACTCTTCTGGGCTCCGGTGTCCACGAGGAAACGCCTCCCCGAGCGTGCGTCTGTCAAGTAGAGCAGCTTGTTCTCTTCACCGAGGGTCGCAGCTGCTACCGACCCCCAGACTTGGTGTTTCCCGAGCGCTTGAATTGGCACGGGGGCACACATCTGCATGCCTTCTCTCCGAAGTGGTGGTGGTAGAAACAGAGAGTGTCTCTCTGGCGCTCCTTGGCCCCCGCTGCTGCTACCGTCGGTGGCTCCTCGCCTCCTCTGGTCGTCTCGCTGGGCTCCGCCGCTGCCGCGTTGACTGTGATCGCCCTGGTGGTGAGGATGATCCGGTCTGCCTCCTGGGCTAGCACACAGTAGTCGCGCGGCCAGCAACGGCGAATTGGCCAGAACCACTCTCGTCACTGTCGGAAGGTTCCGGAGGAAGAGGTGGGCAAACAAAGTGCCCGTTGTCCGTGCCCATTAACGCCAGCATCTTCTCCATCAGGTCTACGGCCGAACCATCTCTTAACTCGGTCCGCGTCAGGAGCCTCTCCGCTCTCTCACAGTCCGAGAGCGTGTAGCGCTGGATGAGCGCAGCATTGAGCGCCTCATATTTGCTGGTGGCTGATCAAGCAGGCTCGCTACCTGCTGAGTTGTGCGGGCATCCAGCGCTGCGACCACATGGTAGAATCTGGTGTCGTCTGCCGTTACTCCCCAGAGGGCGAACTGGGCCTCGGTGAGGTGGAAACAAGAGCGCGGGTTGTGCTGCCAGAAATCCGGTAGCTTGACTGAAACTGCACACGCGTGGCTGGAGGTTCCAGTCCGGGCTGTCTGTGGGATGGCTGCCGCCTCGCTGTAGCTTCCTGACCGGGCCGGCTCCGGGGATCTTGCCTCATGTTCCATAATGCGTCTTGGGTCACCAGTGTGAAGTGTGTAAATGAAGAGGCAGATTCATTTCAGACGATTTATTACACACTCACATCTCACAAGCAAAGAACAGACTGAACACTTCAGCAGGCACTCTCCTCTTAAGTTTCATGGCATTTCTCCACACACAACATGACATTTGCATCACACTGCATTCAACCCCCTACGTCCTCGACTCCTTCCTGCTATCTCACCAGGAACCTCCTGAGTATTGTTCTCCCATGTTTATCCACTGTCTCTTGTCTGAGATGCTAAATAATCTGACTCCCCCAAGGTGCTAAATCTTCACCTTTTTGGGAATTGTCTGTCGTTCTATATTAAATGTGCTGTGGTGAGCCCTGCACGTAAATCCTTGTTACTTCATGGAGAGGGATCTCTGTGCCCTGCGTAAGAGCGCACAGAGAGGGAGGATTTACGTGTAAATAACGAGGATTTACACGAGGATTTATGTGCAGGATTCACAACAGCACATGTATTGAACATAAAGACTGATCCCAAAAGGTGAAGACTTACAAAGATACACAGAAACACAAAGAGTAGGCGTTCGGGGCCGACATCACCCAGCGAACATGGAGAGGAGACGTGTTAACCACGGTTGCACCCCAGAGCTGACATCGCTTCAAGATGCGCAACAGAACCACGACTGTGTGGAGTGGCTAACATGTCGTGACAGTGTTGGCAATATTGGCTGGCTGACAACACGGCAGATGATGCACACAAAACATGAACAGCTGACTGTCACTGAGTCTGACTCGCTTGGCACAATGCCCGCTTGGCACGGCTCAAACCCATACGGTTTGATGCTCCCAGATTCTTCATTGTCATCCCATTCTTCGGAACTATAATCATCTGAAGATTGGACAACACAAACCAATTCCAGACTACATGTGCTGGAACCATCGTCGATGTTTTCAACCGCTTCCATCCTGTGTGTACAAAGGGCAGCCAAGTGCTGTGTTCCGTCGATGACGTTACAACATGACCAGGGGTTTTTCCAGCCACTGACGCAATTGGTGATGTGGCGCTCATGAAAACGTTGGCTATTCGTGTGAAAATAAAGTCTGTTTGACTTAGAACTGCACAGACCAACCTATTTCGTCATATTGTATTATGTGTTGAAAAATTAGAGGAAGTCAAAAACGTGTCATCAGCACTTTAAGCACAGCCTCGATGCAGACCCATCCAGGATGTGCTTAATGTCATGGCCTAGAAGGAGTAACAATTTTCATGAAATTATAAATGCCCATATCACCTGATCTTTGACAATGACCTTGACCTTGAGCTCCACCTGGATGCAGACAAACCTGAGGATCATTGTGCGTGAGTTTGTTGAGAATCGGGGCAATTGCCTAGGAGTAACAATTTTCATAAAATCACATAAGCTTTGAGATCTTCTGGCCTTTGACTTTGAGCACAACCTTGATGCAGACCCCACTGAGGAGCCTTGTGAATGATTTTATTAAGAATCAAGGCAATTGCCTAGGAGGAGTAGCAATTTTCAGAAATCAGCTAGGTGCACAGATCTCCTGACCTCTGACCTTGATCTTGAGCACAACCTGGATGAAGACTTTCCTGAGGATCATTGGTGTGAGTTTGTTGAGACTCGAGGGAATTGCAATTTTTCTGAAATCCCATAAGTGCTCAGATCACCTGAACTTTGATCTTGACCTTGAGCACAAACTGGTCTGCAGACCCACCTGAGGATCATTGTAAGTTTGGTGACCACTGGGGCAATTGCCTGGGTGGACAGACAGATGCTGAATTATTGCATTAGCTCCTTTCAGCTTTGCTGGAAGGACCTAAAATATTTATTTTAGAAATATGGTAAACTTGGCTCAAAGGAAATTTTATACAGTCGTGTGAAAAAATTAGGACACCCCCATTAAATATTCAGCTCTTTATTAAGAAATGTTCATATATTGATCTCTAATCTTGTTTTTATTTATCTCTGGAAAAGAATGTGATTTAATTGCAGGTAAATAAAAATTAACCTTGTTTTACTCATTAAACAAAAGATATCAACAAAACTGTGTATTCTAACTGAGGAAAAACTTAGGAGACCCTACCACCTAGTAGCAAGTGTTACCTCCTTTGGCTCAAAATAACTTCAGTGAGACGCTTCTTGAAGCCATCTACCAGTCTCTGACATCTGTCTGAGGAACGTTTACCCCACTCTTCAATGCAGAATTCTTTCAGCTGCGAGGTGTTTGAGGGATTTCTTGCATGTACAGCCCGTTTCAAGTCACCCTACAGCATCTCAATGGGATTAAGATCTGGGCTTTGACTCGGCCATTCCAGGACTCTCCATTTCTTAGTTTTTAGCCAGTCCTTGGTGGATTTACTGGTATGTTTTGGGTCATTGTCTTGTTGCAGGGTCCAGTTCTGCTTCAGCTTTAATTTTTTTATAGATGGTATCACATATTCCTCAAGCACCCTCTGATACACGGTAGAATTCATAGTGGATTCTATGATGATGAGCCGGCCAGGTCCTGCTGCAGCAAAGCACCCCCAATACATGACACTTCCACCTCCATGCTTCACAGCTGGTATGAGGTTCTTTTCCTGGAATGCTCTACTTGGTCTACGCCAAACAAGTCCTCTGTTCTGGTGTCCAAATAATTCAATTTTAGACTCATCTGTCAAAAGAACATTATTCCAGAAGTCCTGGTCTTTGTCTACGTTCTCTCTGGCAAACTTCAGCCAGGCCTTCATGTTTCTCTTAGAGAACAAAGGTTTCCTCCTTGCACGCCTTCCATGCAAGTTAAACTTGTGCAGTCTCTTTCTTATTGTAGAGGCATGCACTTTCACATCAACAATAGAAAGAGCCTGCTGTAGGTCCTGTGATGACATTTTAGGGTTTTTGGAGACTTTTTTTTAGCATCTTGTGGTCTGCTCTCAGGGTGAACTTGCTTGGACGGCCAGACCTGGGCGTGTTGGCAGTTGTTCTGAATGTCCTCCACTTGTAGACTATTTTCCAGACAGTGGAATGGCTGATTTCAAATTCTTTTGATATCTTTTTAAATCCCTTACCAGACTCATAAGCTGCTACAATCTTCTTTCTGAAGGCCTCAGACAGCTACAGTGTTTCGATCTCACCATGGTATTCACTCTCACTTCAACAGTTAGAAGCACACCAAACTAAATGTCTGAGGTTTAAATAGGACAAGCCTCCTTCAAAATGCTGAGTAACAGTGTTCTAATCATGTGCACCTGATGTGATATGACTGTGTGCGATTTTAGCCATTGTGGGAATAAATGTGGGGATGTCCTAATTTATTCCTCACCAGAAATTGCATGTTTTTAGAATTGCATTTTACAGAATTTTTTGAAAAGTCTTTTCTTCAGTTTTAATTATTTATTTATATTACTTCTCCGAGTATTGTTAAAATTGATATTAAATATCCATGTCCAAATATGTAAAAAAAAATCCACACAGGCTTTCATAGGGTGTCCTAATTTTTTCACGATTGTATTTGATTTAATACATACTAGAAAGTAAACACCTCAGCTTTCTTCATGTATGGAGCAATAATTTCTATATACAACTTTGCTCTTGTGTATGATTTGTTTTCTTTTGACTTTCTGCTCACACAACTGCCTGCATGGTTTGAAAGGAAGAAAACTACAGCTTTAGCCTATACCATTTTCAGATCATCTGTTTTATTTAAGATAAGCCTTTATTAGGCTTTTACATTTACATTGCAAAAATAAATTTATTTACCAGTGTTAGACTTAAAGGGTACCTGTGGTGGTCGTGAAAAAAAAAAAGAGATTATATTGAGCCCATGTCTCACATTCTAGTTCAAGTTTAAGTTGAAATTCATGTTCAAAGCAATTTGATATAAATCCATTGCTGATGTGCTGGTTCAGCTATGTCAGCAAAACATGGGTGCAGCCATACTAGCGGCTACATGGCCTGCCAGGACGCTTCCTGTGACGTAATATCGTTGGCACCGCGATCTGGATCAATACTGGCTGAGCCTGGAGTGCCCGGATGAGCAGTGGCTTTCGGGATATTCAAATTCAAACGTTTATTTCAAACTCAGGGTTCATATTAAATGCAGAACTAAAACGAGTAGAAAATAAATAAATAAATGCTTAAATTCAGCGGGTCGTCTTGTCTGATCTGAGCTCGTAACGGCTGCCAGACGGCAGATGATTCGGCTCCTCCCTCGCCGCAGCAGAGGCGAGGGAGGCAGAGCAGCAGACACTCGGCGCTCTTGTTACAACAAAAACATACAATGCGATATGGATATCGCAACATGGCGGAATGTAAAGCCTTTGGATGTCTCAATAATAAGCGAAAAAACAAAGATAAACACTTCTTTTGTGTACCCAAACCCAGCTCACCTTGTCAGAAGATCGGAGCAGAAAAGTGATTGCGCAATCTCGGAGCAGGGCACAGACGAATCCTTTCAGACGAAATTGCGTTGTGTGTGAGGACCACTTCATCACTTTAACCCTCAGAAGACCTTTCTGGCTCAAACCTGTAGCCATGTTGGACGAATTCTTCCTCAGAGTCCGACAATTCAGCCACAATAGAATAAAAACACTCACAACAGCACCCTAGTCTCTCATACAGGCGGAGCATTGACTGTTCAGTAGCAACGAAGTGACGTCACATCCGCATGTGTCATGGCTGTGCGCAGAGTTTTCATTGGCTGGCCATGCCTGCGGTCGTATTTGCATATTTCTCTGGTGGTATATGGCTGGCAATAATTAACCAAATAACGAATACTTTGCCTAATGTTTTTCAAGTTGAATGCGTTTAGACGACCACCACAGGTACGCTTTAAATGTGTTTTATATGCTGTTCCTTTACTAAAAAACTGTGATCCAAACAGAATCATATTGCTTTTATTGTACCATTTACAAGGGTGCCACAAAATGATGATAGTAATACACATATTGGTGATATCATTATTTCCTCTAAATGCTGGTTTAGAGTTGCCATAAGTCATACTACTATCAGCATTTTCATCTGACATGTCAAATGCAAAGATTCCTAATTGTTCCCAATAATTTTTGTACTGCTTGTACCTATTCCTGTAAACCTAAATGTTTGCACTTAGTAATAATTTTTTTGAATGAATGCCCCCCGTGACCCGAAAAGGATTAAGCGGAAGAAGATGGATGGATGAATGAATGAATGAATGAATGAATCTTTATTTCGGATAGATTAAAAGTAAAGATTAAAAGAAAGGAACAGAATAATATAACAAAGGGGAAACAAAAAAAAAACATCTTACAAGGTCAAATTAAACAATAACTCCTCTGATTATACAGTTCAACATAAGTTATCTGAAATGGGTGATGGGTGAAGCCGCAGCTTATATTGCCCACCCATATTCCATCCAAGAATTCAAAAGAAAAACAAGAGCGATTACAATTCAGAACAAAGCTAAGACAAAACGTGACAAAAATCTAAGCAACAACACAACGCAGACTGAATATGATAATCCTTATGTGATTTTACATGTCATCTTGTATATATGTTTGGAGTATTTCTTCCTTTAGTTTTTGTTTAAATTGTCCAAGCATTGTACAGGATTTTAATTCAGGTCCAAAAGCGTTCCACAATCTAACTCCTTGCACTGAGACACAGTGGTGCTTGGTGGTAGTTCTCACTGAAGGTTTTTGAAATATACATGTTCCTCTGAAATGATATTGTTTCTCCCTTATTTGGAACAACTTTTGGATATTTGCGGGCAGTGATAGATTCTTCACTTTAAACATTATTACTGCAGTTTTAAAGTCAACCACATCTTTCAGCTTGAGAGCTTTTGATTTAAGAAAAAGTGGGTTTGTTGGTTCTCTGTAAACAGCTTTGTTTATTATTCTAATAGCTCTCTTCTGAAGCATAAAGACTGGATATATGTTTGTTTTATATGCATTTCCCCATAATTCAGTACAATATGTCATGTATGGGAGTATTAATGAATGATTCAAAGTATATAGTGGGTTGATTCAGCAAATATTTCACTCTGTGTAGTATTGCAATTGATTCCGATATTTTACCTTTAATATAATTAATATGTGACTTCCAACACAGTTTATTATCAATTATTACTCCAAGAAATTTAGTTTCGGATACCCTTTCAATCTCTACACCATTTACACTGAGTTTAGATACTGAGTTGTTGTGATGGTTGTTAAAAATTATAAATTTTGTCTTACTTAAATTGAGCGTTAATTTGTTTGAATAAAACCACAGTTTAAGCTTTCCTAATTCCTTTCCGAGTGTATCCAAAAGTCATTCCAAATTGCTTCCACTGCATAATAAATTAGTGTCATCGGCAAACAATATTAAATCCATTTTTCCCGAAACTTTACATATATCATTTATACACATATTGAATAACAATGGCCCCAAAACTGAACCCTGTGGGACTCCACAAGTAACCTTCAGTAACTGCGAGTTTTTGCTACCAACACATACGTACTGATATCTGTTCTTTATGTAACTACATAACCAGGACAGTGCTAACCCCCTAATACCATAATTTTGTAGTTTCTTTAACAATAATTTATCATCCACTGTATCAAATGCTTTTTTTAAGATCCAGGAATACCCCAACTGAATACTCTTTATTTTCAACAACAGTGGATATTTTTTCTATAAATTCCATTAGAGCAAATGTAGTTGTCCTCTTGTGTCTGAACCCATATTGCTGCTCACACAATAAATTACTCTTCATTATAAAGTTATCAGTTCTCTCACAGAATAATTTTTCAAGTATCTTGGAAAATTGTGGCAATAGTGAAATAGGTCTATAGTTTGAAAATTCCCCTCTGTCACCCGTCTTGTATATCAGAATTACTTTAGCTATTTTCTTTGCACTGGGAAATATACCTGTTTGGAGAGACAGGTTACAGATATATGTCGGTGGCAAGCCAAGTTTCAGAGACTGTGACAGCTGTAAATTTTCTATCTAGCTGTTTTAAATAGTCCTTTATCTGTGGAAAGTTTTTGTTAAGACTTCTACTGTTGAAGTGTACTACTGATAGTTTACCATCTAATTGCACTTGACTTTTAAATTGCTTTTCAGTATAATATTCACAATGATTATGAATATTATTGAAGAAGTGGTTATCAGGATCAATATCATTCTCCATCTCTTGTAGTTTATGTTCAGCATAATGGCATATTTTCAGAGTTTGAATTTCCTCACTCTGTGTCAAATGACTTCCTCCAACTGGGGATAATTGATGTCTACTAAAGTCAGTCGTAAGTTGTTTTTTTTTTTTTTTAAAGTACATTAACATGGTATATCACATTTTTTCTTTTCTTGATCAGAATGTTTTTGCTCATTGACAAAAAACACAAATCATTAAAATATTGCACATTTCTAAAAACTGTAATTTTTCTCAGTCTGACACAGGCCAAACAGTTGGCTACTTGTTTGTGCATCATTGCCCCAAAAGGATATAACACAGGAAAAAAGCAGAAATAAACCAAGCTATATTGATTGGTAATCAGTGTTTGGAGTACTGTCACGCCACTACTTTTGCAGTAACGTGCTGTGTAACAAAATTACTGTTTAAAAATTCAGTAATGCATTACAGTTACTGAAATTTGATCAGATGCGTTACTCCTTTTATTAATATGGATAGATATTTTTAGTGCAAATAAATACAAACTGACCCTACGTAGCCGACGCAGCCGTCGGTAAACCTGTTGCTGAGTGGAGGAAAAGATGAAGCTACTTTGTTTTTGTGGAAATAGACTAAATAGATTATTTTTCCTTTGTCACGGTTAAGGACAAAAAGCATACTGGTGGGTTGCAAGCTAAATGCAGTCGAGACCGACTGCAATTTTAAGAAGCACCTAAGAACAGCAACAAGGTCCAACAAAACTAATGCTATGCTATGTTAACACCGTGTTAGTGGATTTATGCTATCTGAACACCCACGGCTGGATTTTGAGCACAGCTATGCATCTGGACAGTTTGTGACCCAGCAAGAATTAAATTGATTGGTTGCCAGATACGTTGTTACAGAATGAAGATCTGAACAGTCATTTTCCATCAGACAGCTGAGACTGTCATCCACTGAAGTTAAAACACATTTACTTGCTACCTGGATAAAGATTATTCAAAAATGGATTTGATCTCCAAAAGAACTGGATCATGGCTCTGTCACAGCAGACATTTGGACTGTGGATAATGGACATTTTCTCTGGATCATTGCACATCGGATTAAATCCATAATATTAAAGGTAAGAAACGTTGACAGCTTTATGCAGTGTTGCCAACTCACTCTTTTGGAGTGATTCTCACTCTTTTTCCCTCTCTCTCACTCCACAAACCCCATTTCTCACTCCAAAAATGAGGAAATTACTGGCAATTTTGTGCTGATTTTCTTCAGATTTTTCCCACAGTAATAGCTCTCAAGACAGGATAAAGCAGACTGAATGTGTTCTAAATGCTCTGTCTGAAACAGTCTGTTTTCAGCCTGACATTAATATGCCCGTAATGTAATCCATTAATTAAATTATCTTCCTATGTGTGCAAGATGATTTAAGTATGCATTTAAAAGTAACGTGAAAGTTACTTTCCAAGTAACTAGTTTTTTTTTCTTTTTTCCACAATATTTTTATTGAACCTTTTTTAACAAACATGACACCAACAATCAAACCCCAACACTAAAGTAAATTAAAAATAAATGTTCTAAAAACACCAACAACCATTAACAAAACAAGTCAAACAATGCTCCTCTGTTTAGCCTAGGTAATCCATTGCATAAGTATACATATTATACATATCATATCATTCACCTTCTTCTTCAGAAGTTATGTTTAGTTTCTTTACATAATCAATGAAAGGTCTCCATATGTTCTCAAACACATTTTCCTTTGATTTCAATATGTATGTTATTCTTTCTAGTGGAAGGTTTGTTAACATCTGTCTTAACCACTGAGTCACATCTGGTCTATGAGTCTTTTTCCACAGTAGTGCAATACATTTTTTGGTGTTAAGCAAACTGAGGTCTATGAATGTTTTTTCACTCTTATTAAAGTTATGCTTTTCTGGATACAGACCCAACAAAAACAATTTACGATTCAATATGAGTTGTTTTGAAATTATTTTTTCAATTGTTACCCTCACCTCTTCCCAAAACATTCTAATTTTTCTACATTCCCATAAACAATGAAATAGAGTTCCTTTACTTTCCATACATTTTGTGCATATATCTAGTATGTTTTTGTTATATCTATTTAACTCCACCGGTGTAACATACATCCGCATTAACCATTTAAAATGTATCAATTTAAGACGTACATTTATTGATTTGGTTTGAGCTTCTGTGCAAGCCGATTCCCATTGTTCCTCTGAAATTTCAATTTGCAGGTCTTCTTTCCAATAATTCAGTCTTTTCTGTGAGTTTTCACTTGAGGATAATATCAGTGAGTTATAGAACTCTGAAATAATACCGTTTCTCTTAATATTTTTCGTCAAAATTTTTTCCAAGTATGAACAGGTAGGTCGGGTGAGAGCATTATTTTGATTTGATCGAATAAAATTCCTAAGCGGAAGATATTTTAAAAAATGTGTTCTATTAAGATTAAATTTGGCCCTCAGTTCTTCAAAAGACATTATGTTGTCTGAACGTGCCAAATATAAGTCTTGAATCTTTTGAATCCCTTTTAAATTCCATAATTTAAATACAGCATCCGCTCTCCCTGGTGTAAAATATCGATTACCCCATATTGGGCTAAATTGTGACAATAAGTGTGGTTCTTTTAAATATTTTTTGATTTCATACCATATTTTGATCATATGCTTTACAATAGGATTTTTAACTTGTTTCTGTAATTTTTTAGCCGAGTCTGAGTATATGAATAAGGGAAGAGGTAAAGGTAAATTGTATGATTCCATCTCCGTCCAGTGAGGGAGATCATTTGATGAAAAATAATATGTCATAGACCTCAATTGTGCTGACCAGTAATACAACAAAGTTTGGACATTTCAGACCTCCACGATCAAATGGTAAATATAGTAAGGACAGACGTAATCTAGCCTTCCTATTGTTCCATATAAATTCCACTAACATTTTTTTAATTCTTGAGAATAGATCTGAAGGTGGTGGTAAAGGAATGTATTGAAATAAATATAGTATTTTGGGTAAGATATTACTTTTAAGTATATTAATTCATCGACATTGGTAGTGACATCCATCTCTGAAGTAACTCATTAATGTCTGTCATTAAGGGTTCATAGTTGATACTAGCAGCTGATTCTAACTTAGGCACAATTTGACCAAGTAACTAGTTACTTTAATCATGCAGTAATTGGTAAAGTAACTCAGTTACTTTTGAAAAGAAGTAATTAGTAACTGTAAGTAGTTATTTTTTAGTAACTTGCCCAACACTGCCGGTAATATTCACAAACTTCCACAAAACAACACCCATGCAGCTTACATGTCAGTACCCAGCTCACTGTTATTGCAGCCTCAGCTTTATCACCAGTGGATAAACTTCTTGTTTGACAGTTCCCCATTTTAAAGCTACTCAGATATCTAAACTTTTTAAATTATTTCTTCTACTGCTTGTTTGCTCTACCATAAATTATTCTTTAAGGAATCTTATGGCTTATTATTTGACCACAGGCCCAAATAACGTGAGAAAGTAGCATAGGGTAGTAGCCAGCAGCAACATCAGTAACAAAGTGGGGCGTGTTTTAAGATCCCTTACACATTAAGCCACTAGTCATTTTAGGTACAAATGTTACCCTATTTCTTTAAGTTCTCATTGAGGAAAAAAGACAAATACATTCTCTTTTTTTAATGACTTTTTTGCGGATCCTGTTTCCCCGACAAGGGTTGGTACAATCCTTTCCTATCCTGAACTGTGTCTGTCAGGCAGTTTGTACCTAGGACACAAACAAAATAACATCTATAGAAATGTACTACAACAGATAGCCATACTGAAGTTTATCACTGTAAATAAAAAAAAATATGGAAATGTATGAATAAATAAGTTTAGAAATTGATCTTTTATTTAGGAAAGGTACAAAGCAAATTGCTTTTGGCTGAACAGATGGCGATTTTGGCAGCTAAAGCAAAAGGATGCTATTACTTTGCAGGTCTAAGTATAACAGTGTTACAAAAAATGAGTCAAAATATTTTTAAAATAATACCAATGCACTTAATTAAAATCCAGTCATGACACAAAACATAAAATCACAATTCTAACACTGGAGAGACTTTTCGTGTAAAATTACAGCAGTATTTTTAAGCTGTAAATTTTGCCCCATTATGGTGCAGAGAAGACTAACTAGAAGCTAAAAACAGCTAACGTTAGCCGATGCTAGCCGGTTACAATTCATACCTAGGCTAGACGTACTATTAAATGTAAAAATGACAGAATAGTATTTATGTTGGAAATTTTGGAGACATTTTAACGCGTTTCTGATTCATAACATAGACACCAGTAGTATGTGGGGAAAAGTTTCCGACGGGCCCTTCCGTTAAAACCTCCTGACAGGTATTTAGCTTTTTAGCTACTCCAACTGTTACCTTTTCTATGGGAGCCTGCCGGTGAGCTGCCAGAGACCGAGCCAGGGACAGGACGGTGTTAAAGTAAAATCCTCTGCTTCCTCCTCCATACACAGACATGTTTGAAGACGCCTTTGGCAGGGCTACTCAAACACGACAAACATCCTCCTTCCTCTGAGGCGTCCCGAGAAGAAGGTACAAGCCTTCACTGACAGCTACGGCAGAGCCAAGGACCAAAAAAGAGAAAAACAAGGTCAGCATGCAAAATCCAAGATACTTAGAAGTATAAATGCAGAATTCGGATATTTTATGTGAAGGAAGGATACTGGTATAATTTATGCTGTACCATAACACATCATATTATAATTCAAGAAATCTCTGCGTGTCTGTCTGTCTGTATGTCAGTGTTTCTTCTTCTTCTTCTTTTAGATTTGATTGGCGGTTGGCAACCAGCTCACAGGTGCATTACCGCCACGTACTTCACTCTATATCATCACTCTGTCTGGTCAGGAGCTCAGTCTCATTTGTACTCAACTCTTTGTTTTGTGATCAGTGTACGAATGTCAACAAAAAAACTTAACTGGTGAGGGGACCTAGATAATGCAATTCTCCACTCAGACTGAATAGCGGAGTAGGAGACGCTTACTGTAAAAGCTGTTAATTGGATATGCAAGACAGCCTGTGGTTTCTCCATAAGAATGCATGATAATATGCCTTCTCCTCCGGGTTGCATAATAATGCACCGACAGGCTGGGTGACAAAGGGAATTGTTATTGTAAGTCTATGTGTTGTAATGTGAACCCCCCAGGTCGTGAGGCGAGAGAGACTTTATTAATCTCTCTCTCTCTAACATCAGTTAACAAGAAGAATGACCCAGGTCGCTGGCATCTCTCTTTTATACCAAAGTCTGCTCTGCCCACTGCCTCGCCTGCTAATTCCTCCCTCTACACTGGTGACCCTTGACGCATAATGGAACTCGACGCAAACACCCCGGACATGACCCGGTCTGCAGGCGCCAGCACCGTGTGCACCATTTCGGTCAAGCTCCCAGACTTTTGGCTACATGACCCGAAGTCTTGGTTCCTCTACACCGAGGCCCAGTTCGCGCTCCATGGAGTGACGGCGGATGACACTAAATACTACTACGTGGTTGCAGCGTTGGATGCACGCACAATACAGCAGGTGGCGAGCCTGCTCCAACAGCCCCCAGCCCACGACAAATATGACGGTCTCAAGACCGCGCTGACCCGGCGCTACACGCTCTCAGAGGGAGAGAGAGCGGAAAGGCTCCTGACGTGCTTCGAGTTGGGAGACGGGTTGGCGGTTGAATTAACGGAGAAGATGTTGTCGTTAATGGGCACAGATGACGGGCATTTCCTCTTTGCCCACCTTTTCCTCTGGAACCTCCCGACAGCGGCCAGAGTGGTCCTTGCCAATTCGCCGCTGCTGGCCACGCGCAACTACCAGGCGCTGACACAAGAGGCAGATCGGATTATCCTGGCAACCAGAACCTTTGCTGTGAACGCAGTGGCATCTGAACGCAGCGGCATTGGAACCCAGCGAGACAGCCAGCGTGAGCGAGGAGCCAGCGGTGGTGGCCGCAGCGGAGGCTAAGAAGCACTGGAGGGACACGCTTTGCTTCTATCACCTCTGCTATGGAGAAGACGCATGCTGATGCGTGCCACCGTGCCAGTTCAAGCGCTCGGGAAACGCCAAGGCCGGCAGTCAGTAGCAGCTGCGACCGCCGGTGACACAAACAAGCTGCTCTATGTGACAGACTCACGCTCGCGGAGACGGTTCCTCGTGGACTCTGGCTCCCAAAAAAGCCTCATCCTGCCGTCCTACGCAGACCAGCTGGCGGGAAGTAGTGGCCCCGAGCTGGCCGCCGCAAATGGCTCAGACATTAAAACTTTTGGTGATACGACACTGACTAAATCCTTGCACGGCCGTACATACCAATGGACATTCGTCATAGCGGCATGTAACTTCCCCATTTTAGGCGCAGATTTTTTGTGTGCACATGGACTATTAGTTGATGTGGCTAACAGATGCCTGATTAACCCAGTGTCTTTTGATTCTCTGCCCTGTACAGCTAGAGGAGCCAGGTCCACAACACTAGCCAACATCACAGCTCCAGGGGGTAAGTTCCACACACTACTCACCCAGTTCCCAGCGCTCACGGTTCCAACGTTTTCAGCGGCTGTCACTAAACACGGGGTGGAGCACTTCATTACCACCACAGGGCCACCCGTTTTCGCATAACCTCAGCGCCTGGATGGAGCTAAACTGGCCAGTGCGCGTGAGGAGTTTGCCAACTTGGAAAGGGTGGGCATCATCAGGCGCTCAAACAGCCCATGGGCATCCCCGCTACATATGGTGCCTAAAGCCGAGGGATCGTGGCGACCATGCGGAAATTTCCGCAGATTGAACAACGCTACAGTGCACAATCGCTACCCAATCCCCCATATTCAGGATTTTTCCATTCACCTCACCGGGGCATGCATTTTTTCCAAGGTGGACCTGGTCCGCAGTTACCACTAGGTCCCGGTGCACGCAGAAGACATACCCAAAACGGCAGTAATAACCCCGTTCGGTCTTTTTGAGTTCCTACGCATGCCTTTCGGGTTAAAAGGTGCAGCACAGACATTCCAACGCATGATGGATGCGGTGCCGCGTGATCTGCCGTTTGTGTTCATCTACCTGGACGACATCCTGGTGGCCAGCACGTCCGAGGACGAACACGTAGCCCACCTCAGGATGGTTTTCCAGAGGTTGGAAGAGCACAGGTTAATAATCTACCCAGCGAAGTGCCAGTTCGGAATTACGGTAATCGATTTTTTGGGCCACCGCATCTCACCGGAGGGCGCGATACCCTTCCGGACAAAGTGCGCGCAGTGGCAGATTTTCCCCAGCCTCAGACGGTCAGGGCACTGCAAGAGTTTTTGGGGATGGTTAACTTTTACAGCCGTTTCCTCCCCCGCACAGCCCAGCTCATGCAGCCGTTGTACGCCGCGCTTAAGAAACAGAAACCGGCGGACAGAGTCGACTGGACTCCTGAGCGAGAGCAGGCGTTTTCCGAGGCCAAAACAGCTCTAGCAAACGCGCACTACTGGCGCACCCGGACCCGGCGGCTCAGCTAGCGCTCACTACCAATGCATCGGACGTGGCCATAGGGGCCGTCATGGAGCAGCACGTCGCCGGTTCTTGGCAGCTGCTCACCTTTTTTAGCAGGTCTTTGCGCGACAATGAGCGTAAATACAGCGCGTTCGACAGGGAGTTACTGGCTCTCCACCTGGCCATATGCCACTTCCAGTTCTGGCTGGAAGGGCGCAGCTTCACTGCATTTGTGGACCACAAGCCACTAACATACGCTATGGCCAAGGTTTCGGAACCATGGTCGGCCCGGCAGCAGAGACAGCTGGCCGCAATCTCGGAGTTTGCGACCGACATTCAGCATGTGGCCGGTAAACTCAACGTGGTGGCAGACTGCCTCTCGCGAACATTAGTGGCCCCAGTCTAAGTAGGGATAGATTACGCGGCCATGGCCGCTGAGCAGATTGGCGATACGGACGTTTGTGTGCTCCAGTCTGGACCAACAGGGTTAAGGCTGGAAAGCAGAATACTGCAAGACGGGGGCCCCCCCAATCTGCGACGTCTCCACAGGCCGCCTGCGCCTGGTGGTCCCACACGCTTGGCGCTGCCACATTTTCGAGTCAGTTCACTCCCTGGTGCACCCAGGAGTGCGCGCATCAGTCAAAATGGTGGGAGAAAAGTTTGTCTGACTGAGTCTGCACAAACAAGTGAAAGAGTGGGCTGCAGCCTGCGTAGTGTGCCAACGAGCCAAGGTGCACAGGCACACAAAGGCCCCCTTGGAGCCGTTCCATATACCGGCTAAGCGGTTTGACCACGTTCACGTGGACCTCGTGGGCCTCCTCCCGCTATCGCAGGGGTTCACGCATCTCCTGACAGTGGTGGACCGCACCACGCGCTGGCCTGAGGAAGCTCCCACCGCGTCCGCAGAAGTTGCACACGCTTTTTTGACGACATGGGTGGCATGCTTCGGCGCCCCTTTGGATATCATGTCTGGCTGGGGCCCACAGTTCGTTTCCGACCTCTGGTCCACGATGGCCCGGAGCCTGGGCGTCACAGTTCATCACATGCCTGCATACAACCCCCAGGCCAATGGGTTATGCAAGCGTTTCCATAGGTCGATTAAAGCAGCGCTCAGGGCTTCACTTATGGATGCAAATTGGGTGGACCAGTTGCCGTGGGTTCTATTAGGGTTGCTTTCAGCACCGAATGAGGATTTGGCTGCCTCCCCAGCAGAGCTTGTTTTTTCCAGCCGCTGCGACTCCCCGGAGAATTTTTGCCTGACAGCCCCGTGCCGAACACTGATCCATCCCCTCCTTCACTACATAGCGCAGAGGCAGGGATGGTACCCTTCCCGTCCCACCACTGTTTTCCCTGCGCTTTTGTGCCAAGGACCTTGAAGGATGCGTCATTCGTATTTGTCAGGCACGATGCCCACTGGACTCCGTTGCGCCTGCCCTACGACGGCCCGTTCAGAATGTTGGAACCTGGGGATGAACATTTTGTGTTAGACTTGGGGGGACGCGGAGAAACAATGTGTATAGACAGGCTTAAGCCCGCCTTCATATTAGTAGATGAGCAGGTGGTGTTGGCCCGAGCTCCTTGGCGCGGCCGACCCCCACTGAGAACTCCCCAGGTAAATGACTCGTCAGCTCAGTCACAATGGCATGATGAAGATGTGTCCCCCTCATGGACGCACCTCCAGAAGCGCCCCACCGGCACAGCAGCGCCTCGGAGCCGGCGACCCCCCATGAGGGTTAAGGCTCAGTCTGAGTTTTCGGTGGGGACCTAGATAATGCAATTCTCCACTCAGACTGAATAGCACAGGAGGAGATGCTTTAAAGCTTTTCTTTTAATTGGATATGCAAGACAGTCTGTGGTTTCTCCATAAGAATGCATGATAATATGCCTTCTCCTCCGGGTTGCATAATAATGCGCCGACAGGCTGGGTGACAAAGGGAATTGGTGGAGCTCCTGGCAGCACAGGGCGAAGGACAGAGCTGCATGGAGGAATCTGATCAGACCTAAATGAAACAGTCATTGTCGCCTGCGACAGACTGCTATGATGATGATGTGTTGTAATGTCAACCCCCCCAGGTCATGAGGTGAGTTTGTTTGGTATAAAAGAGAGAAGCCAGCGACCTGGGTTTATTCTTCTTGTTAACTGATGTTAGAGAGAGAGATTAATAAAGTCTGCTCTGCCCACTGCCTCGCCTGCTCATTCCTCTCTCCACACTGCTCAAATTCATTCTACTAGTGCATACCCGAAGGAACCAAGTATAAGCAAGTATTTCTGCATGCCTGTAGAAAGCAAGTGGAAGCAAGCATTTCTGCATGCCCATAGAAAGCTCTGACTTCTGTTGGTAAACTCGGTCCTATGATGTGTCTATGACCGTGTCAGTGTGTCACAACCACAGGACTCGCTAAATGATCATAGGACCGTCTATAATGTTCCTATGATGTCTACATGATGTCTATATGAAATCTTTGTGTGTCTCTGTCACAACCATAGGACTCGCTAGTGATGGGTCCGTCGACGCATGCGTCAAGCTCATAGAGCAAAACCCCATGTCGGTGTGCGTATCGCTTTAAGAAAGTCACATGACCGATACAGGTACTGTATCGGTCACGTGACCGAACACTGACGCGCCAGCGTTTATAAGGAAGCGCATCTGTCAACGGGATGTGTCTGCCCAAAGAATCTCTGATGTGTTGCGGACGGTTCATTGGCAAATTCCTCAAGAATTATGGAGCACGAGCAGCCTCAAGCTAAAAGAAAGGTTTCCGCCTTGTGGGACCATTTTGATCTCATATTGGAAAATAAGGTATTTGTGTTAATTTCCTTGTTGTTTCATCCTGTTCCTCTCAGAGTTTCCACTTGATCTATCTGAATTCCAATTCATTTCCATGTGACTCTTCTATTCATGTTATTTTCTGCAGGTTAAATGTCGCATTTGTTCGACCGAACTTTCATATTTAAACAAAAGCACCTCCTCAATGCTGAGGCCTTATAGGGCCAGGCATGACAATGAAGTCCCAGATACACCCAGGATAGACTCAGGTATACAGCCATTCTACAACTTACTCACTGTTGCTTTATTGGTGAAGGCAGGGTGAAGAAGGGCTGCGTAAACGTTTTAACTGACGCTGTTTCCGCGTTAATTTTTTTTTCCCTCTTAAATAAAAGCTGAAAAAGAATGCTGTTTCATTTTTGCTGATCTTGAATTTTAAACTAGTGGAGTACAAGCAAAAAGATAACGACAGCAGCACTTTTTTAGGGGTGGTGTTTTGTTTTGTTTTTTTGTTTTTTTTTTGCTTTATTGATAATTAATTTCTATTAATTTATTCTTTACTTCATTTTTAACCATCAAGCTTCCAGGAAGCAGATCCTGGATGAGGCTCTGCTGAATTTCATCCTGAAGGACTGCCAGCCCCTCAGCATTGTGGAGAGTGAAGGGTTCAGGGAACTGGTTCAGGCCCTTCAGCCCTCATATGTTTTGCCCACCAGAAAGGTTTGTGTGGAAATTATCTAAAGTAGTAGTTGATATATCCAGTTTATTTCATCTTTAATTTAAATGTATGGATTTGCTTTTGGTTTGACTTGGTGTAATTTTCATACCATCAAACAAATGGTGGCCAAAAAGTACGAGGAGGAACGGGAACGAGTGAAAAAGGAAGTACAGCAAGCTGTGGCAGTGAGTATAACAGCTGACATGTGGGCATCTGTGAACATGGAGGCATACTTGGCTCTTACCTGTCACTACATTAATGAGAATCTGCAGTTGTGTACATCTGTGTTGGGAGTGCAATACTTTCCACAAAGTCACACTGCTGACAATTTGGCCCAAGTCAAAAGGGGCATAACGGAGGACTGGGCCATAACCAATAAAGTGTCTTGTGACCGACGCAGCACCAAACATGATTGCATCCACTAGACGGCTCCAAATTCGGCACTCAATTTACATTGCACATAGTCTCAATTCAGACGGGACCGTCTTCACGACAGCTGTCTGCACCCACTTCAGCCATGTTATTCAGCATTATTTGTTTGTTGTTGTTTGGAAATCATGTACTAAAATGCCAATTTGTTGTTTTTTAGATAACCTTTGGCAACATCTCGACATCGAAGTGGGCAGGCAGACCAAAAGTGCCACAACTGATGCCATCCAGGAGGTGCAGAGATACAGTACCTGGCAGAGAGGGCAATATTGCCAAGGTCCCAGGATCCTATGAGATACTGGGACAACCAAAAGACAATCTATCCAGACCTCTTTCAGCTTGCCTTACAATTTCTCTGCACTCCAGCCTCATCTGTGCCGTGTGAGCGGGTGTTTTCTACAGCTGGAGAAGTTGTCAAAAAAGCATAACAGGCTGAATTTCAAAGCGTTGGAAAGACTTTTTTTTTGAATAAAAATTTGTAAAAAAAAAAAAATCCCAGTCCACAAGCATCCTCATTCACAACATGTTCACTTAGATTTTCACATTATGATGCATGTTCACATTATTTATTGACTGTATCTAAAAATATCAATGATATTTTAAATTAAAATGAAGATATGAAATAATACAATATAAAATACAATGACTTAAATTATATACTGCTCAGAAAAATAAAGGGAACACTAAATATACACATCCTAGATTTGAATGAATGAAATATTCTTATTAAACACTTTGTTCTTGAATGTGCTGACAACAAAATCACGCAACAGCATGTGAAATTGTCAATCAGTGTTGCTTCCTAAGTGGACAGTTTGATTATTTTTTTGAGCAGTATATTATTGTATATACTAGGTCATCAAATCAGTGTCAGTTGAGTCTATCAACTAGGTTGCCTGTAGGGATTTTTAAGATCCAGCAGGTGTCAGTATTCAGTGACACAGTATCAATACAGTTTGGCAATGTGTCAAAACGCATCATGACGCCGAGTCGCCGACTCGCTAAAAGATTACAGGACTGCCTATGATGTTCCTATGATGTCTTACATGATGTCTATATGACATCATGTAGACCATAGGACTCGCTAAAGATCATAGGATCGCCTATGATGTTCCTATGATCTCTGCATGACGTCTATATGATGTCATATAGACACCATAGTCTAGAGTGACCAAAGACAGGCATTACTGAATGAGTGGTGATGTGCTTCCTTACGCCTGCTTTCTACGGGCATGCAGAGTTTGCTTATAGTTGGTTTCTACTGGCATGCACGGGTATGCACTAGTCTTTTTAATTCGGGATACTGACATAAACTAAAAATAAAACCTAGGAGTGTTGTTTATATTAATCATATATCCCATAACCTACATATGTATAAGCATGTTAGAATGTTTAATGATTACATATGTACATCGACCTCACGCCTCAGAACAGGACAAGAGGTCTCAACCGCCAGCGAAGATCAAAGAGCATCCGAGGCGCAGCGGTGGAGACCAGATCGATCGCCCTGACTTCCCAGGACCAGGTGGAAGAGACAGAGGACAATGGAGGAGATCGATCGCCCTGACCACCCAGGGTCAGGTGGAGGAGTAGGAAGACAAAGGAGGGGGGATTAAGCTAATGCGGGATGTCAGCTTTGATGTGCAATGTCTTTTGTGACGTGTAGGTATAAGTATGTAGGTCTGAATGTGTTCGACCTCTTATTCTGCTTCTGCACTGAGATGAGACTTGTTAGAGGAGCGAAGCTGATATTAAACTTTGGTTTATAAATCACATCGCCTCGTTATTCCAAGCTCTTCTACACTGGTGACCAGACGTGAGGATGGAACAGAGACGTTCTCCCGCGATTGACTCATCGGAGGCGACCCAGGCAAGTGCCGGCGCCCATGCAGACAGGGTAACGGATGGAAGACGTTTCCCCAAGGCAGAAGAGAGGGCTCAACCGAGCACCATCCCCAGCCCCCCCGTGAGAGCAGAAGAAAGGCGCTCTCACCCGGCGGACACATCAAGGACGGCCCACACAAGCGCCGTCACCGTCAAGCTACCAGGATTCTGGCAAGAAGACCCGAGCTCGTGGTTCCAGCAAGCTGAGGCTCAGTTTGCACTGGCGGGCATAACGGCGGATGAGACGAAATTTTATCACATCGTCGCCAAACTCGACGCTGCCACGTCAAGATGCGCGCGGAGCATAATCCGACAGCCGCCCGCCCATGACAAATACAGAGAGCTGAAGGCGACCATCGTCGAGAACTTCGTCCCCTCAGCCGAGGAGAGAGCAGAGAGGATCCTGGCGATCTACGGCCACAGAGGATGCAGACCCAAGGCCCTCATGGAGGACATGCTGCAGCTCAAGGAGGAGGACAACGACAACTTCCTCTTCCAACACATCTTCCTCAGCACTCTGCTGCCACACATGAGAGGGACGCTGATCAACATGCGGTGCAGCACCCAGCAGGACTTCCGCGCGCTGGCCCGAGAAGCGCAGCGACTCACCAACGCCTGCGGGGAACAGGTGGCCACAGCAGCATCCGCAGATGCCCAGAGCAGCGGAGAGCCACAGACAACCGAGCAGAGCCCGCCCACCATGGCGGCAACACGACCAAGACGCAGCAGGCGGAACGACATCTGCTATTACCACCACCGTTTCGCCGAGGGGGCGTACAAATGCGTTCCCCCCTGCAAGTTCAAAAGTTCGGGAAAACGCCAAAACCGAGAACCGTTAACGGCTGCGGTTCTCGGCGAAAAAAATAAACTTCTTTATGTGACTGACGGACACACCGGGAGACAGTTCCTGATCGACACCGGAGCTCAACTGAGCTTTATCACCCCTTCCCACGCAGACCGGGCCATGGGTCCCTGGGGAAATGGGGCGATGGCAGCCAACGGCTCCATCATTGACACTTACGGTGAAAGGAGCCTGCTTCTTTGCATTCACGGCCGCAACTATAGATGGACATTTATTGTAGCGGCGGTGAGTTTTAACTTGTTGGGTGCTGATTTTTTGTGTGCACATGGGTTGTTAGTCGATCTAGCAAATAGGCGCTTGGTTAATGCACTGCCATTTTATTCTATTCCCTGCTCAGCTCGAGTCTCTCCACCACCCGTGCAGGCCAGCGTCACAACAGCAGGAGGGAAGTTTGACCAACTCCTCACCCAATTTCCAGCACTCACAGTTCCAAAATTTTCAGCAACAGTAGCGAAACATGGGGTTGAACACTTCATTCCCACAACAGGCCCACCCGTGTTCTCCAAAGCTCGGCGATTAGACATGACCAAGCTCGCCATAGCATGGGACGAGTTTGCCACCCTGGAAAAATTAGGCATTATTAGACGCTCGAAAAGCCCCTGGGCATCGCCACTCCACATGGTCCCGAAAACCGACGGTTCTTGGAGACCGTGCGGCGATTACCGCAGATTAAACAACGCGACAGCGCATGACCGCTACCCAATTCCTCACATCCAAGATTTTTCACTACATCTGGCGGGTGCGCGCATTTTTTCTAAAATAGACCTGGTCCGCGGCTATCACCAAGTCCCCATCCGAGCGGAAGACATTCCTAAAACGGCTGTAATAACCCCTTTCGGTCTTTTTGAATTTTTGCGGATGCCGTTTGACCTCAAAGGCGCTGCTCAAACCTTTCAGCGGATGATGGACGCGGTATTACGCGATCTCCCTTTCGTGTTCGTCTACCTCGACGATATGCTGGTAGCCAGCTCGTCGGAGGAAGAACACGAACAACACCTCACTACGGTTTTTCAGAGACTAGAAGAGCACGGGTTAATAATCAGTCCAGCCAAATGCAAATTCGGCGTGTCACAAATTGATTTTTTGGGACACAGAGTTTCACCAGAGGGGGCAGTCCCATTGCCAGACAAAGTTCGCGCAGTAAAAAATTTTCCACGACCGCAAACGGTCAAATCGCTGCAAGAATTTTTGGGAATGGTTAATTTTTACAACCGTTTCCTCCCCCGCGCAGCTCAACCCATGCAGCCCCTGTATACCGCGCTCAGAAAACAAAAGCCTTCCAACGCGGTCAAATGGACCCCGGAGCGCGAATGCGCCTTCGCGGAAGTAAAAAGTGCTCTAGCGAACGCCACATTGTTGGTTCACCCTGATCCCTCGGCCCGCATCGCACTAACCACAGACGCTTCAGACCTGGCCATAGGGGCAGTTATGGAACAACACGTTGGCGGAACCTGGCAACCTTTGGCATTTTTCAGCAAATCGTTAAACCAAACGGAGTGTAAATACAGCACTTTTGACAGGGAGCTGCTAGCGCTTCATTTATCCATCCGCCACTTCCAGTTCTGGTTAGAAGGGCGGCGTTTCACGGCTTTTGTAGACCACAAACCGCTCACCTTTGCGATGGCTAAAATTTCAGAACCATGGTCAGGCAGGCAACAAAGACAGCTAGCTGCGATTTCAGAGTTCACCACAGACATTCGACATATGGCAGGCAAACTTAACGTGGTAGCAGACTGCCTCTCTCGCGCTGTGACATCGCCAGAGTGCGAGGAGACAGATTATACTACCTCAGCTGCAGAACTCTTCGCCAACGCGGACATGTACGCGGCCCCAATTCACGTAGGGTTAGATTACGCAGCCATGGCAGAGGAGCAAAGCAGTGACGCGGACGTGCGCGCACTCCTGTCTGGACCAACAGGGTTAAGGCTGGAGGAAAGGGGTTTACGCGACGGTGTACCCCCCCTAATCTGCGACGTTTCAACCGGCCAACCTCGCCCGGTAGTCCCAGCTGCATGGCGCCGCCGTATTTTCGACTCAATTCACTCCCTCGCGCACCCAGGTGTGCGCGCCTCGGTTAAAATGGTCGCCGAAAAGTTTGTGTGGCCCGGCCTGCGCAAAAATGTAAAGGAATGGGCAAAAACTTGCATGTCTTGTCAGCGCGCCAAAATACACAAACACACAAAAGCCCCTCTAGAGCCTTTTCGAATCCCAGCTAGAAGGTTCAACCACGTTCATGTCGACCTCGTGGGACCACTACCTTCGTCTCAGGGTTTCACACACCTGTTAACAATGATAGACCGTCCTACACGCTGGCCTGAGGCAGTCCCTCTGGCGTCAACCACAGCGGTGGAAGTCGCTCGCGTTTTTTTGACAAACTGGGTGGCGTGTTTCGGCGTCCCATCGGACATCACGTCCGATAGGGGGCCTCAATTTGTCTCAGAGCTTTGGTCAGCCATGGCCAGCAGCTTAGGGGCGACAATTCACCGCACCACCGCTTATCACCCTCAGGCTAATGGGTTATGCGAGTGCTTTCACAGATCTTTAAAGGCCGCCCTCAGAGCCTCACTAACGGATACAAATTGGGTAAATAAACTCCCCTGGGTTTTATTGGGGTTGCGTGCTGCGCCTAAAGAGGATCTAGACGCCTCCCCAGCAGAATTAGTTTTTGCACAACCTCTCAGACTCCCAGGTGAATTTTTACTAGAGAACCCAGAGCCTGGGCATCTTCCAGCCATGAGGCTTTCAGGCAGCAGCAGACCGGACACTCTCCCCGGACCGGCACACCACTCTTTTCCACGGGTTTTTGTCCCCCAAGCTTTAAAAAACACAGAATTCGTTTTTGTTAGGCATGAAGCTTTAAAACTAACCCTCCGTCCACCATACGATGGACCATTCAGAGTGCTGGAACCTGGTGATAAGCATTTTGTGCTTGATTTAGGGGACAGAAAAGAAACAGTCAGCATTGACAGACTTAAACCTGCCTTCTTGTTGAGAGACGAACCTGCACGGTTGGCGAGAGCACCTCGGCGGGGTAGACCCCCCAAGAAAAAAGACTCAGCCCCCCTGCAGGGAACAAATAACCACTCTCCTCCCCAAGCTGCAGATTCCTTACAGGAAGGTCCCGCCGGGACGCCCAAACGGACCCACAGCAGATTCGGGAGAAGACTAAAACCCAGACGGCACAGGGACTGATACAAATTAACCTAAAGTTGTTAACTATTTTATCAGATTGTGCTGTGACAGTTTTAAGACTGATTTGTGATATTACTACGCTGTTATGATTACCACTGAATTCTCTACAGGAGCATAGCTGCTGGAAAGTTGTTTTTTTTCCCCTTGTCAAGAGGTTTAACAGTTGGTATGTCATAGAAATTATCTTAAACTGTGGACTTTCTTTTATTGTCCTTTTCTTAGTCGTTTGGGGGGGCTGTGGTTTATATTAATCATATATCCCATAACCTACATATGTATAAGCATGTTAGAATGTTTAGTGATTACATATGTACATCGACCTCACGCCTCAGAACAGGACAAAGGTCTCAACCGCCAGCGAAGATCAAAGAGCATCCGAGGCGCAGCGGTGGAGACCAGATCGATCGCCCTGACTTCCCAGGGCCAGGTGGAAGAGACAGAGGACAATGGAGGAGATCGATCGCCCTGACCACCCAGGGTCAGGTGGAGGAGTAGGAAGACAAAGGAGGGGGGATTAAGCTAATGCGGGATGTCAGCTTTGATGTGCAATGTCTTTTGTGATGTGTAGGTATAAGTATGTAGGTCTGAATGTGTTCGACCTCTTAGAGATGAAACTTGTTAGAGGAGCGAAGCTGATATTAAACTTTGGTTTATAAATCACATCGCCTCGTTATTCCAAGCTCTTCTACAGGAGTCACCGAGAGAGTGCATACCTCCACCATGGCTGCTTGTCATTGTACTGTGCATGGTTTGCTGTGTATGGCTTGAATGACAGTTTAAAAATGATGTTATGGTTTGCTATCTGCTTTCTTGTCCACTGATGAAAATGTATCAACTGATAAGTCATCTATATATTTTCCAGTTGCCCTGTGGAAGATGAAAACAAACGAGACAGCGAACAGGACGACACTCGAACTTTATTCAACTTCCAACATTAAACACAGAAAAAACTTCCCCCGGGGTCGGTGGGCGCCTCCTTTTATACCACTTGATTTCTGCCCCATGAGACCCAGGAAACCAAAAACAATACACACAGTGCACAAAGCCTGTCCGGCACATTGACATTACAGAACACGAATCCTGCTTCTCACTCCCTCTCATACTCTAGCGAACTCCGGTGTCTCCTGACTCACCAGGGTGCAGCTAGTCCTTTCTGTTACATCTGAGACCCCCTGGTGCCACTTCCTCCTTCAGTCCTCTGCCCCCCCCCCCCCCGGCTTCCAACTCCCCACTCAGTGCCACCACACAGCCCCCCCCCCCTTCATCCCCGAACACCCAGAAAGGGGACTAACCCCCCGGTCCCTTGAGCTTGAGCCGGCACCCATAGCAGCTGTAGTGGGGGGTCGCCGGTCCGGTCGAAGCGCCCTCCCTAAGAGGTGTGTGGGAGGGCATGTTGGTCTGTGGAGGGGAAGAGGGTGTGGGGGGGGCAGGTTAGCTTTGTGAGTGCAGTTCTCTACCGAGGGAACACCAACTTGCGGAACCACCGTCGGTGGGCATCCGCGCCGGGCAGCTTGGGCCAACACCACCTACTCGTCTGCCAACACATAAGTGGGCTTCAGCCTGTCAATGCAGACGGTCTCCTTACGCCCCCCCAAGTCTAACACAAAATGCTTTGCCCTAGTTTCCAGCACTTTGAACGGTCCGTCGTACAGTGGACGCAGCGGGGTTCTGTAAGCTCTTCGGGATGAAGGTGTGGGGAAAACAATGGCGGGCCAGGCCCGGCACGTTAGCAGCCTCTGTACTGTATAAAAATTGCACGGGCGGGTCGGTCCCGGGTGCGGGGTTTTCTAGTAAAAATTCCCCGGGGATCCGCAATGGCTGAGAAAAAACAAGTTCTGCCAGGGAGGCTGCCAGATCCTCCTTAGGCATGGAGCACAAACCTAACAGGACCCAGGGTAGGCGGTCTACCCAGTTTGCATCCGTGAGTAAAGCTCCGAGCACTGCCTAAAGCGACCTATGAAAACGTTCACATAACCCGTTAGCCTGGGGGTTGTACGTGGTAGTGCAGTGGATTTTGACCCCCAGGCTCTGGGCCATTGCGGACCAGAGTTCTGAAATGAACTGCGGACTCCTGTCGGAAGTGATGTCCGATGGGGATCCGAACTGTGCAACCCAAGCCGACAAAAAAGCCCAAGCCACTTCCGCGGACGTGGTGGAAGCCAGCGGGACCACTTCAGGCCAGCGCGTGGTATGGTCCACGATTGTCAAATGGTGCATGAAACTTTGCGACGGCAGGAGGGGGCCCACCAAATCTACGTGGACGTGGTCGAACCTCCTGGCTGGGATTTGGAACGGCTCAAGGGGGGCTTTGGTGTGCTTGTGCACTTTGGCCCGCAACATACGCTGCAGCCCACTCTTTCACGTCCCTGCACAAGTGAGGCCAGACAAATTTCACCCCCACCAGTTTAACCAAGGTGTGCACGCCAGGATGTGAAAGGAAGTGGACTGACTCAAAAATGTGGTGGTGCCAAGAGCTCAGAATCACCAGGCGTGGGCAACCAGTGGAGACGTTGCAGAGCAGGGGGGGGCACCCTTCTTGCACTACCCTGCTCTCCAGTTTTAACCCAGTAGGCGCGGACTGGAGCACACAAATGTGAGCGTCCCTGGTTTGCTCCGCGACCATGGCAGGGAAATCTATTCCCATGTAGACCGGGGAGACTAACGGGCGCAACAGGCAGTTGGCCATGACATTAAGCTTACCGTCTACATGTTGAATGTCGGTCGTGAACTCTGACACCGCGGCCAAATGTCATTGCTGCCGGGCCGACCACGGTTCTGAGACTTTGGACATTGCGTACATTAGCAGCTTATGATCAACAAACACGGTGAGCCCGTGCCCTTCTAGCCAAAACTGGAAATGGCACATCACCAGGTGGAGGGCCAACAACTCTCTGTCAAACATACTGTATTTGCGTTCATTGTCACGTAAAGTATGGCTGAAAAGTGAAAGCGGCTGCCACAAACCAGAGACATGTTGTTCCACCACTGCCCCTATGGCAACGTCAGACATGTCCGTGGTGAGTGCTATCCATGCTGACGGGGCAGGGTGGGCTAGCAAGGCGGCGTTAACGAGCGCTGTTTTGGTGTCTGAGAAGGCCCAGACTCGCTTGGGGGTCCAGTCAATGTTTTCCGCAGGCTTCTTTTTTTTGAGCACGGCCTACAACGGTTGCAGCAGCTGGGCTGCTCAGGGGAGGAAACGGTTGTAAAAGTTGACCATGCCTAAAAATTCCTGCAGGGCCCTCATGGTCTGCGGATGCGTAAAATCCAACACGGCATGCACCTTGTCAGGCAGCGGAATTGTGCCCTCCGGCGAAATGCGGTGACCCAAAAAGTCAGTCACTGGCACATCGAACTGGCACTTCGCCAGGTTAACAATTAGCCCGTACGCTTCCAACCTCTGGAAAACTAGTTTGAGATGGGTGAGGTGTTCCTTCTCAGATGCGCTAGACACCAAAATGTTGTCTAAGTAGACAAAAACGAAAGGCAGGTCATGGAGCACCGCGTCCATCATTCTTTGGAATCAGAATCAGAATAAGCTTTATTGCCAAGCATGTAAAAAAACACATGAGGAATTTGACTTGACATTGGCGTGCATATAAGCGCAACACAACGACACAGCAGCCGTAAACAAGGCGCTTCATCAAAAACAGTGAGGGATAAGAGGGGGAGGGGGGGCAGGGAATGACACATTAGGCGAGAGAAAAAAACTTCATTATCAGAATACAACTTATAGTTGTGTAAGCAGATTATGATTACAATGAAAAAACCTCTCAGTGGCACGGAGCAGACATCAACCTCACATAACAGAGACAGCAGAGAGAACAGTGGATGTGTGTGTTCATCAGTGTAAGTGAATCAGTCGTGTATGTTGAATGCAATGAGTGTCAGTTATCAGTTACTGGTGGACAGCAAAAATCTTCTCTCAGCTGATGTTATGTCTAGTGTCTGAAACTTAGAGGAGCATGTCCTTGTGAGATCAACTCTCAGTGCATGGCAGGTGGAAATTCTCTGAGCCAGTCACATGCGCTGTCCTTGAGAGTTCAGATTACTGTACGCCAGATTGTTTATGAAGGAGAGAAATCAGCCAAAACATTTCCACTGCTTATCTTCAACCAGGAGGACTGAGTGCTGAGGGTGCCGAAAACAAGGTCGAATGAGCACAGTTACTCAGAGAAAAACTTTTCATCTCTTATGCGTTCAGTGCTCCATAATTTCCATCATTGCCAGGCTTTAAAATCATTTCCTGAAGTACTCCCAGCGCCATCGTGATGTTGCCAATCTTCCTGTTCAGTTCTCCATTAGCCGTTATCAGAGTCCTCCCCAGCTGGTCAAATTGATGAAAGAGCTTCGCGGGGTCAGCATTTTGATAAGCTCTGTCCATCTTCTTCAATTTTCGATACACCAGGACTATCCCAAAGCCGATCAGTAGAAGTCCTGAGATCGTAGCACCGAGTAGGTATATGTCTTCTACATCTTCAATTGAAAGGTCGCACAGACACATAAGTTTCCTATTATATGTGTCTCTTATATAACCCGCAGCAGCAGTACCTGCAGGACAGGTGGGCTCCCCCGGGCCCGATTTCCTCGTTGAAAAGACAGTGTCAGTTGTGTTCAAAGCCCAGCTTACCAAATCCATAATTTCCGTTAGGATCAAGAATCAGCAGTAGAAGAATCAGCCAAGAAGAACGACGCAGACACAGACAATAGCAAGCTGGGATCCAGTCAGTTAGGGAAGGAGAGGGAGGGAGCAGGAGGAGTGAAGAGAAGCGTTTGTTCTCTCTGAGAGCCGGAAGCAGAAAAAAAAAAAAAAAAAAAGGAAGGTTTGCGCTGTGCCCTTTAACCCAAATGGCATGCGTAAAAACTTGAAAAGGCCAAACGGAGTTATTACCACTGTTTTGGAAACGTCCTCCGTGTGCACTGGGACCTGATGGTAACCGCAGACCAGATCCACTTTCGAAAAAACACGCATCTCGGCCAGATGCACGGAAAAATCCTGGACGTGCGGGATGGGATACCGATCGTGCTCCATGGCGTTGTTCAAGCGCCGGAAATCGCCACACGGTCGCCACAACCCATTGGCCTTGGGCACCATGTGTAGCGGGGATGCCCATGGGCTGTTGGAGCACCTAACGATGTCCAGCTGCTCTAAGTTGGTGAACTTTTCGCGCGCCCTGGCTAGTTTAACTGCGTCCAGGCACCGAGGTTACATGAACACCGGCGGGCCTTTTGTGGTTATGAAATGTTCAACCCCGTGGTTAGTTACTGTAGCAGAAAAAGTTGGAACCGTGAGTGCTGGGAACTGTGAAAATAAATGCTGGTACTTACCTCCTGGAGCTATAATGTTAGCCTGTGTTGTTTGTCCAACTCCCCGAGCTATGCAGGGCAAAGAGGAAAAAGAGACAGCATCCACTAAACGTTTGTTAGCAACAACGACTAACAACCCATAAGCACATAAAAAATCTGCGCCTAAAATGCGGACAGAACATGCAGTTTCCACAAAGCCACACTGGTAATTGTGTCTGTGTAAGCATACCATCAGCATCCATTTACCAAACATCCTGATGCTGGATCCGTTGGCAGCTGTGAGCTCACTTCTGCTGCCTCCTGCCGATCTGTCCACGCTGACTTGCAGAATGAGGCTCTTCTGGGAGCCAGAGTCCACCAAGAAATGTCTTCCCAAGTGTGTGTCTGTGATGAAAAGCAGTTTGTTCCTGTCGCCAGTGGTCGCAGCTGCTACTGACTGCTGGCCATGCCGTTTCCCGGCTTCTTGAATCGACATTGGGGCAGAAGGCGTTGGGCATTCAAGCTGAAATGGCAGTGACAGAAACAGAGGGTCCCGTTCCTGCATCTCTTGGGGTCCGTCCCAACCACCACCAATGCCTCCTTGACCTCGCTGGAGTCCTTCATGGATGCCGGTGCCGTTGCGTGCACACTGAGAGCTCTGGTCGCTAGGATGATGCGGTCTGCTTCCTGCGCCAGAGTGCGGTAGTCCTTGGTTACCAGCAGCGGCGAGTTGGCCAGGATCACCCTTGCTGTAGCAGGTAGGTTCCTGAGGAAGAGGTGGGTGAACAGGAAGGATTCGTCATTCTTCCTCATCAATGCTAACGTGCTGTCCATCAGCTCCACACCTGATCTGTCACCTAAATCTGAGCGCGTTAGGAGTCCCTCTGCTCTCACTGTCCGACAGGGTATAACACTGAAGTAGCATCTGCTTGAGCGTGTTGTATTTCTCCCTGGGCCAGCGGCTCCTGGAGCAGGCTAGTCACTTGCTGCGTTGTGCGCACATCCAGCGCAGCGACCACATGGTAATATTTGGTGTCATCCATTGTGATCCTGCGGAGTGTGAATTGGGCTTCTACATGTAGGAACCAAGTGGTTGGATTGTGAAGCCAGAAGTCTAGGAGCTTGACTGTGACAACGCATGCCACGCTGGTGTTCTCCCTCTGGGTTGTCTCCAGGGCGGTGCTCGGCTTGTTCTCCATTGCACGTCTTAGGGTCACCAATGTGAAAGATGAAAGCAAATGAGACAGCGAGCTGGACGATACTCGAACTTTATTACCGGAGTGGTGGCTTAGTTGGTAGAGCATCCGCCCCACACCCGGGAGGCAGGGGTTCAAATCCCGGCCAGGTCATGCCGAAGACCATATAAAAGTGGAACTTCCTGCCGTCCAGCTTGGTGCTCAGCAATAATGGAATGGAGGAGGGAAATCTGTGGCGGCGCCTTGCATGGCAGCGGCCCTCTGATTCTGCACTTGGGGTGTGTGTGATTGACACTGTAGATAGGTAAAGCACAATCTCATTCTACTGTACATGATTGGTTGTACGGTTGAATGACAATAAGGGTGATTTAATTAATTAATTCAACTTCCAACATTAAACACAGAAAAAAACTTCCCCGGGGTCTCTGGGCACATCCTTTGATACCACTTTATTTCTGCCCCATGAGACCCAGGGAGCCAAAGACAGTACACACAGTGCACATAGCCTGTCTGGCACATTGACATTACAGAACACAAACCCTGCTTCTCACTCCCTCTCATACTCTAGCGAACTCCGGTGTCTCCTGACTCCTCGGGGTGCAGCTAGTACTTTGTTACATCTGAGACCCCCCCGGTGCCACTTCCTCCTTCAGTCCTCTGTTCCACCCCCCCCCCTTCCGACTCTGGGTGGAGAACCCCCCACTCAGTGCCACCACAGCCCATTATTTTTCATTATATTAGCACATACACACCTTTCAGCTGCTCCCTATTCAGGGTCACTTCAGCAAATCAGTCTGCATATTTGACTTGGCAAGGATTTTTATACTGGATGCCCTTCTTGATGCAGTCTTTATGGCTGTGTTGTGAGACATGTATATGTTGGACACTGCATATGTGATTTAACCACGATGAAGGAGAGCCAGCCCCCTGCGGTGCGGAGCCACAGAGCCTGGACCCCCTGCGGAGGACAGGGGACAGAAGACTTCCTGACCACTGAGGCTTGGGAAGAGAGAAGGGGGAGTTATGTAAATAAAAGGCTAATGAATGTGAATAAAGAGACTTTGATATAGATGTGTGATTTCCCCCGCGAGGGAAATGGTTTGATGTGAGAATGTTTAAATGAGAGAACTTTGGTGTGTTCAGCCTCTTTGTTCGCTGCTCAAGAATAAGAGCAGACAGTGGAATGATTTCTTGAATAAACTGAAATGAAAGACAATTCGGTTTCGTTATTCAAGTCTCCCCACATTGGTGACTGACGACGTTGAGAATGAACGAAGAAATTCTCAGGGTCCCGGACTCACAGCGCTCAGAGCTGGCGAGCGCAGTGGCCGTTAAGCTGCCTGATTTCTGGCAGGATAACCCATGGTCGTGGTTTCTGCAAGCAGAGTCGCAGTTCGCGCTCGCAGGAGTAACGGTGGATGACACTAAGTTCCACCATGTCATCGCTAAACTGGACAACAGCACAGCTCGGTGCGTGCAAAGCTTGGTGGAGCAGCCACCCGCGACCGACAGGTACGGCAAGCTGAAATCCACCCTCATCAAGTTTTTCACCCCCTCGGCTGAAGTGAGGGCGAGGAGGATCCTGTCTTTGCTAGACCAAGGTGGACACAGGCCGAGCGCCCTGATGGAGGAGATGATACAGCTGAGAGGGTTGGACAACGATGATTTCATTTTTCAGTTCATCTTCCTCTCCAACCTCCCGGCGCATGCGAGAAGCACGCTGGCCGGCAAAAAGTGTCACACCCTGGAGGAGTTCCGGGAGCTGGCCCAGGAGGCAGACGGGATCCTGGACGCCTGCGGCGGGCAAGCAACCACAGCAGCGACCCGAGACAGCGGGGAGCCAGAGGCGGCAGAACCAGACTGGCCGACGACGGCGGCAACACGGCCGCGACGAGGGGGAGCCAATAGCCCGGCGACGGAGGCGCGGGCACGACACAGCGGAGGAGAAGATCTCTGCTTTTACCATCGGAGGTTCGCAGAGAAGGCACGCAGGTGTGTGCCGCCCTGCATCTTCAGGAGTTCGGGAAACGGCAAGACCGGGGGTCGCTAGCAGCTTCGACCCTCGGAGAACGCAACAAGCTGCTCTACATCACGGATGCGCGCTCCGGACGAGTGTTCCTCATTGACACCGGAGCACAAGTGAGCTTCATCACCCCAACATACGCGGACCGGGTAGCTGGACCCCACGGTGACGGAGCTACAGCGGCAAATGGCTCGAACATCAACACCTACGGGAGAAGGACCTTGCCTTTATGCTTACATGGCCGCACATATGAATGGACTTTTGTAGTAGCGGCGGTGAGTTTCAACATGTTGGGCGCGGATTTTTTGTGTTCACACAATCTGTTAGTTGATCTTGCTAATAGACGGCTGGTAAATGCACTCTCTTTTTACTCTCTCCCCTGTTCAGCTCGAGTGTCCCCGCCACCAGTACAGACCCACGTCGCTACAGCAGGTGGTAAGTTTCACACACTCCTCACCCAATTTCCAGCGCTCACTGTGCCCACTTTTTCAGCGACGGTCGCGAAGCACGGGGTGAAACACTTCATCCCCACTTCTGGTCCTCCCGTGTTTGCAAAAGCTCGGCGCTTGGATGCAGTTAAGCTCGCCATTGCGCACGAGGAGTTCGCCAGCCTGGAGAGGCTGGGCATCGTTCGTAGGTCGAAGAGCCCGTGGGCTTCGCCGCTGCACATGGTACCGAAAGCCGATGGCTCCTGGAGACCGTGCGGGGATTACCGCAGGCTAAACAACGCTACGGCACACGATCGTTATCCCATCCCGCACATTCAGGATTTTTCGGTGCACCTGGCGGGGGCGCGCATTTTTTCAAAGATTGATCTAGTTCGCGGCTATCACCAAGTCCCGGTCCAACCGGAGGACATTCCTAAAACAGCGGTAATAACCCCGTTCGGACTTTTCGAATTTTTACGCATGCCGTTTGGTCTCAAAGGGGCGGCGCAAACATTTCAGCGGATGATGGATGCCGTGTTACGCGATCTCCCTTTCGTGTTTGTGTACCTCAACGACATTTTGGTCGCGAGTACTTCAGAGGACGAACACGAAACGCACCTCACAGCAGTTTTTAGGAGGCTGGGAGAGCACGGCTTAATAGTTAACCCAGCCAAGTGCCAGTTCGGCGTTGAGCGGATTGATTTTTTGGGTCACCGCGTCTCTCCGGAGGGAGCGGTTCCGTTACCAGAGAAAGTACGCGCGGTAGCGGATTTTCCCCGTCCACAAACGGTCAAATCACTACAGGAATTCTTGGGGATGGTGAATTTTTATAACCGGTTCCTGCCCCACGCAGCTCAAATCATGCAACCGTTATATGCCGCGCTCAAAAAACAAAAGCCGACCCAGGCGGTCGAATGGTCCCCGGAGCGGGAGCGCGCGTTCACAGAGGTTAAAAAAGCCTTGGCTGACGCTGCGCTCCTGGCCCACCCAGACCCTGCAGCACGTATCGCGCTGACGACAGACGCTTCAGATTTAGCCATAGGGGCCGTTATTGAGCAACAGGTAGCCGGAGTTTGGCAGCCTTTGGCTTTCTTTAGCAAATCTTTAAGCGCGGCTGAGCGAAAATACAGCGCGTTTGACAGAGAACTGTTGGCGCTGCATTTGGCTATTCGTCATTTCCAGTTCTGGCTGGAAGGACGGTGCTTCACCGCTTATGTGGACCACAAGCCGCTCACATACGCCATGGCCAAAATTTCAGATCCGTGGTCCGGCAGGCAGCAGAGGCAGCTGGCCGCAATCTCGGAATTTACCACTGACATTAGGCACGTCGCGGGCAAATTCAATGTAGTAGCGGATTGTCTCTCACGCGCGTTCACGACCCCGACACGCGCAGAGGCAGAACGGGCCACCGTGACCGCGCCGCAGGAGAGCGGCACGGTGGCGCGCGCAGCCCCGGTGCACGTGGGTATAGATTACGCAGCCATGGCAGCGGACCAGGGGGCGGACGCAGACGTGCGCGCGCTCCAGTCTGGACCAACAGGGTTGAGGCTGGAGAGCAAGTGTTTACAAACCGGTATGCCCCCCCTGATCTGCGACATGTCGACGGGGCGCCCGCGTCCGGTGGTTCCGGCCACGTGGCGCCGCCGTGTTTTTGACTCGGTCCACTCACTGGCGCACCCGGGGGTGCGCGCGTCGGTGAAACTAGTGGCGGAAAAGTTTGTTTGGCCGTGCCTGCGCAAGCACGTGAAGGAATGGGCAAAAACCTGCATTTCCTGTCAACGGGCCAAAATTCACAGGCACACAAGAGCCCCGTTAGAACCGTTCCGCATTCCGGCCAGAAGGTTCGACCATGTGCACGTCGACCTTGTGGGCCCCCTACCGGCATCACAGGGGTTCACGTATCTTTTGACAATGGTGGACCGCACCACACGTTGGCCAGAAGTGGTCCCACTTGCGACGACCACGGCCGCGGAGGTGGCTCGCGTTTTTTTAACGGCTTGGGTGGCGCGCTTCGGGGTTCCGTCGGACATTACGTCCGATAGAGGACCGCAATTCATCTCTGAGCTGTGGTCAGCGATGGCCAACGGCTTAGGAGCCAGAATTCACCGCACTACGGCTTACCACCCTCAGGCTAATGGTTTATGCGAGCGTTTTCATAGGTCTTTGAAGGCAGCACTCAGAGCGTCGCTCACGGATGCAGATTGGGTAAATAAACTTCCATGGGTTTTATTAGGGTTGCGTTCTGCGCCTAAAGAGGACTTAGACGCCTCCCCAGCGGAGCTGGTATTCGCACAAACTCTGAGGCTGCCGGGCGAGTTTTTACCAGAGCACCCAGAGCCCCCACCTCTCTCTGCTCTGGGACCGTTAGTCGGCACGGGGGCAGACACGCTCCCGGGTCCGGTTCATCACGCTTTTCCACGAGTTTTCGTCCCCTAGGCTTTGAAAAATGCCGATTTCGTTTTTGTCAGGCGCGAAGCCCTTAAAGCAACGCTCAAACCACCTTACGAAGGGCCATTTCGAGTGCTGGAGGCAGGTGATAAGCAATTTGTGCTAGATTTTGGAGACAGAAAAGAGACAGTCAGTATTGACAGACTAAAACCTGCTTTTGTCATGAAGGACGTGTCTGTACCGGTCGCGGTGGCGCCTCGACGAGGCAGGCCCCCGCAGAGGGCAATTAACCACTCTCTTCCTCAGTCAACAGACCCGAAGCAGAACAGCACCGCAGGCAAGGCGGGGCCAACGCACAGCAGATTCGGCAGACGGCTGAAGCCCAAGCGGCGCACAGACTGAATGTTGGTGTGGATTATTCAGTAGTGAGTAAGGTGCTATTAAATTTTGGGAATTAGTCTGTTCTTCATCGTTTGGGGGGGGGGGTTATATGGCTGTGTTGTGAGACATGTATATGTTGGACACTGCATATGTGATTTAACCACGATGAAGGAGAGCCAGCCCCCTGCGGTGCGGAGCCACAGAGCCTGGACCCCCTGCGGAGGACAGGGGACAGAAGACTTCCTGACCACTGAGGCTTGAGAAGAGAGAAGGGGGAGTTATGTAAATAAAAGGCTAATGAATGTGAATAAAGAGACTTTGATATAGATGTGTGATTTCCCCCGCGAGGGAAATGGTTTGATGTGAGAATGTTTAAATGAGAGAACTTTGGTGTGTTCAGCCTCTTTGTTCGCTGCTCAAGAATAAGAGCAGACAGTGGAATGATTTCTTGAATAAACTGAAATGAAAGACAATTCGGTTTCGTTATTCAAGTCTCCCCACAGTCTTCCCCATTGTACCTAGGCTTGGACCAGCACTAGGAGTACACTGCATTTGTGCATCCCCCTGTGACTGGGAAACCAACTTTCCTTTCCCCATTCATTTATGCTGAGCATCAAGCTAGAAGGTGGAAAGTACCATTTTTTTGGTCTGGTATGACCCACTTGCGACTTGAACCCACAACCTCCTGGCTGTGGGGCGGATGCGCTACCACTAGGCCATATTAGAAAAAAAAAAAAATTAAAGCCCTGTCTAACAAAAAGTGGAAAAGTGATGCAGAATATTCATAGTGATCCAGCTTTGCACCTAAATTTAATGGATTCGTCCTTGGACCACCTCTGATGAATATTTCATCAAAATCTGTCAAGTATTTTTTGCATAATCATGCTTAAAGGCAAACAGACAAACAAACAGCACTGATCACATAGCCTAGAGTCTAGATGAGATTGACATTGTACATAGGAGAAATGTAATTTCATTCTACTGTACATGATTGGATGTATGGATTGAATGACATTGATGGCTTTCTTTCAAAAAGAAAAAAAAACACATAACAAATAAGTGGTGATGTTATAAAGGTCCTTTATCAGGACAGGAATTCTGCTCTCTTCCAGAAAATCCTTAAGGAGAGTGCTCGGCCAACAGTTTGTGATCTCAAGGTCTCCAACATGGCTGAATTAAAACAATTCTGCAAAGATGAGTGGGCCAAAATACCTCAACAGTGATGTAAAAGACTCATTGCCACTTATTGCAAATGCTTGATTGCAGTTGTTGCCACCAAGAGTGGTAATTCAATTCAAAAAATTAAACTCATATTATAAAGATTCATTACACACAGAGTAATATATTTCAAGTGTTTATTTCTTTTAATTTTGATGGTTATGGCTTATAGCTAATGTAATTGCCAAATTCAGTTTCTCAAAAAATTTGGATATTACATAAAATTAATAAAGAAAACCCTGATTTTTAATAGAAATGTTGGTCGACTGAAAAGTATGCCCATGTACACACTCAATACTTGATCGGGGCTCCTTTTGCATGAATTACTGCATCAGCACAGCGTAACATGAAGGTGATAAGCCTGTGGCACTGCTGAGGTGTTATGGAGACAATCGATAGACTTTACTGATCCCAAACTGGGAAATTACAGAGAAACAGCAGCATGACGCAGTAGACAACCCAAACCAACAGATGTATACACAGCATAATAGAAAAGGAGTTACCCTGGGAAGTTCATATACTTAACTTTACATACTCCATATGCTTCTACAAGGTTAAATAGATAATGATCTTTATGAATCTATGGCTCGTACCGACTGTGCAAAGAACGATTTATAAGGCTCAGGGTGAAATGTCAGGTACAAATTAGACTGTAAGATACCATATGGAGCATTGTTATGACCAAAATTCAATATTAGAGTGAGGTATTGTACAGTGAAATGGCATGTGGCCAGAAAGATCTCTGATACCTGACCGTTTGGCAGTGGAGCTGTACCAGTCTGCTTGAGAAAGTGCTCTGCTGTCTGTCTAGTGTGTGGTGGAGGGGGTGATCAGGATTGTCCATGATGGATAACAACTTGTTTAGTGTCCTCCCCTCCACCACAGTCTCAAAGGTCTCTGGCCTGAGTCCAATTACAGAGCCAGCCTTCTTGATAATCTTGTCAAGTCTGTTGGTGTCACTGGCTCTGATACTGCTACCCCAGCAAACAGCAGAAAAGAAGATGGTGCTGGCAACGATGGTCTGATAGAAAAGCTCCAGCACCTCGCTGCGCACATTGAAGGATCTCAGCTTCCTCAGAAAGTAGTCTGCTCATCCCCTTCTTGTACACAACATTAGTATTAGATTTCCAGTCCAGTCCATTGCTGATCACGACACCCAGGCATTTGTAATCCTCCACTACCCCCACATCCTCCCCCATAATCCACTATAGCTGTGTAGGCCTCCTTTTCTTCCTGAAGTCAATCACCATCTCTCTGGTTTTGCTGACATTCAGCTTCAGGTGATTCTGCTCTGCTCAGTCCACAAATCTGTCTACCACTGCCCTGTACTCCCTCTCCTCTCCCCCTCTTATACACCCAACAACAGCCGAGTCATCAGAGAATTTCTGCAGGTGGCATGACTCGGAGTTGTATTGAAAGTCATTGGTGTATAAGGTGAAGAGAAAAGGAGAAAGTACAGACCCCTGTGGTGCTCCCATATCACTAACCTCCACGTCAGACAAGACACTGCCCAGCTGGACAAACTGTGGCCTGCCTGTCAAGTAGTCAGTAATTCAGGATATTAACCCCCATCACCCACAGCTTCTCACCCAGCAGCAGTGGCTGAATGGTGTTAAATGCACTGGAGAAATCAAAGAATGTGGTTGTCACAGTGTCTCCTCCTTCATCCAGGTGCAAATGAGCTCGTTGCAGCAGGTAGATGACAGCGTCTTCAACTCCTAAATGGAGCTGATATGCAAACAGCAGAGGACACAGCCACGTCTTCACCTGCGACCTCAGGTGGGCTAAGACAAGGTTGCTTTGATAGCGGCCTTCAGCTTGTTTGCATTGTTGGGTCTGGTGTCTCTCAACTTCCTCTTGACAATACACCATAGAAAATCTATGGGTTTAGGTCAGGAGAGTTTGCTGGTCAGTTAAGCACATTTATACCATGGTCATTATTAAACCAGGTTTTGGTCCTTTTGGCAGTGTGGCCAGGTGCCATGTACTGCTGGAAAATGAAATCAGCATCTCCATAAAGCTTGTCAGCAGAGGGAGGCATGAAGTGCTCTAAAAATTTCCTGACGAAGAACTTTGCTGTCTTTGGACTTGATGAAACACAGTGGACCAACACCAGCAGATGGCCTATTTTCAGATGAAATTAAATTTTGCATTTTCATTTGTAAATCAAGGTCCCAAAGTCTGGAGGAAGAGTGGAGAGATACAGAATCCAAGTTGCTTGAGGTCAGGTGTGAAGTTTCTGCAGTCAGTGATGATTTGGGGAGCCATGGCACGTGCTGGTGTTGGTCCACTGTGTTTTATCGAGTCCAGAGTCAGTGTAGCCATCTACCAGGAAATTTTAGAGCACTTCATGCTTCCCTCTTCACGCTACCCACTATGAGGTGTTGTCAAGAAGAAACGAGAGACACCAGACCCAACAATGCAGAAGAGCTGAAGGCCGCTATCAAAGCAACAGGGGCCTCCATAACACCTCAGCAGTACCACACAGGCTGATCACCTTCATGGCACGCTGCATTGATGCAGTAATTCATGCAGTAATTCATGCAAAAGGAACCCCGACCAAGTATTGAGTGTGTACATGGACATACTTTTCAGTCGGCCAACATTTCTATTAAAAATCAATTTTTTAAAAAACTAATTTTATGTAATATGCTAATTTTTTGAGAAACTGAATTTGGGGTTTTCATTAGCTATAAGCCATAACCATCAAAATTAAAAGAAATAAACACTTGAAATATATCACCCTGTGTGTAATGAATCTATACAATATAGGAGTTTCATTTTTTGAAATTACTACTGAAATAAAGCAACTTTTTGATGACATTCTAATTTATTGCGATGCACCTCGATGTACAAAGTACTTATAGCCATGTGGGGTCTTCAAACTCAATATGGCCTAACAGATACAACTGAAATTATTCAATCCCCCACTGTAAAATGTGTTTTCAAGATTTATAGTTTTAATGCTTTTGCAGAAAAAAACAAAAATAATAGTAATAGTAATAATAACAATAATAGTTCTATGGATTTGGTATAATTTTACCCTCAAAAGAATTAAAAAAAAAATGAATAGTTTTGTTGATAAATCTAAAGATATGTATCTGAATCCTGTAGTAAAGGTATATTTTATTAAATTTCTTGAGTTTATTACATGCTCCTAAAATCTAGACAGCCAGCAAGTGAAAAAACCCTGAATAAACCCAAGTATGAAGGATGTACATAGACAATACATTTGTACTTATGAAATTTGTCATGTGTAGAGGAGGAAACTGGATTGCAACTTGAATGAAAACACAGTGATAACAATGTGATCCATGTTTATTTGTTATTATTCATATTGGAATTATGTCAGCTGAAGGCACAATGCTTGGTTTTCTCTACAGTGAGGTCCAAAACTATTGGAACACCAAATTTTCACAAGTGTTTCTTTTCTGAAATCAGAGCTCTTGTTTTAGTTTTATACAGTCAATAAATATGCAAGTCATTGAAACTAAGCCAATATTTTTATGACACAATTATATTTACATTTAGTTCACCAGGAGCCCTTACTAAAGCATCACAATAGATCAATAATACATATTCTCGTGCACAATATCTTATTTTACAATGCTCAAACCCTGTTTGAACTGTGTAGGTCATCTACATACAGTCACATTTTCATGTTCTAAATAACATTGTTCATGGGAATATGCGTGATTGCCAGAAGTCGTGAATATATTGCCAAAATTCAATTAGCTAAGTCAGATGTGGAAGCTTCTCCAAGATAACAGAGTAAACAACAGCAACCATAACATGCCAAAGTGAAAACTCGATGTATATTTCAATGAATCATCAATATGATTGTATTCAGTTCAGCCTGGTGTCATGGAAAGGTATATAGTGACACATCTTGTGTGTCAGCTGATTCTGCATTATAATAAAACCCATTTTTAGTTTTCACCAGGAGCTTGGCAAGATTATTTTACCAGCATGAAAGGGGAGCTGGTGATGGATTTGGGAAAAGAGCGGCATCTAGTGGTGGTTAAAGTAACTGCAAGTTAAGTGTTGGCGGTGACCATTTTGATGCGCATGTGTAATGGACGATGAGAGTCTCCCCCTTCCCTCACCCCAAACTAACAACTAACGAACTAACGCGTCTTAATTTAAGCACCAAATAACAAACATAGAAATACATCCATACCCCAACCTTCCCCTTAAACATTGCAAAACATGGAAGTAAAACACCAATTGAAAGCAACAAAAACAGAGTGGTTGTTAACAAAAAGGCACACGTGGGAATTGAGCTCATGCCTCCTGCACCGACTTTACACAAGAGGAAAAAAACGCATATTTATACAAAAAAAAAAAAAAAGAGGAAAAAGGTGTCAAATTTACAAAATGTGCAAATACAGTGATCCCTCACTTATCGCGTTTAATGGGGACCAGAACCGACCGCGAAAAGTGAAAAACCGCGAAGTAGCATCACCCCCCCCCCCCACCAAGGGCGTCACAAGCACTATTTTGCACAAAAAGGCACAAGAGAACAGTGAAAAGTGCCACTAAGCAACACAAGCGATAAAGAACAATGAATGCGGTCTTCCTTCGCTGGGTATAGGCGCTCGGCAGGGAGAGAAGCTGGGTAAAACGTCTCGGCCAATCAGCTTGCGAGGTAAAATGTCTCGGCCAATCAGCTTGCGAGATTCCTGAGCGGTGAAGAGGTGGGCGGAGAGGAGTGGAGCGGTGGTCAGAGAGGTGGATTTTGAGTTGTGCGGGCTCTCCGTGTTGATACCTGATGTTCTAATGTAGTCTCCCTGCCTTCTGCTAGCGCCCGGGCAACTTTCGTGCCATTTTTTCTCAATTTTGAATTTTTGATGAATATTTTTGAAAAATCCGCGATGCACTGAGGGCGCGAAAGGTGAAACGCGAAGTAGCGAGGGATCACTGTATCTAAAAAGTTCTGAACTGAAAGTGAAATAATTTTTTAAAATTTATTTATTTAAAGTCACATTTCTGATAAGACATCGATCCGATGCAATCTACTGAGTGAAACAGACAGACTGTACTAGTCACTCTGGATTGCTCTTGAATACTCAGAGTACCTAAAATGGTAAGAGGGAGAGCCCTACTATTTCGTTGTTGTTCAGTTTACGTTTTTGTCATTTAAAAATTCAGTGCATTTGCAATGAGAAGCAAAATTTAGGTGAGTTACCCAGTGGTGCAAATAGAATTCTGTTGTCCAGTTCCAAATGCATGTCAATTTCTCAATAAAGGAAATAAAGAGGAAAAAACCTCCCTCCACCCCAGCTTTCCCTACCTCCTTACGAATGCTTCTGCACGTCAAAAATTATTTTGGAAACACTATTTCAAGGTGAAAACCTTAAATTGTGTTGCTTTAAAAAAGGTTAGTTGTATGAAAAAAATTGTCTAAATGCTTATAATACAAATATACAACACGTGAAATGACTTTCATTGTAAAAAGTGAAATCCCGAGTATGAGACTTAGTAGTATTCAGTATTTTTTCAAGTTTCAAATATTCCAAATATACCCCAAAATATAATTAGAATGTAAAGAAACACCTCTTTTGCTGTCATGGCAAATATGATAATTTATGACATTGCAGCACTATGAATTCATTTATGATGTTTGCCAGGCTAATAAAGTGATAAATACCAGTTTACACCAGCAGGGTGAGTATAAGCCAGTTTTCATCTCAGAATCAAAAATGCTGTGTTGTAATTTAATTATATTAATTTCTAGAGTAGGGCAAAACGTATAATGATACCAGTTAATTACCGGTTCATTTGGAGTAGACAAACTTGAAGAAGTCATCATGGGTCATCAGTAAAAAAGAACTTTATCAAATTTATTGGGATGAGTGAATGATGATGCTCGTTACTGCCATCTGGTGTTACCAGTAATGATCTGCAGTTTCTACACAGTCCACCTTTAAATCCATGCTGCCAATGCTTGTTTTTTTTTTTTTTTTTTTATGTGATACTGTAATTCTTGTTCAAAATAAGCATAATTTTCTACCAACTGAACAAAGGAAAAATTGGTTTATTAAAACTTAATGATGCTTAAAGATGACCAAGACAATATTTTCATGACAAATATTTTTTAAAAAAGTAATACATTAACAAAATATTTAGAATAGTGTAAAAGTAAAGTCTTTATATTCTTCAAAAAAATAATACATTGATAAAAAAAAAGTTAAATTTATGGGTCTAAAATAATATTTACATCTGAGCACTTGGGCGGCAAGACTCCAATAATATAGATATTTAAACACTAGATAGGACCTGACTAACATTTTCATGGCAAATACAGGTGCCATATTCTGTAGGTAATTATAATAGTTGACAGCACCTGCAGCGTTGTGATAACAGGATACACAAACAGTTGTTAGTTGCATTTATTGTGATCATATAAGTAAGCTATGTATATGGAATGTGATGAGCCTGGCAGCTAGCCATATCGTATCTAGTGAGATTATATTACACACACACACACACACACACACACACACACACACACACACACACACACACACACACACACACACACACACACACACACACACAGTGGGGTAAAAAAGTATTTAGTCAGCCACCAATTGTGCAAGTTCTCCCACTTAAAAGATGAGAGAGGTCTCCAATTTTCATCATAGGTATACCTCAACTATGAGAGACAAAATGAGAAAAAAAAAACCCAGAAAAATCACACTGTCTGATTTTTAAAGAATTTATTTGCAAATTATGGTGGAAAATAAGTATTTGGTCAATAACAAAAGATCATCTCAATACTTTGTTATACCCTTTGTTGGCAATGACAGAGGTCAAATGTTTTCTGTAAGTCTTCACAAGGTTTTCACACACTGTTGCTGGTATTTTGGCCCATTCCTCCATGCAGATCTCCTCTAGAGCAGTGATGTTTTGGGGCTGTCGCTGGGCAACACGGACTTTCAGCTCCCTCCAAAGATTTTCTATGGGGTTGAGATCTGGAGACTGGCTAGGCCACTCCAGGACCTTGAAATGCTTCTTACGAAGCCACTCCTTCGTTGCCCGGGCGGTATGTTTGGGATCATTGTCATGCTGAAAGACCCAGCAATGTTTCATCTTCAATGCCCTTGCTGATGGAAGGATGTTTTCACTCAACATCTCACGATACATGGCTCCATGTATTATTATTGTTATTACTTATTATTCTACACTTATTGCATGTTTTTAGTCTTTTAGTTTTTTTAGTTTATCTCTTTATCTCATCATGTTTTTAATGTTGCAGCATGGCACCGAGACAAATTCCTAGTTTGTGTACTACATAAACAATGGCAATAAATCTGATTCTGATTCCATTCATTCTTTCCTTTACACGGATCAGTCGTCCTGGTCCCTTTGCAGAAAAACAGCCCCAAAGCATGATGTTTCCAACCCCATGCTTCACAGTAGGTATGGTGTTCTTTCTCCTCCAAACACGACAAGTTGAGTTTTTACCAAAAAGTTCTATTTTGGTTTCATCTGACCATATGACATTCTCCCAATCCTCTTCTGTATCATCCAAATGCTCTCTAGCAAACTTCAGATGGGCCTGGACATGTACTGGCTTAAGCAGGGGGACATGTCTGGCACTGCAGGATTTGAGTCCCTGGTGGCATAGTGTGTTACGGATGGTAGCCTTTGTTACTTTGGTCCCAGGTCTCTGCAGGTCATTCACTACGTCCCCCCGTGTGGTTCTGGGATTTTTGCTCACCGTTCTCGACGGGGTGAGATCTTGCGTGAAGGCCCAGATCGAGGGAGATTATCAGTGGTCTTGTATGTCTTCCATTTTCTAATAATTGCTCCCACAGTTGATTTCTTCACACCAAGGTGCTTACCTATTGCAGATTCAGTCTTCCCAGCCTGGTGCAGGTCTACAATTTTGTTTCTGGTGTCCTTTGACAGCTCTTTGGTCTTGGCCATAGTGGAGTTTGGAGTCTGACTGTTTGAGGTTGTGGACAGGTGTCTTTTATACTGATAACGAGTTCAAACAGGTGCCATTAATACAGGTAATGAGTGGCGGACAGAGGAGCCTCTTAAAGAAGAAGTTACAGGCCTGTGAGAGCCAGAAATCTTGCTTGTTTGTAGGTGACCAAATACTTATTTTCCACCATAATTTGCAAATAAATTCTTTAAAAATCAGACAATGTGACTTTCTGGATTTTTTTTTCCTCATTTTGTCTCTCATAGTTGAGGTATACCTATGATGAAAATTGGAGCCCTCTCTCATCTTTTAAGTGGGAGAACTTGCACAATTGGTGGCTGACTAAATACTTCTTTGCCCCACTGTATATATGTGTGTGTGTATATATGTGTGTGTGTGTGTACAGACGTGGACAAAATTGTTGGTACCCCTCTGTTAATGAAAGAAAAACCCACAATGGTCACAGAAATAACTGACAAAAGTGGCAATAAATAAAAATTCTATGAAAATTAACCAATGAAAATCAGACAATGCTTTTGAATTGTGGTTCAACAGAATTATTTTAAAAAAACAAACTCATGAAACAGGCCTGGACAAAAATGATGGTACCCCTAGAAAAGTTTGAAAATAATGTGACCATAGGGACATGTTCAACCAAGATGTGTCCTCTAATTAGCATCACAGGTGTCTACAAACTTGTAATCAGTCAGTCGGCCTATTTAAAGGGTGACAAGGGTCACTGTGCTGTTTGTTGACGTGGTGTGTACCACACTAAACATGGACCAGAGGAAGCAAAGGAGAGAGTTGTCTCAGGAGATTAGAAAAAAAATTACAGACAAGCATGTTAAAGGTAAAGGCTATAAAACCATCTCCAAGCAGCTTGATGTTCCTGTGACTACAGTTGCACATATTATTCAGAAATTTAAGATCCACGGGACTGTAGCCAACCTCCCTGGATGTGGCCACAGGAGGAGACGGCTAATACGAATGGTAACAAAAGAGCCCAGAACAACCTCTAAACACATTCAAGGTGAACTCCAAGGTCAAGGTACATCAGTGTCAGATCGCACCGTCTGTCGTTGTTTGAGCCAAAGTGGACTTCATGGGAGATGACCAAGGAGGACACCACTGTTGAAAACAAATCATAAAAAAGCCAGACTGGAATTTGCCAAACTGCATGTTGACAAGCCACAAAGCTTCTGGGAGAATGTCCTATGGACAGACGAGACAAAACTGGAACTTTTTGGCAAGGCACATCAGCCCTATGTTCACAGACGTAAAAATGAAGCATACCAAGAAAAGAACACTGTCCCTACTGTGAAACATGGAGGAGGTTCTGTTATGTTCTGGGGCTGCTTTGCTGCATCTGGTACAGGGTGTCTTGAATCTGTGCAGGGTACAATGAAATCTCAAGACTATCAAGGTATTCTAGAGAGAAATGTGCTGCCCAGTGTCAGACAGCTTGGTCTCAGTCGCAGGTCATGGGTCTTGCAACAGGATAATGACCTAAAACACACAACTAGAAACACCCAAGAATGGCTAAGAGCGAAACATTGGACTATTCTAAAGTGGCCTTCTATGAGCCCTGATCTAAATCCTATTGAACATCTGTGGAAGGAGCTGAAACATGCCGTCTGGAGAAGGTACCCTTCAAACCTGAGACAACTGGAGCAGTTTGCTCATGAGGAGTGGGCCAAAATACCTGCTGAGAGGTGCAGAAGTCTCATTGACAGTTACAGAAATCGTTTGATTGCAGTGATTGCCTCAAAAGGTTGTGCAACAAAATATTAAGTTAAGGGTACCATCACTTTTGTTCAGGCCGGTTTCATGAGTTTGTTTTTCAAATAATTCTGTTGAACCACAATTCAAAAGCATTGTCTGATTTTCATTGGTTAATTTTCATAGAATTTTTATTTATTACCACTTTTGTCAGATTCAAGTTATTTCTGTGACCATACATACAGTATATATATATATATATATATATATACATACACACACACACACATACATATATATATATACACACACACACACACACACACACACATACATACACACACATATATACAGTATATATGCACACACACACATGCATACATACATACATAAACACACACTACTCACAAAAAGTTCGGGATTTTGGCTTTCGAAAATTTCAGGATGCACCTAAAATGCACTATAACCTTTACAGGTGAACTTAATTTGACCTTCTCTAACCTTTTGAATGCACATGTCCAGCTGTTCAATGTTTCAGTACTTTTTGCATTACTTGCTGTTCTCTAACAAGGTGCTTTACGGCAAAATTCACAACAGGTGTTTGACCCATGAAATGACCAATAAATTTTCTTGTTCAATTAGAATTGGTATTTAAACAGCCCTCTTCATCATGCTTTTCACACCTTGACATCATGAGACCAAGGGGCAGATTTACTAACGTGCTGCGCCATCGCAAAACCCTGTTTTGGCATTAAAAAAATAACTGCTGAGATTTACTAAAGGGAGCAGGACAAAATTTGCGGTGGAAAGGTGTGGACTATGTTAATTTTGCACCTGGCCTCATTGCGTATGTACAGTGTATCCGGAAAGTATTCACAGCGCTTCACTTTTTCCACATTTTGTTATGTTACAGCCTTATTCCAAAAGGGATTAAATTCATTTTTTTCTCAACATTCTACACACTATACCCCATAATGACAATGTGAAAAAAAGTTTTTGGGAAATTTTTGCTAATTTATTCAAAATAAAATCTAAGAAATCACATGTACGTAAGTATTCACAGCCTTTGCTCAATATTTTGTTGATGCACCTTTGATTCAAGATTCAAAGGCTTTATTATCATGTGCACAGTCAAGAAATGCTACATTTCCTGAGCAATGAAATTCTTACTTTGCTCTCCGAACGAATGCCAAGTTAAAGGTACAGAAACAACAATTCTAACAGTTCATGACACGACCTGATGTTGATGCTTTGGCAGCAATTACAGCCTCAAGTCTTTTTGAATGCGATGCCACAAGCTTGGCACACCTGTCTTTGGGCAGTTTCACCCATTCCTCTTTGCAGCACCTCTCAAGCTCCATCAGGCTGGATGGGAAGCATTGGTGCACAGCCATTTTCAGATCTTTCCAGAGATGTTCAATTGGATTCAAGTCTGGGCTCTGGCTGGGCCACTCAAGGACATTCACAGAGTTGTCCTGAAGCCACTCCTTTGATATCTTGGCTGTGTGCTTAGAGTCGTTGTCCTGCTGAAAGATGAACCGTCACCCCAGTCTAACGTCAAGAGTGCTCTGGAGCAGGTTTTCATCCAAGATGTCTCTCTACATTCCTGCATTCATCTTTCCCTCTATCCTGACTAGTCTCCCAGTTCCTGCTGCTGAAAAACATCCCCACAGCATGATGCTGCTACCAACATTGGCGTGATTATGAGCGGTGCCAGGTTTCCTCCAAACATGACGCCTGGTATTCACGCCAAAGAGTTCAATCTTTGTCTCATTGGATGAGAGAATTTTGTTTCTCATGGTCTGAGAGTCCTTCAGGTGCCTTTTGGCAAACTCCAGGTGGGTTGCCATGTGGCTTTTACTAAGGAGTGGCTTTCGTCTGACCACTCTACCATACAGGCCTGATTGGTGGATTGCTGCAGAGATGATTCTCCTTCTGGAAGGTTCTCCTCTCTTCACAGAGGAATGCTGGAGCTCTGACAGAGTGGCCATCGGGTTCTTGGTCACCTCCCTGACTAAGGCCCTTCTCCCCCGAATGCTCAGTTTAGACGGCTGGACAGCTCTAGGAGGAGTCCTGGTGGTTCCAAACTTCTTCCATTTGTGGATGATGGAGCCCACTGTGCTCATGTACATGTACACATGTACTGTGAGTAGAATTTTGAGGAAAAAATGAATTTAATCCCTTTTGGAAGAAGGCTGTAACATAACAAAATGTGGAAAAAGTGAAGTGCCGTGAATATTTTCCGGATGCACTGTATTTGTGGGAGATGTCATGTCAATGTCATTGTCAGGTCAGGCACTGGTTTGCTTGCTACCGGATAACCATGAAAACCGGTACTACCTGTCTCATGGGTCGGACTATCAGCAACTCAACCGGCAACCCTGCCCTTCTGAGGGCATGAAGGATGAAACTGGGCATCCTGGCAGAACTTAAAGGACCTATATCATGCTATTTTAAGCTTTTCAGAGTAAACTATATGCATGTATGTGATAGTATATTACCTTTGGTACACTGGAGAATGAATTTCTTATGAAATATGAGTTATTTTCGCGAGCTACTTTTCCAACCCGGAAGCAAGATGCCTCGATCTCTGAGGCTCCGTCTCCCCTTCTTGTGGCTGCGCCCATTTCATGACGTAACCCCTGAGCCGGCTGCTGCAGCGTGTCGCTGGGTTCCGCCCACGAAAACAACATCTACAGTAAACTTTAGAAAAGATGGATGAGCATGTTGTGGAGCCTTACACTCTTGACCCAGAGTCCGATCGGGAATTTGAGGTGCACGAGATACCACAGCGACCTCGAAGACGTTTACAGGAAGTTTCTGACTGGTAAATGAAAAGCTAAGAGAAATGTCTTTCATAGTGTTGTATTTATTATAGAACTTTGTATAGTGATGCTGCTGTCCGTATTTGTAGGTGCTCATGTGGGAACTGCCAAACATTTCTGACGAGTAGGCGCTTCTTTAGGAAGGCTGAACAAACTCCTAAATCTCTCACAGCCAAAGACACATTTACGCCACTTAGAAGACATTGTCTTACGTAAAAAAGCAAACAGTTGTTGTCACTGAGCAGATTAGGTGCAAGAGGAACTACTTCTTCACAGCGTCAATGCTAAAGTGAAAGAGTTTTGCTGATCACCGCTCCGTTAGCTGCGCGGAGAAAGTGGGTGTGTGCGTTAGCCTTGGGGTGCACAGGCACTTCCTGGAGTGGGCGGCTCACCCACGTTCATACGTATGAACGTGGGGACCCAATCATTATCAGGGACAGGGCGGAGCAGCAGCTCAGAGAGCAGGGTTGAGGAGGAATACTCAGAGATGCGTGAATGGAGCAAAATACCACTTTGGGGGTGTTTTTGGTGAGAAATTAACATTATAACATGCTTAACCAGTTACACTCCTGTGTACCGCGGACGGGCACGTCTCTGCGTCCTAGAGCGCATGAGGGCGCTCTCGTGCGCTCTCGTGCGTTCTAGGACGCTGCGTCCAAGCAGCAAAAGCAGCAAAAAAAAAAGAAGCTGCATTTCCGTTCTTCCACTACAGACACAGCCGCGAACAGATTAGATCATCTGATTGACCTCTCATTCGACTAATAAGAGCCTTGAATTGGGTTTCTGAAACCTTGAAGAACCAATGACTGAAAACCTAGCAAGAAGGACCCGCCTACCAACGCTGTGAATGCAGCGAGCCAATTGAAGCACAGAAGTTCGCAAGCTGTTTTGTGTAAGGCTGGGTGAAAACAGACTGCTGCAGCAGATGAAAAAAGGACCCGCAGGAAGAACCTGCCACAGACCCAGCAGCATGGAGACCACCCACAAGTGCGACCTGTGTGACAGGGACTGCCATTCGCGCATCGGCCTGTTCAGCCACAGGCGGTGCCTTTTTTTTTTTTTTTTTATTCCAGCAGAATAGACGTTTAGGATTCTCTTCCATGGTCATCATAGACCGACGGAGGCCGATGACGAAGGCTGAGTGACACACACGCGTTCGCCAGTCTTTTTTTAATTACTACTGTTATTTGTTTTGAAAAATCATTCGCCAAAACCGCAATCATGGAAGCGCAAAACCGCAATAATGGAATTATGTTTTGACCGGGTCGCGAGACCAGCGTTGCGTTCGTCTGACAATGAGGAAGAAGTTCGCCAGCTACGCTGCTGCTGTGAAGAGGTAAGTGTTCTAAGCTAAATTATTCTTTATCCCTGAAAACTGTAATCAAAATGACTTTTGACCGATCGGTAAATTACAGCTGTGCGTCATCGCTACATGACGGACCGCGACGCAATGGGCGATGTCCATCCTCTGTAGCGGGGGGGGGGGGGAAAACCCCCCCCCCACACACACACACACAGCCCTGAGTGTCACCTTTCATTAGAGCCCAAGATGAAGCTTCTATATTTAATCATTCAAAAGTTACAGACGTTTTTCCAAACTGTGCCATTTGGCACAATTTGGCACAGTTCAAAAACGCCTGGGAACTACCTTAGGAAAAAGCTGTGTAATATATTCATTTTTTGTGGTATTGTTACCAAATTTGGACCTCAGCTGGATAACATTTGGTTCTACATTTCTGTTGCATTTTCCAGCCCGGATCTGAAGCTGTGTGTTATTTGCAAGCATTTGTATCCAAAAAAAAAAACACCCAGGCGAAATTTATTTTCTTCAAGTTCAGTATGTTTAGATGACTGTAACTCAGTGGCCGGAGCACTTAGAGAGATTATGACTGTTTTGCCAAAAAATTCAAAGTGTTTTCTTTTAAATGAGACCAACCCCATGAAGAAGCTGCAAAGGGTTGAAGAACAGCTTTCGATTTACTCTGGGCACGTTATTTTTTGGTGTTTTTAGGGAAATTGACCGGAGTGCAAGGGGTTAAAAGCTCAAAAAAGTCGATTTTGCATGATATAGGCCCTTTAAAACAATATCTGTCACAGGTCTCTGGTGGACCACTCCCAGTTACACAGGGTGAGACTGGACATCCTGGCAGATAAGCACATCTGTCGCAAGGTCTGTGGTGGACTTTTGCCAATCAGTGCATCGTGACATGCACTACACAAAGAGCAGAGATAAACAAACTGTCATCTGGTCAGTCACTGCAACAGATACTGGAGTCAATTTGTCTTGGCCTGTCCTTGCCACTGATAATACCTCTATCTGCCAAGAATGTGCCACTAGTCCAGCAAAGGCTAGCAGTACTCAAATACTTTGCAAACAGTTTCATGAAATAGTCAGTCAGAAAGCAACTCATACCAGCTCGGACATCGCTTGGGTTAACAGGATTGGGAGTTCCTGGCAGTGGAGGGTGAAGGACTGAGCTGCGTGGAGGAATCTGATCAGACCTAAATAGAACAGTCATTGTCACCCCCGACAGACTGCTATGATGATGATGATGTCATGTCAACACACAAATTTGAGGGAGGGGAGTATTTAAATGACTGATGCAAGGTGATTTATTAAGGTTTGTGGTTGTCAGTCTCCTGCTAAATGCGCCAGCATTTAACGCCCCAAAAAGGCTCGTCTTAATTCATCTGCGCCTGACATGATAGTAATCATTGGTGCCAGGAGGAGACACTGGCAAAAACTGAGGGTCCATGGCCAAAGCTTCTCTCTGCCTGTGACTTTATTTGGCATGACAGAAGAACAGATTATATTACTATAAACTGTCTCACAGATCAGTGTTATGCTGAACTGGACATCAGCCCGCATTTTTTTTTTAAACTTTCATTTGTTTATACTGTATATATAACCTACTACATGAATTTGAATCCATAAAATAGGATATAATAGGAGCCCTTATACATGCAGTGGACATACAGATGTGTCAGCCAGTAATGACTCTTTCTTTCCTGCGGAGGTTAGACTGGGATCTGGAGTTTCCCCATCAGCTCCCCTTTGCTCTTGAAGCCAAATCTTCCACATTGCCAATTTTCTTCTCCCCCCCATCCATATTTCTATATTTATAGTATTTCTTTTTGTTGTGCATATACAGTATAATGTAATTCTCTTCTCCTCTTCTCTCTGTTTCTCTCTCCCAGTTTAGGATACACAATACAGGAGGAAAACAACAATCAGATTATTAACAAAAAGAGCGCCTCAATCCATAGAAACGTCCCCCAAAAATTCAACACTGTAACTCAATGGCATTTATAAAAAGTTGTGAACTGGGATACCTGTAGATTTTGTTAAAACAGAGTTATTCACACAATAAAACCCCAGAGTCTCCATCAGACCATTTTGATGGTTCTTGTGTTAATAAAATAAACACGTTGGTTAAATAATCAATTTATTCATGAATAGTCCTTTATTAAATTAGATACAAATGCTTCATTTATACATGTTAAACAAAAAAGTCTCCCATGTTAAATGAACATCTAAATTTGGAAATATAATGAACAAAAATAAACCATTTTAGTGGGGTTTGTGCTTAAACAAAAACTTTAAAAAAAAGCTTTATATGTTATGCTCCTCCAAACTGGCTGAGCCTGTGTTGATGACCCACTACCTTATCAGCTGTGCCTGTGTGCAATTTTGCGGTGCTCTTGGCGGATGGGTGGGCATTATTGAAATGAAGTGACTGCGTCAGTGTTCATAATTTTGTGTGTCATTGGTAGACCACTGGCAAAAATTGGCCACTCCCTGAGGTGCTCTGTCCAATTTGTGCACTCCCTAATTTGCACTGCCTTAGTAAATATGCCCCCAAGACGACACCTGACAAGTGATCAACAGTACGTCGCCATTGCGAGGCTTCAAACAGGATGTTCTCAGAGGGAAGTGGCCACTGAGCTTAGAGTGTCATCAGCAGGCTGCAACAGAGATACAGAGAGACTGGAAGAGTCACAGAAAGGCATAGAAGTGGATGTCCTTTGGCCACATCCCACGCTGATGACCGCTTCATTGTGAACAGTGCCCTGCGGAACGGGATGATGAATGCCACTCAACTCCAGGCACAGGTGAGGTGAGAAGCACCCAAGTGCAGCAATTCAGTAATGCATTACAGTTACTGAAATTTGATCAGATCCATTACTCGCGTTACTTGTTTTATTAATATGGATAGATATTTTTAGCGCAAATAAACTGACCCTACGTAGCTAACGCAGAGTCAGTTAACGCAACCTGTTGCAAAGAACGTCTTCACTACTGCAGCCAGCAGCTACAAATGGAGCTTGCTCCTGCTGGGAAAAGATGAAGCTACTTTGTTTTTGTGGAAACAGATTATTTTTCCTTTGTTGCAGGTAAGGACAAAAGCATATTGGTGGGCCGTGTGAGACAGACTGCAATCTTCAGAAGCGCCTGAACAGCAGCAAGATCTGACAAAGCTAGTGCTATGCTAACAACACCGTGTGGATTTACTATCTGAATACCCACGGCTGGATTTCAAGCACAAGTATGCATCTGGACAGTTTATGAACCAGCAAGAATTAAACCAATTGATTGCCAAATACGTCATTACAGAATGAAGATCTGATAACAGTCATTTTCCATCAGACAGCTGAGACTGTGATCCACTGAAGTTAACACATTTACTTGCTACCTGCATGAAGATTATTCAAAAATGGATTCTGATCTCCCATAGGAATTTAAGGGAAAGGATTATGTCTCTGTCACAGCAGACATTTGGACTGTGGATAATGGACATTTTCTTTGGATCACTGTACACTGGATTAAATCCATAATATTAAAGATAAGAAACATTGACAGCTTTATGCAGTGTTGCCAAGTCACTCTTTTGAAATGATTCTCACTCTTTTTCCCTCTCTCACACTCCACAAACCCTATTTCTCACCCCAAAATGAGGAAATTACTGGCAATTTTGTGTTGATTTTCTTCAGATTTTTTCCACAATAAGAGCGCTCAAGGCAGGGGCGAAAGACTAATTGAGCCATCTGGTAGCTGGTTTCTTCCGAAGTATCCCTCAGGACAGCTGGTGCTCAGTCTAGCAGTTTTATCTGGTAAAGCAAATGATTAGAGGTCTTGGGACCGAAATCATCTCAACCTATTCTCAAACTTTAAATGGGTAAGAAACCCGGCTTGCTGGCTTGGAGCTGGGCGTGGAATACAAGCCGCCCAGTGGGCCACTTTTGGTAAGCAGAACTGGCACTGCGGGATGAACCCTGGTGTCAAAGGCGGAACTTGAGATGATTATACATGCTTTTATTTCTTCTCACTTAGACTACTGCAATAGTCTTTTTACCTGTCTGAGCCAAAAGCATCTTCAACGCCTCCAGGCTGCTCAAAATTCGGCTGCTAGGCTTTTAACTCACACTAAGAAAAGGGCTCACATTACACCGGTTTTAGCAGCACTTCACTACCTCCCAGCTGGTTTTAGGATTCAGTTTAAAAATTTGGTTCTTGTTTTTAGAGCTATTCATGACCAGGTCCCTTAATACATCACCGAGCTGCTTAAAGTGTACAACCCCTCACGGTCTTTGAGATCCTCGGATCAACTTTTACTGGCTGTCCCTCGAACCCATTTTAAAACTTGAGGTGATAGAGCCTTTCAGGCAGTGGCACCAAAATTGTGGAATGCTCTACCACTGTCTTTGCGCTCAGTAGACTCTGCTGACACTTTTAAAAAGCAGCTGAAGACACTTCTGTTTAAACAGGCTTTTTAGTTTGATTATGGTTTTTATGTTTTTAATGTCTTTATACTTGTTTTTAATGCCTTTATTGTTGTGTTTGTGATTGTGTTTTATTTTATTGTGAAGCACTTTGTGATTCTTTCTGTGAGAAGTGCTATATAAATAAATTTTACTTACTTACTTAGGATAAAGCAGACTGAACATTGTTCTCAAAGCTCTGTCTGAAACAGTTCGTTTTCAGCCTGGCATTAATAAACCCATAATGTAATCAATTAATTAAATTATCTTACTATGTGTGCAAGATGATTTAAGTATGCATTTAAAAATAATGTGAAAGTTACTTTTCCAAGTAACTAGTTACTTTAATTATGCAGTAATTCGTAAGTAACTCAGTTACTTTTGAAAAGTAGTAACTAGTAACTGTAAGTAGTTACTATTTTTTAGTAACTTGCCCTAACACTGCCCAAGTGCCATGTCAAACCATTTGAAACCATTTACATCAGTGTGGTCTGCGTGCTAGATGGCCTGCAAAGGTACCTGACCACACCACCAGGCACAGGCATCATCGTCTTGCATGGACGATGCAAAAACTGCCCTACACCTTGTGAATGGTACAGTGACAAGCCGATACTACCTGAATAACATCATTAATCCAGTTGTTGTGCCCCTACATGAACACAGGCCTTATTTCATCTTCATCTATGACAATGCTCCAGCTCATTAGGGTCGCATCATTAGGGAACAACTGCTGGAGGCTGGGGTACCTCAAATGGAGTGGCCTGCACTTTCTCCAGACCTGAATCCCATAGAAAACCTATGGGATCAGCTGAGTCGCTGTGTAGAGGCGTAACCCTGCACCCCACAAACTCAATGACCTGAGGGCTGCCCTTCAAGAAGAGTGGAATGCCATGCCTCACCAGACAATAAGTCGACTTGTAAACAGCATGAGACGTCATTGTCAAGCTGTAACTGATGCTCAAGGGCACATGACAAGTTACTGAGACATTGACATTTTTTGTTGTGGTATACCCACAGGACGAGGGGGACAACTCCATCACAGGGATTGAGGTTACCGAAGTGGTTAAAAAAACTCTTTGGTGGCCGAGCCCCGGGGGTGGACGAGTTTCGCCCTGAGCACCTCAAGGCCCTGGATGTTGTAGGGCCGCCATGGTTGACACACCTCTGCAATGTTGCATGGAAGTCGGGGACAATGCCTTTGGCAGGGCAAACTGGGGTGGTGGTTCCTCTTTTTATAATGTGGGACCGGAGGATGTGTTCCAACTTTAGGGGGATCTCACTTCTCAGCCTCGTTGGGAAGGTCTATGCCAGGGTACTGGAGAGGAGAGTCCAACCGCTGGTTGAATCTCAGATTCAGGAGGAGCAATATGGTTTTTGTCTTGGCCGTGGCACATCGGACCAACTCTTTACCCTCTCGAGAATCCTCAAGGGGTCGTGGGAGTTTGTCCAACCTGTCCACATGTGTTTTGTGGACTTTGAGAAAGCATTCGGCTGTGTCCCTCATGATCTCTTGTGGGGGGGTTCTGTGGGAGTATGGGGTATCGGGCATGTTGTTACGAGCTATCCGGTCCCCATACAACCGTTGCAAGAGTTTGGTTTGTATTGCCAACACCCAGTCAAACCTGTTTCCAGTGAGAGTTGGACTCGGCCAGGGCTGCCCTCTGTCACCGATCCTGTTCATAATTTTTATGGACTGGATTTCAAGGCACAGCCCCGAGTTTAAGTATCTCGGGGTCTCATTCATGAGTGAGGGGAGAATGGAGCGAGAGATTGACAGACGGATCGGAGCAGCCTCTGCAGTAATGCGGATGTTGTACCGGACTGTTGTGGTGAAGAGGGAGCTGAGCTCTAAAGCAAAGCTGTCGATTTACTGGTCAATCTACATTTCTACCCTCATCTATGGTCATGAGCTTTGGGTAATGACCGAAAGAATGAGATCGCGGATACAATACATATACAGTGGGGCAAAAAAGTACTTAGTCAGCCACCAATTGTGCAAGTTCTCCCACTTAAAAGATTAGAGAGGTCTCCAATTTTCATCATAGGTATACTTCAACTATGAGAGACAAAATGAGAACCCCCCCCCCCCCCCCCCCCAGAAAATCACATTGAAGGATTTTTAATGAATTAATTGGTAAATTTCTTGGTAAAATAAGTATTTGGTCACCTACAAACAAGCAAGATTTCTGGCTCTCACAGACCTGTAACTTCTTCTTTAAGAGGCTCCTCTGTCTTCCACTCGTTACCTGTATTAATGGCACCTGTTTGAACTCTTTAGCAGTATAAAAGACACCTGTCCACAACCTCAAACAGTCAGACTCCAAACTCCACTATGGCCAAGACCAAAGAGCTGTCAAAGGACACCAGAAACAAAATTGTAGACCTGCACCAGGCTGGGAAGACTGAATCTGCAATAAGTAAGCAGCTTGGTGTGAAGAAATCAACTGTGGGAGCAATTATTAGAAAATGGAAGACATACAAGACCACTGATAATCTCCCTCGATCTGGGGCTCCACGCAAGATCTCACCCCGTGAGGTCAAAATGATCACGAGAACAGTGAGCAAAAATCCCAGAACCACACGGGGGGACCTAGTGAATGACCTGCAGAGAGCTGGGACCAAAGTAACAAAGGCTACATCAGTAACACACTATGCCGCCAGGGACTCAAATCCTGCAGTGCCATATGTGTCCCCCTGCTTAAGCCAGTACATGTCCAGGCCCGTCTGAAGTTTGCTAGAGAGCATTTGGATGATCCAGAAGAGGATTGGGAGAATGTCATATGGTCAGATGAAACCAAAATAGAACTTTTTGGTAAAAACGCAACTTGTCATGTTTGGAGGAGAAAGAACACCATACCTACTGTGAAGCATGGGGGTGAAAACATCATACTTTGGGGCAGTTTTTCTGCAAAGGGACCAGGACGACTGATCCGTGTAAAGGAAAGAATGAATGGGGCCATGTATCGTGAGATTTTGAGTGAAAACCTCCTTCCATCAGCAAGGGCATTGAAGATGAAACGTGGCTGGGTCTTTCAGCATGACAATGATCCCAAACACACCACCCGGGCAACGAAGGAGTGGCTTCGTAAGAAGCATTTCAAGGTCCTGGAGTGGTCTAGCCAGTCTCCAGATCTCAACCCCACAGAAAATCTTTGGAGGGAGCTGAAAGTCCGTGTTGCCCAGCGACAGCCCCAAAACATCACTGCTCTAGAGGAGATCTGCATGGAGGAATGGGCCAAAATACCAGTGTGTGGAAACCTTGTGAAGACTTACAGAAAACGTTTGACCTCTGTCATTGCCAACAAAAGGTATATAACAAAGTATTGAGATGAACTTTTGTTATTGACCAAAAACTTATTTTACCGAGGAATTTACCAATTAATTCATTAAAAATCCTTCAATGTGATTTTCTGGATTTTTTTCCCCCTCATTTTGTCTCTCATAGTTGAGGTATACCTATGATGAAAATTGGAGACCTCGCTCATCTTTTAAGTGGGAGAACTTACACAATTGGTGGCTGACTAAATACTTTTTTTCCCCACTGTATATATGGCCAGTAAGGAATTCACAGCCGGTCACAGTCAATAGCATCACGGGGTTGATATCATGCATTTCTACCAAGCAGTTGGGGTAAGAGTGACACCCACTGGCCAGGAGGTCAGAATGTTGTTTCTATCCTTTTTAAAACAAGTAAAAGATATCTTGATGCACGTGTAATGTCTTATAGAACAACTGCATGGGAAGGAGAAATATCTTGTTTCATAAAAAAATAAGCATCTGTAGCAAGATTCAAGAAATTTCATCTTATTTAGATTTTACTTTTTGCAGTGTTAAAGGTGGTGTGATATCTATATGCATTTCCATGACATCACAGTGTTTATCAAATGTCTTAGTTCTTTTGACTTACTGTAATATTAACACTATGGCCGTTACAAAAAATACACACAATATTTCTATTTGCACAAAATTTGGTGCCAAATTATTTTGAACATTTGTTACTGGGAAATCTTCACCTGTTAATGTGATTTCTGTTAATATGTGAAGAAGGCAATTTGCAGTAAACAGTGAATCCTACACCACTGCGCAATAAGAAAAAGCAATTAAAACAAACTGCATGTAAACATAAGAGATTCCAGTACATAGCATTACATTTATAAGCAGCAGTTGGCACATTAGTTCTTCAAGTGAAATGTAAAAATGTAGAAACCATTAACATTACATAATTAGTTAAATTAATAAACAAAATCCTGTCAAAAATGCAATAAAAGCTAATCCATGGAATGAGGCGGAAGGCACAAATAACAGCATTTTTTCAAGCACATCTATGCAGCAATGGCAATTTAAGCTCAAGTAAAGGCTGAACTGAGAAGCCACTACAGCATCCCAGAATAAAAGCATAAGATGCTGTCTGGAATTACACATATATCGGTAAAATCTAAAGTGACTAAGCACAACGTTCAATCACTCTCCATATGAAAAGACTTCAAAATGAATCATTCGACATATAGGCACTTCGTCATCGCATTAATCTAGTATGTCATCTCATTTAAAACATCTTTACAACTTAAAAGTAAACCCTATCTATAGTAAATCAAACATTTATACTGTGTGCGTATACAGTATACTTGAAAAAAGTACCGAGTTTCACTTGGTCTGCAATTTGAACACTCTTGAGTTAAGGCGTCTAGTTAATAATGTAATTGCATATTTGTAATACTAATTGTTCCAACTGATACTGAATTAAATAGCAAGTTGTTAACGGTCTTTTTGCATATCAACAAGCCTTTAAAAGGTCTGATCTCAGGTATACGCTTTCCTTCTTCACATATTTCCTTAGCTATATTCATGCTAAATTAGCTCATCTTTAAACATTTGTGCTGACAGTGTTCACATTTTCTCTAGTTGGGCAGGTCCCTGTTCCTTTACCTGAGCTTTTAAAAATCATCGCCCCTTGTGGAATTTAAGGAAAACTGAGCAACTGCAATTATCAATTCTGTAACCCAGGGCTTTTTTTCCCCCCCTTAATCAATGCTTATTCAATGCAGAAAATGCTTAAAATCATTGTTATAAATACAATTAGAAACACACCAATTCCTGTCCATCTTTGTTAAACTCACTTAGAGGTAGATATTCGAACCTAAAAACAGGATTTTTTTTTTAAATTTCTAAAAACAGTGGCCTGGCCCAATGCTCCTGCTATTGTAGCACCACGTGGTCCATTTCACTCGGTCTTCCAAACCATGTTAAGGACCTTCACGACTTCCTCATAGATGATGAAGACTATGGCCACATCCATACACACCCGACCCAGCCGAGGCACCGTGCCTTTGTAAAACCTGAGTGAAACAAACAAAGGGTACGGTTAGCTTTCAAGATAACAGAATGTCAGTGATGAGGCTCAATTTAGGAGTTTTTACAACCTTCTTCAAGGTCATTTATTTAAGGGCCACAGATTTAAAGGGATCATACAGTATTATACCCTTTTTCCACATGGTGACAGTTCCCAGAGTTCCCACTCCAGACAGGGTGGGCGCGCACACACACACACACACACACACACACACACACACACACACACACACCTTTCAGGTCCTGTACCCACAAAAAGAAGCGCTGTTAAACTGAATGTACGGTACCTTCGCTGGTATCACTTAAAAACTCAGTAAAAGCTCCGTGTGTTACTGAACATAAAGCGTTCCACCTCCCCTCTCCCTGTAACCACAGAGATACCGCTCCATCCATGCTGTAACAGAGTTTACTGTGGAGATTTTTAAAAAAAATGTTGGAGGAATTCTGTCCTGTGGAATTATATTTTGTCCGTTTTGTTTTTTTTTTTGTCTTAGTTTGAAAGTTTTTTTCTGCACTGAAAATATTGTATACAGGTGGACTTTTTGTGAAATTTTGTTTTTAAGATATTAATCTTTTTAAAAAATGCAATACAAATTAGTCTGTGTTCTCCTGTAAAACATTTTTAGGATTTTATTACGTTTTGTTTGAAATTGAACAAAGAATTCATTTTAATATTATTTTTTGTTTAAAAATTAATATAGAGCTAAAACCAGCTAAAACATGAGCTGAATAAAATAATGAGTGAAAGCAAGTTAAATGATATTGGCCTGTCTGGAGACAGCTGTGGTCTTCTGAAAGAATGTAAATGAAAGGATGACAGTTCTGAAAAGCACATTTTGAGATAAATTTGTCCAAGTTTTTTATTTAACCCTTATTTATACAGGGTAGTTCTATTGAGAGGCAACCTCTCTTTTTCAAGGATGCCCTGTTTACACTCACACAGCTACACATTCACACCAGGAAGCTGCCCAGGACAATCACAGACTGACCTGTGGCCACTGAGCAGCTCCACTGGAACAGTTGGGGTTAAGGGCCTTGCTCAAGGGCACCACAGTGAGGTTAAGGAGGGTGGGGCAAACACTGCTATGTTATCTGTCCCACCCAGCTCTAATCCTGCCAGTCCAGGGATTGAACCTGTGACCCTCCACTTACCAGTCCTCATCCCTAACCATTAGGCCACCACTGCCCACCATGTGTCAAATTTTTCTTCCATTTGTTTAAATAAAAGATGTTGAAAGTAAAGTCATAGGTCATTGCAAATACTTCGCTTTAAAAGGGCCAAGTTGTCACACAGTGGGAGGGAAAAATATTGAATAGAAAAAAAAATGCATCAAGATGCACTGAGAATTGTTTTAGAATCAAGTCGCAGTTCTGAATCATAAGGTGCCTCAAGATTCCCACACCTACTGTACGTCGGACCTCAGCTGGGGAGAAAGACCGACTTATCGGACCTTTTGCAGTTTTAGTTGGTGACCCCTGCCCTACACCCTTAACCCAAAGTTGCAACTTCAAGGGGAAAAAGGTAACAAAAACTTTAAAAATCTTGCAAATTTACAACATTCCACTCATTTCACTTTCTTTAATGTTAAAAGGCTAAAAAGAAAAATCACTATAGTGTAGACAAGGATTTCACCCCAAAATGCTGATGTGGTATCTGTGGTATATTTTTAGCTCTCTGAAAACAGATTTTTAAGGATAATGAAGGTCTTAATTTTGGCTAAATTAATTTCAATACTTTAAGGATCAGTGGACACCCAGGATAACTTTCAGTGGATAAATTCAAATTAGTCACTTGGGATTCCATGTCAAACTAGATGGTTATTAGAGAGAGCATATCTTGACCACGATTGAGCACTGTTTGTGCACTCATTAAAATGTGCCAAATGACAGAGCGTCTTAAGGTGTCTTTACCCATGTATTTTCAGACTGATTAGCTCATTATTTTTCATGATATCAGCAAAAATCTATTTTAAAAAAACCCTGAACTTACAACATTAAAAAGTGATCCAGAATACATATGATTCAGATCTGCCCCAAAATCTAATGGGTTCATCCTTGGCCCAACGGCCACTACCTATGAAAATGTCATCAAAATTCATCCAGTAGTTTTTCCCTTAGTCCTGCTAACAGAAATACTACAATGAACAGATTACCTCCTTGGCAGAGATACAAACAAAACAAAAAAAAACCAAAAACAGACTGTCAATGATGGAGTAGCTCATTGTGGCCTGACGAAATCACCCCATAGAGCTCAGATCTCCTGACCATTGACCTTGACCCTAAGCACAGCCTAGATACAGACCTATCTAGGATGTGCTTAAAGTCAAGGTCAGTGCCCTAAGAGGAGTAATGTTTTTCATGAAATCATAAATGCCCAGATCGTCTGACCTTTGACAATGACCTTGACTTCAACCTTAATGTACATCTACCTATGGGTCATTGTGAGTGAGTTTCGTGAGAATCAAGGTAATTACCTAGGAGGAGTAGCAATTTTTCTGAAATCATATAAGTGCCTTGATCTCCTAACCTTTGGGCCTTGACCTTACTATAAATCTACTTACGCTAGTGGTCCCTCATGCTTCATGATCTGGATGGCACAGTCAACTGTGCTTTTGTACTTGTGAGCTTCAAGGCCCTGATGAAGAGCATACATGCATGTTAATCACAAATCTAAAATGTTAAAATATGAGAGAATAGTAAGTAAACACAGAATGGAACGGACCTGCATTCTGGTCTTAATGACATCAAGAGGAGTGTTTCCAAACACACTGGCGGCACCGGCAACAGCTCCAAACAGTCCGGTTATCACAGGGTTAATGGCTTTGTTGGGGTTATCACCTTGGTGGTGAAGACAAGATAGCATATTATATTTTTTTGGCTGTGCTTGTGGCTGTATGATGTGATTTTAAAGGAGACATAATGCATTTTTCCCCACATGGTGACAGTGATAACAGTTCCCACAGGTTATAATGAAATGGGTTTTCACCCATCTTTTGCAGTCTTCCTCAAAACAGCTCATTTCAATGCATGTCTCTTTAAATGCTCATGAGCCCCAGTTCACGCTACCCTCCCTCTTTTGTTGCTTATGAGGTCAGCTGTTGACGTCAAATTGCTAATGTCAGGCAGCTAGCTCCAGTAACAACCTGAGCTTACTAATGTAAAATTGTCTGAAAGAATAAATTAAATAAATCATCAGTGATGGACAGGGTGTGAAGTTTCAGTGGTCAGTAGGATATGACTGGTCCCTGGTGTACAATAAGCACAGACACAACTGTGAATGGGGAAAATGCTAACAGCAGCTAACTGCTTTTGGCCACGGTCCTAGTATATTCAACTATATTTCAAATACATGGTCTAGTGTTGAGAGATAAACAAGGACGTCTAGTGGGGGTAGGCAGAATTCAAAGGAAACAATAAAATCCAAAAGTGATCCAAGAGCTAAGCTAGTTGCTAGGTGACCTGCCCTACCAGCCTCTTCCCACAAATGCAAACTCCAGTGCAGTTAGAAAGACCAACTCCAACTGTCTAGTCAAGCTAATGCTAATGGTCCGATCTACTATCACAGCAAAAATATAACAAAACTGGAGTGCACTCAATAGAGATGCAGACCCACGCCCTGAATTCCCAGTCACTTTCTGAGAAACAGATTAGCAGTGTGACAGTTTTTTGACCTTGTGACCTTGGCCTTTGACTTTTTAACCTCAAAAGCAATGAGTTCCCAGAGTGTGTCTAGGTCTACCCCTGTCTCCAAGTTTGGTGATTGCATCTGTAGCCATTTCTATTTTATTGCATGGACAAAAGTGCATACATAGAGGCAGATGCGCATAAAGGCCCTACCCACACCAACTATAGTCAGTGTGGATAAGAGAGAATGGTGCAAAATATACTATAGACTATGGATTATTGAACCACATGGGCAGAGGAATATCTACTGGGTTGACTGGAATTTAAAGAAAACAAAAAAATAAAAATCGTGCTTGTGAAGCTAACTTCATAGTAGCACTGTTAGCTCTGAAGCCATCGTCTTGGGTGGGGACTGGATAAATATCACAGCCAACAGCAAGGTGATAAACTGAAACCAAAGACCACATTATATGTTAGTGATGTAGGGAAATGTAACCCAGAAGAGCTATCCCAGCTTCTTCCCATTCTGCCAAAATGTAAAAAAAAAATTCTAAGTAAAGAGAGATTTTAATATTTTTAATATAGTCATATGACGCTTCTTCTTCTTCTTCTCCTCCTCTCGGTTACTGGCAGACAGCAAACAACTGAAAGGTGCATACCGCCACCTACTGTACAAGAATGTGTAACATTATGTCATCTGAGCCCAACCCCTAAATTCTATGATTTAAAGGTCTGATGACACGTTGTTGACTTCATCTAATTTTTCAGCACATAATACAATATGACGAAATAGGTTGGTCTGTGCAGTTCTAAGTCAAACAGGCTTTTTTTCACGCGAATATCCAATGTTTTCATGAGCGCCACGTCACTCATTGCGTCAGTGGCTGGAAAACCCCCTGGCCATGTTGTAACGTCATCGACAGAACACAGCGCTTGGCTACCCATTGTACACACAGGATGGAAGCGGTAGAAAACATCGACGATGGTTCCAGCATATGTCTGGAATTGGTTTGTGTTGTCCAATCTTCAGACGATTATAGTTCCGAAGAATGGGATGACAATGAAGAATCCGGGGGCATCAGACCGTATAGGTTTGAGCCGTGCCAAGCGGGTATTGTGCCAACCGAGGCAGACTCAGACAGTGATAGTGGAGAGGCACACATGCCCGCCGCAGCAGCAGCGATAAACACACGGCAGGGGAACATTGAGTGTTGTTTTGGTTACAGATATTGCAACAAATTATTTGTTCATAAATATAATTTATTTAAACCCAATTTTTCAATAAAATCATAGCAGTGTATTCTCTGTGGCTCAGGCATCGGGTTTATTATGTATTATCTTTATGTATTTATATATTATTATTATCCGGTGAATCCTGCGCGTAAATCCATTCATCAAGGCCCTCCGTGCGCTCTTACGCAGGGCATGGAGAGGGAGGATGAAATAACGAGGATTTACATGCAGGTTTCACTACAGCACATTTAATACAGAAAGACAGATAATTCCCAAAAAGGTGAAGACGTACAAAAAACACAAACACACTTACTGATGGTGTTTGGGGGCCGTCATCACCCAGCGAATGAATGAGAGGAGACGTGTTAGCCACAGGTGTGCCCCAGAGCCAACATTGCTTCAAGGATGCACAAAAACCACGGTGATCATGGAGTGACTAACACATTGCGAGAGTGCTGAAAATAATGGCAGACTAACAGCACAGATGACAATACTATGGACCAGCAATGTGTGACTGGCAAACGGATGCTAAGTACACGCACTGCTGGTGATGGTATGATGAGAAACACCTGGGCGAGGACCGGGAAACATGATCAGCGGGAGTTTGAATCAGCTGGTGATAATGATAGGGGGGGGGACGTGGCTGGACCGGCGAGCGTCAGCATGCGATCACAGAAAGTAGGTCAAAGCTGTGCGTAAATCCATTAATCCTACCCCTCCTCGTGCGCTCCTCCTGCGTAAAAGCGCACGAGGAGGCTTACGACAGTTGGAGCTGAAGCATGTGATGTGGTCTTTCACGGCCTGCTGTTTATCTAAGCCTGCGACACAACTCGAAGGCATAGCCATAAAATTAAAACAAGAAACCAGAGAAACTGTGAGCTACAAAGCTGCTGTCATTCCAGTCAACAACACCGGCATCCGTTCTGTTGCTTACGTGATGATGGTGCCGCCCTTCATTCGGTGGGCGGCACTACAGTCCAGTCAGTGGCTATGGTTTTTTTTGATGATAACTAGTTTATGCAGGTGTGGTTGTAAATATTATATTGATCATCCACAATGACTTTTGGGTTTACACAACATACTAAAAAATGTCAAAATCGTGTCATCAGACCTTTAATCCTGTGTTATTTAAAAAAAGATTCTTATTGCCTCTCCATCTCCATCTGTTCCCAGAATCCCAGTTAAATCCCATTCCCTACCGGCCTCTTTAACTTCATTTTTCATTCTCTCGCTTTCATTTCTGTATTTGTGACAATGTAATAAGATGTGCTCAACATTTTCTTTCACTCCACATTCTCTACATTTGTCACTTTCACTTTTCCCCATGGTGAATAAAGTGCCGTTTAAACCTGAATGATCCAGTCTGAGTCTTGCCATAATGATGTCTTCCCTCCTGTTTGTTGTTTTATAATTCTTTATTGCAATAGATTTTTGTATTTTGTCATACGATCTACCTTTATGATCTTCATCCCATCTTTTTTGCTATAGCTCAATTCCTTTTTTTCTTGATTACTGCTTTCCCTTCACCTTTTCCAAGAGACAATGGTATAGTTATCGCTTTCCCAAGAGCGCGTTCTGCTAATTTGTCTGCACAGTCATTCCCTTTCAGCCCTTCATGTACGGGAACCCAATAAAACTGAACTTCTCCACCACCCCTGTGTACCCTAAATAAACTGTGATATAGCTCAATCACCAAGTCTTCCCTTGTAGATTTTAGTGTCTGTATGGTTTTTAACGCTCCAAGTGAATCCGTGCACACCACCACCCGGTCCGGTCTGACCTCCTCCTCCCACTGCAAACCAATAATTATTGCCACCATCTCTGCTGTAAACACGGATGTATTGTTGGAGAGTCTTTTTGCAATGGTCACTTTAAACTCTGGAATGCATAGTCCAATTCCAACAGAGCCCTCTTTGTTCTTTGAACCGTCAGTATAGAGCTGTAAGAAGTTATAGTAATTGTTCCTGAGGTAAATGCTTGTTTAAACACCAACTTCACTCATATGCCAATCCGTTTTCCTCATTAGCAGACTAGCGTCTACTTCTATTCCTGGAAACAGCCAAGGGGGAACATTACTCACTGGACTGGTGTTAGCTATATCAATAGTGTGTAGCCCATACATTCTGGGTTTTCTTTCAATTGTCCACCCAAACCCGTGTCCCTGGAAGTTAGAGTATTCCCAGCAGTCTTGTGGTGTTGCTTTTGAAATATTTGCTTCATCACTTCCTTTCAGCTTGACCCAGTATGATAACGCGAGTTTATCGCTTCTCAAATCCAGTGGCTTTTCTCCTGCTTCTATTAAAACTGCATTGTTTGGTATCGTTTTGACAGCTCCAATGCACAGGCAAAGCGCTCTATGCTGCATTCTGTCTATTTTTTCCCCAGAGTCGTCTTTGCCGCTGCTCCATAAATCATGCATCCATAGTCTATTGTCGATCGCGTTAGTGCTCTGTAAATGTCAATTAATGCCCGTTTATCTGCACCCTATTCGTGTCCAGCTACAGCTTTTATGAGATTAATGACTTTTTTTGCACTTTGTCTCCAGATTTTCAACATGAACTCTCCATGTGCATGCACTATCAAACCACAATCCTAGATATTTGAACTCACTGACTTTCTCTATTGGTTGATTACATAATGTTAATGGTTCTGTACCAGTTCTGCGGGTTTGTTTTTTTTGTCAAAGTCATATAGCAGGTTTTACCGTTTGAAAATTTAAATCCCCAGTCATATGACCACTTTCCACTTTCGCCATTGCTTTCCTGATGTTTTTGAACACAAATTTCTCATTTCTTCCCCTCGTCCATATGGCTCCATCATCTGCATATAGTGCTGTTTTGATGGATCCTTCTTGATCCTCAAACATGTCATGAATCATTATATTGAATAAAACAGGGCTTATCACATTCCCCTGAGGAACACCATTTTCTATCTCAAAGTCATTAGAAATTCTGATCCTATTTTAACCCTAATTATCCTGTGTTAAAAAAATCCATTATCCAATTATACATCCTACCACCAATGTCCATTTTATTCAATTTGATAAGAAGTCCATCCTTCCACAGTGAGTCATAAGCCTTTTCAATATCCAGATAAACTATAACCATTACTTCTTTCATTTTGAGAGTCTTTTCAACATCATTACTTACCCTAACTAGAGCATCCACTGTGGATCTTCCTCTTCTAAAACCATTTTGATAGTCGTTTATTAATCGTTTTTGCTCTAGTACATATAAGAGTCTGTAAATTAACACCTTCTCCATCCATTTCCCTAAGTGTGACATTAATGCTATTGGCCTGTAGTTACCTGGATGAGCTGGATCTTTCCCTGGCTCATTAAATGGTAAAATTACAGCCTTTTTCCACTCACTTGGGATAACCCCCTCCTTCCATATTCTGTTAAACAATTTCAGCACCAGTTGCACTGACTGCATAGGCAACTGCCGGAACATAGCATTGCTTAAATGATCATATCCTGGAGCCGTGTATCCACTATCTTGCAAAGCTCTCTTAAGCTCCGACATTGTGAGCTCAAGGTCTATTGCAGTCATGTCTTCTTTCACTTCATTTTTTAAGTTTGCATTTTCTCTGAGTTTATGCTCCCTTTGTTGTCTATGACTATCACCAAGATGGTCTCCTCTGTGCACAGCTGCAAATGCTCTACCTAGGACTTCTGCCTTTTCTTTGCCTGATACAGCCATCTTGTCCCCATCCACTAAAGCTGGAATTTTAACGGATACCCTTTTCCCACTCATTTTTTTCAAACATACCCCAGACATCACCTAGTTCTGTTTTCCTACCAAGGGTGGAACAAAATTCTCTCCATGTCGACCTTTTCCTGTTTTTAATAATCCTTCGAGCTACTGCCCTTTTCTTTTTGTACTCTATTAAGTTTTCACACTTCATATTCTTCCTCAGCTCTCTGAATGCCTTGTTTCGGTCTTTTACTGCAATACTACATTCGTCATTCCACCAGGGTACAACCTTCTTCCTACCCTGTGTTGTTTTCTTAGGTATACTTGCTATTGCAGCATTTAAAATATGATTGGTTATCTGACTTGAACACTCTTCTATGCCACCTTCTAATGTTACCAAATGACACGATTGAACACAGTATTGCCTAAATTTTCCCCAATCTGCCTTGTCAAAACACCATCTTGTAAAACATCTTCCCTCTTGTATACACACTTCAGTTTTAAAGACTGTAAGTATTGGGAAGTGATCACTTCCCATAGTTGTCCTGTTCATAACCGTCCATTCACAGGCGCTCACTAAAGAATCAGATACCAGAGTCAGGTCAATACATGATAATATGCCCCTATGCACATCCACCCTGGTACCTTCACCACTGTTTAGACAAATTAACGATCTTTCATCTAACATCCCTTCCACAACATTTCCATTGTTATCTGTATGTGTGCTTCCCCACAAGCTATTATGGGCATTAAAGTCTCCACACCATACCTCTTTCATATGCCCTTCCCCTGCCATAACACTGAAAATATCTGCTGTTAACTTCCTACATGGGTTGTGATAATTAATCAGCTTAATAGTTCCTTGTCCATTTGGCCTACATTTTTCAATAATATTACACTCTATATCCTCAGGGTAGGGACTCACCCTATATGCCAGGCCATCTTTAATGAAAGTGGCACATCCTCCTCCATTTACAGTGTTAATTCTATCCTGTCTGATTGAACTGTATCCTGGAATAACAAAATCTAAGTGAGGTTGAAGCCATGTCTCCTGTACACACACTACCTATGGAACAACTTCTAATTCGTAAAGATACTTCTTGAGTTCTTGTCCATTTACTATAAGACTCCTCGCATTCAGACTCCTCGCATTCCACTGTAGTATGTGTAGTACCATAATTAAGGTCTTGTTTCAGCATGTGCAGTCTCCCCAGTTTCAGCTTTCAATAAAGCATGAATCTGGTCAGCTGTGATATTTTTCACATCAAGGAAGCTTTCTGCTGCTTCCACAATGGTTTTGATTCTTTCACTTTTCTTCTTTAGCTGTGCAGCAACATTCATAGTGTGGCTGATAAAAACTATAAAGTTTTTCCTCTTAAATATCAATGTGTCATCATCCATTTTGCATTTGTGAGCACAAACATTCCTTGTAGCGGCACAATCCTGTGCTTGCGTGGGACCCGTTGATGGCTGGGCTTCCATTTGAACTGAACTTCTTTGAGAAAGGCCTGCTGTGTTTCTGACTATTCCTGCCTCTCTAACTGTCTTTAGAGCTTCCGCATATGAGATTTTCTTAGTTATTCTGATTTCCTGGGCTTGTCAAGCTTCCCTCTGCACAACACATCCTCCATATGCAGCACTGTGCTCACCCCCGCAGTTGCAACACTTTACTTTGGCATCCTTGTCACATTTACCATATTTGTGCTCCCCTCCACATCTAGCACATCTTAGCTTTCCCTTACATTGCTGAGCAGTGTGACCTATCCTTTGACATTTGTAGCTCCTGAGTGGCTTTGGGACGTATTCTCTTGACACTGTAATACATGTATCTGATTTAGGGAGTGTTTCCTCAAACTGAATCATGACAGTGTGTCCTTCATTGAACCTTCTCTTTTATGCTTTAGCCTTTTCACATCCTTCACCTTTCCTCCTTGGATCTCGTTTTTCACTTTTTTCATAGACATGCTCAAAGGGACACCTGATATAACTCCCCTCAAGTTAGCCGTCGTGCCAGGAACATGCGCCTTCATTTGTTCTCAGTTTAGACATGTCATTGCCAGTATTTTCTGTTGCTGTTGTTTACTTGTGGCATGAATTAACAGCCGGTTATTATTCAAGAACTTTGCAAACTTAACTCTCCCAATTTCTTTCTCAACTGCTTTTGTTAGCTTAACCGGGTGATATGACTCAAAGCATTTTGAAGGTTAAAACTCACAAACACACCATGTTTAAGTAAATAGGACTTGTACATGTCAATTCACCCTCATACCTTTGTACCAGTTTCTCAGTGAAGTCATGACATAGAAGCGGATGGCCTGGTTGGAGCCTTGTTTTAATACAGTGGCTGTCAGTCCCTGGTAAGTCCCCTTCAGACCTGAAGACACATTGGCATCATCAGTACTTAATCATACTTCCTGTTGAACAAATACTTTGAATTTATGAATAGAGTAACAAGATGGAAGATGCACAGTGGGAAATGATTAACAATGTGAAGAGTGACTTCCTGTAGTCCAAAATCCTTACATATATTGGGGTAGTCACACTTATTCAGAATAAGCAGAAATCAAGCAGAACCAGCTGGAATGAAGAATTTTCAAAATTCGCGCCACATTTGGGAGGGAACTTCAAATTGGCTGTGGACTCAGCTGACTGATGTTCCACCAGCAGCTGGCCATGTTTAATGTGATTTGGCTCTCCCTGGAATGCGATCAGAATGTTTTGGATGCTGTTGGAATGCCAGAAGAATATTTAAAATATAGTCATAGTGCCATTCAAATACACTCTGAATGCCGTTCGATATTTCCCCACTTCAAATACACCTGGAAAGTTTTGAGCATGAGCAAAACATTCACGCCGGCCACAAGAATGGGCCCAAATATCTGGAATGCACTCAGAATGCAATCAGAATTTTTCAAATGCACTTTGAATATCCAGGAATATACAAGGAATTTTCATTCTGATGGCATTCTGGCTCATTCCCCCTCGAGTGTGACTACACCATACAGTGGATACAAAAAGTCTACACACCCCCATTCAAACGCCAGGTTTTTGTGACGTAAAAAATGAGACCAAGATAAATCATTTCAAAACTTTTTTCCACCATTAATGTGACCTATAGCCTGTACAACCCAATTGAAAAACAAACCGAAATCTTTAAAGGGGAAAAATAAAAAATAAAAAACTTACAATAACCTGGTTGCATAAATATGTACACCCTGTTATAACTGGGGATGTGACTGTGTTCAGAATCAATCAATCACATTCAAACTCATGTTAAATGGGAGTCAGCACACCCCTGTCACCATTTAAAATGCCTCTGATTAACCTCAAATAAAGTTCAGCTGTTCTAGTAGGCATTTCCTGACATTTCTGTAGACACATCTTACAGCACAAGCCATGGTCAGCAGACAGCTTCCAAAGCATCAGAGGGATCTCATTGTTCAAAGGTATCAGTCAGGAGAAGGGTACAAAAGAATTTCCAAGCCATTAAATATACAATGGAACATAGTGAAAACAGTCATCATCAAGTAGAGAAAATATGGCACGACAGTGACATTACCAAAAACTGAACATCCCTCCAAAACTGATGAAAAGACGAGAAGAAAACTGGTCAAGGAGGCTACCAAGAGGCCGACAGCAACATTGAAGGAGCTGCAGGAATTTCTGGCAAGTACTGGCTGTTTAGTACATGTGACAACAATCTTCTGTCTTCTTCATATGCCTGGGCTATGGGGTAGGGTGGCAAGATGGAAGCCTTGTTTTACAAAGAAAAACATCCAAGCCTGGCTACATTTTACAAAAACACATTTGAAATCTCCCAAAGGCATGTGGGAAAATGTCTTATGGTCCAATGAAACCAAGGTTGAACTTTTTGGCCATAATTCCAAAAGGTATATTTGGCACAAACACAACACTGCTCATCACCAAAAGAACACAATACCCTACAGTGAAGCATGGTGGTGGCACCATCATGCTTTAGGGCCGTTTTTCTTCAGCTGGAACTGGGGCCTTAGTCAAGGTGGAGGGAATTATGAACAGTTCCAAATACCAGTCAGTGTTGGCACAAACCCTTCAGGCTTTTGCTAGAAAGCTGAAGATGAAGAGCAAGTATATCTTTCAGCACGACAATGACCCAAAGCACACATCCAAATCAACAAAAGAATGGCTTCACCAGAAGAAGATTAAGGTTTTAGAATGGCCCAGCCAGAGTCCAGACCTGAATCTGATCGAACATCTGTGGGTTGATCTGAAGAGGGCTGTGCACAGGAGATGCCCTCACAATCTGACAGATTTGGAGTGTTTTTGCAAGGAAGAGTGGGAAAATATTGCCACATCAAGATGTGCCACACTGAGACTCCTACCCAGAAAGACTGGGTGCTGTAATAAAAGCCAAAGGTGCTGCAACAAAGTATTACTTTAAGGGTGTGCATATTTACGCAACCAGATTATTGTAAGTTTTTTATTTTTCCCCTTACAAGATTTCAATTTGTTTTTCAATAAGGTTGTACAGGTATAGGTCACAATGTCGGAAAAAAGTTTTGAAATGATTCATGTTTGTCTCATTTTTTTACATCACAAAAACCTGGCATTTGACCAGGGGTGTGTAGATTTTTTATATCCACTGCATATGTAGGGCATGAGGAACAGTAGGGGGAAGTACAACACAGCTAAAGCCCTTTCTTACCTTGGGTTCTCACAATCTCTCTCACTCCATGGAAGAATCCTCTGTACTTTGGGTTTGCTGATGTCTGATCATGGATGAATTTGACCTACAATGACAAGATACATTTTTAAATCATAGTTTTAAAGTACAACCAGACGGTCAATGACGGAGTAGCTCATTCCGACCTGATGAAATCATTCCGGGAATGCTCAGATCTCTTGTCCGTTGACCCTGACCACACAGCCATAATCCATACATACAAAGAAATAAAGGCAACTGTGTTCACAAAACAAGTTATATTTAATAAAGTGGAATGACACAGGGAATAAGTATTGCACACATAAAAAGAGGTGTAAAAATGCATAGAAAGCCAAGAAACTAGCTGAAGTCCATCAGAATTTAGGAAGCCATCCCATCCCCCATCAGTGCAAATTAATTTCAGATGGTTAAGTCCTGACTGATAGCCTTTAAAAAGGTCAGTGAATATCAGATTGTCACACCACAAAGAACTCGTGATGGGTCCAAGCAAAGAGCTCTCACTAGCCCTTCACAACCTTATTGTTGTAAAACGTAATGATGGCATTGGCTACAGGTGCATTTCTAAATTGCTGAATGTTCCAGTGAGCACTGTTGGAGCCCTCATTCGGAAGTGGAAAGAACAATATTTTACCATAAACTGGCCACGACCAGGAGTTCCTCGCAAGATTTCTGACAGAGGAGTCAAAAGAATTATCAGAAGAGTTATCCAAGAGCCAAAGACCACTCATGGAGAGCTCCAGAAAGACCTGGAGTTAGCAGGTACTGCTCAGACTCCCCATTAACCTTTAAAAAACACATTAAAAAAAATCTCAAACATAATCAAATTCAATCTGAGAAATTTTAAACAAATTAGACCATTGCTGACAGTTAGTGCAGCCAAAATGTTCCTGCATGCAATGATCTTCTCACACATTGATTACCGTTTTACCAACTGGACACTCACTGGTATAACTATAATCAAACCCATTGAATCCTTATACAAAAAAGCCATAAAAATCTTTGATAAGAAAGATCCCACATATCATTGCTGTCACATTTACAAGAAATACAGTGGTGTGAAAAAGTGTTTGCCCCCTTCCTGATTTCTCATTTTTTGTATGTTTGCCAGCTCATCAAACAAATTTAAATATTAGACAAAGATAACACAAACTCAAAATGCAGTTTTTAAATGAAGGCGTTTATTATTAAGGGTAAAAAAAAACAAACAAACAACCAAACCTACATGGCCCTGTGTGAAAAAGTGATTGCCCCACCTGTTAAAACATAAATTAACTGGTTTATCACATCTTTGGAAAGCTGAGTTCAATTTCTCTAGCCACACCCAGGCCTGATTACTGCCACACCTATTCTCAAACAAGAAATCACTTAAATAGGACCTGCCTAACAAAATGAAGTAGACCAAAAGATCCTCAAATGCTAGACATCATGCTGTGATCCAAAGAAATTCAGGAACAAATGAGAAACAGTAATTGAGATCTATCAGTCTAGAAAAGGTTATGAAGCCATTTCTAAAGCTTTGTACTCCAGCAAACCACAGTGAGAGCCATTATCCACAAATGGAGAAAACATGGAACAGTGGTGAACCTTCCCAGGAGTGGCCGGCCGACCAAAATTACCCCAAAAGCGCAGTGACGACTCATCCAAGAGGTCACAAAAGACCCCACAACAACATCCAAAGAACTGCAGGCCTCACTTTCCTCAGTTAAGGTCAGTGTTCATGACTCCACCATAAGAAAGAGACTGGGCAAAAATGTCCTGCATGGCAGAGTTCCAAGACGAAAACCACTGCTCGTCTGAGTTTTGCCAGAAAACATGTTGATGATCCTCAAGACTTTTGGGAAAATACTCTGTGGACTGACGAGACAAAAGTTGATCTTTTTGGAAGGTGTGTATCCCATTACATCCGGCATAAAAGTAACAGCATTTCAGAAAAGGAACATCATACCAACCGTAAAATATGGTGGTGGCAGTGTGATAGTCTGGGGCTGTTTTGTTGCTTCAGGACCTGGAAGACTTGCTGTGGTAAATGGAAACATGAATTCTGCTGTCTACCAAAAAATCCTGAAGGAGAATGTCCGACCATCTGTTCGTGATCTCAAGCTGAAACACACTTGGGTTTTGCAACAGGACAATGATCCAAAACACACCAGCAAGTCCACTTCTGAATGGCTTAAGAAAAACAAAATGAAGACTTTGGAGTGGCCTAGTCAAAGTCCTGACCTGAATCCAATCGGGATGCTATGAGATGACCTTAAAAAGGTAGTTCATACTTGAAAACCCTCCAATGTGGCTGAATTACAACAATTTTGCAAAGATGAGTGGGACAAAATTCCTTCACAGCGCTGTAAGAGACTCATTGCCAGTTACTGCAAACACTTGATTGCAGTTGTTGCTGCTAAGGGTGGCCCAACCTGTTATTAGGTTTAGGGGGTGATCACTTTTTCACACAGGGCCATGTAGGTTAGGATTTTTTTTACCCTTAATAATAAACATCTTCATTTAAAAAACTGCATTCTGTGTTTACTTGTGTTATCTTTGCCATCCATCCATCTTCTACCGCTTTTCCAGAGGTCCGGGTCGCGGAGGCAGCAGTTCAAGCAGAGAAGCCCAGACTTCCCTCTCCCCAGCCACCTGCTCCAGCTCTTCAGAGGGGATACCAAGGCGTTCCCAGACCAGCTGGGAGACATAGTCTCTCCACCGAGTCCTGGGTCTGCCCCGGGGTCTCCTCCCAGTGGGACGTACCTGAAACACCTCAAGTGGGAGGCGTCCAGGAGGCATCCTAATCAGATGCCCATACCACCTCAACTGACTCCTTTCAATGTGGAGGAGCAGCGGTTCTACTCTGAGCCTCTCCCGGATGACTGAGCTCCTCACCCTATCTCTGAGGGTGAGTCCAGCAATCCTACGGAGAAAGCTCATTTCCACCGCTTGTATCCGCGATCACGTTCTTTCGGTCATTACCCAAAGCTCGTGACCATAGGTGAGAGTAGGAATGTAGATTGACTGGTAAATCGACAGCTTTGCCTTAGAACTAAGCTCCCTCTTCACCACAACAGACCGGTACAACGTCCGCATCACTGCAGATGCTGCTCCGATCCGTCTGTTGATCTCTCGCTCCATTTTCCCCTCACTCGTGAACAAGACCCCAAGATACTTAAACTCCTCCACTTGGGGCAGGAGCCTGTCCCCAACCCGGAGAGGACAATCCATCTTTTTCCGGCTGAAGACCATGGACTCGGACTTGGAGGTGCTGATTCTCATCCCAGCCGCTTCACACTCAGCGGCAAACCGTCCCAGCAAGAGCTGTAGGTCATTGCTGGATGAAGCCAACAGGACAACATCATCTGCAAACAACAGAGATGAGATCCTGTGGTCACCAAGCATGACACCCTCCATTCCCTGGCTGAGCCTAGAAATCCTGTCCATAAAAATTATGAACAGGATCAGTGACAAAGGGCAGCCCTGGCGGAGTCCAACTCTCACTGGGAATGACTCCGACCGAGTGTTGGCAATACGAACCAAACTCTCACAACGGTCGTACAGAGACCGAATAGCTCGTAACAACAAGCCCGATACCCCATACTCCCGAAGCACCCCCCACAAAAATCCACGAGGGACGCGGTCAAATGCCTTCTCCAAGTCCACAAAACACATGTAAACTGGTTGGGCAAACTCCCATGAACCCTCAAGAATTCTCGAGAGGGTAAAGAGCTGGTCCGATGTGCCACGGCCAGGACGAAAACCACATTGCTCCTCCTGAATCCGAGGTTCGACCAACGGCCGGACTCTCCTCTCCAGTACCTTGGCATAGACCTTCCCAGGGAGGCTGAGGAGTGTGATCCCTCTAAAGTTGGAGCACACCCTCCGGTCCCCTTTTTTGAAGAGAGGAACCACCACCCCGGTTTGCCATGCCAAAGGCACTGCCCCCGACCTCCACGCAATGTTGCAGAGGCGTGTCAACCATGACAACCCAACAACATCCAGGGCCTTGAGGTACTCAGGGCGAATCTCGTCCACCCCCGGGGCCCGGCCACCAAGGAGATTTTTAACCACCTTGGCGACCTCAGCCCCTGTGATAGGCGAGTCATCCCCCTCGTCCCCAAACCCTGCTTCCTCTGTGGAAGGTGTATCAGTGGGATTGAGGAGATCCTCGAAGTATTCCTTCCACCGCCCGACGATATCCCCAGTTGAAGTCAACAGTGTCCCATCCGCACCATACACAGTGTGGACGGGGAGCTGCTTTCCCCTCCTGAGCCGCCGAACAGTTTGCCAGAATCTCTTTGAAGCCGACCGAAAGTCTTGTTCCATTGCCTCACCGAACTCCTCCCATACCCGCGTTTTTGCTTCAGCAACTACCCGAGCTGCACTCCGCTTGGCCTGCCGGTACACCTCAGCTGCTTCGGGAGTCCCACAAGCCAACCAAGTCTGATAGGACTCCTTCTTCAGCTTAATGGCCCCCCTCACCACTGGTGTCCACCACTTGGTTCGGGGGTTGCCACCACGAGATGCACCGACCACCTTGCGGCCGCAGCTCTGGGCCGCCGCTTCAACAACAGAGGTGGAGAACATGGCCCATTCAGACTCCATGTCTCCAGACTCCCTCGGAATGTGGTTGAAGTTCTTCCGGAGGTGGGAGTTGAAGACCTCCCGGACAGGGGCCTCAGCCAGACGCTCCCAGCACACCCTCACTATACGTTTGGGTCTACCAGGTCTGAATGGCTTCCTCCCCTGCCATCGGATCCAACTCACCACCAGGTGGTGATCAGTTGACAGCTCTGCACCTCTCTTTACTCGGGTGTCCAAGACATACGGTCGCAGGTCTGATGATACGATAACAAAATCGATCATCGACCTGCGACCTAGGGTGTCCTGGTGCCAGGTGCACATATGGACACCCTTATGCTTGAACATGGTGTTCGTTATGGACAGACTGTGGTTAGCACAGAAGTCCAATAACTGAACACCACTCGGGTTCAGATCGGGCAGGCCGTTCCTCCCAATCACCCCCCTCCAGGTTTCACTGTCATTGCCCACGTGCGCATTGAAGTCCCCCAGTAGGACAATGGAGTCTCCAGGAGGAGTACCCTCCAGCACCCCAGTCACAGACTCCAAAAAGGGTGGGTACTCTGAAACATCATTTGGTGCATAGGCACAAATGATGGTCAGGACCCGTTTCCCAACCCGAAGGCGCAGGGAAGCAACCCTTTCGTCCACCGGGGAAAACTCCAATATAGAGGCAGCAAGGTGGGGCGATACAAGAATACCCACCCCTGCTCGTCGTCTCTCGCCCGGGGCAACTCCAGAAAAGGCCAAGCTCCAGCCCCTCTCCAGGAGACTGGTTCCGGAACCGGAGCTGTGTGCTGAGGTGAGGCCGACTATATCTAGCCGGTATCGCTCAACCTCGTACACCAGCTCAGGCTCCTTCCCCACCAGAGAGGTGACATTCCACGTACCAAAAGCCAGTTTAGAAAGCTTGGGATCAGTCCGCCAAGGTCTCCGCCTTTGACCGCCACCTAATCCACATAGCACCGGACCCCCATGATCCCTCCTGCAGGTGGTGAACCCACTGGAGGGCGGACCCATGTAACTCCTTCGGGCTGAGCCCGGCCGGGTCCCATGGGTGGAAACCCGGCCACCAGACGCTAGCCTTCGAGCCCCTCCCCCAGGCCTGGCTCCAGGGTGGGGCCCCGGTAACCCCATACCGGGCGGGGTACACTGAATCCTTGATATACAATTTATCATGAGAGTCTGTTGGAGCGTTCTTAGTCTGGCCCTTCACCCAGGACCAGTTTGTCTTGGGAGACCCTATCAGAGGCAAATTGCCCCCTGGACAACATAGCTCCTGGGATCACTGGGGCACGCAAACCCCCCCACCACGATAAGGTGACGATCCATGAGGAGGATCTTTGCCTAATATTTGCCTGTGTTATCTTTGCCTAATATTTAAATTGGTTTGATGATCTGAAACATTTAAGTGTGGTAAACATACAAAAAAATGAGAAATCAGGAAGGGGGCAAACACTTTTTCACACCACTACATGTGCTCGTGTGTCACACACATATGCCCCGCCTCTTTCTTGTTGCTGTGAGGTGCTTGGGTGCATGTGTGTGTGTGTGTATACATTCACAGCACTTCACTCGTGTGACATTTGTTTTGTTTTGCAGCACCTTAACTCTTGTACTTTAGCATATCCACTTTGTACAGTTTTATTGCAGTTGTTCTTCTCATGTATAATTATTTGTTTGTGTGTTTTTGTGACCCGCTGGGGGACTACAGAGGCAAATTAGCAGTACTGCTAAATCTGGCATACTTACATTTGTATTAATGTTCATTAGTATGTATTGTCCCTTTCAAATAAACATTAAACTTAAACTGCTGTTTCAAAGAAAACAACAAGTAATGGACTCAACTGACATGGGTTCAATGCCTGTTCGCCTCGCAAAACTCCATTGTTGAAGAAAAAGCATGTTGAAACTCATTTAAAGTTTGCTACACAACATTTGGGCAAGCTAGTAAAATAATGGGAGAATATCGTCTGGTCAGATGAGACCAAAATTGAAATTTTTGGATGCCACAACACACAGCATGTTTGGAAGAGAAACAGCACTGCACATCAGCTCCAAAACACCATATAACCAGTGAAGTTTGGGGGTGGGAGCATCATGGTGTGGGGATGTTTTTCAGCACATGGTACAGGCAGACTTCATATAACTGAAGGAAAGATGAATGGACAAATGTACAGCAACATCCTTGATAAGGACCTGTTGCCATCTGCCAAGATGCTGAAGATGAAACAAGGGTGGTTTCAGCAAGACAATAATCCCAAACACAAAGCCAAGGAAACTCAACTGGCTCCAGAGAAGGAAAATAAAGCTGCTAGAATGGCCCAGTTAGTCACCTGACCTGAATCTAATTGAAAATCTATGAAATGAACTGAAGATCATTTTTCATAGAAGACACCCACGGAACTTTCACGATTTGAAGACAGTTTGTGTGGAAGAATGGGCTAAAATCACTCCTGAGCAATGTCTGAGCCTAGTTTCTCCATACAGGAGGCGTCTGGAAGCTGTTATTACCAACAAAGGCTTTTCTACTAAATATTAAGTGAATTTCACCAAGCGTGTTCAATGCTTATTCTCTGTGTCATTCCACTTTACTGAATATAAGATAAGATAAACCTTATTTTGTGAACACAGTTGCCTTGATTTCTTTGCATATATGGATTATGGATGTATGGTCATGTGCCTAGATCTCCTGACCTTTGATCTTGACCTTGAGCACATCATCGTCATCATCATCATAGCAGTCTGTCGGGGGCAACAATGATTGTTTCATTTTAGTCTGATCAGATTCCTCCACGCAGAAACCCACCAGATCATCATTGTGAGTGAGTTTGGTGAGCATAGGGGCAAATGCCTAGGAGCAGTAGTGATTCCCGACAAATGTGGACGGATGGATGGATGGACAGACAGATGGACGGACGCCACATCATTGCATTCACCAGAATGTGCTAAAAACAGAATAAATTGCTACATCAGATTAGTTAATTGTGCAACCTGAATAATGATGCAATGCACAAATCAGAGTGGCAATATTTTCCCATAAAAGGAAGCAGAAGGAAAAAAAAATGTAAAATCAAGTCAAGATGTATTTATCTTGACACTTTGAAATGACTGTAAAAATAATGAGTAACAAGCCCCCTTACAGTTAATAAGGATTAAAGGTTTCATTGTATCTTATCTAATCTTGGACACAATGAGAATGATTTATGCGTGATTCATAATTCAAAATAATCCTTAGTTCGATAAGGGGCTCAAAATTTAAAAAAAAAAAATTAAAAAAAAAAGCTATACATGTGAATTTTGCAAGTCTTCTTTAGGTCAGAAATCCATCTGGAAACAGTTTGAGAGGGGATGTTGACATACCTTCAATTACCTCATATTCATAACTTCATACTTCAGGTTCCACGCATACTTGGTAGACCAGTTGGCAAAATGCTAGTGGACAAGATAGAGGAAATTGTGCTGTCCTCCAAATAACTGACAAAACTGCAATGGCAATAGAGGCCTAAACTTCAAGATGAACAACTGCCTGATCCATACAAGAAAAACTGACAAGCTAACGACAAGCTGCTCTGATTTATACTGGACAAATGTGGTGGCATCAAAAACTGGGGATTCTAAATTGCCCTTAGGTATGACTGTGAGAGTGAATGGTTGTCTGTCTCTCTGTGTTGGCCCTGCGATGGACTGGCGATCTGTCCAGGGTGTACCCTGCCTCTCGCCCTAAGATGCTGGGATAGGCTCCAGCCCCCCCCCCCCCCCCGCGACCCGAAAAGGATAAAGCGGAAGAAGATGGAAGGATGGATGGAAATGTGTATTTCACATCTGGTTCCAGCAATTTGAAATTTGAAGAGCCACTGGATAAAGAATCAACTCTGAACTTTTCTGAGCAGCCTGCTGATGTGTTGAAAAGGTTTTATGGTGGTGTTGTGCAGTATCAGTGAAAGTTAGCATTATGAGGCTAATAATGTAGCATGTGCTCCAGTGTTACGATCAGACTAGTTGAATGGAAGAGAAAGTCATCACACACCTCATGTTACAACACCTTAGGATGTGTGCATTAGGTTTCAGCCACTCTGGTTTTGGTGGGGGGTTTACTATGAAATGGAACCCCGCCTGTGGATAGATGCTGAAAATGGAAATACGTCTTTGCTATGACAGTGTGTGCAGCCACTATGTCAACAGCTCGTTAGCATGTTGTCTGTCTTTGTGAGAGTCAGTACAATAATTGACCTCATCGTCTATACAACTATACAATGTTCATGCTATAGCAATGCACAACAGTGGAGTGGAGAATGGTCAGTCTTTTGCCAGACATCTGTATTTAGGTCACTGCACGCCCGATATGTGATGTCAGTTATGAAAATAAGCGAAAGTGAACATTTTGCATTTTTAGCAGCCTAAACAATTAACGATTTGGAATCCTCTCCTGGGACATGTATATACCAAATTTATTGAGTTGTGGATATAACACCAGACTTCTATAAAAAAATGAAGGTTTTCTCAGCAACCATGCACAAAAAAATAACAGAATCAAAAACTGTATAATTGATCAAGATTTATGAGTATTAATTGATATATGTACATATATATACCTTTATTGTTTCCATAGGACAGACTACAAACACAGCCTCAGCAACTCCAGCTCCAAGACCACAGAGGAAGCCCTTCTTGCTGTCTAGTTTACCAGTCTCATCACGCATCTTATTACTGAGGAACTCAAACACACCAAACCTGTAGCAGAGTGAAACAGAATTTAGTAGTACATACCTGCGCATCTAAAAGAAAAACAAAACAAAATATCACGGTTCATAATTTAATTCAAAGAGCCAAGTCATAATCATCAACATTTAAAACAAAAATCTTCTCTTTTTTTTTTTGAGATGTACTAGTGGAGCTCCAACCTAATAATTTATTGGGTTGTAATTAGAGGTTTTATTTATAAGTGCTTTGATTCAATTATAACATAATAAGAACAACATTTGAGCTGCCATATTGTGGAAAGTCACTCTGAAAAGATTAGCAACAAAAAATATATTAGAAATTTTCAGCAGTTGTAAGTGCAAAAATTACTGCCTATAAAACAATACACCTGTAAAACTACTGTACTGTATAACAATAAAAAAACTGGCTAAATGGTCTCCAATAATAACCAAAATTATTTTAAAGTTAAGTTACATCAACTTTCCTAAATGTTTTTATAGTACTCTGCATTAAAAAAATGTTTTATTTGAAAAAAAATCTGAGTAGAGAACTGTGACTTCACAATATTTAACTGACTGAGCCAAGGACTAATTGATTAGACTTTGGGGTTAGTTTGAATCACTCTCAGCCTCAAGGATTTCTTTTTTTTTTTTTTTTCAGTATTCAGAAGGGAAGCGATGATGCAGCGCCTTGCCAAATGTTCTGATGGCCAGCAGCAGAGGGTGCTGTCTGCCAACAAATAAAAGGCTGTTAGGAGGAATTTAAATATTAACAAGAAAATATGCTGCACTCTGAAAGCTTTCTGGTTTTTATTTGTAATTACTCCATCTATTCAGTTAATTGCTTGGCAGACTGAAAGGGAGTTTAACACATCTTTTCATACACCATTGACAAATTGCCCCCCCCCCCCAAAAAAACAGACTATGATCCATTGCTTACATTGTATGTTTTGTTGCTGCTGACTAGTTTTGTATGTTTTGTTGCTGACTAGTTTTAATGGTTTCAGCTTTACAGAGAACAGTGAAAAATAAAAACTTTGAACATGTCCAAAATTTTGACTGTACCCTGTCTAGGCCTGCAACGATTAAAAAAATTCTTAAACGATGCATTACCCAAGAAATTATGACAAACAGTATTATTGTTGATGTCATAAAGACCATTTTGTGCCAGTGATATAATGACAATTTATGTACATCCAGTCTAAGATAACTGAACTGTTATGTATCAACAATATTTAACACTGGAATTGAAATGTGGAAAAATTTGCTGTTCACATGCCCACACAGCAGATTGCAGCGATGCCCACCAAACTGACTTGAACACCCAGAATCAACAAAATGAGGAATAAAAAAAACAAAAGCAGCTCATTTCTATATAATCTAATGTATTTGTTACGTATAAAAATGAATCAGACAAATCATTTTTACACGATCAGTCGATATAGTAATTATTGTGACAGGCCTAGCCCTGTGTTTATCCAACACACCATAACAGACTTTTGTGAAGCTTATCTGAGTTTGTGGTGTTGCAATACCTGACAGCTGCTTTTGGTATAGAGCCATAGAGCAGCGAGCTTAGGCCCCTGTACAGACCCCTCACCCCATGACTGTTCACCGTCTGCTTCACACAGTCAACTAGAGCAGGGAGAAAAATGAAGTGATAGAAGAAAGGTGCTAGAGTAGCAGCATACAAAAAACACATTTATTGCTCCGGTATCAGAAATATTCATGTAATCAGCCTAAGCTTGTTAAGGCATTATAAACTTCTTGCTATAAATTTTTTTCCAGAGTAGAGCTGAGTAAAATTCTGGGAAACAAACTGACTTGTACGAAGTTCACAAGCCAAAGTACAATCTACAACACAAATACAAGTACCTGACAGTTTGCACTCATAGCTACAAAATCTATGGATTGTCTTATCAAGCAAGTGAAATGTTGAAAGAGTCAATTCAACAGATTGAGAAAGTTTTGGGGCAGCTGTAGCTCAGGAGGGAAACAGATTCAATTACTAATCAAACTTTGGGCTACAATGGTCCTTCAGTAAGATGGTAAACTACAAATTTCCTCTGATCCATGAGCATGTAAGGGTGTAGGATAAAGCATGAATGTGGCTCATTGTTTCAAAAAAGGACTTTAAAAAGTTAGAAAAGTGATCAATTCTGGTCTAGTTACAACAAAAACACTCCATTAATCAGTACTAGTTAATGAAAATGATCCAACCCAGTAAAATTCTAATAATAAACTGCCACCATCAGTGTGTGAATGGGTGGATAGCAGGATCTGTAAAGCGCTTTGGTCATCTAGAGATGAGAGAAAGTGCTATATAAGCGAACACCATTTACCATTTTAATTTGGTGGAACAGTTATCCTAATACCTTCACTCCAGCTCTCCAAGATTTGTGACTGACCCTACGTTTTATTCTTATTATCCAGAATTTTAAATTTGGATCTTCCATTAAAATACATCTGAGAGCTTATGTAGCAAACAGTTTATACACACAGGGTTTTTTCATGTCATGTCATGTGTGCAGCATATCACAGAGGTTGTGACTCATGCTGTTGATTTCGCCAGTCACAATACCGCCTCCACTCTCTGTGGACTCTCACTCCACAATGGATTTACATTTTTTCCCTCTTGTGCATATTTACATGTTAAGATAAGAGCTGTGACCCGCCCTTGAGTATTTTTCAAGTATTATGGTGTTTGCGTAGAGAAGTTCTTCTCGGCAGTGCCAATATTCATCTGGCATGTCCCAATTGTTCATTCATTCTTCTTCCGCTTAAATCCTTTTCGGGTCGTGGGGGGCTGGAGCCTATCCCAGCGTCTTTTGGGCGAGAGGCAGGGTACACCCTGGACAGATCGCCAGTCCATCACAGGGCCAACACAGAGAGACAGACACCCACTCACTCTCACAGTCATACCTAAGGACAATTTAGAATCCCCAGTTTGATGCCAATTAACCTAACTTGCATGTTTTTGGCATGTGGGAGGAAACCAGAGAAATCCCGGAGTAAACCCACGCAGACATGGGGAGAACATGCAAACTCCACACAGATCACTGTTGGTCGGGGGCTGGGATTGAACCCAGGATCCCCCGGCCAAGGGTGAGTTGCTGTGCTTCCGCAGTGCTAACCACTCCACCACCGCGCCACCCTGTTGTGTGGCATTTATTTGGCCCTGAAACAGACAACAGTAGACTACAGCTGCAAACGCAGAAAAACTCCAGAAGTCAACCATTTTAAAGTATTTCAGTTCAGTTTTTTTTAAATACATGTTTCTTAGCCGATACCGGCTAAGACTGCGAGATTCAGACTGCGAGTGATGTATTAGGCTACCCTGAGAGGAAACATCAAGATTGGTTTGATGAGCATGATGAACACCTGAAGAAACTACTAGAAGCGAGGAATACAGCTAGGCAGGAAAACCTACAGTGTAACACAAGGTCGAAGAAGAAGAAATACTCAAAGGCTCAGAGTGAGCTACAGAAGTACACCAGAGAGATGAAGTCCAACTGGTGGGATGAAAAAGTGGAGAAACTTCAAACTGCAGCAGACAGGAAGGACATTTAAACATTCTTCACAGGTTTGAGAGAAATCTACGGCCCTAAACCAAGAGGATTGATCCAATGGATGCTATGGATGGTGAAACGGTTTTGCAGGAGAAAGACAAGATCCTGGACAGATTTGCAGACCACTTTGCCCAACTACTAAACAACCCTGGAGATCTCACTGAAGAGGCTAAAGAAGCTCTAGTGCAGCGACCAGCTGTATCAAGTCTGGATGAACCACCAAATTTTGATGAACTAAGGGCAGCTATCAGGACAACACAGGATGGTAAAGTTCCAGGAAGGGATGGAATTCCAGCAGAGGTGTGGAAATTTGGTGGTGTTCAGCTGACCAACTGCCTGCACAAGCTCATCCAAGAGATATGGGATGCCCAGAAAGTACCTCAAGACTGGAAGGATGCAAGTATTGTGCCTTTGTTTAAGAAAGGTGACAGGAAGGATTGTGGAAATTACCGAGGTATATCACTGCTAGCCACTGTTGGTAAGATTCTCTCACGTGTACTACTTAACAGACTCAGTGAACACATCTCGCAGAATGTACTACCGGAAACCTAGTGCAGCTTTAGAAGTGGAAGAAGCACAATGGACATGATTTTCTGCTTGAAACAGGTTCAAGAAAAGTGTATCGAACAGAACATGCCACTTTATGTAGTCTTCATAGACTTCAGTAAAGCCTTCGATACTGTTTCGCGACAAGGACTTTGGCAGGTACTCAAGAAATATGGTTGTACAGAGAAGTTTGTCAGCCTGATTGAGGCACTCCATACAGGTATGCAAGCAAAACGTGGCAATGAGTGGTTCAGTATCTAAAGACTTTTCAGTAAGCAACAGGGTGAAACAAGGGTGTGTGCTGGCACCTCCACTCTTCTTGCTATATCTGGCAGCCATGCTTGAGGTGGCCTTCAAAGACACTTCAGAAGGAGTATACATTCAAACAAGGAAAGAAGCAGACTTGTTCAATGTGGCACAGTTTAAAGCCAAGAGTAAGACATCGATAAAGATAGTAAGAGAAATGCTTTTTGCCGACGACAGTGCTCTAGTTGCACACAGTGCGGAAGATATGCAATCTTTAGTGGAGAAATTTGCAAGAGCAGCTAGCCAATTCAGCCTCCAAATCAACATCAATAAGACAAAGTGCCTTTATCAACCACCAAAGTTCCAATTATCAACATCACTACCAGAAGAGATCAGCATTGGTACAGAGCCACTAGTCAAGTGCAAGACTTTCAAGTACCTAGGGAGTACTGTTTCAGAGAATGCTCGGCTGGAGGATGAACCATCTCTCAGAATGGGAAGAGCGAGCACTGTGCTTGGAAACTTGAGGGAGAGACTGTGGAACAATCGACATGTGTCTATCTGTGTGAAATGCAAAGTGTACAGAGCAACAGTACTGGCTACTCTATTGTATGGTGCTGAAACTTGGACTGTCTACAGAGTGCAGGTGAAGAAACTCCACGCGTACATGGTGAGACACCTTCGAGCCATAATGAACATCTCATGGAAAGACAAGATAACCAACACAGAAGTGTTGAAACGAGCTGGTCTACCATCAATGGAGGACATGCTAATACAGATGAACCTGAGATGGCTCGGACATGTTGAGAGGATGGACCACCAGCATCTCCCTTGGCAGTTACTCTACTCACAGTTATGCGAGGGCAAACGCGATCAGGGTAGACCAAGGCTCAGATTTCACCGTCGGCCTCCGTCGGTCTATGATGACCATGGAAGAGAATCCTAAACGTCTACTCTGCTGGAACAGCACCGCCTGTGGCTGAACAGGCCGATGCGCGAATGACAGTCCCTGTCACACAGGTCACACTTGTGGGTGGTCTCCGTGCTGCTGGGTCTGTGGCGGTTCTTCCTGCGGGTCCTTTTTTCATCTGCTGCAGCAGTCAGTCTCTCTTCACCCGCCTTGAGCTGTCTGGTCAGGGTGCCTCTCCATTTGGAGCGGTCCGTTGCAAGGTCCTCCCAGCGCTCTGTGTTGATATCCAGGGCCTTCATGTCTCTCTTGCAGACGTCTCTAAAGCGCAGCTGTGGGCGGCCAACGTCTCTCCTGCCAGTTGCCAGTTCTCCATAGAGGACGTCTTTGGGGATTCTGCCATCCTCCATACGGTGAACGTGGCCTAGCCAGCGGAACCTGCGCTGCCTGAGTAGAGTGAACATGGAGGGAAGGCCGGCGCGGGACAGAACTTCTGTGTTGGGCACTTTGTCCTGCCAGGATATGTCCAGGATGTGGCGAATGCAGCGCAAGTGGAAGGAGTTCAGTCTCTTTTCCTGCCGGGCGTATGTTGTCCACGTCTCACTCCCATAGAGCAGTGTGCTGATGACGCAGGTGTTGTACACTGCCATTTTCGTCTTGACAGAGAGTTTGGGATTCTCCCACACTCGTGTGGTGAGGCGAGCAAGTGTGAAGGCTGATTTTCCAATCCTCTTGTTGATCTCTGTATCAAGGGAGAGGTTGTTGCTGATCGTGGACCCCAGGTACGTGAACTGATTCACGACCTCCAGCTTGTAGTCATCAATGGTGATGGTTGGTGGTGCTTCCGTGCCTTGCGCCAAGACGTTAGTCTTCTTCAGGTTGATGGTAAGCCCGAAGTCCTTGCATGCCTGGGAGAAGCGGTCCATCAGGGTCTGAAGCTCCTGCTGTGTGTGGGTTGCGACTGCAGCGTCGTCTGCGAACAGCATGTCTCTGATTAGAGCCTCGCGTACTTTGGTTCTGGCTTTCAGGCGGGCGAGGTTGAAAAGCCTGCCGTCAGATCTTGTGTGCAGGTAGATTCCCTCTGTTGCTGTGCTGAAGGCATGCCTCAGGAGCATAGCAAAGAAAATCCCAAAGAGGGTTGGCGCAAGTACACAGCCCTGTTTCACTCCGCTGGGTATGTTGAATGGCTCTGAGACGTTGCCATCGTGCTGCACTATCCCCTGCATGTTGGTGTGAAATGATTCGATGAGGCTTTGCAACTTTGGTGGGCATCCTATCTTTGGCAGGATCTTGAAAAGGCCCTCTCTGCTGACCAGATCGAACGCTTTGGTGAGGTCGATGAAGGCGACGTACAGAGGCATGTTCTGTTCTCTGCATTTCTCCTGGAGTTGGCGGATGGAGAATATCATGTCTACCGTCGATCGCTCAGCGCGGAAGCCACACTGAGACTCGGGGTAGACACGTTCGGCAAGCTTCTGTAGACGAACGAGAACAACTCGTGCGTAGACTTTGCCAACAACGCTGAGGAGGGAAATGCCCCTGTAGTTGTTGCAGTCGCTTCTCTCCCCTTTGTTTTTGTAGAGGGTGATGATCTTGGCGTCCCTCATGTCCTGTGGTACGGCACCTTCCTTCCAGCACTGGCAGAGGACGTCATGCAATGGCAGCAGTAGGGCGGTCTTGCAGTGCTTGATCAGGTCAGGGGGTATGCCGTCGTTGCCGGGTGCCTTGCCAGCGGCCAAGCTATCAATGGCCTTACTGAGTTCGTCGATGGTTGGCTCGGCGTCAAGTTCGTCCATGGATGGCAGGCAGTCGATGGCATCAAGGGCTGACTGTGTCACGGTGTTCTGTCTAGAGTAGAGGTCGGAGTAGTGTTCCGCCCATCTCTCCATCTGCTTGTTCTTCTCTGTGATCATCTCCCCAGTGGAAGATTTGAGGGGGAACGTCTTGCTCTGAGCCGGACCAAGTGCTTTCTTGATGCCATCGTACATACCACGGATGTTCCCTGTTATGGCAGCGGTTTGAATGTCTTGGCTGAGCTGAGTCCAGTACTCGTTGGCACAGCGCCGAGCAGTCTGCTGAACTTTGCTTCTCGCAGCCCTGAGAATCTGGAGATTCTTCTCGTTTGGGTACTTCTTGTACTCAGCAAGTGCTGAGCGCTTGGCTTCAATGACGGGGGTCATCTCGGTCAACTTGGCATCAAACCAGTCCTGTGACTTCGAGGTCTTCCTCCCAAAGGTAGCCAAGGCTGTGCGGTAGATGGTGTTTCGCAGCTCTTCCCACTTCTGCTTTGCAGATTCTCCTCCTTGTGGTACACCAAGTTCCTTCTCAAAGGTGGAGGCAAACTGCCACCATCTACCCGAAGCATCTGGTTTTAAGGCGCCAGAGATCCGCCCTCGCCCCTTCTCCTATTAGTAAAAGCAGTTCCGCCGGGCTTAGAGACTAAACCACACGGGCAGGCTAGGAGTTGGACTTAGTTGTCAGAGGCTTTTCGAGACGCACGCCATAAGGAGCATTTTATGAGCACTGGGAGCTTAACCCCAGTGCCGCTCCTGGCTATGACAACCTTGGAACCGGCTCAGATTTAAAGACACTGTAAAAAGAAACTTGGAGAAGTTGGACATAGACAGGAGTTCCTGGCAGCAGAAGGCTAAGGACAGAGCTGCGTGGAGGAATCTGATCAGACCTAAATGAAACAGTCATTGTTGCCCACGACAGACTGCTATGATGATGATGAGCCGATACCAACATAACTTATTATTTTTGTTGACATCTGTCAGCACAGGAACACTATCCTCCAAGCCTATTAAATGGAGGAAGTTTACAGTTCTGTTGAACATGTAACAAAAAAAGATGTATTTTGGTATTAAGTTGAAGAAATTGCTCTTATTGGGGAATGTGTCTATATGCCAGGTAATCATCACTGTAAGACAAAGGAAATGTAAATGGGTAAAAAAAAATATACAGCGAGGAAAACAAGTATTTAACAAGTCAACATTTTTCTCAACAAACATAGTATTTCTGATGGAACCATTGACCTGGGCTTTTCACCAGATATCAGTAACAACCTAAGTAATCCATGCATGCAAAGAAATCAAGGTAACTGTGTTCACAAAACAAGTTATATTTAATAAAGTGGAATGATACAGAGAATAAGTATTGAACACATGAAGAAAAGGGGGTGCAAAAAGGCAGAGAAAGCCAAGAAACCAGCTGAAATAATTCAGAATTTAGGAAGCCATCCCATCCCCCATCAGTGCAAATTATTTTCAGTTGGTTAAGTCCTGAATGATAGCTTTAAAAAGGTCTGTGAATATCAGATTGTCACACCACAAAGAACTCATGATGGGTAGAAGCAAAGAGCTCTCTCTAGCCCTTCGCAACCTTATTGCTGCAAAACATAATGGTGGCATTGGTTATAGGTGCATTTCTAAACTGCTGAATGTTCCAGTGAGCACTGTTGAAGAGTCATCATTCGGAAGTTGGAAGATCATTTTACCATAAACCAGCCACAACCAGGAGTTCCTACAAGATTTTTGACAGAGGAGTCAGAAGAATTATCAGAAGAGTTATCCAAGAGCCAAAGACCAATCGTGGAGAGCTCCAGAAAGACCTGGAGTTAGCAGGTACTGCTGTTTCAAAGAAAACAATAAGTAATACAATCAACCAACATGGGCTCTGTCCATTCACCTCGCAAGACTCCATTGCTGAAGAAAAAGCATGTTGAAGTTCATTGAAGCTCAAAGACCAAAATTGAACTTTTTGGATGCCACAACACACAGCATGCTTGCAGGAGAAATGGCACTGCACATCCCATCATGGTGTGGAGGTGTTTTTCAGCACATGGTACAGGCAGACTTCATATAACTGAAAGAAAGATGAATGGACAAATGTACAGAGACATCCTTGATAAGAACCTGTTGCCATCTGCCAAGATGCTGAAGGTGAAACGAGGGTGGACATATCAGTAAGCCAATGATCCCAAACACACAGCCTAGAAAACTCTTAACTGGCTCCAGAGAAGAAAAATAAAGCTGCTAGAATGGCCCAGTCAGTTACCTGACCTGAATCCAATTGGAAAATCTATGGAATGAACTGAATATCAGAGTTCACAGAAGACATCCACAGAACCTTCAAGATTTGAAGACAGTTTGTCTGGAAGAATGGGCTAAAATCACTCCTGAGCAATCCCTGCACCTAGTTTCTCCATACAGGAGGCGTCTGGAAGCTGTTATTACCAACAAAGGCTTTTCTACTAAATATTAAATGAATTTCACCAAGCGTGTTCAATATTTATTCTCTGTCATTCCACTTTACTAAATATAACTTGTTTTGTGGACACAGTTGCCTTGATTTCTTTGTATGTATGGATTACTTGGGTTGTTACTGATATCTGGTGAAAATCTCAGGTCAATGGCTTCATCAGAAATATGTTCAATGAGAAAAATGTTGAAAAACACTCAGAGCACATACCTCCGCCAAAGCTCCTGTTAGTGGTGGGTGGATCGATCCAGATATTGATAATATCTATACCAATGTTGGTATTGATATTGATCAATACCAGTGCATTGAGTATCGCTAAAAAGATTAGTCAACGTTGCCGATAACGATCATAAAAATTTGTCGACGCAGATTTTTTATTGTTGACGAATCGTTTAATTTTAAAGTTCATATGCATGCCACAGAAATGTTCAATTAACTGTTCCAGCAAAGAAGAAGAGGAACGCATCATGGTGACACGGAGAGAAACCCACGGAGGCCAAAAGTTTCCAAAGTATGGGCGGATTTTACCAAAAATTAATAAATAAAACAAGTTAAATGTAGACTGTAGCAGTGTTGTCATATCACAGCTGCACTACAGCGATGCATCCATTCCCTCCTCCTCTCCGTTCCTCCGTCTCCGGCCACCTGTCAGCGGACTGCACTGGTAAGATTAGCAAGTAACGTTAGCGCTTCTTATTTTTCAATAAGTGACTCTCTCAGCTTTAGAAAACTGACCAGACTATTAGTGTGTGCCGTTTAAATAGTTTACCTGCTGTCTCACAGTAATCTCTCTTACGATGGTTGCCGACAGCTGAGCCGCTTCTGTTATGCTAGCTATATGTCAACTGCAGTAAATGGGTGAACTACATGAGCAACTTACTCATTTTCATATTCTCTGTTATTGTCACCGTAATATCAGCTTTCATTCTGAACATTAGTGCATCTCTGTAAATTAGAATATCATGATTTGTAATTTAATTTAAAAAAGATAACCATAATCATCACAAATAAATTTAAAATGGCTTAAATATTTCACTGCATGTGTAGTGAAGGCTCACATTCCTGCACTGATATTTAAAGTGTTTTTTTTGTTGGTTTTTTTTTTTAGACTGGAAGAAGTTCTTTTAATTTTCATCTGAAGCCTAATTAAACTTTTAAACTTCTAGACCCAGCAAAGTTTCAAACAGGATGGACTAGCCTGTCAATTTTTTTTTTTTTTTTTTTTTTTACTTTAATGGAGTTGAATATTAGTCTAGCTTGTTTTTAACATGCAGTTACAACAGCCTTTATGGAGAATCAGAGCTGCTATTTGAGTTTTTACACTTAAACATCTATTATTTAATTGTGTTACTACAAACACTTCGGATTAAGCTGTCAAGTTCAAGTTTCCAACTCATGTTTGATGGGTCATTATTTTATTTAGCTATGGGAACTTTTTGTAATAGGCTACATTATATTAGTGCAGAGACTGACAAAGTGATTTTCACAGGTGTGCAGGCTTAAACAGGTGAGGTAAAACATGAGTCCCAAACAGGAGCTGTGCCAGCAGGAAGCTGAGCTAGCGGACATGACAGAAATAATCCCAATTAGTCAACTAATCGAAAAAAATAGTCGTTTGATTAGTTGACTACCAAAATAATTGTTAGTTGCAGCCCTAGTAATGAGATCGCTACTCTGTGTCTGTGTGTGCCGCTCCTGTCACAGCAGGAAGCAGGCATGCTTTGCTCCTCTTCTTCTTCTTGTGGTTTTACAGCATTTGGCAGCCAGCGTTTAGGGGCTACTCCTGACTAGATCACGTGACTCAACAGCGCCAGGTAAACAAGCTAGCAAGGAGCAGCCGCCAGCAGGCACACACACACGAGCCACACAGAGATGGAGCAGAAGAATGGCAGAGAGGAAGAGGAGCACCATGTGGCTATATTTTCAAATGAAGGGAGACAATTTATTTAATTTTTGTACTGTAGTTTCTGAACAGTGTACCTCAAAAAAGAATTTGTTTTAATTTGTTCTTGAGTGATCATTTTGTGCAGTTTGTTTATTTAAGCATGACAATGTATGGGGAAAACTGTTTTGTTACTGTTCCATTGATTCTGAACAAAAAGTTTTATTGTGATAATAAAATATTTTCTATTTACCTCTAAACTTTGCCTAAATTCTGTCCTGGGTTTTAACTAATTAATAATCCAAAGGAAAAAAAATCACAAAACACATAAAGGTCATTAAAATCCATTCAGATTTACTAATTTGATGATGCATGCACCTTAATTATTAAAAAGTATTGGTATCGCCGATACTGGCCCTGTATTTACTTGGTATCAGATTGATACCAAATCTTTCAGCATCGCACACCACTACCTTCTGTGCCTCATGGATCACCTCCAAAATTTAATGGGTTTGTGTGTGGGCCTAGAGCCAACTCTGGTGAAAACCGCATCAAAGTCTGTCCATTAGTTTTGGAGTATTATTGCTAACACACTGTGAGAAGATAAGAGCCTTTGCGAAGGTATGGATTCTTGGATTATAACCAAAATGGAATGGCTTCCTCTCTACCCCAAGAACCACCTCTGGTGAACATTTCATGTTAATCTATCCAGTAGTTTTTGCGTAATCCTGCTGCGCACACACACAAACAAAGCCCTTGGTGGAGGTATGCACTCTCAGATCATCACCAAAATCTGTTCCCCATGCCATTACCTTTCCTTAAAATTTCGTTAAATTCCATTCCTAACTTTCTGAGTTATGTTGGTAACAGACAAATCAACAAACCAACCAACACCAGTGAAAACATTACCTCCTCCTCTTGGCGGAGGTAATAAATAAGTAAAATCTAATATCATCCATCCCTACTTTTTACTTATTGAGAATATAATATTACTGTTCTGTAATAAGAGTGCAGTTATGTGTGAAATTCAACTTTTGCTCATTTTAAAGATTGTTCATAAAGTTACACCACGTGTAATAATTTTTAACTTTAAGTTTAAATGTCTTTTTCATATTTTATGTTACAAGTTACAAATTATTGTTTAATTTAGACCAAATGTTGCTTGAAAGAGCCCCAGCAATTTGACCTTTTAATTTTACACTGGTATTGGATCTGCTCAGTGTCAGTATCAGCAGATACTTGTACTGGATCAGCGGCCAATAAAAGATGTCTTGGTGCATTATGTTGTCTTAGAGTTTAGACTTTTATTTGCAAGGTACAGGTGGCGGCTCCACCTTCTGGTTCTGCCACCACCCGTGGCTATAAGAGGGCAGTGGGCAGGAGGGATGGTCTCTTTGCCACCTCTCTGCCTGACGGCTGCACCTGTGTGCTGTGTAGTGCCTCTTCAATAAATGTGTGTTCAGTTCGACACCTGGCCTCGTCCTTGGCTCCTTATTACAACATAACATTTTGGCACCGAGGATAAAAGCAGGTATGGACGCATGTGTTTCACCTGCTCAGCCGTTTTTGGAGCTTTCCGGTGAGCCGCCTGTTCCCTGGTTGAGGTGGTTCGCCACGTTCCAGACGTACACGGTGGCACTAAACCTTGGGAGGGTGGAGAAATTGAGGGCACGTGGGTTGTTGGTCCATAATCTTGGAATGGAGGGACAGCGAATTTTGAACACAATGGGCAACTGTGATAGTTTTGAAGAAGTGGTTGAGCTAATGGCGCGCCATTTTCACGCCCTGGAAAATGTCATTGTCCGCAGAATCCAGTTTCGACAGTGCCGCCAGCGGGTTGGCAAGTCTGTTCAGCAGTTCATGGCAGACCTGAGATTGTTGGCCAGTGAATGCCAGTTTGGACTGTTTGAGGAGGAGATGGTTTGCAACCAGTTGGCAGCGCATACCAGCTGCTCTGCGATTAGGTCAAAATGGCTTACGTTCTCAGGCAAACTGATGCTGTCCACAGCCATCGAATTAGCCCAGCAGCTGGAGGCTGCAGATAAACTATCACGGGAGCTGAGTGGGAGTGTGTCACACCGACAACTAGGATCACAGCCGGCAGTGCATGCAGTGGATCCAGACAGTGACAATAGCGTGGAGGATGATGTGGATGACGCCAACGCTGTGAAAATGAGGTCTGCTCCAGGAACGCCCGTATGTACGAGTTGTGGGTCCATGAAGCACCGTTTTAATGCCAGAGAGTGTCCGGCGAGAGGGAAGCACTGCGGCAAGTGTGGACACTTGCATCATTTCGCCAGGGCATGTCGCAAGTTCGAGCGAGGGAGTCCAAGACACAAAGAGGACTCTCCCGCCCCCATGGTTGTCCATGCTGTGTCCCCGAGCACCAACGGACGCATGTACTGTATGGTGGAGTTGGACGGGGTGGTGGTGCCACTATTGACTGACATGGGAGCGGTGGGCTCCGTGTTAAATTGGGCGACCATGAGGTGTTTTTTCCAACATTACAGGATTGGAGGTGACCCGGCGCCACTTTGTGGTTATGGTGGGGGGGACACTGGCCACGGTGGGAATGCCGAGACCGACGGCCCGGTACAAATCGGCCGAGGTGTGTGACCTGAAGTTCATGGTGACAGCCCGTGGAGAGAACATAATGGGATACGACCTGCTTATTTATTAACCATTTCCGGTTCCGGCTCTGCCGGACCGGCGGCGCCACACGAGTCGGCTGCCTGTTGCAACAGCCTTTTTTTTTTATCTTCCTTCTTCTTTCTACACCTTTCACTCTGTATATATATCACGGACGCACGGATCGCCCCGGGGGTCTCCCGGGTCGGCGGACGGAGCCACGGTTTGCAGCGGGAGACGTTACAGCGGGGAGGAGCTAGTGCTAGCTAGCACTTGGCCGCCGCCCGGTGCTAATGGGAAACTCGACATACCGGGAGCTGTAGCGAAAACGAAGCGGGTGCCGGGCTGGAGTTTAGGCGGCGTGAAAGAAATATAAGACAGAATAATAAAGAGCGATGGCAAGAACCAAGCAGACCGCCCGTAAAATCTACTGGAGGAAGAAGCCCCCCAGGAGACAGCTAGCCACCAGGGCTGCTCGGAGAGGCGCTCTGGCCACCGGCAGAGTGAAGAGGCCTCGCCGTCACAGGTCCGTGGCTCTGAGAGAGATCCGTCGCTACCAGAAATCCACGGAGCTGCTCATCCGTAAGCTGCCCGTCCAGCGCCTGGTGAGGGAGATCGCTCAGGACTTCAAGACCGTCCTGCGTTTCCTGAGTTTCGCCGTCATGGCTCTGCAGGAGACCAGCGAGACCCACCTGGTGGTCTCTTCTTCGCTAAGGGGGTCACCATCATGCCCAAAGACTTCCAGCTGGCCCGCTGCATCCGCGGAGAGAGAGCTTAGACTTTCTGCTGCACATCCACCAGCCATAATGCTCTGCACTGTGTGTCTATATATATACATTTATAGTAATATGGACATATGTTTGCTAGATGTTGTTTTTTCTTGCTTTCTGATTGTTGCTCTGAGTGTTGCTATCCCTATGCTGTTGCAATCCTGGAATTTCCCCATTGTGGGACTAATAAAGGCTTATCTTATCTTATCTTATCTTATCTTTATGGTCTGGGCTTCACCATTAAAAGCAGTGCTGGGGGGTAGTGGTTGGGCTGGGGTTTGTGGGACCGGCCGGTCCCGAGAATGGAAGACGGGTGGTATGGGATGAGAACTTGCCTGGTACCCTGGAAAGTGGGCAAGACCAATATTGCCCAGGGCCATCACAGGAGGGTCCTTGTGCCAGAGCTCAAGTTGCCCTGGACGAGGGTACTGGGCGGCACGGCGGGTGACATCGAGAGCCTGGCTCCATCTCTTCCCAGATCTCAGCTGGAATGGGTCGGTGAGCAAGGGGTCACAACGGCGATGGCGGTGGCAAAGGTAAAAGTGGGTGGGGCCAGACCATCTGGGACGGTAGAACAACGTGCCAAGCAGAGACATTGCAAGCCAAGTGGGGCCCCTCTGGGTGTCGCAGATGTGGTCCGGGCCCGGGAGGAGGCATGGTCGTGGCGGGTTTGGGCCAAGCAGCGGATGGAGGAACACCAGGGGCGGCTGCATGTGGTGGCCAGACGGGAGGACACCTATCTCCAATTGTTGGATGGCTCATGGAGGCACCTGAATGAGCTGCGGCGTGCCCGGGAGAAGACTGGTGGACTTGGACCTGGACATGGGACGCCTCCGGTGGTGTGGAAGAGGAGGCGCACTGGGGTTGAGACAGTCAGCGGCGGCATGGGTGGCGGCTCAACCTTCCGATTCCGCCACCACCCGTGGCTATAAGAGGGCAGTGGGCAGGAGGGGCGGTCTCTTTGCCACCTCTCTGCCTGACGGCTGCGCCTGTGTGCTGTGTAGTGCCTCTTCTATAAACATTCAATTCAACTTTATTTATATAGCACCATATCACAACAACAGTCATTTCATAGCACTTTCAAATGTAGGGAAAACCCCACAATTGCAGAAAGACCCCAGCAATCAGACGATCCCCTGTGAGCAAGCACTTAATGACGGTGGAGAGGAAAAACTCCCATTTAACAGGAAGAAACCTCTAGCAGAACCAGGCTCAGGGAGGGGCAGTCATCTGCTGTGACTGGCTGGTGGGTGAGGGGATAGAGAAGATGAAAAGAACAGACATAAAGAGAGCAAACATTAACGGAGAGAAGCCAAGTACATTATTGAAGGTCACCCGGCAGTCTAAATCTATTAACAGCAAAACAAAGGTGGGGGGGGGGGTTAAGAGACACAAGACCCTCCCGAATCGTAGGCTATATTGAAGAGGAAGGTTTTTACCCTATTCTTAAAAACAGAGATCGAATCTGACTCCCGAACCCAGATTGGTAACTGGTTCCACAGGAAAGGAGCTTGACAGCAGAAGGCTCTGCCTCCCATTGTAGTTTTGGAGATTCTAGGTATTACAAGTAATCCAGCATTTTGGGAGCGTAGTGCTCTGTTAGGATGATAGGATAATATCAGATCTTTTACATAAAAGGGGGCCTGATTATTAAGAGCTGAGGAATGAGAAGAAGGATTTTAAACTTAATTCTGAACTCTATGGGAAGCCAATGAAGGGAGGCCAGAACCGGAGAGATATGATCTCTCTTTCTAGTACCTGTTAAAACTCTTGCAGCAGCATTATGGATCAACTTAAGACTTTTTAAAGATATTTTAGGACAACCTGATAATAACGAGTTACAATAAGCTAAGCTAAGCTAAGCTGGCTCTGTAATTGGTCTCAGACCAGAGACCTTTGAGACAGTGGTGGAGAGGAGAACACTAAATAAACTGCGGTCCATCATGAACAATCCTGATCACCCCCTCCACCACACACTAGGTAGGCAGCGAAGCACTTTCTCCAGTAGACTACTACAGCTTCGTTGTCTAACGGCCAGGTACAGGAAATCTTTCCTGCCACATGCAATTTCACTGTACAATAACTCACTATGATGTTGTATTCTGGTCATAGCTATGCTGCCACACTGCACCTTACAGACTAACTGGTACCTCACATTTCACTCTGCTCCTGATAGTCCTTCTTTGTGCAATGGGATGATTCATGTGTTTATACGGGTCATCATCATATATTAAGCTATGATGTATATAGGTTCTATAGTCGCGTTAGTTTCTTTTTTACTTTCCACGGGTAATCCCTTTGTCTGTCGTGTGTGTTTCTGTTGTTTGGCTGTCAACTGTCATGCTGCTGTTACACTGTAATTTCCCAGTTTGGGATCAATAAAGTACATCTATCTATCTATCTAATCTAGAACTAACAAAAGTGTGGATCAGTTTCTCAGCATCATTCAGAGACGAGATGCTCCTAATCTTGGCAATATTGCGCAGGTGATAGAAGGCAGTCTTAGAAACAAATTTAATATGTGAATTAAAAAAACAGATCTTGATCAAAAATAACTCCAAGGTTCCTCACAGAACTATTCAGAGTAAGAGTAGCGGGATCCAAATTAAGAGTTTGATTTGGAAAGGTATTTCTAAGGTTTTTTGGACCAACAAGAATGACTTCTGTCTTTTCTGGGTTTAATAGCAGAAAATTACAAGTCATCCAAGCTTTGATTTCCTTAAGACAGGCATCTAACTTAGCTAATTGATTACAATCATTGGGCTTCATTGACAGGTATAATTGTGTGTCATCTGCGTAACAATGAAAATGTATACAGTGCTTTCTAATGATGTTGCCTAACGGAAGCATATAGAAACTAAAAAGAGTAGGGCCTAACACAGATCCCTGTGGAACTCCATGACTGAGCTTAGAGTTGGAAGAAAACTCATTATTGATATGAACAAACTGAAATCTATCGGACAAATAAGAACTAAACCACTGCAGCGAAGTTCCATTTAGTCCAACATAGTGTTCTAATCTATCAAGTAGAATATCATGATCGATAGTATCAAAGGCTGCACTAAGATCTAAAAGGACAAGTACAGAAACAAGTCCATTATTAGATGTGATAAGGAGGTCATTAGTGACCTTCACTAAGGCTGTTTCAGTGCTGTAATGAATTCTGAACCCAGATTGAAACTCTTCAAATAAACCATTTCCCTGCAAGTGGTCAAATAATTGCGTAGCAACAACTCTTTCTAAGATTTTTGAAATGAAAGGCAGATTAGAGATTGGTCGATAGTTAGCCAAAACTCCTGGCTCGAGCGTTGGCTTTTTGAGTAAGGGTTTAATTACAGCAGTTTTAAAAGCCTGCGGTATATGACCTAAAGATAAAGAAGAATTGATTATTTGAAGAAAACGGCCAACAATAAATGGGAAGACTTTTTTAAATAACCTGGTGGGAATAAGGTCTAAAAGACAAGTTGAAGGCTTGGATGAGGAGATTATTTTATCTAACTCTAAAAGGTCAATTGGAGTAAACTTATCTAAACAGATATCAGTTGAAGGAGTTGTAGTAGTTGCTGTACTTAAGTTTACGGTGGGAAGAATCTGATTTTATCTCTAATAGATAAATTTTATGATTGAAAAAGTTCAAAAAGTCCTGACTAGAAAGCTCTAGGGGGATGTGAGGATTGACAGAGTCCTGACTCTTTGTCAGCCTGGCTGTAGTGTTGAAAAGAAACCTGTAATTATTCTTATTCTCATCTATTAATGTAGAGTAATAACTTGTTCTAGCTTTTCTAAGAGATTTTTTTTTTTATAAATTAGGAGATTATTTCTCCACGCTAAATAGAATTCATCTAAATTAGTGGAACGCCATTTTCTTTCTAATTGACGAGTCTTCTGTTTAAGCTACGAGTTTCTGTGTTGAACCAAGGGGTTAGAAATCTCTGATTAGACTTTTTCTTTTTTAAAGGGGCCACCAAGTCTAGAGTCTGATGCAGACAGGCTGTAACACTATCTACCATGCTATCAATTACAGAAGGAGCAGGCTCTCCATCTTTTATTTCCGTTGTGTTGACCCATGGTACAGAGGAGACAATCTGCAAAAATTTGGTAACATCATCTGAAAGACATCTGCTGTAGTAATATTTTTCTTTAGGAGTCAAATAATCAGAAATAGTGAAATCAAAGGTTAACAGACAATGGTCTGACAGTATAAGATTATGAGGAGACACTACCAGATTTTCTATTTCTATACCATAAGTCAGAACAAGGTCCAATGTGTGGTGGAGATAATGGGTAGAATTTTCTACTTTCTGGGAAAACCCCATTGAGTCTAATATTGAATTGAATGCCTTATTAAGACAGTCACTATCTACATCAACATGTATATTAAAATCCCCTACTATAATTATTCTATCTGATTTCAGTACTAAATCAGCTAAAAAATTCGGCAAATTTGGATAAAAACTCTGAGTAGGCTGAGGGAGGACAGTAAACTATGGCAAAGAAAACTGGGTTTAAGCTAAGATTGCTAACATGCCCCATACTGAGGACCAGGCCCTCAAAGGAATTAAAACATGATTTTTGCTTTACATTAACTAGTAATTTAGAATGGAAAATTGCCACTACTCCACCTCCACGACCAGAACTTCTGGGGTTATGATAGTTTAGATAACCAGAGGGAGTTGATTCATTTAAACCAACATAATCATCTTGCCCTAGCCAAGTCTCTGTAAGGGATATTAAATCAATCTGATGATCAATTAATAGATCATGAACTAGTAGAGACTTGGGAGTTAGAGACTTAATATTTAACAAACCACATTTAATTTTTAAATTATGAGGAGGAACAGAGGCCAAATTATTAAATTTAGAGACTTGATGTTTGAGTTTTACCAGCTTTTTGTTTAATCACTTTGGGATGTTTATACATTATATTTTTATTAACTTTGGGGGGAGTAGACAAGGTTCTCTAAGGGGGAAGACAGGGGCAAAGTTGAGGGGTGGCGGATGAGGAGGAGCTGCAGAAAGGTGTGTATTTATCAAGTTATGTTGTTTTTGTCTTGGGTTATAATATTTTGGGTAACGGGAGACAGACAATCTCTATGGGGTTATAAATTGAAGACTGAACTAAACACCGAGGATTATTTGGATCAATAAGATTAATATGAGAAGTGGAAACAAAGAAGGGCTGGTTTGGCAGACCCAGGAACTTCGGGGTGAGTTAACACACCAAATTTCAGTCACTGTACTAAAAAACGCTGAATGGAATAGAACAGATTGTCCCTTAAAACACGTGCACCCAGTCTATTTGGATGGATGCCATCTGGCCTCATAAGTGATGGGCGGTTTCAAAACAGGTTGAAATTGTCTACAAAACCAATGTTAAAAATAGGACATGTAGAACACAACCAGGTATTAAGGATGAGAGTTCTGCTAAAATAATTGCAACCTCGTCTGAAAGGTGTCAAAGGCCCAGAGATAAACACACGTCTGCCACAGCTCATAAGAGTGAACAGAAGGCTCCTGAAGTCACTCTTTAAGATCTCCGACGATTCATCTGGGATGTTGTTGCATTCAACATGTACAGTGACAGTTTTAGCATGGGGGAATTCATTTAATAGGTCAGGGGTAAGAGCCTCAATGTCAGACACTTTAGCCCCAGGAAAAAATTTAGTGACACAGTACCCGCTTCTGACGTTCCTCATAATCGAGTCACCACAGTGCTAACAACTGCGCCACCGTGCAGCTCATTAGGGTGCCTCCTGGATCCATCAGACAGCCCTAAGTAGCCGTCCTCACGGGTTGTCACCACCCGCAGCTGCCCCTGGTCATCTCTCTGCTCCCGTGATTTGTGGATCCCTCTGAGCCAACCTTCAACCCTAAGGCGGACCTCGTCACCAATATGTAGGGGAGCTCTAACTGGCTTCCTCAATCCATCACGTTGTAACTGGGCTTTCCTTCGGTGTTGGAGAGTCCTGCCGACCCGGTCCGAGATACGCCCCGGATCCTGCTCGTAGGTGCGTCTGGAACTCACACCTCTTGGTCTCACCCCGCTCTCTTTCATTTCATGTGCTGAATCAGCCACGGCAACATCCTGTTCTCCGGCAGTACTCAGCTGGACTCTGGAACCAGGAGGTGCCTGCATGCTTCTCTATCTGCCACTGCAGGTGTCCCTCCCCACTGTTCGGTTCCCTTGTCCAGGGTAATTCGAACTCTGGCGCCAGGATCACCCCGCAGCGACGTCCCATAGTGCTGGTCCGGCCCGTCTTCTCTTGTCCCAGGCCAATTGTCGTCCCACACTTCATCGTCCTCCACCGTTGGAAAAGGCCGGTCCCACAGCCCGCAGCCGGACCACTCCTCACCAACGCCAATGGCTATTGTGAAACCAAGTCCGTAGAACATATCATATCCCATTAGATTTGACCCTTCGGCAGACACCACGAAATGGACGTCACATATTCCTGCCGACCTGTATTTCGCCAACAGCCGTAGTGAGCCCATAATGTTAAATGGGTTGCCACCGTAGCCGTAGCAGGTCGCCTCTAACTTGCCCACTCTGTAGTGTGGAAACAAACTCTTCACCATGGCCAAATTTAGAATGGAGATCACTGATCCCATATCCACTAGTAATGGTACCTCGACTCCGTCCAATTCAACACTACAGTAGATCTGTCCATCTGTATCCGGCGAGACCGTGTGAACTACTGTAGGTTCTTTTGAAGAGGAGCCTCCCCTCTGGACTCCGGTCTCCTTGTTCAAAATTCTTGCAGGCCCGTGCGAAGTGATGAAACAGACCGCACTTTCCACAGTGTTTCCCTTTGGCTGGACACTCTCTTGCCTTGTATTGATGCCTAGGGGACCCACAGCCATAACACCTTGGCGTTCCTGAGACGGGCCTAACTTATGGCGGCAGCATATTCCTCGTCACTCATGCCGGCTTCGCTGTCCGGGTCCACGGCAAGCGCCTTCCACTGTTGATCATTATTCTGGGGCACTTCCTTTTCGCCAAGATTTTTGGCCAGCCTGTCTGCTGCCTCGTACTGTTGTGCCAACTCCACAGCCATGGTCAGCAATAATTCCCTGGTGAATGTCAGAAGCCGTGCTCTCGGGGAGGAACTAAGGATATGCTCTGCTAGTTGGTCGCGGACCATGTCTTCCTCCAAAGCTCTGAATTGGCACTCCCCCATCAGCTGGCGCAGATCAGCCACGAAATGTTGTATCGACTCTCCCTGCCACTGGTGGCGCTGCTGAAACTGAATTCGCTGCACAATGATGTTTTCCAGGGCGTGAAAATAGTGCGCCATTAGCTGCACCACTTCTTGAAAACTATCACCACCTCCCAATGTACTAAGGATCCTCTGGCCCTCCATTCCGAGATTATGGACCAGAATCACCTTCGCACACAGCTTTTCGAGCTCAGAGGTTGAGAGCCACCAGATAGTTCTCAAAGGCCACGTACCATCTGGTCCACGGCACTGGTGGCTCCCCAGAAACTTCTAAAAATGGCTGAAAAGCGGTGGCAGCTCGTTCCTTACCTTTTCTCCTCGTCACCAAATGTTACGTCTCGAAACCGGTGTTCAAAGGAGGAGGCAAGGGTGACAGTTGAACTCACTTTATTAACTATATACAAGATCTACAGGAGTTGCTCCATACATTGACAGCCAGAAGAGACAAAGCCCCTTCCGCTGTAGCCCTTAATACTCCCCATGACGCCACCACCGGAAAGGTGGAGCGTCACCTCCTACTACACCCAGGATGCTGCCATATTAGTACACCCAATCTAATATCCAACACAGCCATCACAGAAAAAGCTGAAAGTGCATCAGGTTATATAGATACATACATCTTTTAAAATGTATGAAGAAAGCAAACACTGATAAACTCACCGATGCCTTTGTATTTAGGAGGATTAGCTTTCTCATCTAGCTGCAGCTGTGTTTTAACGTACTCTGTTGGGAAGGTGATGCAGATCTCTATACCTCCTGCTATCCCACCTGAAACAACAGAGAGAAAAATGAAAAACACTTTGTGAAGAACAGAGCTGTTTCAAACTAAAGTAAGATGAATGGACACAAGGTTGTTTCTACATCAAACTCTTGAGGTCAGAAGAATAATTTCAAAAAGATTTGTGCACAAACAATTCAATCTATGCAGACAGGGATGTGCAAAAACAGTTTCTGGTCATCTGTCCTTTTGTAGGTAAAATGCATATAAAAATAAAGTTAAAAATGATGTCTTAAGAAAAAAAATGCTATTGCCTGACATTCTCCTTTTCACATGCTCTCATGCAACAATAATGCACTAATATACCTTTTGTACTGTTTCTATTCATTTACCCTCTATCCTAGCATCTCACAATTATTCTCTTTCTCTCATAGTAACTGTCTTACATTTGTTTTGTATCTGTATCACTGCATTAAAATGAACTATGATGTGATCAGCTGATAATAGATGAGTTTAGCTGTGAAAGCAAGCAAGCAAGCAAAGTTTATTTGTATAGCACTTTTTACAGCTATATATCACAAAGTGCTTCACAGCAAATTAAAATTTACAAATACACAGAAATTAAAATCAATAGAAATAAGATAAAATATTCATATTAATAAGAATAAAAATAGAAAACAGTGAAGTAATAAAAGCCATTCAATGCGAGCTAAAAGTCTGTCTAAACAAATGAGTTTTTAACTCCTTAAAGGAGTCAACAGACTCAAGGCAGCACAAGGACAGGGGAAGTGCATTCCAAAGCCGTGGTGCAGCGGCCTGGAAAGACCGATCTCCACGGGTTTTGAATTTGGTCCAAGGGACCACCAGGAGTCTCTGATTTGAGGATCTTAGTGATTGCATTGTGGCATAAGGAGTCAAGAGGGCTGAGATTGAAGGAGCTTGGCCATTAAGAGCTCAAAGTCAAAATTAAAATCTTAAAATGAGCTCTAAAAGCAACTTGCAACCAGTGAAGGGACGATAAAACTGGGGAAATGCGTTCCCTTTTCTTCGTCCGGGTTAAAAGCCGAGCTGCTTCATTTTGCACAGTCTGAAGGCGGGCAACAGCAGTTTTGTTAAAACACATAAAAAGGGCATTATAATAATCTAAGCGAGATGAGATAAAAGCATGAATGATCATTTCCAGTTCAGGTGTTGAGGCCATAGGTCTAAGTTTTGCTATATTCCTCAGATGAAAAAAGCAATTTCTGACTAGTTGCTGACCAGTGCAGTCCAGTGACATAGCACTGTCAAAAACAACACCCAGGTTATGTAGGCTGGGCTGGACAGAAGAGCCTAGATGACTTAAGTGTTGAGAGGAATTTTACTGTCTGGAGCGATGATCAGCGTTTCTGTCTTGTTAAGATTTAATTGTAGGAAGTTATTGTTTAACCATTTGTTAATGGCAGACAGGCAAGAGATTAAGTTTGATAAAATGTTCAGCTCATTTTCCTTAAAAGAGCAGTAAAGCTGAATGTGGTCTGTGTAAAAATGGTAAAAGACACCCTTAAACTGACTGATAATCTGGTCAAGTGGGGTTAAATACAATAAAAACAGAGTAGGGCCCAGAATTGAGCCTTGAAGAACCCCACAGGAAAGTCCTTTAACCTCTGACATCTTCTCGTTGAACAAAACACAAAACCCTCTGTCAGTTAAATAAGATGAGAACCATTTCAGAACTAATCCTGAAATACCAAACGTGTCCTTCATCCTATTTGTCAATATACTGTGGTCCACCAAGTCAAAAGCAGCGGTGAGATCCAACAACACCAGAACTGAGTACTGACCAGAATCTGCTGCCATCATGATGTCGCTGGAGACTTTAATTAGCACCGTCTCGGTGGAGTGCATTTTACAGAAACCAGACTGGAAGGTATCTAAAATTTTATTTCTCTCTATGAATGTAGTTAATTGCTCGGCTACTACTTTCTCGAGCATTTTGGATAGGAAGGGAAGCTTTGAAGTGGGCCTGTAATTATTCAGTTCTGTAGGGTCTAAGTTTTGTTTCTTTAATTTGATTTCAACCACTGTTTGTTTAAAAGAACTGGGAACAGTGCCTGATAAAAGTGACCAATTAAAGGCCCGATAGAGTCAAATATTTTGAAAGGCTGAATGGCAGATGTACTGTATCTGAGTTGCAGCACAGCTGAGTTCAACAAGAGCAGGAGACCTACTGAACGTGTGACACAAAAACAAACCATGTTTCAGGAAAGAGAGACAACAGACACAGGATGCAAGAAATGAAAAGACCTTAAATAACCAAATCACAATCAACAATTGTCTATCTTAAAAAGTTGATAGCATTCAAGGTGTTTTCACTGCACTTCTGCATGCACGGCTGTTGTACGGCACACAGTTAATTATCTAACAGTCCACCTTAACATCCTGGGTGTCACATCTGAAGTTCAACAGCAAACATGCTCCTGGCAGCTGATTGGCTCAGCTGATCTTGTGGTGCCAGATACTCCTCCTGGCCATGCTCCAACTCAGGGGGTGTGTAGTCTCCCCAGCACATACTGTTTACCATATTACTATGCAGTGTCAAGCTGGTAGCAGCCCAGTTTCTCCAACAGGCGCAAAAGTGCCGAGTCTGCATTTGCATCAAAAAAGCAACATCCGTAAAAGTTTAACTGCTCAGTGTAGAGTTAAGTAGGGCCTTTTGTTGAGGCTGTTAACATGCTTTCTCTCCACCAAAAGGTCATGCAAAAAAATCCCAACACAGACAAAGTGGGCAATGCTTCTTCTGCATAAACAACCCCATGATTACAGCTTGACACATCATTCATCCCACTGAAACATCCAACCAGCTCAGAGCCCCAACAGCCCCCATTATGGCACACTTAGGCTTGTTTTGGTTAGAGGCTGGCTTTAATAATCTGTTGCTGCAACTACTAATTAAACAGTTCAAAAAACAGTCCACGTCATCAGCAGAAAACATGCTCCTACATACAATACCTGCAGCATTTCGCTGTTTTCAAGCTGCAAAGAGACACAAAGCCAGTTTATCAGGTCCGACGTGTTCAGACACACACTGGGTAGGAATTGTGACACAAACAGTAACACAAATATCCACAAAAGCAGCTATTAAATTAGAACTAATTATAAGGGGCTGCTGGTATCCGTGGAAAATTGGAGCCCAATGGCTTTATTGCTGCAGGTGGAGTCAATAAACTGAACAATGTAGCCATTATTATCAGTGACACCTATGCTTATTTAAAATGTCTCCCATTTAAAGGTGTAGAGTGTAATAGTGCAATCTAACAGTCAGATTTCAAAATGGGGAAAATATAATAATAATCACATTTTATTAGTCATCGCCCTTTTCCAAATCATACAGGAGAACCTGAAGAGGATATTTGTATAACTAGAACCAGACCGTCAATGATGGAGTAGCTCATTCTAGCCTGACGGAATCACCCCCAGGAGAGCTCAGACCTCCTGACGGTTGACATTGATCTTAAGTGCAGCCTAGATACAGACCCATCTAGGATGTGTTTAAGGTAAAGTCAGTGGCTTAGGAGGAGTAACATTTTTAATGAAATCATAAATGCCCATATGTCCTGACCTTTGACAATGACCTTGACCCCAACCTGGATGCAGACCTACCTGAGGATCATTGCGAGGTTGGTGACCACTGGGGTAATTGCTAAGAAGGAGTAGCAATTTTCATGAAATCATCCAAGTGCCCAGTTCTCCTGACCTTTGACCTTGACCTTAAGCATAACCTGGATGCAGACCTCCCTGAGGATCATTGTGAGTGAGTTTGGCAAGCATCGCCGCAATTTTCTACAAGGAGTAGCGATTTTTCTGAAATCACTTAAGTGCCCAGATCTCCTGACCTTTGACCTTGACATTGAGCACAACTTGGAAGCAGACCCATATGAGGATCATTGTGAGTGAGCTTGATAAGAATCGGGGAAAATACCTAGGAAGAGTAGCGATTCCTATGAAATGTGAAGGGGCAGACAGGCGGATGAACCGACAGACAGACAATGGACGCCACGTATCCACGCCAGGGAGTATCGACACATCTATTTTATAAGATGTATGCATCTTTACAAAAACACCCCAACAAACTGTTGGCAAACTGCTGTGCAACCTTTTATGAACCCTGAAAACTCCAACAACAGCAGCGTTTGTGAATGCTCCTCAGCATTCGCCACTCCCTGTGAACCATGCCTCAAACTGAAGAATGTTAGCTTAAAAATGCTCAATTAAAGCTCAATTATAAAGTCTGAAATATGCAGAAAAGCCTTCCTGTCTTTTTATTTTATTATTTAGAAACTGTAAACGTTATCATGTAGCAGAATAGAGGATGAATAGCTGAATCTTGCAGCAGTACAATAAAAGCAGAATGGTTTATAAATAAAGAATAACATTTTATATAATACTACATTTAATAATAAAAATGTAAAGAAGAGCATAAAATTTCAAAATCACTTTCAAAAGCACTCACTTCCATTTTATGTTAATGTATGGAAAGAGTTGTTAGCAAACATATAACATCTTCTGTATCTAACTCCTTAGACCATCTACAATTTGCATAAAAATGCCAGAGGGGCACAGATGATGCAACTGTAACCCTGTTGAACACCATAGCTAAACATCTGCAAGTCTCTACACATTATATAAGAGTATTGTTTACAGGCTTTACATCTGCATTTAACTCTGCAAATACACATTTTGTTGCAGAGACTTGTGGATCTAGGGGTAGACAGGTATAATTCACTGAATAAGAGACTTTCTCTCCGATTGTCCTCAAAAAGTCATTCTTGGCAGCAGTGAGTCAGATGAAATTGTGTTGATATGGGAGCACCACAGGTGTGTCTCAATGACTGGTGTGATGCGCAAGAAGTGTGGTGGCCCTGTGCCCCTACAGCTGACTAGCACCGCCGCTTGCAGCTCCGCTGCCTGCGGCACTGTGAAAAGGAGAGCCGTGTGTGTAAGTCTCTCTCTGTCAGTTCAGCCTCTCCACCAGTAAGCCCTATGTAGTACCTCCTCGTGGTGACACATTGTAATTGGGTACCTCGCAGCCCCAAGCGAAACTACAAGGGACTCTGAGGAGACCTGGCCCCTAGATGTGCAGCATGCAGGCCCACCGGTGTGTGGACACCCCCTGGTGCTCACGAACCAGATCCCCAACTATGGGTTAAATAGTTACACTGCCTTGTGTACGGCTTAGGAGACCCCAAGGCTAAGGGAGTAAACCCTATCAGAAAATCTGGAGTGGAGCCCCGCAGGCGGTTGGTTGAGCTTTGCGACACCTTCCGGCAACTCCTGCAGTCGCGCTGACACCAACTGTATTGGCTCGCCTTTCCGTCGGATTCTGTCAGCAACACTGAGAGGGGGATCCTGGCAACTGGGCACTCCAGGATCTCCTTATCACCTGCCCAGGCCTGCACCTGGAGAGGTCACTCCAGCGCCGCTGTTCTAGCGGCTAAGCCAACACGGGAGACGGCAGTTACGAGTGATAAGCCCAGAGCGTATTGGCGTAAGCTCGAGCGCTAAGGGTTGTCTCCGACAGTGGGAGGGATCATCGTATCTCACTAGTCAACTACCGCCCGCCTTAAGCTGGGCAGCCCCCAGCAGGTTAGGTGTTGACTCGCCACAGTCTGCCTGCTCCAATGGGTGCTTGGGGCTTAGGGCAAAACCCGAAAAGCAGACTGCAAACCTCGCACCAGGAAAACATAATATCAAGAAACCGCCAGCCCTACGGCTGGTGACCTGGAACGTCAGAACAATGTGTCCTGGCCTCTCTGACGATCTCCAGTTAGTTGACGATGCCAGGAAAACCGCCATCATCGATCGCGAGCTTTCTAGCTCAACATCGACATTGCAGCCCTTCAGGAGACACGTCTTCCCTCCAGCGGCAGGCTTAAGGAGAAGGAGTACACCTTCTTCTGGCAGGGACTGGAGCTAGACGAGCGCCGTCTACATGGGACTGGCTTCGCAGTGCGCAACTCCCTCCTCTCGTCAGTAGAGCCTCCTTCCCGAGAGACCGAGCGCATCCTCTCTCTCCACCTCATGACCTCCATGGGACCAGCAAACATCTTTAGCATTTACGCCCCCACACTCTGCTCCACAGCAGAGGCCAAAGACGAATTCTACAGTGAGCTCGAGGCTAGGATCAGAGAGATTCCATCTAATGAAAATCTGCTCCTGCTCGGTGACTTTAATGCCCGGGTGGGTGCAGACCACAACTCCTGGCCACATTGCTTGGGGCATTTGGAGTCGGCAAGCTCAATGAAAACGGTCAGCGTCTATTTGAGATGTGCTCCTCTCACAACCTGTGCATCAACAACACCTTCTTCTCCACTAAGCTCCACCACAGAGTGTCTTGGAGACACCCCAGGTCCAAGCACTGGCACCTACTGGACTTTGTCATCGCCAGGAGAACCTTGCTGAACAACATCCTTATCACTTGCACTTACCATAGTGCTGACTGTGACACTGACCACTCTCTGGTCAGCTGTAAGGTACGTCTTCGGCCCAAACGAATCCATCGTGCGAAGCAGAAGGGTCGTCTTCGGATCAATGCAGCCAGTGCATCAAAACCAGAACTTGTCAATAGCTTCAGCGAAGCTATTGACAAGGCCCTCAAGGATTGCCTTACAGGCAGTGCTACGGCTCGCTGGGACTTTATTCGTGATGCTGTGTACGAAGTTGCATTGGACACCTTCGGGAAGAGAGCGATGAAGGGTGAGGACTGGTTTGAGGCCGGGATAGAGGAGATGGAGCCTGTCATCACCGCAAAGCGTGCCGCACTACTTGAGTACAAGAGGCAGCCTTCTGAGAAGACACTGGCTGCCTACAGAGAAGCCAGAAACAGTGCCAGGCGGATTGCTTGTAAGTGTGTAAATGACTACTGGCTGAAGCTGTGCAGCAACATCCAGACCTCTGCTGACTGTGGTAACATCCGTGCCATGTACGAGGGTATGAAGAAAGCTTTTGGTCCTAGTGCCATCAAGATCGCTCCCCTCAAGTCCACCTCGGGCGATATCATCACGGATCACAGCAAGCAGATGGAGAGATGGGCTGAGCACTATCAAGAACTGTACGCAAGGGAGAACGTCGTTACCAACATAGCGATTGAGAGCATCACTCCTCTGCCCATCATGGAGGAGCTCGATACACCACCTACCATCGACGAACTCAGGAAGGCCATCGACACCCTGGCCTGTGGGAAAGCACCAGGTAATGATGGTATTCCACCAGAGGTCATCAAGGCGGGGAAGGAGAGCGCCCTCCTGGGTCACCTCCATGACCTCCTGCTACAATGCTGGGAAGAGGGCACCATTCCCCAAGACATGCGGGACGCAAAGATCATCACTCTCTACAAAAATAAAGGCGACCATTGTGACTGCAATAACTATCGCGGAATCTCCCTCCTAAACATTGTGGGGAAAGCTTTCGCTCGTGTCATCCTTAATCGTCTCCAACTATTGGCCGAGTGTGTGTACCCAGAGTCCCAATGCGGGTTTTGAGTAAAGCGGTCGACGATCGACATGGTGTTCTCTCTCAGGCAGCTGCAGGAGAAGTGCCGTGAACAGAGACGCCCCTTGTATCTGGCCTTCATCGACTTGACCAAGGCCTTTGACCTGGTCAGTCGGTCGGGCCTCTTCACCCTCTTACACAGGATTGGTTGCCCCCCCCCCAAGCTCCTGAGGATGATCACTTCCTTTCATGACAACATGACTGGCACAGTTCAGCATGACAGATCATCTTCGGACCCCTTCCCAATCAAAAGCGGTGTGAAACAAGGCTGTGTCCTGGCCCCAACACTCTTTGGCATCTTCTTCTCCCTGCTCTTGCGCTACGCCTTCCGCGAGTCAGACGATGGTGTCTTCCTCCACACCCGGAGCGATGGGAACTTGTTTAACCTCGCCCGCCTCAAAGCCAAGACAAAAGGTGCGTAGAGTCCTGATCAGGGAGATGCTCTTCGCAGATAACGCCGCCCTTATCGCTCACACTGAGAATGCCCTGCAGCGACTCACCACCAGCTTCGTGGAGGCATGCAATGAGTTTGGCCTCACCATCAGCCTCAAAAAGACAAACATCATGGGACAGGATGTCAGCATCATCCCTGCAATCACCATTGGTGACCACACTCTGGAGGTGGTTGAAAACTTTACTTACTTGGGCTCCACCATCTCCAGCAACCTTTCCTTGGATGCTGAACTTAACACGAGGATAGGCAAAGCAGCAACCACCATGGCTCGCCTTGCAAAGAGAGTGTGGGACAACAACTTGCTGACACTTAACACCAAGATAAAGGTGTACCAAGCATGTGTGCTGAGTACCTCACTGTACGGCAGCGAAGCCTGGACTCTTTGCTCCCGCCAAGAGCAAAGACTGAATGCCTTTCACCTGCGCTGCCTCAGACGACATCTGGGCATCACCTGGCGTGATCGCGTCACTAACAAAAGCGTGCTCTCCCAGGCAGAGGTGCCAAGTATGTTCGCCATCCTCATTCAGAGACGCCTGCAATGGATTGGCCACGTGTGCAGGATGGACGATGGTCGCATCCCCAAAGACGTCCTATATGGGGAGCTCGCCACAGGAAAGTGACCGACCGGAAGGCCGGTTCTGCGCTTCAAGGACACCTGCAAATGTGACCTGAAAGCCTGTGGCATCAACCCAGCAAACCTCGAGCAAGCGACCTCAAACCACACACAGTGGCACTCCACTATCAAGGCTGGAGTCCGGCGGGCTGAGGAGGAGAGAGAGATTCTACATGAGGAGAAGAGGACCCGCCGGCAGCAGAAGCTCCAGTCCGTCCCCACTGTCCCCATTGTCCCCACTGCCCTCACTACCAACTACATCTGCAGCAAGTGTCAGCGAAGCTGCCGATCCCGCATCGGACTTTACAGCCACAGCCGGCGCTGCAAAACAACTACTGACTGACATGTGTGCAGATTCCATTGTCTCCCGAGACAAAAGGATGCCAACCAACCAACCAACCAACCAACAGGGGACAATTTTCTCGCCTCTACTTTTTTCTATTCATACAAATGAGTTTAAGATCCATTATTATCATTTTTAGATTATTTAAGTATGCGGATGATATTTTTGGCTCTGGTAGCTTTACTACAGAGAGGGGACAATGAGAAAGAGTGCTTATACTTCAGTCACATCGTAGGTCTACAAGATTGGTGCCTAACAAGTTATTTAGATATAAATGTTAGTAAGACAAAAGAATTAATTATTCAAAATGACAGATTTAATACAACCAGTATCTAGTGCTAAGTAACAGCTAGGTATGCTAACAACACTTTCTTTGGATCACTGCATATTGGATTAAATCTATATCATAAAGGTAAGATAAAAATGGACAGCTTTATGCAGTGTTGCCAACACTCACTCCAAAATGAGGAAATTACTGGCAATATCATGTTGATTTTCTTCCGATTTTTCCCGCAATACGAGCTCTCTAGGCAGGACAAAGCAGACTGACCATGTTCTAAAAGCTCTGTCTGAAACAATCTGTTTTCAGCCTGACATTAATAAGCCCGTAATGTAATTTAAGTATGCATTTAAAAGTAACATGAAAGTTACTTTTCCAAGTAACTAGGTACTTTAATCATGCAGCAATTGGTAAAGTAACTCAATTACTTTTGAAAAGAAGTAACTAGTAACTGTAATTAGTTACTATTTTTTAGTTATTTGCACAACACTGCCGACCTGGCAGATTTTACAGCTCTGCCAGGTCAGTCACTCCCCCCCCGCCGTGGTCTTTGGAGGGGAGAATCATCTTGGTTGAACAGAGATGATCTCTCACACACCTAGGATTCATGGATCAGGAGGGGATGGCAGTTTGGTATGACTGCGCTATGCAGAAGTTAGGATAAGCTATGCATAAGTTATACATAAGGGTGTGTGTCCACCAAATGCGTTTTTTGTCGCCCGACCGCCCTGAGCATTTTTTTTTTTTTTTTTTTTTTTCAGCGTTTGTGCACTGCGCTCTGGGAAAAAAAAAGTCTGTGCCCTGTATCCCAGCAACAGCTTGTCACTCTCAGCTCAGCACTTCCGCTTTTCCTATGGTCAGACTTTCTACTGATTTTTTAATAGCAGTCTCTAACTAACAATGGACAGGCAATGTATTCTAGCAGCTCTGGATGTAATATGGTGACATGGAAAACAGGAGTTTGAGTAGAGACTAGTACCGGCGTCCTATGCCCCGCCCTTCCTTATTCTGACTGGCTGCTTAGAAAGGTCTGACTGACGAGCTTAGCTGCAGTCTGAAAAGTTGAACTTTTTTCAACACTGAGCACCACGACAAAAAATGGCCACTGCTCAAAGCATTTCAGCACTGAGGGCGCTCAGCGCTGGACTATAGAGAATGAATAGAAAACTGTCGCCCAGAGTGGAAAAAATGCATTTGGTGGACACGCAGCCCAAGTTAGACTATTGTTGCACATAAGTTGTGAATGTTGGCGACATGCTACGCATTTGTTGGTTTAAGTCATTTATAAGTTATGGAAGTATTCTCTATGTTACTAATACGTTATGTATACATCCAACTCGTGATGGATACATGATGCATACGGCCAAAAGTGAAAATTTTGGCGTATGCCAGCATTTTAGACCAATTTTTACGCGTTTGGCAAATGCTGCCTAAATCATCAAGGTGTGACAGGGCCTTGAGGGGCAGATGGTTGAAATAGTAAATGATTTTAAATATCTTGGCACATATATTGACAGTAAACTTACTTTTAAAGAAAACACCGATTTTATTTTTAAGAAATGCTCACGTTTGTATTTGTTACATAAGCTGAATAACTTTGGCATGAACCAAAACATCCTTGAAACTGTGTAAAAAAAGCCTCGTGGAAAGTGTCTTGTCTTAACATGATCACGTGGGATGGTAATCTAAACATCCAGAGGAGGAATAAACTGTAAAGAATAGTGAATATGGCCTCAGAAATCATAGGAAGATCACAAAAATATTCAAATAGTATGTATGAGGAAAATATAAGAAATAAAAGAAAGAGAATCATAAGTGACTCCTCTCATCCACTATATAGCAAATCTGAACTCTTGCTCTCAGGGAGGCGTTTTAGTTTACCAACAGCAAATAAGAACATCTACAAGAAATCCTTCATCCCCAGCGCAGTTAGAGCGATAAACAACACTGGGATCGTGTCTAGTGACAGATGGTGAGGCAAGGTTTTTACCCATCATTTCTTTTATTGATCGGTAAACTATCTAATGTTGTGTGTATATTTTAGTGTGTATGAGACTTGTTTGCATGGGACAGAATGTCTGGTCAGCCAATGGCTGATATTGTATTGTTTATTTTTAAATGCTATGTTCTTATGTTCCTTGTTTTATGGTGAAACCAAAGACAAATTTCCACATATCATCATCATCATAGCAGTCTGTCATGGATGACAATGACTGTTTCATTTAGGTCTGATCAGATTCCTTCACGCAGCTCTGTCCTTAGCCTTCCGCTGCCAGGAACTCCCGTCTATATCCAGCTTCTTCAAGTTTCTTTTTACAGTGTCTTTAAATCTGAGCCTTGGTTTACCCTGATTGCGTTTGCCCTCGCACAACTATGAGTAGAGTAACTGCTGCGGGAGACGCTGGTGGTCCATCCTCTCAACATGTCTGAGCTATCTCAGGTTCATCTGTATTAGCATGTCCTCCATTAATGGTAGACCAGCTCGTTTTCTTGTCTTTCCATGAGATGTTCATTATGGCTCGAAGGTGTCTCATGTACGCATGAAGTTTCTTTACCTGCACTCTGTAGACGGTCCAAGTTTCAGCACCGTACAACAGAGTAGCCAGTACTGTTGCTCTGTACACTTTGCATTTCACACGGATAGACACATGTCGATTGTTCCACAGTCTCTCCCTCAAGTTTCCAAACACAGCGCTTGCTCTTCCCATTCTGAGAGATAGTTCATCCTCCAGCCTAGCATTCTTTGAAACAGTACTCCCTAGATACTTGAAAGTCTTGCACTTGACTAGTGGCTCTGTACCAATGCTGATCTCTTCTGGTAGTGATGTTGACAACTGGAACTTTGGTGGTTGATAAAGGCACTCTGTCTTCTTGATGTTGATTTGGAGGCTGAATTGGCTAGCTGCTCTTGCAAATTTCTCCACTAAAGATTGCATATCTTCCACACTGTGTGCAACTAGAGCACTGTCGTCGGCAAAGAGCATTTCTCTTACTACCTTTACCGATGTCTTACTTTAAACTGTGCCACATTGAACAAGTCTGCTTCTTTCCTTGTTTGAATGTATACTCCTTCTGAAGTGTCTCTGAAGGCCACCTCAAGCATGGCTGCCAGATATAGCGAGAAAAGTGTAGGCGCCAGCACACACCCTTGTTTCACCCTGTTGCTTACTGAAAAGTCTTTAGATACTGAACCACTCATTGCCACGTTTTGCTTGCATACCTGTATGGAGTGCCTCAATCAGGCAAACAAACTTCTCTGTACAGCCATATTTCTTGAGTACCTGCCAAAGTCCTTGTCGCGAAACAGTATCGAAGGCTTTACTGAAGTCTATGAAGACTACATAAAGCGGCATGTTCTGTTCGATACACTTTTCTTGAACCTGTTTCAAGCAGAAAATCATGTCCACTGTGCTTCTTCCACTTCTAAAGCCACACTGGGTTTCCGGTAGTACATTCTGTGAGGCGTATTCATGGAGTCTGTTCAGTAGTACACGTGAGAGAATTTTACCAACAGTGGCTAACAGTGATATACCTCAGTAATTTCCACAATCTTTCCTGTCACCTTTCTTGAACAAAGGCACAATACTTGCATCCTTCCAGTCTTGAGGTACTTTCTCGGCATCCCATATCTCTTGGATGAGCTTGTGCGGGCAGTTGGTCAGCTGAACACCACCAAATTTCCACACTTCTGCTGGAATTCCATCCCCTCCTGGAGCTTTACCATCCTGTGTTGTCCTGATAGCTGCCATTAGTTCATCAAAATTTGGTGGTTCATCCAGACTTGATACAGCTGGTCGCTGCACTAGAGCTTCTTTAGCCTCTTCAGTGAGATCTCCAGGGTTGTTTAGTAGTTGGTCAAAGCGGTCTGCAAATCTGTCCAGGATCTCGTCTTTCTCCTGCAAAACCATTTCACCATCCATAGCCTTCAGTTGGATCAATCCTCTTGGTTTAGGGCCGTAGATTTCTCTCAAACCTGTGAAGAATGTTTTCATGTCCTTTCTGTCTGCTGCAGTTTGAAGTTTCTCCGCTTTTTCATCCCACCAGTTGGACTTCATCTCACCGGTGTACTTCTGTAGCTCACTCTGAGCCTTTGAGTATTTCTTCTTCTTCGACCTTGTGTTACACTGTAGATTTTCCTGCCTAGCTGTATTCCTTGCTTCTAGTAGTTTCCTCAGATGTTCATCACGCTCATCAAACCAATCTTGATGTTTCCTCTCAGGGTGGCCTAATACATCACTCACAGTCTGATACACCGTATCCTTCAGTGTTGCCCATTTCTCTTCTATGTCATTCTCTGAGTTGTTGCTGTCCCAGTCTTTCAAGTTTTCATCCATTTCCTGTGTAAGTTCTTCCTGCTTCTTTTGGCCTTTCAGTGCACTAGTGTTTAGCTTCCGCGGTGGCTTCGCACCCATCCTGCAGCGCTGTTTTCGTCTGCAAATCCTTAATCTAGATCTCAGCATAACATAATCAGTACCACAGTCCGCACCTGTCATTGCTCTGGTGTCCAATACATCCCTTATGTCTCTCTGCCTTACTAGATGTAATCTAACAAGTGCCAGTGCTTGGATCTTGGGTGCATCCATGTCTTCTTGTGTGTGTCCTTGTGCTTAAATAGAGTGTTGGTTATCACAAGGTTGTACTCTGAACATAGTGCAAGTAGAAGTTCTCCATTAGCATTGCACTTACCTACTCCATGACTGCCTAGCACTCCTTTCCATTTCTCAGTGTCCGAACCAACTCTGGCATTAAAATTTCCAACGAGTATCAGCCTGTCATCAGTCGGTACATGCCTGGTAGTCTCACGTAAATCACTGTAGAACTCTTCCTTCGCCTTCTCTGTGTTGGTCATTGTTGGGGCATATACACTGATGAGTGTGGCATACATGTTCTGCTGTAGTGGGAATCTCATAGTCATTATCCTGTCGTTGATTGGCACTGGTTCCTCATCAAGCATTGCTGCTATCTCCTTTCTAACTGCAAAGCCCACTCCTGCTTCTCTCCTTTCTTGAGTTGATTTCCCACTCCAAAAGAAGATGTACCCATGGTCTTCCAGGCTGTCATATCCAGGCAATCTTATTTCACTAAGCGCAGCTATGTCTACATTGTACCTGTTCATTTCCAGGGCCACAAGCGCGGTCTGTCTTTCTGGGCACTGTGATGTTGTTCTGTCCAACAAAGTGCGTACGTTTCATTCTGCTACACACAAGGCTGCTGTTTTCCTCTTCTTTTGTTTTCCTGCTCCTAGCTTACTTTTTGCTGCCTAATAAAAATTGGATAGCTTGGTAAAACTTCCTTAAGAAAGGCGTACATAGAATTTTATGATATAAGCGTTACAAGTGATATGCTATCTGTAGTTTATCTTGAAATTCTCTTTTAAACACATCTTAGCATTTTCTCTGCCCTCCCCATGAGAGGTCATCTGTGAATGGCTGACTAGTGCCCTGTCACCCATAACAAAATCAGAATTCCACATGGTGTAAAGAACGCAAGCCACAATGAGATGTTCTATGGATTTTTTTCTTTGCAAACTCTACATGAACGATAGTTTCTTTAACCTATAGTGATTGATGCAGACCATATCACACTTCAGTAGGAAACAGCTGTTTGGTTTTAGGTGTGTGGTAATCTGGTTAAATGCGTGTATATAAAGGCTGACTTAGCAATGTGCTTTGTCATCATGGCTTATGAGGCTGATTATGGAGACCCGGGCCTATGAGTGCACAGCATACATTCAGCAGATTAGTAGAAAACACTAAGTTTTGTATAGAGACTTAACAGAAAAAAAATGAGCTTTGAATTTGAAGCAAACGTCAGTCATTGGAACATGTGTGCTGAGATCTGTGTTGCAGTGATTGTCCTTTAAAACACTCTGAGCTGAGTAACATTTGTGCATCTGTCACTGATTTACCAATGACCTGAACAAAAAAAAAAAAAAAAGTTCATTTCACTCATCTATGGGTCCCAATTTTAAACGAGAAATACCAGTTTATCCAACAGTAGCAGGATTTAGTGCTACATATTTGTACATAACGTAAATAACACGCTTTTGCAACTTTGAGAAACGTACAGCATGTGCGTGTGAGATTTGAGTGGGAGAAGTGCAAGTTTTTGCAGTATAAATGGTACTTTTTTGTTGTTTTTAGCATGAACGGTACATTTTAATGGGGTGGAAAACGTGTTATTTGTACAACTTTTGGTGAGATTGGGTTGGCTTTAGAAATTAATGATTAAACCACGCAAGCCACTTCTATCCTATATCAGACAGCAATCAGTGGACAATGTTTTGCTGTTTGCATCACATATCGATTAGAAAGGAGCTCTGCAGACACCACTACCGGCACACTTTTGTAGCATTTGTAATGTTTATCAATTACAAAAGAAAAAAAAAAGTACTTTTAAGCTTTTTCTTTGAAGCAATTAATGCAGATGATATTGACATGTATTATAGTTTTAATTATCATTTTGATGGGCTGAACCTCAGGGAAGTAACAGGATCCAGAGCAGGGATCGGCAACTTCTATTCAGGTTAAGAGCCATATTGAGCGATTTTAGGGTAAAAAAAACAAAACAAAAAAAAAAACAAAACAAAAAAAAAAAACCCAGCATGGAGCTACAAAACATATTTCAGCACTAAAATTAGTGTACAGCAGACAAGTTACTGGCCTGTCAAAATTAGTATGAGGTAAGCTTTCTTCCCTGTAAAAATCCATCTTTTAACATTAAATACACAATTTTTCCCTCATAAATTTGCAACTTTTCCCACTATAATATCGCAACTTTTTCTCCATAAATCTGAAGTCTTCCCCTTGTAAATAAGCAACTTTTCGTGATTCGTTTCAGTGAATTTGCATCTTTTCTTAACGTCACACTCCACCAAATATCAGTTTTTTTTCTGTTAACATGTCTGAAACTTGTTTTTTATGACATACAAGACATGTCAATAGCGAAATCGCTCCAAAGTCTCCCATCTGTTCTCACCCCCTGCGAAAGGGGGAGTTGAGACAGAATGTTTGTGGTGGCGTAATTATTCGTGGTGCAGGTATGTGGGTAGTGTTGAGCCAATCAGGGCTCTCTGGCCTAATTGACGTTATCCTCCAGGCTAGTTACTGTTTTTTTTTTTGTTTGTTTTTTTTAAACAAACTGCTTTAAAAACGACACAAATTAAGATGGGTTTTACCATTAAATTGCTTTTAAGGACTGATGCCATTTCAGTCATTATCCTGGGCCACTGTGCATACAACTGGGCATGTCCTTCAACCTGTAAGTCTTTTTATCACAGGATTTCTTCTGATAATGTAACGCTCGCTACCATTAGCCTTGCGGTATGTGGTTGGGCCTAGTAATCACCAGTTTTGGCATTTGAAGGGAAGGGGGGAGTGAAAAGATTTTTGACATGAAACTGTAAGACAATGAAAGTTTTTTTTGTAGAAAAAAGGGGATAAAATACTATTTTAGACAATGTAGATTTGCTTTTATAGGGGGTTTATATCCAGTGGAATGCGTCTTTAAAATACACCTTTTCCCCAGTTCACTGAGGTTTTTCCACTTCAGTTTGCAATTTTTTTTTGTTTCCTTTTCATAAACTGACATTTTTTTCATATAAATTTGCCAAAGCCACACTACACAACACAGGGGGTTATGGGCACAGCGGCTGCATGTGGCTCCAGAGATACAGGTTGCAGACTGCTGGCTTGTTGTTAAACATATGTGTGTTTACATGCCCATCAGTTTCCTGGATATGATTATGGTGTTTGAGTATCCTGGATATGAGTCAAGCCTGTAAACACCTTATCCAGGTGTCTCATACTCCAGATAATGTTGGATAATCCTGGTTAAGAAAAATGCCACTGGGCGTATTCCACTAGTAACCAGGATACTCTTATCCCTATAAAAACACTATCCTGGTTTTTGAACATTCTCTGAAGCTTTGTGTCATTAGCCTCCACTGTAGACACTGGACAGAACTTGGATTCTCTAATAACCATGTATACAGTAGGATTGCCATAATAATAATAAAATGACACTCAGATACTAATCGATACTGAAAATTAGTATCAGGTGAGAAATTCAGTTACAACAGTATAACATTCATTCATCTTCTTCCGCTTAATCCGTTTCGGGTCGCGGGGGGGCTGGAGCCTATCCCAGCATCTTTGGGCAAGAGGCAGGGTACACCCTGGACAGATCACCAGTCCATCACAGGGCCAACACAGAGAGACAGGCAACCATTCACTCTCACAGTCATACCTAAGGACAATTTAGAATCCCCAGTTTGATGCCAATTAACCTAACTTGCATGTTTTTGGCATGCGGGAGGAAACCGGAGAAATCCCGGAGTAAACCCACGCAGACACGGGGAGAACATGCAAACTCCACACAGATCACTGTTGGTCGGGGGCTGGGATCGAACCCAGGATCCCCCGGCCAAGGGTGAGTTGCTGTGCTGCAGCAGTGCTAACCACTCTGCCACCGTGCCGCCCTACAACAGTATAACAACAGTTTTTTTTTTTTAATTTGCACTCATTCATTCATCTTCTTCCGCTTAATCCTTTTCGGGTCGCGAGGGGGGCTGGCACTACCCAGGAAAATCTTAAAATATTTTTAAATATATACTTACAGTTCAATTTACAAATGTTTAACTTTTTCATGTACATTAGCCACTTATTAAAGGTGCACTTCGGCAGCTCTAAAACCACCTCAGAAACAAATGTGTACTGCCCAAAATAGTATATTGTGGCTTTTTACCCACAGAAAAACGTTCATTGCCTTAGAATTGCTTGGAAGGACATTTTAAATCTTGCACCTACTTAAGTATGCGTAGATCTGTGAATATTCTAATTCGCTCCACCCATACTCCCAGCCACCAGTAGCTGATGGTGCAAGGCCAGCCTCTCAGAGGAGAGGAGAGGGCTCTCCTCTGACCCGAAGACTGTAACGCAAAACAGAAGCCTCCATCCCCCTACAACCATGTGTCCACCTACGCGTGTGTTTTCATGCTTTGTATTTGTATACTTTATTAATCCCAGAGGAAAATTCAGGGCATCCACCTGGATGAGGCAGCCATGATGCAACACCAACTCCTCCACCCTTCCCAGCCACAAACTGCACGCAGAGTATCACTGTCTGGTCAGAGAACTTTGGCCGGTTTTCAAGCAGTATTTTTGGCTACAAAAGTGCAGTTTGATGAGCTTTTTTCTGTCTACCCCAACCCGCTCTGCTCTCCCCGACCTCCAGAGCTTGCACATGATTAGTCGCCGCGACTCCTAGTGAGTGAGCTGCTAGTCTGTTTATGGTGCTTCCGGACGTTAAAGTTTTGCCTATATCTTCAAAAGTAAAAAGCGAAACATTTTTCTGAAAACAGTCGAGGTGAGAAAAACGTGTAGTTGCCAAATATGTGTTTACTTTTTACGAACAACCAGTCCCCTCTCTGCCGGCAACTGAGCAAGGAAGGGAGGGGGGCAGTTTGAATATGGCTGCTCTCAGCTCATGTCCGCCGGAGAAGTGAACTGAGAGCAGCTCGATTTGAATGTGGCTCGGCGAGGGCTTGCACATGATTGGTCGCCTCCTCCTCCACTGCTTTGCTATGCAAAATGTACGCCTTCATCCCTCTCTGCCTCAGTCCTGGTGCTCCTCAGTTCTTCCTTCTTCCCCCAAAGTATCCAAGAGTATCTGTCTGATTGGTTAATGTTATAACCAACCAGGCTAAGCAGGAATACTTAGGTAGCTAGAAACAGTCTGTCCAAACTCGCCCATTTGAGGGGGGCGTTACCAATCTGGAAATTCACAGCAGAAAAGACAGACTTGGGACTGTGGTGACATTTTGCTCTTGATATGTCTTGTAAGTCACAAAAAACATGTTGCAGACGTGTTAACAACAGAAAAAAAAAACAAAAAAAAACTTCATTTTTGTCGGAGTGTCACTTTAATGTACAATTACTTCTCAATAAATTAGAATATCATCAAAAAGCTGATTTATTTCAGTAATTCAATTCAGCACAGGAAACTCATTGTATAGATTCATTACACACAGAGTGATATATTTCAAGTATTTATTTCTTTTAATGTTAATGATTATGGCTTACAGCTAATGAAAACCCCAAATTCAGTTTCTCAAAAAATTAGATTACCACCTAAGATCAATTAAAAAAAAAAAAAAAAAAAAAAATCTTGGCTGACTGAAAAGCATGTCCACATGGACACGCAATACTTGGTCGGGGCTCCTTTTGCATGAAGTACTTCATCCATGTGGTGTGGCATGAAAGTGATCAGTCTGTGGCACTGCTGAGGTGTTATGGAAGCCCAGGTTGCACTTCATGCTTCCCTCTGCTGACGAGCTTTATGGAGATGCTGATTTAAGGGTGCTTTCACACCTAAATTCGCTTACTTTGGTACAAATCAGTTGATAAGTTTGTTACTTTGTATCATTTTCTCCTTGGTTCAGTTCCCTTTCACACAGGCAAAAATTAAAGCAGACCAAATTCCTTCACATTAAATCCCGCAAGACTTGCGTCAGAACGTTCTCTGTTCTTATTGGTCAGATTTTTTTTGCCGCAAGAACATGAAAGGCAAATACAGGAACTAGGATGGCTACTGTGCATTTATGCATTTCTGGGGAGAAAATAATACAAATTGTAGTGTAATCTATGGGGGGTTTTCATCGCCCTGGTTATTGTTTATTACATCATGTGCATATACCACTTTAAATTGTACAGTTTTCAAAAATGAAGCATAGCTATGGAAGGAAAATAACAAGTTAATGTTCATTAATCCTCCAGAACCGTGACATGCTCAGCCACAGATATTTTCGAAGATCTATCAGGCATGTACAGTGCCATAAAATGTTTTACCAATTGCCACTGGTCCTGTTTTAGTGCGGTCGCTTTCTCACCTGCAGGACCACACCAGAGTTTGCCAGTTCATTCGAATCGAGACCACCTCTTTCAGGAGGTCTCGGTACGGTTGGTTTGGTGCACACCTGAGTGCGATTACTGTGTTCTCACCAGACAAAAAGAACTGCACTAATGGAGAAAACAAACTCGAGTTCGATTGATGCAAACTAAAGGCTGCAGGTGTGAAAGCACCCTAATTTTTCAGCAGCACCTGCCGCAGGCCTCCAGTTGCCCATTCCTGATCTATGGAGTATTGTCAAGAGGAAGATGAGCGACACCAGACCCAACAATGCAGAAGAACTGAAGGCCGTTATCAAAGCAACCTGGGCTTCCATAACACCTCAGCAGTGCCACAGGCTGATCGCCTCCATGCCACACTGCATTGATGCAGTAATTCATGCAAAATGAGCCCTGACCAAGTACTGATGGTGTACATGGACATACTTTTCAGTCGGCTAACATTTCTATTAAAAATACATTTATTCTTATTGGTCTTATATAATATTCTAGTTTTCTGAGAAACTGAATTTTCATTAGCTGCAAGCCATGATCATCAAAATTAAAGGAAACAAACACTTTTAATATGTGACTCGAGTTTAACTTTTTGAATTGAATTACTGAAATAAATTCACTTTTTGATGATATTCTAATTCACTGAGCTGCACCTGTAAATTTGAAACTTTCTCATAAATGATTTCATGATTTCAAAATAAGAACTACTGTTCTGTTCTGACTGCAAAATTATGGTCAAAAATATATAAAAGTAAAAAAAATTACCACAGTCTGTTTCAAATTTATCTAAAAAAAAAAAACAGACAAAAATTAGCCATAAAATAATCCACAAATTTATAATAAAGTTTCAAATGTACAAGAAAAGTCAATTTTACAAGAGGAAATTACAAATTTGAGGAACATGGTTTCAACTTTAGATAGATTTACAGAGAAAAGTAGAAAACTATAAGAAAATTGTTATAAATTTTGGAGAAAAACCTTAACCTTCAAGACTGAAGTCATTACTCAAGTTTTTAAGTGGATGCTCTTTGTACCCTTAACGAGAAATTTTTGGTTGTCTACTTTTAATTATTAATTTCAAAGCACTGATTTTACATGAGTGGAATTTCTGGTTACTATACCCACCTGATCATATAATTTAAGTATGCATGAGTACATTACTATTATGAATGTTTCTTTCCCTTCCCTACTCTCTCAATGGAAAAAAAGAAACACTACAATAAAAATACAAAAAATACACATATTTTTGTCTTTTATGTAAACCATGACAAAAAAAAAATCCTGCAGGACAAAACATGACACTTGATATTTTCTAACCTGTTTTGTACACCACCATCGACAGAGAGAGAACCTGAATTAGACAGAGCTCAGAGAGGGCAAGATGAGACAGAAGAGAAGAGCCAAGGAGAGGAAAGTGTTCAGGCAGTGGAAGTAGAGAAGGATAACACCACTAAAAAGTCTAAACACAGGATGTCTGGGTGGTACCCCAACTGGCCCAATATTCAAGCCTCGGTTGTACAATACTTCAAATGGTAAGTTCCATATGCAACGTTACTGTGTAAAATTTTAAAAAGAAATAAATAGTATAAAATTAACATATTCCGGTATGTTTAGGTCTTTAAGCCAGAGGAGACACTGCACAGAGTATTTTCCCAAAAGTCTTGGGGATCATCAAGATGTTTTCTGGCAAAACTGAGACAAGCCTTTATGTTCTTTTTGCTCAGTAGTGGTTTTCATCTTGGAACTTTGCCATGCAGGCCATTTTTGCCCAGTCTCTTGCTTATGGTGGTCATGAACACTGACCTTAACTGAGGCAAGTGAGGCCTGCAGTTCTTTGGATGTTTTTGTGGGGTCTTTTGGGACCTCTTGGATGAGTCATTGGCCAGGGTTACATGGGCAAAATTTCTGATTACAATTCAGATCAGAATTTTACTGTTTACATGGATCCTGAAAAAGCTGATCTGATTAGGACGTGCGTGTCCATGTGTCACACGTTTGAATGGAATAAATCATTTTGACATGCGCACGTCGACATTTCGAAAATAGTAGAAGAAGAAGCAACTTCTGGTGTTAGCAAGCCCCGCTTCGTGTTGAAATTGACCTGTATTGTGTTATTCAGACTGTACTTTTGCTTCTGCTGGTCTCCATAATGAAGCTACAAGTCCATACTTCTGCATATGACGAACAGAGGGAGACAGCAGGACGATACAGACCAGTTTTGTTTTACTCCCGCTATGTTTTCTGCTAGCTGCTGCTAAGGCGGAAATACGTCACGTCGACGTGTGGCTGGTGTACAGACATGCGCAGTAATCATATTTTCTGCCCTACGTGCGGAATAAGTGTTTTTATGCGCACCATTCGGATTAACAATCGGCATAACCCACCCCTCTCAATCAGAATGAAATGTGGATCCGAATGAGCGTGATCGGGTTAGAATATTCAGATTGGCGTGTTTACATGAAGCATTTTTATTCCGATCAAGCTTTTAATCCGGTTACTTGTGTCCATGTAAACATAGCCATTGATGTGCTTTTGGGGTAATTTTGGTCGGCCGGCCACTCCTGGGAAGGTTTGCCACTGTTCCGTGTTTTCACCACTTGCAGATAATGGCTGTCACTGTGGTTTGCTGGAGTCCTAACCTTTTCCAGACTGATAGATCTCAATTACTTTGTTTCTCATTTGTTCCTGAATTTCTTTGGATCATAGCATGATGTCTAGCTTTTGAAGATCTTTTGGTCTACTTCATTTTGTCAGGCAGGCCCTATTTAAGTGATTTCTTGATTGAGAACAGGTGTGGCAGCAATCAGGCCTGGGTGTGGCTAGAGAAATTGAACTCAGCTTTCCAAAGATGTGATAAACTACAGTTAATTTATGTTTTTTTTTTGGGGGGGGGGTCACTTTTTCCACACAGGGCCATGTAGGTTTGGATTTTTTCCCCTTAATAATAAACGCCTTCATTTAAAAACTGCATTTTGTGTTTATTTGTGTTATATTTGTCTAATATTTAAATTTGTTTGATGATCTCAATCATTTAAGTGTGAGAAACATATCATCATGACATAACCTAGCATACAGAGATATGAATAACCAGGTTTCTCGTGTTCCATGTAACAGACATATCCTGAATATGATCATAGCCGGGATAGCGGTGCACATGTAAACTACCTTAAGGTATTTATATTTAATTCAGCAAAATCAATTTAACACATATTTATTACAAAATAGAGGCAGGTATTCATTTTTTAACTACCATTAATCTGACATGTTTCAACATCTCATCATGATGATGTCATTACCCACACTGCGAAAACGAGCAGCATTATGTCCGAAAGCTGATAATTTTATTGTTACTATAGGGAGTAGGGAGGGAGGGAGTAAGTGGACATTCCAAACACAGCTTTAGTCTTCATAAAAAGACTACATATGATTATCTCTAATCCCTATAAGATAAGCCTTATAGGCCATATTTAATTAAATATTGGCAGTGGTTATGGATATGGAGCCCTACTCAGAATTCTTGCAATAGATATGGCTTGAATCTGATTGGCCATATTTTCTATTAATGTCGTATCTTAAAGGCAGCAAGCTATGGGTACGAAAATTTGAGGCATTTATTTGTTTGAATTTTTAAAATTAATATCCATTTCCTACCTTTTTAACCGTATCCACTCCTAAATCCTAAGGCTAACCTCTTAATTTTAATTCTAAATTCCACCTCGGGAAGCGGTGTGGGCACGGCAGCCAGCGCAGGACGCAAACCAGCAACCTTGGGATCGCTGGTCGACTGCACTATTCACCTGCAGACTTGAAGTCAAACTCCAGAGTTTTTGTCAGTGTAGAATGATGTCATCACGTCGTCACGTCACGTACGTGGCACACACACACAGCCAGGACTACTGGTATGTACACCTGCTTTCTTCCTGCATCGCTGAATAAAAACATTTGTGAAATAACGCCTTCGGTGCCGTTCTACATGGTGTCAGAAGTAAAGCAGCGGAAACTAATTTTCCTGCCGAACTCTACATAGACCCAGTAAGTCAACTAATTATTTAGTTAGACGTTAGAAGCGTATCCTGTGGTACACGTGTGCCTCCCCCAGCTAACGCTAGCATGGCTGATGGATTCCGCCGTCCGGACCCGCTTGTGTTCAACGATAAAATTGCAGAAAACTGGCGAGTGTTCGAACAAGAATACGACATTTTCATCGCGGCTGCCCACAACGACAAGCCTGACCGAACCAAAGCCTACATACTCCTCAATTTGGCAGGTAGCGAGGCTATTGAAAGGGAACGCACGTTCACCTATGCACCAGCTCAACGGAATAACGAGGGGGAGGAGATCCGTCCGGCAGAGTCACGGGAGGATCCAGAATGCCTAAAAAGAAAGTTCAGATACCTCTGCAGTCCACAGACAAACATCACAATGGAGAGACATGCATTCAACACAAGGAACCAAAAACCCGGTGAGACCATAGAGGCTTATGTAAGCGCACTCCGAAATAAGGCTAAAACGTGTGACTTTGGAGCATTGCATGACGACTTAATTCGTGACCGGCTGGTTGTTGGTATCAGCTCCGATAGCGTGAGGAAGATACTACTGAGAGAGAGCGATTTAACACTACTAAAGGCCATCAAAATATGCCAAATCAATGAACAAACAGAACAACATACTAAAACTCTAGCAACAACACCACGTAGTTCAACAAATGTGGATGCAATACGCCAAGACCGCAGAATGCAAAAAACAGTTCGCCACAAGCAGTACAAAGAACATTACAGTCCCAAATCAGACAACATAAGCTGTACCAACTGTGGACATGAACATCCAGCGAAGAAGGAACTCTGTCTGGCATATGGGAAGCAATGCAATTACTGCAAAAAGCCCAACCATTTCAAAAACTACTGCAGATCGGCAGCAAGAAACAAGCAGTACAAACCTGTCAACCAAATAGCCCAAGCAGACTCCGACAGTGACGGCGAGGACTCTGAATCATTCGACATCAACGGGCTGTCACCAGCCGCAAATAAGATAAACACACTGTCTACTGATGATGTGAAAGAAGAACTACACTGCAATGTAAAACTCAATGGCAAGACACTCAAACTGAAAGTAGACACTGGCGCAAAGTGTAACGTAATCTCCCTGGATGCATTCAGGTATGTGAGAAACACAGAAAAAATAAACAAAGACAACAAGGCCAGGCTCATCGCTTATGGAGGCACGGTGATAAACACTGAGGGGACTGTGTTGTTTAAGTGCCAGACCAGTGACCAAAGATCCTACAACCTGCGTTTCCATGTAGTAAACGGCAAAGTGCAACCACTGCTAGGGCTCCCGGACTGCATGAAGATGGACCTGATGACTCTGAAAGACCAGGTTTTCCAGGTGAACGTGACCGAACCGAGCTCCTCTCAAAAGTGGTTTAATAACTATGCTGAGCTTTTCAATGGCGAACTAGGTTCACTCCCAGTAACCTATCACATGAAACTGGACCAGAATGTGACACCCGTCATCCGGCCCCCTCGCCGCATTCCAGTTGCCATGATGGACAAAGTGAAAGCAGAACTGGAAAACATGGTGCAGCAAGGAGTCATCACACCCATTTCAGAACCCACTGAATGGGTATCCTCAATGGTAGCGACACACAAAAAGGACACTGACAAGATCCGTGTGTGCATCGACCCAAGAGACCTAAATGAAGCAATTATGCGCCCCCATCATCCCATGCGCACAGTCGAGGAAGTTGCTGCACAAATGGCAGGCGCAACCGTGTTTTCTGTGCTTGATGCCAAGAGCTCCTTTTGGCAGGTCAAACTGGACCAAACGTCATCATTCCTCACCACTTTCGCCACTCCATTTGGGCGATATCGATACCTGAGAATGCCATATGGTATCAATGCAGCGTCTGAGGTCTTCCAGAGATCCATGGAGCAAATATTTGCCGGCCTCCCTTGCGCAATAATTGTTGATGACATCATAATCGGCGGAAGAAATCTTAAAGAACACGACGAGAACCTTCAAAAAGTGCTCAACAGGGCAAGGAACGTGAAATTGAGGCTGAACCCCCAAAAATGCAGATTCCAGCTAAAGGAAGTCAGCTACGTGGGCCATGTCTTCACTGAACAAGGGTTGAAACCCGATCCAGCAAAGATCCAAGCGATCACTGACATCCCGGCCCCCCAGGACAAAGCTGCTCTACAACGCTTCCTGGGTATGATAAATTACCTGGGCAAGTTCATTCCAAACCACAGCAACATTGCAGCACCTCTCCACCAGCTCCTGCATAAAGACACAGCATGGACTTGGACTGAACAACAACAAAATGCATTTGACACTCTGAAACAGTGTGTGACGTCACCTCCAGTACTCCGGTACTATGACGTACAAACACCAGTCACTCTGACATGTGACGCCTCGCAGTATGGCCTTGGTGGTGCATGTCTCCAGAATGGCAGTCCTGTCGCATATGCCTCTCGCACTCTTACTGAAACAGAAAGAAAATATGCACAAATTGAAAAAGAGCTGCTTGCTGTCGTTTTCACCTGTTTCAAATTCTATGACTACATATACGGAAAACCAGTGATCGTGGAGACAGACCATCAGCCCCTGGTCTCCATCCTGAAGAAACCTCTCCACACAGCGCCTGCGCGTTTACAACGCATGATGCTGAAGCTGCACAAGTTCAACCTCACGCTAGTTTACAAGAAAGGAAAGGAATTGCACTTGGCAGACATGCTGTCCCGTGCACCGAGCAACGCCATAGCCTCACATGTCACTGAACGTGAGGACTTCGAGGTAATGACGGTGCAGCACATCTCATCCAGTCGTCAGGAAGAACTCCGCACACATACAGCGAAAGACACCGCCCTCCAGGCCCTGAGCAACATCATCAAGCATGGATGGCCAGATAGGTTGAGCAAAGTACCCGACACAGTGAAAGAATTCTTCCCGTTCCGTGATGAGCTCTGTGTGGAAGATGGAATAATCATGAAAGGTACAAGAGCAACAATTCCACAAACGCTGCACAAAGAATATCTCCTGCTGCTTCATAAAGGACACCCCGGTGCTGAAGCCACCAAGCGGTGAGCACGCAACATAGTCTATTGGACCACAATGACGAGAGACATTGACAATTATGTACAGTCATGCAGCACTTGCAATGCCCTTAAACCACATCAGCAAAAGGAGCCAATGCAACCACACACAGTCCCAGAGCTCCCGTGGTCAATAGTGGCAACAGATCTGTTCCAATGGAACAGCCAGCACTACCTGGTCCTGGTAGACTCCTATTCAGGATGGTATGAACTGGATCCAGTCAAGAAAATCACATCACAATGTGTAATTAACAAGCTGAAACGTCACTTCTCAGTCCATGGAGTCCCCCACAAGCTGCTGTCAGACTGTGGAACACAATTCACTAGTCAGATGTTCCAAGACTTTGCTTAAAGCTGGGATTTTACTCATGTCACCAGCAGCCCTGAGTATCATCAAGCAAACGGGCTGGCAGAGACAGCCGTACGGAGTGCAAAACGACTGTTGGAAACATCCAAAAGAGACGGTACTGACCTGTTCCTCAATCTTCTGAGCATCAGAAATGTCCCACGAGACGGCACGCTGGGCTCACCTGCACAAAGACTGATGTCCAGAGAGACACGCACAAATATTCCCATCAGCAGGCACCTGCTTAAGCCAATGTCCAAGAATCCAGAGTCGATCCACACCCACCTGTCAAAGAAGAGGCAAGCACAAAAAGGATTCTACAATCGTGGCAGCCGGCCACTTCCCCCGCTCCAAAGCTCCCAAGTAGTACGCCTGCAAACAGAGAAAGGACATGACAAAATTGGCATCATCAAAAGAATCGCAGCAGAGCCACGGTCTTACGTGGTGGAATCAGGAGGAAAAGAATACCGCCGGAACCGGCGACACCTGCTGCCAGTCACAGAACCACCACCAACAGAACCAGAACCAGATCCAGCCTCACCGGCAGACTCACCAACACAGAAGACCAGCAGTGAGACTGTGCCCAGTCTACCCGCATCTCCTCCCAGGCATGATGCCGTGCACACTTCCCCCAGGCAGGCCGCTGTGCCCGCATCTCCTCCCAGGCATGATGCTGTGCACACTTCCCCCAGGCAGGCCGCTGTGCACGCTCCTCCCAGGCTTCCTGCTGCGCACACTGACCACACGCCTGGCCTCCTCGGAGAGCCATCGCTCCCACAAGTCACCGAGACCCCCCTGGCCCGTTCCAGGTTTGGTAGACTCCTGAAGCCTAATCCCAAGTACAATACAGACTGATTGTGACATTTACTGAAGCTGATGTTTTGTAGTTTCGTGTTGAAATATAGACATATTTACAAGCCAGGCATAAGTTCATTTTCAAATTAGATCAGTTATGTTGTGTCACGGGAATTTATTTTATTTGCAAGCCAGGCATTAGTTTATTTTCAACATAGGTATGTTATGTGGTGCCATTGAATGTTATTTTACTAGTTGTTTATTCGTCACAGTATACTCACTCTCACAGGAATGTGACATGTTTTCTCATACCAATCCAAGAGTCAATAGTGTTCTCTTTGTACCAAAGTTCTATACTAAAGAAGTGGGATGTAGAATGATGTCATCACGTCGTCACGTCACGTACGTGGCACACACACACAGCCAGGACTACTGGTATGTACACCTGCTTTCTTCCTGCATCGCTGAATAAAAACATTTGTGAAATAACGCCTTCGGTGCCGTTCTACAGTCAGATTGTCAACTCTTCCGTACCAAAAGACATTTCTTTGATGGATACAGCTTCTGTATCAACAGCCACTTCCTTAGATATTTACATGATTAAATTTGCTATATTACTGATTACATCCATTAATAGTTATTACAGACATATTTCCACCTTAAAACTGTTTTTAGGTTAAACAGGGGTGCCCATCTGCAGATGTTTGCCCCAGACCATGAGCGAGTTAAACACGGCCGTGACCAGATCCCATCAGCGGTTCGGATCTCTCCTAAAACTTGTAAAGAAGCGTGCCGGGGCACAACACCGGCCCGTCGGGAACTTTCTTACCCGCCAGGATAGCCTTCCCAGGGTGGGTAAGTTTGGCTTTTTCCGCCGGAGCTGCCGCAGCCAAACAATACGGTCTGTGAAACGGGCTCACAAAATGTTGTCCGAACATGACTGCGATGTTCTGATCCAACTTGTTTTTGAGTCAGCAGGAATGGCTGTGGTCCCGGTCAGCTTGTGGGTCCTGCTGCGGTCTGGCTGCTCTATGCAGGAGCGGCGAAGGCAAACATTCGCGGAGCAGAAAGACGCTGATGACCATTGGACTTTTGGAGCCGACCCGGAGTTGCTCGCCACAGTCTGCACACTTTTGACAGTGAACTTCCCACCATGGGGCTCACGCAGGAGGGAGGATATGTCGAGTCAGAGCTCATTTAGGGCGGGGCAGGACGTCACGCCCCCCCCCCCAACTCGGAAAAACGCCATGTAGGCGCAAACGTTTTAAACTGGTTCATGCTGCACCTCTGCTGTCCGTGTACGTGTAACCGGAAACCTTGCCGTCTCCATCGGCTCAGTCACAAAATTTGGGTTGCACGCGGTCGTCCGCGGTCGAGCGCTGCGGTCACATAAGGTTTCCGGTTACACGGACACGGACAGCAGAGGTGCAGCATGAATCCAGCTTCAGGGCCCCGGACCGGCGGCTGTTACTCCCACATACAGCCTGTGGAGGGCGCTATTTCCCCACAGAGCAGCGCTATGGGTCTGCTGAGAATGAATGGTCCTCTACATAATATAATGACTGTAGAGCTACATATGGCGCTTTTCACGCTAACTAGCGGCTCCCTGTATGGCTGTGGCTTTGAAAAAAAGCCTAAAGTTTATGAGAAAAGTGCTGCTAACTTGTGGAAAAAAATGCAGTCAATTTACTAGAAAAAAAATTAAATTTTACTAAAAACAGTCACATATATCAAGAAAATTAAGGCGTATTAGGGCCACATAAAAAAAATACTTTTGCATTTGGAGAATACAGTATTTTGAGAAAAAAGGTTAAAATTTTGAGAAGAAAGTCAACTGTAACAGAGGCTAAATACAGTAAGAAACTGTATTTTCAAAAAGTACAGTAATGCACAGTAAATGACTGGATTCTACAGCTGAATTCAACAAAAATTTCCATAATGTAACAGAAATTACAGTAACTCAATGGAAAAACATTTTACAGTATCATAATGGGTGAAATATGGTATGTAACTGTAGAAATTACAACCATGTCTAACAGTGTATATATATATATTTTTTTCAGATCAGCATTTTATATTTATTATATAAACCTGATGAAAGTTTCAAATTTGTGTTTCTCCCTCTTAAATCTACAAATTTATTCCAATAAATTTGCAATCTTTTAGGTGTAAATTTGCCTCTTTTTTTTTAGCAGATTCCAGCAAAGATGAATGAGTTAATACCATTGCCCTGTGTCCATCTATCTGTTTACAGAATCACAAGTCCTCCTCGACCAGGGGTCTGCAACCTGTGGCCCTAGTGCCACATGTGACTCCTTTGCCAATAGATATTGGCTCCCTGAGGCCTCGAGTAACGATCAGATAAGATAATCTTATGAGAAAAGCAGAAGAATTAGCCAAAAATATCAGAGCTTATAACCTTATTGGGGAAAATATCACAAATTTACAGTACATGGGAAAATATCTTCAGTTTTACATGAAACAAATTTACAATAAAAAAAAGCTGCAAATTTATAACAAAGAAATCTTTTGATTCTGATGTCAGGTCAGATTGTAGTTGTAATTCTGCTGTTTTACTTCAGTTTTTAGGCTCAGATATTTTTATGGCAGATTTTTTTTTAATACAAAAATCACTCATAGTGTAGTGATGTTATGCTCGACACCGCCCACTCGACACTGACTCGAGCAATATAATGCGGAAGTGTCATGAGCAGAGTGTTGAGCACTGTGTCAACATGCCCACAGTCACGTGACCGTAGCAAGCAAGGCCTCATTATGTTGGTCACATCACATGACTTGAGAGCTCGTGGGAAGTTTGAGAGGAAATTAGTTTTCTTCTGTTTGAATTGTTTGTTCCTGCCATCCAATTTTGAATAGACCTCGAATGGCCAAATGCTCAAAAAAAAGTATCCACCTTATTCCTATCTCCCATGATGCCATGTGTGAATTATGGGCACAACTTCCGGTACTAGTTTAGAACGTGTGGTTGTCACTGAAACGGGACACTTTTCCTTGTTAAAAATTAATGACTTCGGCATAAAAAATGTGGGAACACAGCCTTTTGCACCTCAAAAACAGTAATATAATCATACCACTTCCCATGACTGTGGAGAGATGGGAAGATGACCTTAAAAAGTGGCCTCGCAGACAGTAGCTCCGTTTGTTAGCACTGCTGCTAAGATGCTAACGCTGTAAACAAATAAAACCTCTGAGATATATCAGTGTCTCCACCACAATAAAGTCGGTTTCATTTTGTTAAAATATGTTGGACATAATCAAATTTACCTTAAGAGCAGACGTAGAATCTAGTCAGGGCCACAAAGAACCACAACACCGTGCTTGGGTGTTTTAATGTCGGGGTAAATACAGACAGCTGCAGCTGTTTGTTTCAACATTAAAATGCTCATGCTGCTGTCATGCCATGAATGCTTGTTATTTAACTTAACACGTACAGACCTTTTCTGACAATTGTTCAAAATTTTATTGCTCTATGTTTTGTGATAATTTAAAAATTAATGCATGCTGAAGGTGCTAAGATCAAGTCCATATTGTTCCAAGGCAGTGCAACGAATGCAAAAAAACCCAAAAAAAACCCCACTTAAAAACTATTTGATATCTTTCTTAAATTGTTAAGCCTTAGGAAGCAAACTGTTACTATTTTTATTTTACTTCATGCAGTCATTGGATGCGCCTAACGTGCGCGTCCAATGTCAAGTCAAATTCCTCGTATGTTTACTTGTAAATATACTTGGCAATAAAGCTGATTCTGATTCTGATTCTGATTCTTGCATTTGGTGACATATATGACGCATAAACGTCAGATCTGTGACATTCATACAAGTGAAACCATATCTGGTGCTGTTGCGTCTGTACCACCAATCACACAAACAGTCCTTTAGTTTTCAGTGCATGATCTACGCATTGCCGGTGAGAAGCCTCCATTTATACAGTCTATGGCACAACCACGAACACCAGCAACAAGTACCAGAACTACACCAAAACATTCAAAAAATACAAAAACTACAAGTGCTGAAATTAGCTGTCACTTGAGTGCAAAACACTTACGGTGACTATACATTAAAATAAATTTGACAAACTTTTAAAACCGCTATTTTAAATGCCTCACTACTCCACTCTTGCTGACTGATTTAACACTACTTCAGCCGAAACTGGAAGTTGCACCCATAATCGTTCCTACAGCAGTGCCCTCAGGAATAAGGTGGATTGAGATTTTTTTTCAGGTTTTCTACTCAAATGCAATTCTGATAGTCGCCAGATGGCAGTCTTTATTAGATGTTTCATAACACTGTGTTGCTCATGAAGCAATTGTCTCAAAGTTGCTCATTGTTTCATGAGACCTGTTTTAACATCACTATTATAGTGGGTTTTTGTGTAGTACAGGTGAGGTACTACTCCATCAGACAGTTTCCTGGATGCTCACTAAATTCACAGCAAACCTCAGGTATGTGTATGTTCAGGTTTTCTTCAGGTTTTCTTTCAAGTTTTTTCCTATAAATTGGCAGATTTTAGTCTTAAGAGTCTGTAATGACGAGGCGCACACACACCGAGTGTCAGTCAGAACTTTTACTTGTCACTGCAACTTCAACCAACAACTAACCACACAGTGGCTCATGTACAACTCCTTTTATACTCAGGTCATGGCCAGGGTCATACTGCCCTCTAGTGGTGACTCTATATGAACTTCACATATCAATACATCTCCCTTTTTTTTCAAGTAAAGGTCATGTCCAACTATAAACTTTTTCTCAAATTTCAATAACCCAAATAAACTCCATTTCTTTTTACATCTTTGTCAACCTTGTACACTGAATCACAACTTTAACATTTTCTCTGTTTACAACTCAACATCAACACATTTTATTTTTTTTTTTCATTCATCTCAGTACTCCTTACATTTCCTCAATCAATCTTTTCGGTTTCACAATTTGCCTTTGTGAGCATCTCCTTTGTGTCACCTCAGTCTGTTCGTTAGTGTCTGTCTCTATGTTCTGGTTCTCAGCCATTTCTGGTTGTTCGGTTTGGCTGGGAATTGGCATGTCGCTTGTTTCACTGTCTGTGACTCTCATTTTTGTCTGAGGCACTTTCAGTAAGTGACGTCGGTTTCGCCTCATTGTTTTCCCATGCTCTGTGATGACTTCATATGATCTGGGAGTTGTTTCCTTGACCACTTTTGCCAGCGGTCCCCATTCTCCATCACATCTCACTCGCACAATGTCCTCATGTGCAAGTGGTCTCAGAGGTCGTGCTGTTCTGTTGTACAGTTCAGTTTGCCTCTCATCGCGCCTCACATCTCTCTTTTCCATCACCTGAGATGCTGATGGAAGTCACGTTCTGAGTTTTCTGTTCATGAGCATTTCTGCTGGTGAAAGTCCATTCTCTAGTGGTGATGCTCGGTAATTCAGGATCGCCAGATGTGGGTCTTCTGCATTGTCTGCAGCCTTTTTCAGTATGCGCTTCACTATTTGCACCCCTTTCTCTGCTAACCCATTCGACTGTGGGTACAGAGGGCTTGAGGTCACGTGCTTGAACCCATATGTGTCTGCAAAGTCTTTGAAGCACTGACTCGTGAATTGTGGTCCGTTATCGCTTACAACAGTCATTGGAATTCCATGGCGTGCGAACATTGTCTTTGTGTGTGCAATCACTCTTTCTGCTGTTGTGTCACTCAACCCTGCAAACTCTGGGTAGGTGGAATGATAGTCCATGACTAACAGATAGTCCTTGCCCTTAAGCTGAAATAGATCCATGCCCACTTTTCTCCATGGCCCTTGAGGCTTCTCATGGGGCCTCATAGGCTCCTTTGGCTGTTGATACCTGTGGCGCTGGCAAGTCTCACAGCGCTGCACATATGCCTCAATGTCCTTGTGCATGCTGGGCCAATACAAAACATCACGTGCACGTCTTTTGCACTTTTCAATACCCAAATGCCCCTCATGCACTAATTTAACCATTTCTGATCTCATGGAGGTAGGTATGACTATCCTTGTACCCTTTAACAGAACCCCATCTAACACAGACAGTTCACCTTTAAAGTGTTGGTAAGGCTTGTCAATCATAACCTGTCCTGGCTGATGTATCTGTTCCATTACTCTTTTTAGTTTCTCATCTTTTTGTGTTTCTTTCACTATCTTCGTCCATTTTGCATCTGACACTGGCATGTGTGCCTTAATAGAGTCTACATGTATTTGCACAGCTTCCTCTGTTGTGCTGCTGGTGTTGCACAAGCTAGCCCTACTCAGCGCATCGGCTACAATTAGTTGCTTGCCTGGTGTAAACTCAAATTTCAAGTCATATTTCTGTAATCTTAACATTAGACGCTGGATGCGCGGTGGTGCGTCACCCAGTGGCTTCTGTGAGATAGCAATCAGTGGTTTGTGGTCTGTTTCTAGTATTACTGACCGTCCATACACATATTCGTGAAACTTCTCACATCCAAACACTGCACCTAGAGTCTCTTTCTCTATTTGCGCGTAATTTTTTTCTGCGCTTGTCATGGTGCGCGATGCGTATGCGACTGGATACCACTCTGTGTCATGTTTTTGCAATAGCACAGCTCCTAGGCCGGCTTTGGACGCATCTGTGGACACTTTTAGCAGTTTGTCCTGATCATAGAATTTTAACACTGGCTCCTGTATTAGACTGCTTTTGAGCCACTCCCATTCTCTGGCATGCTCTGCCATCCACTTCCACATTGTATTGGTCTCTAACAAGCTTCTAAGAGCTATTGTGTTAGCTGATAAATTTGGGATAAATTTCCCCATGTAATTGACTAGCCCTAAGGCTCTTTGCAAGTCAATTTTGTCCTGCGGTACTGGCAGCTCTGCTATGGCCCGCACTTTTTCCGGATCTGGTTGCACGCCTGCCCCAGATAACTTCTCTCCCAGGTATGTAATCTCCTGTACCCCAAATTGGCACTTACTCTTATTTAGTTTCATACCTGACTTTTGCGCCTTTGTGAGAACTCTTGCCAGCCTTTCGTCGTGTTCCTCTTTTGTTTTTCCCCAGACTACCACATCATCAAGAAAAACTCCCACCCCTTCTATTCCGTCAAACAATTGCTGCACAGTTCTATGGAAAATTTCAGGGGCTGAGCTAATCCCGAACGGCATTCGTAGAAAGCAATGCCTTCCGAATGGCGTATTAAATGTGCACAATTTAGCGCTTTCCTCATCGAGCACTATTTGGTAAAACCCAGATTTGGCATCTAATTTTGTGAAGTAACTTGCTCCACTCATTGTGCTGGTTATGTCAGATTTTGTTGGTAGCCTGTAATGCTCACGCTGTATTACTTTATTTAGATCTTTTGGATCTATGCACAATCTCAAATCTCCATTTGGCTTCTCCACTATAACTAGGGAGTTAGGGGCAGCACGGTGGTGCAGTGGTTAGCACTGTTGCCTTACAGTTAGAAGGTTCCTGGTTCAAATCCCCAGATTGGCAGGGGTTGGAACCTTTCTGTGTGGAGTTTGCATGTTCTCCCTGTGCTGCGTGGGTTTACTCCGGGGGCTCCGGTTTCCTCCCACAATCCAAAGACATGCATGTTAGGTTAATTGGCTGTTCTAAATTGTCCCTAGATATCTGTTTCCTATAGGCCCTTAGAATAGAGGGGTTAGTATTAGTGAAAGCGCTTTGAGTGGTCTTTGTGACTAGAAAAGCGCTATATAAGTGCAGGTTAGTTAGTTAACCCATTCAGTTGGTTCTTCTATTTTTCTGACCACTCCGTCTGCTATCAGTGAGTCTAGTGTTTCCCTCAGCCTCTTTTTAAGAGCTATTGGCACTTTTCTTGCTGGATGTATGACTGGCTCTGCATTCTCTTTCAGCCTAATTTTTTGTTTGCCTGGTAGGCGGCCTATTCCTTTGAACACCTCTTTGTATTCTTTCACCCAGTCAGTGTGTTTGTGCCTACTTGTTGTAGCCTCTGTATTTTCTCGTGCTGTCACCTTGTCTGTATCAATGACATTCACCCTTTTGATCAGACCTAGCTGATCGCATGTTTTTAAACCCAAAATTGCTTGTCTATTTCCATCAACAAGTACAAACAATGCATTCACTGTTTTATCTTTGTTTGACAGTGTAACCCTGCACATTCCTTTAGTGGGTATTGGCTTATCGTCATATGTTCTCAGATTAATCTTTTTATCTCTTATTTTCGGTTTGTTTTTCAGTCTTTTAAAATCTTTCATTGGCAGGATGTTTACCTGCGCACCTGTGTCGAGCTTCAGTGACATGTCCGTGCCATTCATCTCCAAGCACACTATCCATTCGTCAGCGCTCGTCTCTCCCTCGATGGCGTCCACGTAAAACTGATCCTCTTCGCTGTCGCTCTTTTTCTCCACGAGTTGCACCCTCTTCTTCGAGAAGCAGGTCTTTGCGAAGTGATTTTTTCCGCCACACTTGCGACATTCCTTCCCGAATGCTGGACACTGCTTCGGCGCATGTTGCATTCCACACCGCTCACAGTTCCCGCGCGCGCGCTTTGCATCTCTTTTCCTTGCATACAACGTTCCTTTCGGCTTCGCACGCTGCACTGCATCGACTTCAGCAGTCTCTCTTTCCTTGCTGCTAAAAGTCTTTAATTGTGCCTTTGTACTCTCAGACGCTTGGCAAATCTGTATCGTTCTCCAGCGTTAAGTTAGTCTCTTTCAGTAATTGCATCCGCAATTTGTTGTCTTGGATCCCAATTACAATTTGGTCCCGTATCATTGACTCACTCAATGTTCCAAAGTTGCATGACTGACATTTCAACCGTAGGTCTGTGACATACAGCTCGATGGACTCTGACTCTTTCTGAAGTCTTTTTCTGAACACATACCTCTCGTACGTTTCATTCTTTCTCGGTGTGCAATAATCGTCGAACTTCTTCATTACGACGTCGAATTTGCCTTTTTCTTCTTCCGTGAAGATGAATGTGTTGAACACATCTAGCGCCGCTCGCCCTGCTACTGTTAGCATTAATGCTATCTTCCTCTCCTCGTCACGGAGACCGATAGCTAGCGAATAAAGTTCAAAACTTTGTTTGAATGCTTTCCAGTTCTCGTTGACGTTACCGGTCAACTTTAACTCGTCCGGCTGTCGAAGAGCGTTCATCTTCGCCGTCGGTTCGTATCTTTTCTCCTGGTACCATGTAATGACGAGGCGCACACACACCGAGTGTCAGTCAGAACTTTTACTTGTCACTGCAACTTCAACCAACAACTAACCACACAGTGGCTCATGTACAACTCCTTTTATACTCAGGTCATGGCCAGGGTCATACTGCCCTCTAGTGGTGACTCTATATGAACTTCACATATCAATACAGAGTCTATGGCCTTCTTTTCTGACTGATCTACAGTGTTACAATCATGAACTGCCATCCTAAAAGTGCCCAATGGCTCAAACAAACAACCTTGCTGCTCCCGTAGGCCCACTAATTCCAATTTTGTCAAATTGGGTTATGATTTTAAAAAAAGGGGGGCTACAATCTGAACAGATCACCAGTCCATTGCAGGGACAACAAAATACAAATTTATCAGAAGTTGCAAATTTAAGGTTAAAAAAAAGTTTTCAAATTCATGCCAAAGAAATTACAAATTTACAAGAAAATAGTTGCAAAATCATGAGAAAGTTGCAAATTTTGCAAGTGTTAACCCTGACCTTTGGACTCCAAGCCCATAGTCAGAGGTCAGGATCCCAAGATGAACCTGTATACCAGGTCTAGCCCTAGCTTTACTTGTTTTATAGTAGATTTATCATATTGCAAATAGAATGTTAACTTTGACCTTTTGACCCCAAACCCATAGTCAGGTCAGGGTGTAAGTCATCCAAGATTTGTCTTAGATACAGCTACTGTATCGATTTGAAAAGCCTACTGTTATGATTCCCCGTGCACTAAGAAATGAAAAACCCAAACGCTTGAGTAGAACGTGCACTTTATTAACATAAACCACAAAAATAACAAGTACAGTAATGACCACGCTAATTATAGAGGATAGGAATAATGAGTTTAAGGCCACCAGACATACAGGGATGCCACCCGGATGTTCCACAGCCTGGGAGAGGGAATGCCTAGTGCCGCCAAAACGGTGGGCATGAAGAGAAAGGCAAACATTTACTTATGGCTGGAACGATCTGGGGCTATCCGTGTAGTCCAGTGGATGAGGGGGTGAGGCAGGGTCAGCCGCTAATGCCAAGGGAGTACCCGAACTTGAGACGTCTGGCTGAATTAGCACGAAGATAGCTGAACACACATACATGGAGGAACACGCTGTCATGTATGAGGCTGAATGCTCCAACGAACTCTTCCTACTAACACATTGTTTAAGTAATACTAATCCTAACGAGGGAAGAGATTGCCGGTGTGAGAGTGTGTGGGCTGAACATAATGAATCCCAGATGTGCATGAGTGAGTGTCTGAGCATGTGAATGGGAATGAATGGAGTGTGTGTGTATGTGTGTGAAAACACCCAATATCGAGGCACAGCTGATGGCAATGACAGGAGGAGAGGGCATGCCCAAGCTGTCAGGAAGCGAAGGGCCAATAGCTCCCTGAAGCGCCTGATGGAAAATAGGGCAAAATAACCATAAGTCAGAACTGGGTTTGGAACCACCAAACCCAAGTTCATGACAGCCTACATCATTTCTTTCAGTAGTTTGCAAGATTTAGGGAAGATGTGACCTCTGACCTCAAGATCATCTGATGAGAGTCAAATTGCAATATGCGCAGAGTATATCAAACCATGGTACCAAGTTTAAAAACATTTGGAACAAAACTGTAGGAGGAGTTTATTTCACAAGATAAATACTGTCTACACTACCGTTCAAAAGTTTGGGGTCACTTAGAAATTTCCTTATTTTTGAAAGAAAAGCACTGTTTTTTTCAATGAAGATAACTTTAAACTAATCAGAAATACACTCTATACATTGCTAATGTGGTAAATGACTATTCTAGCTTCAAATGTCTGGTTTTTGGTGCAATATCTACATAGGTTAACATAACTATAGGTTATTACTCATTCATATTCTACATCTTATTGCATGCATAGTTTTTTTTTCCATGTTTAATGTTGCAGCATTGCACCGAGACAAATTCCTAGTTTGTGTACTACATGAACAATGGCAATAAATCTGATTCTGATTCTGATTCTGATTCTAGGTGTATAGAGGCCCATTTCCAGCAACTATCACTCCAGTGTTCTAATGGTACAATGTGTTTGCTCATTGCGTCAGAAGGCTAATGGATGATTAGAAAACCCTTGTGCAATCATGTTAGCACAGCTGAAAACAGTTTAGCTGGTTAGAGAAGCTATAAAACTGACCTTCCTTTGAGCAGGTTGAGTATCTGGAAAAAATTATTATTTCAAATACAAATCATTGTTTCTAACCTTGTCAATGTCTTGACTATATTTTCTATTCATTTTACAACTCATGGTGGTAAATAAGTGTGACTTTTCATGGAAAACACAAAATAATTGTCTGGGTGACCCCAAACTTTTGAATGGTAGTGTATGTAGTGAGGTGAAATAGGTCACAAGTCAGAGGCTGTAACTCCTGCAAAAATTATCCGATCAAAGCCAAACTGCAATGTGCACATCAGTGTATATTAAACCCTGGTACCAAGTTTCAAAATAATCAGAATAAAACTGCAGGAGGAGTTAATTTCACAGAAGTGGGACAGACGGATGGAATGACCCATAACATGATCCCCCTTCGGTCTTCGTCCCCTTTGCGCTTTGACTGGCAGGGTATAAAAAGTGGCAAATTTGAAAAAAAAAAAAAAAAAAAGTGGCAAATTTATGAGAAAAAGTTACAAATTCATCAGAAAAAAACGCTGAAAAATTTATGAGAAAAGGGTTGCAAATTCACGAAAAAGAAGTTCAGCTATGTCTTACATGGTTTACCAAAAAATAGACCCAAAAGCAGGCAACAGAGAGAACAAGTAGTGGTTAACAATAATCTTTTGAGTGTAAAGGGATAAGCTGCTGCGAAGAGTCTGGCAACCCTGCAGTAGGAGAGAGAGGACAAGGGGTAAGTATGGTAATACATTATTTCAGAGATGATTAATGATAATAATTTGCTTGTTTGCCTACAGGTGCTGAGGTGAAATGGGACAGTGAGCAGGATGGCTGGAGACTTTGGAGCCACAGTAAAGGGTCCCGGAACAGGTAAAGCCTCTGGGAGTAGAGTAAGGTGCTTTGGGGAAATGGGGAGAACAGGTTAGGGAACCAGGTTAAAAGGAACCCCGATTATATTGGCATGTTAGCTCTATATGCTTTATTTTTATGTTAGTAACATAACTATAATATAATTTTTTTGAAAATAATTCCCAGTTTTATATATTTTTAAAAAACTTTATTACGATTACGTAATACGATGTAAATCGCCATTTTTGTTTACGTCGCAATGCATTCTGGGTAGTGATGTAGAATGGTTGCAGCCGTTTTTTCTGTCTTATACAAGCCAAGAAGCGAAGCTACGAACTACTGCCATTTGTCAGTGAAAATGCCACATTGCGCGGCTTTTGGATGTAATTTCCAATCAAAGGGAAATAAAGAGAGCGGGGTAAGCCTCCATAGCTTTCCTAAAGAGGGAAAGTTGAGGAAAAAGTGGGGCAGCAGCGGCTCAGAAGGCAGAGCAGGTCATCTAATAACCCGATGGTTGGCGGTTCGCATCACGCTCTCCCCAGATATCCTGCCGTTGTGTCCCTGGGCAAGACACTTCACCCGCATTGCCTCCAGTGCCCATAACACTGGGTATGAATGTGTAAAAATGTTTAAATGCTCGGTGGTGGCCGGAGAGGCCGTTGGCGCGGATTGGCAGCCACATTTCCGTCACTCTGAGTGTCTGTGATCACGCACTATAGCGCACGCTTGATAAAGCTGACATATGTATTAAGCACGATATCGCTCAAAGCGCACAAGCTCAAGCGAATCACGGTTCGAATTTTGTCATGCATACCTGTCAAGTGATATGGTTTCGCCATATTTTAATACGGGGAAAATGCAATTTTAGCAAATACGGGCGTATTGCCATTTCTGTACGCCAAAAAGAAAAATATACGGGGAAAAAAATTATTGAGAGTGTGGAGGAACACCTCGTGTGTGACCCCCACAGCGTACGGGGCTGGCAGAGCGCTCAGCGTGAGCAATTATCAGAACAGTGAGAGGTATGGACTGATCATTATGCAGATGCGCCTCGCACTCTCTTTCGTCCTGGAGCTCCGGAACAGAGAAGAATCCCGGTGCCAGTAATGCTGCGGCTGATATGTGTGACTCTAATGCAAATGTCCATGCTTTCCTGCTGTATACTGTGATGCTAATGTGCCATGCATGCATTGTCTGAGCTGGGTATATAAGTTGACTGCATATCTCTTGCTCTCTCTCGTTTTGATCACTCGCATTGTTTGCACCCTTTTAGCACCCTTTTAAACTTCAGTTCGCCATGTCCGCCTGCACTTATTTTGTTCCTCCTGCCACAGCCTGCTGGAGTGATATCGTGCTTTATCATAGCGTGATTAATACATATGTCAGCTTTATCAGGTGTGCGCTATAGCGCGTGATCATAGACATATCTCATGCGCGCGCTTTGTGCGATATAATTGCTCACGCTGAGCGCTCTGCCAGCCCCATACGCTGTGGGGGTCACACACGAGGTGTTCCTCCACACTCTCAATAATTTTTTTTCCCGTATATTTTTCTTTTTGGCGTACAGAAATGGCAATACGCCCGTATTTGCTAAAATTGCATTTTCCCCGTATTAAAATACGGCGAAACCGTATCACTTGACAGGTATGCGTGACAAAATTCGAACCGTGATTCGCTTGAGCTCGTGCGCTTTGAGCGATATCGTGCTTAATACATATGTCAGCTTTATCGAGCGTGCGCTATAGCGCTTGATCACAGACACTCAGAGTGACGGAAATGTGGCTGCCAATCCACGCCAACAGCCTCTCCGGCCACCACCGAGCATTTAAACATTTTTACACATTCATACCCAGTGTTATGGGCACTGGAGGCAATGCGGGTGAAGCGTCTTGCCCAGGGACACAACGGCAGGATATCTGGGGAGAGCGTGATGCGAACCGCCAACCATGGGGTTATTAGACGACCTGCTCTGCCTCCTGAGCCGCTGCTGCCCCACTTTTTCCTCAACTTTCCCTCTTTAGGAAAGCTATGGAGGCTTACTCCACTCTCTTTATTTCCCTTTGATTGGAAATTACATCCAAAAGCCGCACAATGTGGCATTTTCACTGACAAATGGCAGTAGTTAGTAGCTTTGCTTCTTGGCTTGTATAAGACAGAAAAAACGGCTGCAACCATTCTACGTCACTACCCAGAATGCATTGCGACGTAAACAAAAATGGCGATTTACATCGTAATAAAGTTTTTTAAAAATATATAAAACTGGGAATTATTTTCAAAAAAATTATATTATAGTTATGTTACTAACATAAAAATAAAGCATATAGAGCTAACATGCCAGTATAATCGGAGTTCCTTTTAAGGTAAGTGTACTTACAGGGTTGTGGGTACAGTGGGTCCAGGTTGAATGCTCCACAGAGCAAGGTAGTGATGGGACGGCAGGCTCCAAGCTTGTCCAGGAAATATTTGGCAAAGCACGTTTCGAGGCGTGTATTGCTGACTTTGTGCCACATGACTGGGTCAGGAAGCCATTCATGATTTTGCACGCAGCATGAAATAAAATGAGCAGCGATACACAATGAAAATCCCCATCCCTCGTGTTTTGTGCTGTCGATGTTGAACTGTGTAAGGGATTTGTCACAGCCAATTTTCAGATGGAGCCAGTGTTATGTATGAATAATGAGAGACAGGAGCCGTGCTGAACTGAACAGCGAACTCGACTTTATTATCAGAACACAGAATTATATACACCAGTGGCCGTACCCGCCTGACGTCACCCTGTGGGCAGGTACATCATCACACACACACTACACTCACAACACCACACTTCCCCTCCCCCTTACAAAATGCAAAACCACACACACAATTGAGACCCTCCCCAATTTAGGACCCGAATCATGCACTAAGAAAACAGGGAAACAATTAACTGTAATAAAATAACCTACCACATTCACACAAAACAACTAAAATTGGACCAAGTCTCTAAAACATGTAAAATAATGCCATAACACACCACATACATACTCTCATGCACACCAGCACTATGGACATGTATTTACATTAAAATTTTTATGTTACTCCACAATCCCTGGACAGCCATGAACAAAACTGGCTCAGAGGCCCAGGGCAACCCCACGGCATGTGTGCCCTTGGTCGCCATCTGCCCCCAGAATCGAAGCCACGCTCCCCGACGAAAATGTCTCCTCTCACCATCAACCGCTTCTCTCCTCTGGCCTTGCAGTGCTGCTGTCTGGCATACCATCCCTCCACGCCTATAGGTCCGCTCCCGATGGCCTTCAACACCACCGTCATGGCTCCAAACACTCCGGCCCCCTGTGGCCGCACTCCGGGGAAAACCAAAGCCTGCTCATTGACGCCGCTCACTGCCTCGGGCACCTCGCTGCTGTTCTCGACACCCTCGTCCCAGGCGCTCCTCTGCGCTGTCTCCGTGCCCAGCCATAGCTGCTCTCTCCCGCAGCTCTCAGCGCCACTCTCGTCGACGTCACTCTCCGTCACGGATGTTTCTTCGCTGCTCTCAGCACGCTCGTCCCAGGTGCTCCGCTGCTTCATCTCTGCGCTCGACTTGCTGCTCTTCCCCAGGGCTCTCAGCCTCCATGGTCCTGCTCACTCGCTGCCTAGCCTCCAGCTGCGGGGATGACTCCTGCTGCTCTCCCTTTCTGCTGTCGTTGCACACCGAGACATCCAATTCATCAGCGCTCCGGTCCTCCACCTTCCTGTGCTTCGTGGCTGGCCCACTGTCTTCAGTGACCGGGGACTTACCCAGTCCCACCTTGATGCCCAGCTGGTAGCTTGGAGCTCTCTTTTGGCGCGCAGTTAGCTTCGTGGCTAGCCCGTCCATAGACACTGACTGTGCCGTTAGCTTCTCCCAGTTAACTAGCTTAGCCTTGTTTGGCGCCAACACTCTCGCCATCCACAGCGTTGTGGTCCTCATCTGCCCGGCGAAAAAAATCGACCAACTGCTCGACAGCATCCTCATAGTGCTCCATCTCTCCTAACGTACCGAGAATTCTTCAGCCCTCCGCGCTGAGATGATGGGCCAGGAGCGCTCGTCGTCTTCTCCCGTCGACTCGACCTAGGCCCAGCGCCCCAATGTAACCCTCAAACATGGCCCTCCACTTTGGCCATGGGATCACCGGCTCTCCCCTGTACTCCAGAAATGGCACTAGGGGTTGAGGTAGCCCATACGTGGCCATAATTTTCCTCATTGCCAAATGTTATGTATGAATGATAAAAGACAGGAGTCGTGCTGAACTGAACAGTGAAACCGACTTTATTATCATAACACAGAATTATAGACATCTGTGGGCAGGTACGGCATCACACAATACTCACAACACCACATCCAGCACCAAAAACATGGACTTCTCCTGTTTGGGGACAGTTTGAGGTCATTTCTGCCAATGATACATTTTTCACAGATAGATAGATAGATAGATAGATGGATGGATGGATGGATGGACTTTATTGATCCCAGACTGGGAAATTGCAGACAGAAATACACACATGACAGACAAAGGGATTACCCATGGAAAGTAAAACTAACACTACTATAAAAACCTATATACATCATAGCTTAATATATGATGACCCGTATAGAAGACACATGACTCATACCCGCTGCACAATGCAGGACTATCAGGAGCAGAGTGAAATGTGAGGTGCCAGTTAAACTGTAAGGTGCAGTATGGCAGCATAGTTATGACCAGAATACAACATCATAGTGAGTTATTGTACAGTGAAATGGCATGCGGCAGGAAAGATTTCCTGTACCTGGCCATTCGACAGTGAAGCTGTAGTAGTCTACTGGAGAAAGTGCTCCGCTGTCTGTCCAGTGTGTGGTGGAGGGGGTTATCAGGATTGTTCATGATAGATTGCAGTTTAGTTAATGTTCTCCTCTCCACCACCGTCTCAAAGGTCTCCGGTCTGAGACCAATTACAGAGCCAGCCCTCTTGATAATCTTGTCAAGTCTGTTGGTGTCGCTGACCCTGATACTGCTACCCCAACAGACAGCAGCAAGGAAGATGGCGCTGGCAATAATAGTCTGATAGAAAAGCTCCAGCATCCTGCTACAAACGTTGAAGGATCTCAGCTTCCTCAGGAAATAGAGTCTGCTCATCCCTTTCTTGTGCACAGCATCGGTGTTGGATCTCCAGTCCAACCCGCTGCTGATCATGACACCCAGATATTTGTAGTCCTCAACCACCCCCACATCATCCCCCCTAATCTGCAATGGCTGAGAAGGCGTCCTCTTCTTCCTGAAGTCAATCACCATCTCTCTAGTCTTGCTGACATTCTGCCTTAGGTGATTCTGTTCTGTCCACTCCACAAATCTGTCTACCAGTGCCCTGTACTCCCCCTCCTCTCTCCCTCTTATACACCCCACAACAGCTGAGTCGTCAGAGAATTCTGCAGGTGGCATGACTCAGTGTTGTACTGAAAGTCAGTGGTGTATAAGGTAAAGAGTAAAGGAGAGAGCAGAGTCCCCTGTGGAGCTCCCGTATCACTAACCACCACGCCAGACAAGACACAGCCCAGCTGGACAAACTGTGGCCTGCCTGTCAGGTAGTCAGTAATCCAGGAGATCACAGAGCTGTCGACCCCCATCACTCACAGCTTCTCACCCAGCAGCAGTGGCTGGATGGTGTTAAAGGCACTGGAAAAATCAAAAAAAGGGATTCTCACAGTGTCTCCTCTGCCATCCAGGTGCAGATGGGCTCATTGCAGCAGGTAGATGACAGCGTCTTCAACTTCTAAATGGGGCTGATATGCAAACTGCAGAGGATCCAGCCACGTCTTCACCTGCAGTCTCAGGTGGGCTAAGACCAGTCTCTCCAGGACCTTCACCACATGAGATTTGAGGGCAACTGATCGATAGTCATTCAGGTCAGATGGAGATGATTTCTTGGGGACAGGAACCAGGCAGGATGTCTTCCACAGCACTGGTACTCTCTCCAGACTCAGGCTCAGGTTGTACAGGTGTTTCAGTGCCACAGCTAGCTGGTTGGCACAGGTTCTCAGGATCCTGGCAGAGATGCCATTAGGGCCCGCCACTTTCCGCTGACGGAGTCTCTCCAGCTGTTTCTTAACCTGGTCTGTAGTCACCGTGATGTGAGGGAGGGTCCTGGTGTCCCCTGAGGAGAAGGAGGGGGATGAGGGATGAGCTGGAGAGAGGTGCTGCACAGGAGGGTGTGTGGGGTGTGTGGGGGTCTGGGTGTGTTGTTGGGGTGACAGACTGTGAGTTGAACCTATTAAAAAAACAGATTCAGTTCATCAGCTCTCTCTTAGCTCCCAGATGTCTGCTTGGCTCTCCCCTTGCACCCAGTTATTTGTTTCATTCCCACCCACACATCTTTAGTGTTGTTTTGCCTGAGTTTATCTTCCAACTTCCTCCTATAATTGTCCTTGCACCTCCTCAGCATCTCTCTCAGCTCATGCTGCACTCCCCTCAGTTTCTCTTTGTCTCCAGCCCTAAAAGCTCTCTTCTTTTTGTTCAGAAGTGCTTTCAGGCCGCTTGTGACCCATGGTCTGTTGGTGGAGTAGTGTACAGTCTGAGCTGGTATGGTCGTGTCTTCACAGAATCTAATATATTCTGTGATGCAGTCGATCATATTGTCTATGTCCACCCCATTTGGTTCAGAGAGTACACCCTAGTCTGTCGTCTCAAAGCAGTCCTGTAGTGCATCAGCAGCCTCCTGTGTCCACCTCCTCATAGTCCGTGTATAAGCAGGCTGCCTTTGCACAAGGGGAATATACTTGAGTGATAACATGACCACACAGTGATCCAATTTGCCAATGGGGGGTAGAGCTGTGGCACTATATGCATCTCTGACATTGGCATACAAAAATCCAGTGTTTTGTTTCCTCTGGTGGGACAGTCAACAAACTGGTGAAAGTTTGGTAATGTTTTTTCCCAGTGAGACATGATTAAAATCACCCATGATGGCCATAAATGTGTCTGGGTGCTTCTTCAGTAATGTGGCCGCAGTGGAGCTGATGACATCACAGGCCACCGCTGCGTCAGCTGACGGAGGGACATAGATGATAATAATTAAAGCACACTTCATATTTATATAACTGGAGTGGTGGCCTAGTGGTAAAGCATCTGCCCTGCAACTGAGAGGTAGGGGTGCAAGGCCATTCTTGTAATTTTATTTGCAAGGGGTAGTGTCTGTTGTGTTTCAAAGAGCTTGGATCATTATGCTGAGGCACTTATTGAAATGCATTTATTGAAATGGAAAAATACGCATTAAACCAATAATACCCTTGCAAAAATCTGCATGTTGTATACTTTTTGTCAACTACATGGCCTAGTAGAGCAAATGAAATTTCACATGAAGCTTTGTCTATATGAACAATTTTAATGAAAAGCCTCAAGCTTTCAAGAAAACCTCATCTAGCCATTACTAAGTAGTAACTTAGAGGTAAAGCATCTGTTTTGCAACTGGGAAGCTGGGGTTCAAGTCCCAGCTGGGCCATTCTTATTTATTTTATTTGCACGGTGAAGTGTCAGTTGTGTTTCAATGACCTTGGATACAACAATCATCATCATTATGATGAGGCACTATTGTGCCCTGGATGAGAATAATGACAGAGTGAACATACTGGGAGACACAGAAACTTGTCTATCCTACACTGTACAAACTTGCAGTAGCCTTCCTTTGCACACCTGCATCCTCCGTGCTCTAAGAGAGCATTCTCAAAAGCTGGAGAAATAATCTAAAAAAAAGAAGAAATCGCCTTAGTCCAAAGACTGTTGAAAAGTTATTTCTTAATAAAAATGGGTAAGCACCACAAGCACATTCACTGTAGTCACCCAGAGTTTTATTATTTCTTTTTCCCTTATGATCATTGATATTTCTTAAAAGACAGTGCATTTATTGAAATGGAAAAAATATACATTAAACCAATAATGCCCTTGCAAAAATCTGCATGTTGTATACATTTTGTCCACTAGATGGCCTAGTAGAGAAAATGAAGTTTCACATGAGGCCTTGTCTATAGAGGGGTTGCACAGACATCATACGGGTCACGTGTCTTTTGTTTACTGCGCCATTTTGGACGGCAACAAACAGTCAAATCACCAACAGCAAGCATGAGTGAGTGTAATCAATGAGATAAATAGCTACACACAAATCAACACCATGGTCCAACGATGAGGTGGAGACTTTTCTGTGCTTTGTAGCTGATTAAAGAAATCCAGAGGGAGCAGGACGGAGCGACCCAAAATGAATTCACGGCCACCGACCGGCAAAGGCAGGTGGGAGGCAGAGTGGCATAGATCATGTCATCATCATTTTTGAAAACAGTGATAGAGGATGGTGAGTGATGTGATATTTTGCATCTTTGCCATTATTTATCCCAGTGGTAGAAAGCTCACTTTGAACAAACAACACCGTTGTCTCCTGTATGCAGACAATGAGCTAGCTTGTTAGCCATCAATGCTAACTCCATGCTCTGCTTGTATTTTGCGCTTGTGTCGACAGCATCTGACAAAATAAGCTAGTGTTAATCCTGGTTAAAAAGTAGTTTTTTACATGTTGCACTTTCGTGCTGTGCATGCACTTAAAGTTGTGTGTGTATTTTCATTCTAGAGTCCCACTGCAGGCTGAAGATCTGCTGAACTGGGACCAGCAGCACACCCAGTTGCTTTTCAGTGAGGCAAGAGAGCATGAAATGGGAACGGGTCAAGTGGACCCTGTTACAATATATAGTTATTTTAATATGAAAGGATAAGATGTATATGCACCTCCAGGTGGCGCCTCCGCCCCGCCCTACATAAGGCCAGATTGGCCATCTTATCACTCTCTTATCTCGCCTGGAGCTTAGCCACCAACCTGTCAGTAGCTGTCAATAGCTGTCAGTGTGTGAAACGTCAATAAAGCTGTGTTCCCAGTCACCTCGCCTCATCTGTCCAGCAGCAGGTAATTCCAGACATAACATTGGCAACGAGAATAAACCATGGAGGTGTGCATGGTCCCAATTCGCCCATTCCTCGAGGCGCCTGGAGAGCCGCTGGTGCCTTGGCCCAGGTGGTACGAGGCCTACCAGAACTATGTTGTCACACGGGGTCTCGGGGAGCTCGACAAGCAGAGAGCCTGGGCACTATTGGTTCACAGTTTGGGCATAGAGGGCCAGCAGATAATGCGAACACTCTGTGCTGTGGACACCCACAAAGAGGTAGCGGAGCTGCTAGCTAGCCATTTCGACACCCCAGATAATGTGACAGTCCGAGGATCCGCTTTTGGCAGAGATGGCAATGGGTAAGTGAACCCATCCGGCAGTTTGTCGCTGATTTAAGGCAGCTGGCTAGTGAGTGCCATTTCGGAGCACTGGAGAAGGAAATGGTTTGTGACAAGCTGGCAGAGCATTGTTGTAGCACCACATTGTGAGCGAGGCTACTTACAATGCCAAATGAGCTCACGCTAACCAGAACCATCAAGCTAGCTCTTCAGATGGAAGCCGCAGACAAGCTAGAGCCTCTTGTCGCGGCAAATACCATGGACCTGGACAGCGAAGATAGCTTGGATGGCAAGGAGACAGCAGCCGACCTTACTAGCCGGGGGTTGGCCCCGGGAGAGTCCTTTTGTATGGGCTGTGGGTCTGCGACGCACCGCAAAAAGGCTAAGGACTGTCCGGCGAGAGGAGCACGTTGTAACAGATGTGGTTGCTTGAACCATTTTGCCAGGGTCTGCTGTGGATTTAATCTGGAGAGCCCACGGAAGAAATCACTCCGCCCACCCCCAACAACCATCCACACGGTGTGGGCTGAAGAACTACCAGGCACCATGGCGGTCAAGCAGGACCAATTTTGCCCAGGGTCGGTACCTAGACTGACGAGCAACACCAATGGGCTGGCCCCAGATGCCTCTGGAGCCTGGCTGTGGAAGGATGGAGGGTCTGCGGCTACGATGGTGAACGTTACAATGGTATTAGAAGAGGTCAGGGCAGGACCAAGAAGCATGGTGGATCAGTGCTCGACAACAATGTCTCAAGCCAAGCCGGGCCCTGTTGAGGGTCCTGGATTGGGTTCGGTAGATGAGGAACGTTCGCGGCGAAAATGGACCAGACAACGACCTGAGAAGCATTGGGAGCATCTGTGCACAGTGGAGAAACTGAGTGCAGCGCACTTCAGGCTCTCTGACGGCTCGGTATGGCATGCAAATTGGCTTTGGTGTGTCCGGGAGAAGATGGCGGGAGACGAGGCTGGATGTGGGACGAGGCCGATAGGGAGGACGAGCGGCTCCAGTGTCCGGAGGGCCAGCCACCACCCCGAAGGCTGGCAGTTTCCAGGGGCGCATCTGCTGAGAGGGTGCCCTGGGCCCCCATGCCAGTTCTGTCCTTTTTACTGGAACACTTGGGTTGTAAATAGTATACATATATTGAAGTTCTAGTGTTGTTTTTTTTTTTTTTAAAAGAATGCTATATATGGAATGTTAATGTTATATAAGGGATTATTTTGTTTTTTTGTCTGTCTTAGTTTAGGAACACGGCATACAATTTTAGTTATTTATGGACTTTAATTTACTTTAGTAGGTGGCAGAATAATCCACCTTGCTGTGTTGGCAGGACAGCGGTCCACCCGTCCTGCCTATTTTAGGTTTTGTTGTGTGAATGTGTTAGGCCATTTAAGGCGCTTTTCCACTAGGGTCAGTACGGTACGGTTCGGTTAGGCACCCTTTGTCCGCTTTTACATTAGGCACTGGAAGTCCTTACGGTTCTGTTTATTTGAAACTGTTCCTATTTTATCGGGACTGATCCAGAGCAGATCCGAAGCGTACCGGCACTGTTACGTCAACCCACTGCTGGCCACTGATTGGTCTGGGCGTAGCGTCATGAGAGTGGGCGTTACGCTGACGTTCCAGAATCGCTGGCTGGCCACCATCTGCAATTTTTCGTCCGTGAGCCCGCGAACAAGTGTTATAAACAACGATAGAATGGCTTAACAGAAATCAGCAGAAATCAACACAGCGGTCCAGCAGAGTTTTCTGTGCGTTTCGGCTGATGAGAGAATGCAGAGGGAAGCAGACTGAGCTTGCAGTGGGGAGCACAAGCAGACGCGCTAGAAAATAGACGGAGACGCACCGGGAATTAGACCCAGCCACCCGAATTGAATTGAATGTGCAGCTGTGACGCACCCAACTTCAGCAGTTGAAGCCGTGATATTGTGATATAGAGGACGGTGAGTGATGTGATATTCATGTTTTACTAGCAGTGGAAAGTTCACTGTGGACAGGCGAAAACTTAATCGTGTTTAAACGATGACCTAGCTCAATGCTACGTCCGACGTCATATGTTGCCTTGTGTTGACAATATATGATGAAATAAGCTAGTTGTAATCCTGGTTAAAAGGGTGTTTTTTACATGTTGCACTTTCGTGCTGTGTATGAACTTAAGGTGTGTGTATTTTGATTGTAGAGTCCAAACAGGATCTGCTCAGAATGGCAACGTTTTGACAGCAGTATTGTGACAGGTAAATAACACATCAATCATATTTATAGTCAAATCTTTTGCTTTTTAAGTTAAAGTATAGGTAAACCACTTGTTTATTTATTTATTTTATCAGATCATTTCTGTGATCCTTTATGAATTGTAGTCATAATAGTGTATCTTGCACCTTGGGGAATGGGAGTTGTTCAGTCACCATTAGAATTTAGTTTATATGTGTAGTCTATAGTATTTCTAAACTCATCCAGTAAAAGAACACATTACAAATATTTGAGACCCATTGTAGTGCTTCCTTTTATATTTTAGCAATACAAGCACAAAACACCACCCACATTTGAAACCAGGGCGACACAGCGGTGGCAAAACTTTTACTGATAACGTTATTTCACACGTATGAGTATTTATTATGGGTTAGCAATGTCTGATCATATACCGTTTGAGATGATAATTAATGTTGACTGTCTACCTGCACTTTATCAAAATGTCAGTCAGGATGAGGTGGGAAAATTAGACTGGGACACTCTTTCTGAGGAAGAAATTGTAGAATATTGTGTTCATACAGATAAATCCTTGAGTAAAATATGTCTTCCTAGAGATGCTGTAATGTGCAGCGATGTGAACTGTAGCATTGTTGAACATAAGAAAGACCTTTGTAGTCTGTACAATGCTATAGTTAACTCCCTGTATAAGGACAGCAAGCCTTATTATAAGAAAATACGTAAAACACATAAGGTTAGACCTGGCTGGAATGAGGCCGTAGCTGTGCCTTATTCTGAAGCTCGGGAAGCATATAAAGCATGGGTGGTGGCTGGGAGACCCAGACAAGGGCCAGAATTTGAGATGAAGAAATGTACAAATGCTAAGTTTAAGTATGCTATTCGTCATATCTCTAAAAATGAGCAGCTTATGAGAAGTAATTCCCTGGCCAAGAAATTGTTAGATAAGAATGTCACAGAATTTTGGAAGGAGCTTAGACGGATTAGTAACAGTAAAACGCCTTTGCCCTGTACTTTGGAAGGCATTTCAGGTACAGAAAATATTGTGGATCTTTGGCGGCAACACTTTTACTCATTATTTAATTCAACTAAGGATGAAACTTACAAGGTAGGGAAAGTAGAAAGGGACGATTCGCTCCTGATTGACACTCATGCAGTGATCAAAGCCATTAGAGAGCTATCAGATAACAAAGCGAGTGGTTTAGACTGTATTTCTGCTGAGCATCTTAAATATGCTAGCTCAAGAATTGCTCCTCTTCTTGCAATCTGTTTCACCAGCTTCATGATTCATGGGATGTTACCAGAATCTTTATTGTCTGTTGTGTTGGTACCAGTCATTAAAGATAAAGCTGGCAAGCTGTGTAGCCTGGATAATTACAGACCCATAGCTTTAGCCAATATAATATCTAAAGTACTGGAAAAAATCATGTTTGAAAAATTAAATGTATTCATCAAATCTACTGATCATCAATTTGGATTCAAACCCCATCATGGAACAGATCTGTGCATATATGCTTTAAAAGAAACTATAAATAAGTACAGAAATCAAAATTCTTCAGTTTTTCTGTGCTTTATTGACGCCTCCAAGGCGTTTGATCGTGTTAATCACAGGATATTGTTTAGGAAAATGATTGACAGGGGGGTGCCCAAGTACTTAGTACGTATCCTGATTTACTGGTACGCACAACAGAAGATGCTGGTGAAATGGGGGAAGAGTCATTCATCACCATTTGGTGTGAGCAGTGGTGTCAGACAGGGCAGTATATTGTCCCCTATTCTATTTAATCTTTACATGGATGAGTTGTCAAAGCAACTGTATGCCTGTAAAACTGGGTGTTTAATAGGGAATAAGTTAGTGAATCATTTTATGTATGCTGATGATCTAGTTATCCTCAGTCCAAGTAGTGCTGGTCTTCAGGAGTTATTAAGAGTGTGTAGTGCTTATGGAGAAGAAAATGACATAAAATATAATACAAATAAGAGTTGTGTGCTGATCTGCCGCACTAAAGAAGATTTGTTAATGAAATTCCCTGTCTTTGAATTGGCAGGCAGGGAATTAATTGTCAGGGATAAAATTAAATATCTGGGACATGTTATTAATGATAGAATGACTGATGATGATGATATTTTCAGACAACGCTGCAAAATCTACATGCAAGCAAATACTCTTGCACGCAGATTTGGTTTTTGTTCAGATGAGGTGAAACTGGTTCTTTTTAAAACCTATTGTACACCTTTATACACTGCTCATTTATGGATAAATTATAGGAAACTAAGTATGCAGAAATTACAGGTTGCCTACAATGATGCCTTAAGAATTTTACTTAAAAAGCCTCGATGGTGCAGTGCTTCCGAGTTATTTGTCTCATCACGTGTAAATACTCTGCATGCAGTAATAAGGAATTTTATGTATAAATTCATCTGTCGGCTTGATGTATCTAGAAATGAAATCATCCAAGTCATGTCTAGCATTAAGCTCAGTTCTATTCGCTGTCAGTCACAGTTTAGAAGGCACTGGTACAGTTGTCTTTTTAAGTCTTTTTAAAGTCTGTACTGTCTTTGTACTTCTTTAAGCAGTTATGTCTTAGTGTTTCTTGTAACTTTTTGATTGTTTCAACTGTCTTGTTTTTTACTTTACTTGTTTACTCTTCTGTTGATGGACCTTGAGTCTGGAATAAAGTCTTTGATTGATTGATTGACACCATCACAACAACTCAGTATCTAAACTCAGTGTAAATGGTGTAGAGATTGAAAGGGTATCCAAAATTAAAATCCTTGGCGTAATAATCGATAAAAAACTGTGTTGGAAGTCACATATTAATTATATTAAAGGTAAAATATGCAAATCAATCGCAATACTGTACAGAGTGAAATATTTGCTGAATCAACCCACACTATAATACTCCCATACATGACATATTGTACTGAAGTATGGGGAAACACATATAAAACAAACATATATCCAGTCTTTATGCTTCAGAAGAGAGCTATTAGAATAATAAACAAAGCTGCTTACAGGGAACCAATAAACCCACTTTTTCGTATTCTTAAATTAAAAGCTCTCAAGTTGAAAGATCTGGTTGACTTTAAAACTGCAGTAATAATGTTTAAAGCTAAGAATCTATCACTGACCGCAAATATCCAAAAGTTGTTCCAAATAAGGGAGAAACAATATCATTTCAGAGGAACATGTATATTTCAAAAATCTTCAGTGAGAACTACCACCAAGCAACACTGTGTTTCAGTGCAAGGAGTCAGCCTGTGGAACGCTTTTGGACCTGAATTAAAATCTTGTACAACGCTTGGACAATTAAAACAAAAACTAAAGGAAGCAATACTCCAAACATATATACAAAACGACATGTAAAATCACATAAGGATTATCATATCCAGTCTGTGTTGTGCTGTTGCTTAGTTTTTGTCACGTTTTGTCTTGGCTTTGTTCTGAATTGTAATCGCTCTTATTTTTTCTTTTTGAATTCTTAGATGGAACATGGGTGGGCAATATAAGCTACGGCTTCAGCCATCACCCATTTCGGTTAAGTTATGTTGAACTGTATAATTGAGGAGTTGCTGTTTAATTTGACCTTATTGGATTTTTTTTCCCCTTTGTTCTATTATTCTATGACATGATATTGGGCTCAGGGAACACGCACACAGGCTCGAGTTAGATTCAAAGCTTTATTCAACAACAGTGGGTGTTTGGATGTGTGTGTGAGGGATGTGGGTGGATTGATGGTGAACAGGAAGCGCCAAGAGCGGAACAGTTCGCCGTGCAGCCACGCAACCCTACGGGCAGAGCAGAGATGCAGGTTAAAGACAGTCATACACCCCGTGGGGTTAACACTCAGTGTACTGCTTACGTGCAGGTGTTGTAGTGGCTGGCGTTGGCTGACGCAGGACTTCTGCCTAGGAGACAGCGCTCTGATGCGCACTCGGCGAGGAGAGGGGAGAGCTGCTGAGATTGAGGCGAGGATGAGGAAATCCGCTGCCTGGAGGACCACCTGTGCACAGGGGAGAGACTGAAGGGCAGGTAAGGAAACAAACAGCTTACGTGCTGGGTGAAGGATGGCGCAGGCCGGGGAGAGACGGTCATGCACTGGAGTCTGGGAGCGTAGACGAGCAGACGGCTCCAGACTGAGGCTGTAGGCAGAGCGGGTTAAATAGTCCGCGGCTGATGAGACGCAGGTGTGCGCGCCGCTGGAACTGATGACTCGCGAGAGCGAGTTGTGACATTCTGTTCCTTTCTTTTAATCTGATCTATCCGAAATAAAGATTCATTCATTTCTCAAATATGTTTTAAACTTGCTTTAATTATCCACCACCCATTTCTGTCTTTCATCTAGGCAAGGAGAAAACGATCCACCCAAACCAGACCTTGCCTCACTATTTACAGAGATGCAGGCTGAAGATCTGCTGAACCAGGACCAGTACGAGGGGCCGACCGGTTGCTTCTCAGTGAGGCAGCGTGACTGGCGTGTGTGACCCATTCCAGAGGTTTTTGTTTTGTTTTTTTTTACAGTTTGAATTTTGCACATTCTAAATAATCTGTAATTTGCTGCTGATTGTAATAAATAATTTAGTGATTTATGTGTTTGCATCATGATTTTCTATTTTGTCTGTTCAGTCACCGGTGGGAAAAGAGTCAACAGTACAAACCATTTATCAGTGACTTTGAAAATAATGGCTCATTTTTAAGAAAAGTAACCAAAACAATTATTTGCTGAAGACTGTAAAACAAAATAGAGACATCTGCAAAAGTACAAAGGTTTATTGTCAAAATTCCCATGGCAATACTACGTGAATACAAGTATAGTTCACTGTTGATGCAGAGAATATATATTTATACAGTATCTACATGTAGTCAGCAATACTCAATATATTTCCAGTTAATCCACGTATTGCACCATGTAACTTTGTGACTGCATTATTTTAATTACTTTTAATCCTAGATCCATTTGTTTTGGCTTAAAATGCATCATAATTGTTAAATATATCTTATGCCTAATTCAGTACTGTTTACCTGTTGAAATATATATTTAACGGCTCATATGCTACAATATGGCACCTGATCCATGTGTTGCCACGACACCACTGGCTGGAGCAGGTAAATTCCATGTCTCAATAGTCTCTCCATGATTTTGACACAGATCAGAAGCTAAACATTTCTACAGACACTATAGCCACTTCGCGTTCATGAAGTTGGGGTTACATTACTGTGTTGAACGTTAACTCCCAACATTTGAAGCGATATTTTTGCCACAAGAGAGCCATCTGAAACACACACACACACACACAATACATATTTTAGTACCTAATATCGATAACTTGCCGATATTACAATGTTGTACGGCGGACTTAAAAGCAAAGTAGCATTAGCAATCATTAGCTTACCGTCATACGTAATGTAGTTGGTATCCTCATGTCTTCTCCTTTATACTGCTCTATGGTTTCCTAAACACTCAAGTACTTTTGCAGAGTGTGTAGTTTCGTCGCCTCTGCTTTCTCTTCTCCTTTTTTGCATTTATTCAGGCAAAAAAAGCCAGAACGCAGACGCCTCGTATCCTGCCAGCTTGTGTTTTGCGTAACGTTACGCTTGTTTTATGCCAGTTACGCTGGTTTTACGTAACGGGAGGGAGAGGGTTGCACCGCCTCCCTGTAATAAATTCCCACCCACTTCAAATGGGACCTAGTGCAGTGGAAAAACAAAGCGGGCCGAACTCTACCGTCCCGTCCCGTACTGACCCTAGTGGAAAAGCGCCTTTAGAGACATTAGTTTTTGTTTGTTAGTGCGTGATTCGGGTCCCAAATTGGGGAGGGTCTTAATTGAGAGAGTGGTTTTGGACGTTTTAAATGGGGGGGGGGTGTTATTTAGTTAGTTTAATATGAAAGGATAAGATGGACACACACCTCCAGGTGGCGCCTCTGCCCCGCCCTATATAAGGCCGGGTCGGCCATCTTATCACTGTCTTATCTTGCCTGGAGCTTAGCCACCAACCTGTCAGTAGCTGTCAGTGTGTGAAACGTCAATAAAACTGTGTTCCCAGTCACCTTGCCTTGTCTGTCCAGCAGCAGGTAATTCCAGACATAACAGACCCCTGACCAAGTGAGCACCCCAAGTGGACCCTGGGGTCCAATCTGTGATGTACATTTTCAATCCAGTGATTTACAAACTGATTCAGAGCTTCCAAAAGCCTCATTCAGAACATTATAGTCCCACATACCTATTCTGTGGATTTTCATCTGGGGGCAGCAAGTTGTGACGAGCAGCAGCGGTGAAGAAGAGAAGTCTTTTGAAAGCAGAAACACAGCCAAAACCTTCTCCAGGTCAGTTTACTTGTCATCTTACATATATATTTTTTACACTTCTTGGTGACCGGGAAAAGTCTTTCCAACAGTTTTACACAAATTCTTGTTCTCCTTCTTCACTTTACAAATCACTGGCTTGAGAATGTACTTGTATATGTACAGATTGGATCCCAGGGTCAACTTGAGGTGCTCACTTGGTCAGGGGTCCATTTGACCTGTATCCCATGAAACTACCTTGCGAAGGGAGGAAATGGCTCAGAATGCTGCCTTCAATCAAGTGTTCCTTGGCGTGCTGGGACACCTTGAGAGTGGCTGGCGTGTATGACCCATTCTGAGCTTTTTTTTTTTTACAGTTTAAAGTTTGAATTTTGCACATTCTAAATAATCTGGATTTTGCTGGTGATTGTAATAAACAATTTAGTGACTTATGTGTTTACATCATGATTTTCTATTTTGTCTGCTAAGACACCGGTGGAAAGAGTCAACAGTACAAACCAAACATTTATCAATGACGTTGAAAATAATGGCTCATTTTTAAGAAAAAGTAACCAAAAACTTTTTTTTTTTTACTTAAAACTGTATTGTTGCATGTGCCAGTGCAGAAAACACTGCACACTTTAGTGATAGTACCAGTATATGGAGGAATTCTGGGCCGTATTAGCATCTGTATTTCCTAATAATGAGTTAGGGTTTACTGGGATTTAACATGTTTTAACACAAATTACTTTATGGTTCATAACTCTGTTGACAGACTTACACTAAACCAAAAGTGATTTCTCAAACTGCTGGATTATTTAGATAGCTTTTCCAATCTTTTAGCATTTATGTCACTAAATCTTGGTAACCTTCACAAATAAAACAAACGTGGAGACATATCTGCAAATGGCACAAAAATTTATTGTAAAAATTCCCAGTGCAATAAAAAGGAGTACATAGTACATTATTCACACATAGGATATACTGTATGTTTATACAGTATCTACATGTATATAAGATAAGATAAGATAAGCCTTTATTAGCCCCACAATGGGGAAATTCCAGGATTGCAACAGCACAGGGATAGCAACACTCAGAGCAACAATCAGAAGGCAAGAAAAAACAAGAGCAGCTAGTATACATATGTACATATTTATATATATATATATATATATATATATATATATATATATAGAGAGAGAGAGAGAGAGAGAGAGAGAGAGAGAGAGAGAGAGAGACAGTGCGGAGCATTGTGGTTGGTGGATGTGCAGCAGAAAGTCTAAGCTCTCTCTCCGCGGATGCGGCGGGCCAGCTGGATGTCTTTGGGCATGATGGTGACCCTCTTGGCGTGGATGGCGCACAGGTTGGTGTCCTCGAAGAGACCCACCAGGTAGGCCTCGCTGGCCTCCTGCAGAGCCATGACGGCGGAGCTCTGGAAGCACAGGTGGGTCTTGAAGTCCTGAGCGATCTCCCTCACCAGGCGCTGGAAGGGCAGCCCACGGATGAGCAGCTCCGTGGACCTCCGGCAGCGACGGATCTCTCTCAGAGGCACGGCACCGGGCCTGCAACGGTGAGGCCTCCTCACTCCGCCGGCGGACGGAGCGCCTTTTCGAGCAGCCTTGGTGGCCAGCTGCTTCCTGGGGGCTTTTCCTCTAGTAGATTTATGGGCGGTCTGCTTGGTTCTTGCTATCGCTCTTTATTATTCTGTCTTATATTTCCTGCACGCCGCCCAAACTCCAGCCTGGCACATGTGTCGCTCCCGCTTCAGCTCTCCCAGTATGTCGAGCCTCTCCGTTAGCACCGGGTGGCGGCCGAGTGCTAGCTAGCTCCTCCCCGCTGCATCGTCTCCCGCTGTAAACAGAGGCTCCGTCCGCCGACTCAGGAGACCCCCGGGGCGATCTGTGTGTCCGTGACACACATAGAGTGAAAGGTGTGCCGGATCAGAAAGCCATCACCGGATCAGAAAGAAGAAGGAAGATAAAAAGACTCAGAATTGAGCCGCTGTTGCAAAAGGCAGCCAACTCGTGTGGCGCCGGAACCGGAGTATATATATCCAGTAAATCCATGTATTTTCCATGTCACCTTGTGACTGCATTATTTTAATTGCTTTTAATCCTCGATGAAGTTTGTTTTGGGTTAAAAATGCATCATAATTGTTAAATATATTGTATTACACCTAACTCAGTACTGTTTACCTGTTGAAATATATATTTTAATAATTTAATTTAATTTAATAATAATTTTAATATGACCCCATAACTATAATATGGAACCTGGTGGCCAATTTTTGGCAGCTGATCACTTTTTGCCACACCACCGGCTGGAGCAAGTACATCCCATGATGTTTCAAAACTCTCCATGATTTTCACACAGATCAGAGCAATTTGTAGCACAGGAAGCTAAACGTTTCTACAGACATTCTTAAGTTCTGCAGTCACTGCGGTTTGTGAAGCTGGGGTGACGTCCCACCACTGAGAGGCTCGGTTGAATACCCAGACCGACGGTTTGAAGCAATAATTTTGTCACAAGAGAGCCATCTGAAACACACACACAGCATACATATTTTAATACCTAATAACGATAACTTGCCGTGATTACAATGTAGTACGGGTGACTTATTAGTGCTTAACTAGCATTAGCAATCATTAGCTTACCTTCATATGTGATCTAGTTAGTATCTGTTGTATCTGTATATGGAGCCAAGGATGAGGCCAGGCGTCGAGCTGAACACGTTTATTAATGAGGCACTATACCACACAGATGCAGCTGCTGGGCAGAAGCGGTGGCAAAGAGACTATCCCTCCTGCCCACTGCCCTCTTATAGCCACCCATACCTCACAAATAAAAGTCTAAACTATACACAACATTCTCCACCCCCCTTCACAAAAGCCAAAACCCACACACACAATTTGGACCCACCCCAATTTGGACCCGAGTCATACCCTAAAATTAGCTAAGCAATGGCCTGACACACCAAAATAACTAAAACTAAACATGTCAAATTAATCCCCATGAACATATATACATATCAAATCAGAAACCAACCATCAGAATATAAAACACATAACCAATTCAAACATACATTTATTTTTTATTTATTTTACCTTTATTTAACGAGGAAAAAACCCCCGTTGAGATTAAAAACCTCTTTTTCAAGGGAGTCCTGGCCAAGAGGCAGCAAAAAAAATCACAAATACACTTACAATGACATACAAATCATATAAAACAGTTACAAATTAGTGAGGCCGTCTCAAGTGTTCTCAATCTGGTTTTAAAGTCATTCAATGAAACAAGTTCCTTTAGGTTCGATCCCAGCCCCCGACCAACAGTGATCTGTGTGGAGTTTGCATGTTCTCCCCGTGTTGCGTGGGTTTACTCCGGGATTTCTCCGGTTTCCTCCCACATGCCAAAAACATGCATGTTAGGTTAATTGGCTGTTCTAAATTGTCCCTAGATATCTGTTTCCTATAGGCCCTTAGAATAGAGGGTTAGTATTAATGAAAAGCGCTTTGAGTGGTCTTTGTGACTAGAAAAGCGCTATATAAGTGCAGGTTAGTTAGTTAGTTAGTTTCCTGTCTTTTTGCAACATGTTCCATGTAGAGGGGGCTGAGAACATGAAAGCTCTTTTTCCCAGCTCAGTACGGGCAGATGGAACAGAAAGCAACAAATGATCATTAGAACGCAAACCATAAGAATCAACACTTCTCAGTGTGATCAAATTACAAATGTAAGGGGGCAACAGTCCAAGCATGGCCTTGTAAATAAAAAAGTTCCAGTGAGTCAACCTCCTGGTGGACAAAGAGGGCCATCCCACTCTAGAATACAGTTCACAGTGATGGGTCAAGGCTCTACAGTTTGTAACAAACCTCAAAACAGCATGATATACAGAGTCAATCTTACTCAGACACTGAGCTGAAGCGTTCATATACAAGAGGTCTCCATAATCTAAAATAGATAAAAAAGTTGCAGTAACAAGACGCTTTTTAACCTCAAAAGTAAAACAACATTTATTTTGAAATAAAAAACCCAGTTTCAGTTTAAGTTTCTTCACAAGTTTTTCAACATGGGGTTTAAAAGTCAGAGCGTCATCAAGCAAGGTACCAAGATACTTGTACGAGTGAACCACCTCAATTTCATTTCCCTCAAAAGTGGACACTGTGGGAAAAATTTGTGGACTCTTCCTAAAATTTGAAAACCACATCAGTTTAGTTTTGTCAGCATTAAGGACTAGTTTTAGCTGCAGAAGTGTGTGCTGCACCACATTAAAAGCTTTCTGCAGAGAAGCAACAGGGAAGAGCCAAAGCAGTAAATAATTGTGTCATCGGCATAAAAATGCAAACTAGCATCAGACACATTTTGTCCTAGATCATTAATGTACATAATGAATAGGAGGGGTCCTAATACAGAACCCTGTGGCACCCCCTTGTGGACACTGACAATTTCAGCACACAAACCATCATATTTACCTCCGCCAGGCCGAAAAGGCCAGGAGGAGGTTATGTTTTTGCCGGGGTTTGTCTGTTTGTTTGTCTGTCTGTCTGTCTGTCTGTCTGTCTATCTGTTGGTTAGCAAGATAACTCAAAAAATCTTGGACGCATTTCCATGAAACTTTCAGGCGTTGTTGGAAATGGTACAAGGAAGAACTGATTACATTTTGGGGATGATCTGCATCACCGTCTGCATACAGGAATTTTTTAAAGCATTTTTCCACACTGTGACATATGGCCATTTTCAACATGTGCGCAGGCGCAATGGACGGCGCTGGGCGTCGTGTCTGACCAACACAAACTCCGCCTTCTTCAACGTTTTAGCCACAAAAGCACGCGGAAAACACTGCTGGCCTGGGCCCGCCAGTGTGCGTGTTTTTGCGCCACGCTGCAAAACCTGACACGGCCACCTGTCCGCCGCCCGATTATTTGCCACAAATTCCCCGCCCAGCTATAGGCGCTGCGTAAAAACGACCTCTCTGCCGGGGAAAATTCTAAATTCTGTTTTGCCGCGGAGCGCAACCCCAATATAATATAAAACCCACGGCAACCTGTCTAACCAATCTGCATCCGTCAGTGGAGGAGATGGACACACCAACACTTCAGTTTATTACCTCCGCCAAGGAGGCAATGCTTTTACTACCGTAAAACGGGGCTATAAGGGACGGCGGGGTAATATGGGACACTTTTCTAAATGTAATTCTGCTTTTTTAATTTTGCTTCCGCCTACATTTGATGAAGGATTCATGGATATTTGACAATAAAAACACAACTCAGCGTCCTGCTCAAAATAAAAAAAGCACAATTACATTTAAAACATTTCCCAGAAAAGTGTCCCTTATTAACCCGCCGTCCCTTATAGCCCCGTTTTACACTACTGAACCACTAATCCTATCACTATCACATTGATTGTTATTCATTAATTGTCTGTTTATTGCACTGTCCATGTCAAATAAACAAATAATCATTGTGAATCCAATTGCTAGTCATATCTTTTCATGCTCAGGGAATCTGAAAACGTACACACAAACACTGTATGGGGGGAACTGTGCCGCTTGGCGGAGGTCTGCGCTCTCTGAGTGCTTTTCTAGTTAATACATTGGGTCCTGTCACTCAAATAATTTGCGAACCAGGAGACTACATGTTCAGACAGACCAAAACTGATGAGTCTTTGCTTTAAAACTGTGTGGTCCACAGTGTCAAAAGCCTTTAGATAGATAGATAGATAGATAGTTTATTTCGAACACAAAAATATAACAAATACAAGCAAATGGCAAATGCAATAAAGTAACATTATACACTGTTCGAAAGATAGAAATCCAAACAAAAAAAAAAAAGAGTTAGTTTTGCATACATTTTTTCCATCCAGTCCTTAAATAAGCCAATGTTTGATCCAGGTGTTCTATATACACAGCTCACTACTACATTCTTCACATTGTCCAGACAGATTTCTATTGTAATACATTCAAATAAATCATCCGCAGTTACTGACAGATTTTCAACAACCTTGTATTTCAAGCTCTTGTCAACAAAAATTGCAACTCCTCCTCCTTTTCTCACTTTTCTATTTATATAATTTAGTTCATAGCCATCCATGGTAAAATCCACTCCTTTCTCTTCACTGAGCCACGTCTCTGATATTGCCACAATATTGAAGGGCTCTTTAAACTGGTGTAAATAATCTTTAATGTTATTAAAGTTTGCATAGAGACTCCTGCTGTTGAAGTGGATCATAGAAATATTGAAATCAGATGTGACCATTGTGTTAACCTGTTCATCTGTGTAGTAATTACAGTCATTATTGATGGAGCTAAATAAATTATTATCAGGGTCTATGTCATATTCTATGTCCTGTGGGTTGTGATCTGTGTATTCAAAAACTTTCAGTTCCTGTTGTCCCTGTTTGTTGATTTTTTGATTCATGTTGTTGAATGTTTTGTTGCAGATGAGTAAAATCCTTCAGTGTCCTACAGTTGTCTGAATTGTTGCTGTGACTCCAGTTCATAATATTCATTGATAATTGTCCAGTTCCATAATATTACGGATGTTAATGACCTTGGCTTCTTCAGGTGATCCGTTTAATTTGATGTATATTTTACAGTTTGATGTCCAAGTGTTTTGAATCTTTTTCTGCTTTTTCAGGTATCTTGCTTTCCTGGCTATTTCTGCGTTTTCCTTCGTGAGGTGCTCGTTAATGTAAATGTTTGTTTCTTTTAGCTTCCTACCTTGTTTCAGTAGCGCAGTCTTGTGTTTTTTGTTCACAAACCTCATGATCACAGTCAGTTTGTCGCCGCTTTTCCTGGGCAGAGGGTGGCAGGACTCTATGTTGTTGCAGTCCAGCTGGATTCCTTTGGCCTGCATGTAGGCCGCCACTTGTTGCTCAGCGGATTCCTCATCCAGCTGACTTCCACTGCTGTCTGCGGCCACTGCTCTCGCGTATGATCGGGGTTTGATGTGGAGCCCCGTGATGATCACGTCGTTCGCCCGAGAGCTCTGGTCCATCTCAGCCATTCTGCTCTCCAGATACGCCAGCCTCCTGTCTTTCTCAGCATTCTGGCTGCGCAGCGCTTTAATCTCCTCCATTAGGTCCAGGATGCTTCTTTGCTGTGCCTTTACAGCGGAAATCTCTTCCGCCAAGAAATCCAGCGCTTTTTTTATTTCATCTTCATTTTGCAGAGCTTTCTTGGGACCCATTTTCCCAGCCGATGATCGCTGAATCCGATCGTAGGAAAAAAAAAAAAAAACACACATGGGAGAAATCCCTTTGTTTTCCTGAGCGCGAGGGGCGAGAGGCCAATTGCTACACCAGCCACTACTGACAAATTCCCCTTATTTCTCACGAGTAGGTTCACACTCCAGCGGCAGCAACAAAAAAAGGTCAAAACGCCAGCTCCAAACTGCGTTCTAACTGCGTTTATCTGCCTTTTAACCAGAAACGAACTGGGAGCCTTTGACAGATCAATGAAAAGTGCAGCACAGTACTGCTTTTTATCAAGAGCAACAAGTATATCATTGACCACTAAGCCCGATTGCAGCTTTGAAAGAAGTTCATTTGAGTATAAAAACTCTAAGTTGATCACACACGAGAGATTTAAGAATCTTGGACAAGACACACAAATTTGATATTGGTCTGTAGTTAGTTAAAACTGCTGGGTCACCTCCTTTTAAGAGAGGAACCACAAAAGCTGACTTCCATACTACAGGAATCTCTTAAATGCAACAGTCAACCTATATACAAAACGGCTGGAGGATGAATAAGCCCGTGGGCCCCCCTGGACTGTCCTTTCATCAGTCTGCCCCTGGAAGCGGCCTGCCTCCCGGGCCGCAGCAAGTCGTCTTGGCACCAGTGCGTCTCCTCTTCCTCACCATCAAATATTTCACTCGTCCAGGCCCACCACTCAGTCTCCTCCCGGGCACGCCGCAGTTCGTTCGGGTGCCTCCACGAACTGTCCGACAGTTGGGGAAGAGCGTCCTCCCATCTGGCCACAACGCATAGCCGTCCCTGGTGTTTCTCCACCTGCCGTTTGGCCCATAACTGCCGTGGTTTCACCACCCTCAGAGCCCGAATCCAGTCCGTGGCTCCCAGAGGAGTTTTGTTCGGCTTGCAGTGTTTCTGCTTGGCATGTCTTTCTACCGTGCCAGCTGGTCCTGCCCCAACCTCTTAACTTCGCACCAACAACTCACGTGTCTTCCACTTCTCCAGCTTCCAAAGGTCCAGCGCCACCATGTATGTCCGGAAAACGGCGCACCACCTCGGCCATGGGACCAGTGGCTCGCCAGGGGGTTCCAAAAAAGGCCGAATTTCAAACCCACACAATTCCATATCTTGTTTTAATCCACTTTTATCTTTGTTGCCAAATGTTATGTCTATATATGGAGCCAAGGACGAGGCCAGGTGTCGAGCTGAACACGTTTACGAATGAGGCACTATACCACACAGATGCAGCCGTTAGGCAGAAGAGGTGGCAAAGAGACCACCCCTCCTGCCCACTGCCCTCTTATAGACATGGGTGGTGGCGGAACCGGAAGGTGAAGCCGCCACTTGTACCTCACAATAAAAGTCTAAACTATACACAACAGTAGTGATGGGTCTGGCAACACCGATGCGTCGGCGCATGCGTTGAGCTCATATAGCGAAACCCTGTGTCAGTGCGTGTCGGTGCGTATCGCTTTAAGAAAGTCACGTGACGCTAGCGCGTCGAAACACTGCCGCGCCAGCGTTTATAAGGAAGCGCATCTGTCAACGGGATGCATTTGGCCAAAGACTCTCTTATGAGTTGCGGACGGTCCTTGTGCAAATTTATCACAAATTATGGAGCACGAGCAGCCTCAAGGAAAAAGAAAGGTTTCCGCCGTGTGGGACCATTTTGATCTGATATCGGAAAATAAGGTATTTAAAAGTAGTATTTGTAAAATACTATTTTCTTTGTTTTAATTTCCTTGTTGTTTCATCCTGTTCCTCTCAGAGTTTCCACTTGATCTATCTGAATTCAAATTCATTTGAAAGTGACTCTTAGTTTACTCTTCATATTTTCTGCAGGCTAAATGTCGCATTTGTTCAACAGAGCTGTCATATTTAAACAAAAGCGCCTCCTCAATGCTGAGACATTATAGGGCCAGGCATGAAAATGAAGTCCCGGATACACCCAGGATAGACTCCGGTATACAGCCCTTCTACTACTTACTCACAGTTGCTTTATTGATAATTAATTCCTATTAATTTATTCTTTACTTCATTTTTAACCATCAAGCTTCCAGGAAGCAGATGCTGGATGAGGCTCTGCTCAATTTCATCCTGAAGGACTGCCAGCCCCTCAGCATTGTGGAGAGTGAAGGGTTCAGGGAACTGGTTCAGGCCCTTCAGCCCTCATATGTTTTGCCGACCAGAAAGGTTTGTGGAAATTATCTAAAGTAGTAGTTGATATATCCAATTTATTTAATCTTTAATTTAAATATATGGATTTGCTTTTGGTTTGACTTGGTGTAATTTTCAGACCATCAAACAAATGGTGGCCAAAAAGTACAAGGAGGAACAGGAACGAGTGAAAATGCAAGTACAGCAAGCTGTGGCAGTGAGTATAACAGCTGACATGTGGACATCTGTGAACATGGAGGCCTACTTGGCTCTTACCTGTCACTACATTAATGAGAATTTGCAGTTGTGTACATCTGTGTTGGGAGTGCAATACTTTCCACAAAGTCACACTGCTGACAATTTGGCCCAAGTCAAAAGGGGCATGATGGAGGACTGGGCCATAACCAATAAAGTGTCTTGTGACCGACGCAGCACCAAACATGATTGCATCCACTAGACCGCTCCAGATTCGGCACTCAATTTACATTGCACATAGTCTCAATTTAGACGGGACCGTCTTCACAACAGCTGTCTGCACCCACTTCAGGCATGTTATTCAGCATTATTTGTTTGTTGTTGTTTGGAAATCATGTACTAAAATGCCAATTTGTTGTTTTTTAGATAACCTTTGGCAACATCTCAACATCGAAGTAGGCAGGCAGACCAAAAGTGCCACAGCTGATGCCATCCAGGAGGTGCAGAGATACCTGGCAGAGGGCAATATTGCCAGGTCCCAAGATCCTATGAGATACTGGGACAACCAAAGTACCATCTATCCAAACCTCAGCTTGCCTTACAATTTCTCTGCACTCCAGCCTCATCTGTGCCGTGTGAGCGGGTGTTTTCTACAGCTGGAGAAGTTGTATCAAAAAAGCGTAACAGACTCAATTTCAAAACGTTGGAAAAGCTTTTTTGTTTTTAATAAAAATTTGGTAAAAAAAAAAAAAAAAAATCCCAGTCCACAAGCATCTTCATTCACAACATGTTCACTTAGATTTTCACGTTATGATACATGTTCACATTATTTATTGACTGTATCTAAAAATATCAACGATATTTGAAATTAAAATGAAGATATGACATAATACAATATAAAATACAATGACTTAAATTATATACTGCTCAAAAAAATAAAGGGAACACTAAACATCCTAGATTTGAATGGAATATTCTTATTAAATACTTTGTTCTTTACATAGTTGAATGTGCTGACAACAAAATCACACAACAGCAGGTGAAATTGATTGTCAGTGTTGCTTCCTAAGTGGACACTTTGAGGGACAGTGTTCCCTTTATTTTTTTTTGGAGCAGTATATTATTGTAGAGAGGCACCGTGACCAGACAGCTCAAGGCGGGTGAAGAGAGACTGACTGCTGCAGCAGATGAAAAAAGGACCCGCAGGAAGAACCGCCACAGACCCAGCAGCACGGAGACCACCCACAAGTGTGACCTGTGTGACAGGGACTGTCATTCGCGCATCGGCCTGTTCAGCCACAGGCGGTGCTGTTCCAGCAGAGTAGACGTTTAGGATTCTCTTCCATGGTCATCATAGACCGACGGAGGCCGACGACTAGGTCATCAAATCAGTGTCAGTTGAGTCTGTCAACTAGGTTGCCTGTAGGGATTTTTAAGGTCCAGCAGGTGTCAGTATTCAGTGACACAGTATCAACACAGTATCAATACAGTTTTGCAATGTGTCGAAACGCATCATGACGCCTCATGGACCCATCACTACACAACAGTATCCTCACGTTTTCTGCTGCTCCATGGCTTCCTGAACTGTCCAGTACTTTTCCAGTGTGTTTTGTGTCACTGCCTGTAGCCTTCTCTGGCTCTCATTTTTTGCCTTTACTCTGACAAAAATCCAGCGAACAGCAGGCTCGCCTCCATGTCCACCTTGTGTTTTGCTTGTCACATACAAAAGATGTCATGGGAGTGTCAGGCCGCCTTGCTGTAAAGATCTCACCCACTTAAGGTGGTATTCAGTCATAATGGAAAACGAACAACACTCTGGCAAGTTGGGCTGAGTATGTGCTAGTGGAATTATTATTATTCTCAACACAGAACCCACACTATTTGCCATCTAAAATGACAATGTGGCACGTGACCACTGACGTCACGTGCAACCCCTCTATATGAACCATTTTGATGAAAGGCCTCAAGTCCTCTAGAAAGCCTCATCTGGCCATCACTAGAGCAAGGACCCAGTCTACCTGAAGGGAGGAGGCAATCCACAATCCACCTGAGACTCCTGGAGAGAAAAGGGGAGAGGATATCAGAAGAAATGTGCTACTTTCCTTTCAGGTGTGTTGGAGAGACCTGGCTGCACATGCATCAAGAGGCAGCATGGAAGTAGTCTCATGATCTAATGAGAAGACGACGCTGGAGCTATTTGAAGGGTGTGGTGATTTCCAGCAGGTGGTGAGTACAGCTGTGGGGAATGAGATGATTAGTGAGAGAGAGAGCAGTGTGCAGCCAGATCACTACAATGTCTGATGCACACCTTGAATATCCAAAACAGGCATTTTTCAGGAAATGAGAAAAACTCTAGTTTCTCATTAATTTAGCAGCTACAGGATTTATTTGTATGGATATTTCCTTCAGGCAAAGACTGCAGAAAGGGTGCAAAAAGGGTGCAGTAATCCACAGGCTATATTTACCTCCGCCAGGCCGAAAAGGCCAGGAGGAGGTTATGTTTTTGCTGGGGTTTGTCTGTTTGTCTGTCTGTCTGTCTGTCTGTCTGTCTGTCTGTTGGTTAGCAAGATAACTCAAAAAATCTTGGACGCATTTCCATGAAACTTTCAGGCGTTGTTGGAAATGGTACAAGGAAGAACTGATTAAATTTTGGGGATGATCCGCATCACCGTCTGCATACAGAAATTTTTTAAAGCATTTTTCCACACTGTGACATATGGCCATTTCCAACATGTGCGCAGGCGCAATGGACGGCGCTGGGCGTCGTGTCTGACCAACACAAATTCCGCCTTCTTCAACGTTTTAGCCACAAAAGCATGCGGAAAACACTGGTGGCCTGGGCCCGCCAGCCATAGGCGCTGCGCACATTGCGCTGGTCGTCGTGTCTGACCAACACAAACTCCGCGTTCTTCAACGTTTTAGGCACAAAAGCACGCGGAAAACACTGCTGGCCTGGGCCCGCCAGCGTGCGTGTTTTTGCGCCACGCTGCAAAATCTGACACGGCCACCTGTCCGCCGCCCGATTATTTGCCACAAATTCCCCGCCCAGCTATAGGCGCTGCGTAAAAACGACCTCTCTGCCGGGGAAAATTCTAAATTCTGTTTTGCCGCGGAGCGCAACCCCAATATAATATAAAACCCACGGCAACCTGTCTAACCAATCTGCATCCGTCAGTGGAGGAGATGGACACACCAACACTTCACTTTATTACCTCCGCCAAGGAGGCAATGCTTTTACAACCGTAAAACGGGGCACGGCGGGGTAATATGGGACACTTTTCTAAATGTAATTCTGCTTTTTTAATTTTGCTTCCGCGTACATTTGATGAAGGATAAAAGACTCCATCTTCATAAAGAACACAGACGAAAGAGAGGTCATTGAAATTGTTAAATCGTTCAAAAGTAAAACATCTACTGACTGTGATGGTATCGACATGCTACTAGTCAAAACTGTTATCGAATGCATAGTAAAACCACTGACGTATATCTGCAACCTGTCTCTCCAATCAGCTATATTTCCCAATGCAATGAAAATAGCTAAAGTAATTCCGATATACAAGACGGGCGACAGAGGGGAACTGTCAAACTATAGACCAATTTCACTATTACCGCAATTTTCCAAGATACTTGAACAAATATTCTATGAGAGAATTGACAACTTCATACTGAAGAATGATTTATTATGTGAGCAGCAATATGGGTTCAGACACAAGAGGACAACTGCATATGCCCTAATGGAATTTACAGAAAAAATATCAACAGTCATTGAAAATAAAGAGTATTCAGTTGGAGTATTCCTAGATCTTAAAAAAGCATTTGATACAGTAGATCATAATTTATTATTAAAGAAACCACAAAATTCTGGTATTAGAGGTGTAGCACTGTCCTGGTTAAGTAGTTACTTAAAGAATAGATATCAGTATGTATGTGTTAGCAACAAAAACTCAGAGTTGCTGAAGGTCACCTGTGGAGTCCCACAGGGTTCAGTTTTGGGACCATTATTATTCAATATGTATATAAACGATATATGTAAAGTCTCAGAAAAAATGGACTTAATATTGTTTGCCGATGACACTAATCTGCTATGCAGTGGAAACAATTTGGAACAACTTCTGGATACACTCGGGAAGGAATTAGGAAAGCTTAAACTGTGGTTTGATTCAAACAAATTAATGCTCAATTTAAGTAAGACAAAATTTATAGTCTTTAACAACCATCACAACAATCCAGTACCCAAACTCAGTGTAAATGGTGTAGAGATTGAAAGGGTATCTGAAACCAAATTCCTTGGAGTAATAATTGATAACAAACTGTGTTGGAAGTCACATATTAATTATATTAAAGGTAAAGTTTCCAAATCAATTGCAATATTACACAAAGTGAAATATTTGCTGAATCAACCCACACTATACACCTTGTATCATTCATTAATACTCCCATACATGACATATTGTAATGAAGTATGGGGAAATACATATAAAACAAACATATATCCACTCTTTATGCTTCAAAAGAGAGCTATTAGAATAATAAACAAAGCAGCTTACAGGGAACCAACAAACCCACTTTTTCTTAAACAAAAAACTCTCAAGTTGAAAGATCTGGTTGACTTTAAAACCGCAATAATAATGTTCAAAGTGAAGAATTTATCACTGCCCGCAAATATCCAAAACTTGTTCCAAACAAGGGAGAAACGATATCACTTCAGAGGAACATGTATATTTCAAAAGCCTACAGTGAGAACAACCACCAAGCAACACTGTATTTCAGTGCAAGGAGTCAGATTATGGAACGATTATGGACCTGAATTAAAATCATGTACAACGCTTGGACAATTTAAACAAAAACTAAAGGAAGAAATACTCCAAACATATTTACAAGACGACATGTAAACTCACATAAGGATTGACATTTCCAGCCTGTGTTGTGTTGTAGCTTAGTTTTTTGTTTTTTTTTTCTCTCTGTGACATTCTGTCTTAGATTTGTCTTGAATAGTAACCGCTTAACTTAGCTTAGCTTAGTTTTCTTTTTTTTTTTTTTTTTCTCTCAGTCACACTTTGTCTTAGCTTTTGTGGTAGACTGCAAGTCTAATTTAAAACATTACTGGCACATGCCTCTAGGGGGAACTACCTGTATTGTTCAGCACTACTATTAAGGGGACACATTAGAACAAGAGTGTGAAAACCCCGCGCAGAATCCATGTTCAGTCATATTATGTGTGTTGCAGAATAAACGGCAGAGTTAGCCAAAGAAATAACTCAAGTGTGATCATTGCTACACGGTAGGATATCACACAATTGGCGACGAGGATTAAAAAGAAAAAAATCAGCGGCGAGAAACAGAGAACATTGCAAGTGTGGCGAACTCAAGTGACTCCAGTAGTTCGAGTGCAAGTTCAGAGGAGGAAAAACGAGGTTTCCCCACCACGACGAGCAATGGCGGCTGTAATCGGAACGGTAACCCCTTTTGATAACTCGACTCAGTCATGGGAAGAATATAGTGAAATGTTGGACTTTTTCTTCCAAGCTAATGATATTGAGGAGCCAGACAAAAGGAAGGCTGTACTGTTGAGTGGAGTTGGTGCAACTACTTACAGCTTGTTGAGAAATTTAATAAGCCCTGCATTACCGAAAGATAAAACGTACGACCAGCTTACTGCTGAGCTTCAGAAGCACTTCAGCCCCAAACCGAGTGAAATCGTGCAACGATTCAAATTTAATTCACGCATAAGGAGGAACACTGAGTCCATAGCAGAGTATGTGGCAGAATTGAGGAAATTAACACTGCACTGTGATTACAAAGACTCATTGGAAGAAATGTTAAGAGACAGACTTGTGTGTGGAGTGAATGATGACCGAATGCAACGGCGACTTTTATCTGAAACAAAACTCACTTTTGCGAAGGCTTTGGAATTATGCCAAGCGATGGAAACAGCATCTAAAGATGTGAGAGAGATGCAAGGGAAGCTAACAGAGGACACAGCAACGCATGTTCGTGTGCCTAAGACCCAAGTAGGTGTCCACAAAGTGTTGACTGACAAAACTCAGCACAAATTCCCCAGTTGTTATCGCTGCAAAGGCCAGCACAATGCCGCCGAGTGCAAATTTGCCACTGAGCTGTGTCATAATTGTGGCAAGCGAGGGCACATTAAGAAAGCATGTAGAATAAAGGTGGACAGCGCACAGGTGCTGAAAGCGACAGTTAATGGGCAAAAGTATGAAAACAAGGGCCCAGGAAAGGAACAGCGAGCGAATCAACTGAGAGGGGAGGGAGAAAGTGATACAGAAGACATGGGTTTTCACACAATTTACAACACGTCAGAGGAGCTGACCAAGGTAGCGCCCATCACGCGTACCATGAATGTTAATGGAATGAAAGTAACATTTGAAGTTGATACAGGCTGTGGAGTAACCATATTAAGTAAACAGCAATATACACAACTGTGGAAGAAAACAGACACAGCAGAATTAAATCCCTGTTCATTAAAATTAAAAACATACACAGGAGAGAAGCTAGACGTGCTAGGCATGGCACAAGTGAAGGTGCAACACGAAAACAAAGAAAAGGACTTACCTGTAGTAGTAGTTGGGAGCGAAGGACCAAATCTACTAGGGCGAAGTTGGCTACAAGAACTGGCCATGATTGATCAGTTGGTGAATAAAGTGGAATCTCAGCCCAAATTGCAGCTGGAGGAGATCCTCGAAAGACACGCTGAGGTGTTCAAAGAAGGCTTAGGACAGCTAAAAGGTGTCACTGCAAAGATTAATGTGGACAAGGAGGCCCAACCACGATTCTGCAAACCCCGACCGGTACCCTATGCAGTCAAGCCACTGGTCGAAAGCGAGCTACAGAGGCTGCTGGATGACAAGATCATTGAGCCAGTGCAGGTTGCAGAATGGGCGGCGCCCATAGTCCCAGTGAGAAAGCCGGATGGCTCCATTAGAATATGTGGAGATTACAAACTCACTGTCAATCGAGCATCACGGGTGGATCAGTATCCAATTCCTAAAGTGGAGGACCTCTTCGCACAGCTGAATGGCGGCCGACACTTCACGAAATTAGACATGAGTCACGCCTACCAACAAGTAGTCCTGGAAGAAGAATCAAGAAAGTATGTAACCATCAATACACACAAAGGCTTATATACCTACACACGCTTACCATTTGGAGTAGCTTCCAGTCCTGCTATATTCCAGAGAACTATGGAGGGCATCCTAGGTGGAATTCCGAATGTTGCCATTTATTTGGATGACATCCTTTGTACAGGACCAAATGAACAAGAACATCTGAAAACGCTGGAGGAAGTGCTTCAACGGTTGGAGAAAAGCGGTCTGAGGTTGAAAAGAAGCAAGTGTGAGTTCATGGGAAAAGAGGTGGTGTTCCTAGGCCACAAGATCAACACCAGTGGTCTACACCCTCTAACAGACAAAGTGGAAGCCATTGCGGAGGCGCCTGAGCCACAAAATGTTACTGAGTTAAAAGCCTACCTGGGCTTGTTGAACTATTACCATAGGTTCCTCCCAAAGCTCTCCACGCTGCTGGCACCACTACATACCTTACTTAAGAAGGAAGAAAAATGGTCATGGGGGGTCAAGCAGCAGAAGGCGTTTGAAGAGTCCAAAGCGCTACTTCAGTCCTGTAGTGTGTTAGTGCACTATGATTCAAACAAACCACTCATCCTGGCGTGTGACGCATCACCCTACGGTGTGGGTGCTGTACTCTCTCATCGTATGGAGGATGGCTCAGAGAGACCCATAGGGTTCGTCTCAAGAACTCTTAGTGCAGCTGAGAAAAACTACTCCCAGCTAGACAAGGAGGGCCTTGCAGTAGTATTTGGTGTAAAAAAATTCCACAAATACCTGTACGGGAGACAGTTCGCTATAGTGACTGACCACAAGCCACTAATTTCACTGTTCAGTGAAATGAGAGCCATACCCCAGATGACATCTCAGAGAATTCAGAGATGGGCCGTTACATTAGCAGCGTATGAGTACACCATCGTTTACAAAGCCGGACGGGACCATACGAATGCTGACGCGATGAGTAGGCTACCCTTGGATGGAGGAAGAGACAGCACGCCTGAGGAGGAGGAGAGAGTGCTATTGTTTGAAGATATCGGCGTGCCCCTGGTGAACGCACAACAAATAAAGAAGTGGACAGACAAAGACCCTGTTCTAGCAAGAGTGCGAGAATACATCTTGCGAGGATGGCCGAAGATGAACAGTCCTGAGTTCATTCCCTATGCCCGACGACAGGATGAGCTCAGCACCCAGGAAGGTTGTATCCTGTGGGGAGGACGCGTGGTTGTTCCACCACCTGGTAGGAATGCCTTACTGCAACAACTACACCAAGCACACCCTGGCATCACTCGCATGAAAGCGTTGGCGAGGAGTTACATGTGGTGGCCCAACATGGATGCAGAGGTGGAGGCGCTTGTGAAGTCATGTGCGGCATGCCAGGAGAACAGGAACAGTCCTCCAGCAGCCCCACTACATCCCTGGGAAGTTCCAGATAAACCATGGAGAAGAATTCACATTGACTACGCAGGTCCATGGATGGGAAGAATGTTCCTGATCATAGTTGACGCATACTCAAAGTGGATCGATGCATATTCTGTGAGTAGCTCTACTTCTACTGTTACCATTGAATGTCTTAGAAAGAGTTTCAGCCAACATGGGCTACCTGAAATCATAGTATCAGATGTACATGTTTTACGAGTGAACAGTTCCAAGAGTTTTCTGAAAAGAATGGCATACGTCACATCACGACTGCGCCATACCATCCTTCTTCTAACGGCTTAGCCGAGAGGGCCGTGCAGACATTCAAGTCACTCATGAAAAAGATGACAGGAGACTCTATTGAAACCCGAATGTCGAGAGCTCTGTTCAGCTATCGAATAACACCCCAATCTACAACTGGCAAGTCACCAGCTGAGCTGTTGTGTGGAAGGAAGTTGAGGTCAACATTTGACTTAATACATCCAGACTTCAGAAACAAAGTGCATGATAAACAAGAGAAACAAAAAGGTTATCATGACATGCATGCTAGAGAGAGAATACTGAGAGAAGGAGACGTGGTCTACACCCGCAACTTTGGCTCAGGACCAGCCTGGGTACCAGGAGAAATAACAGAAAAGACAGGCCCTGTGTCATTCAAGGTGACATTAGGTCATGGACAAGTGGTGAGGCGACACATCGACCAAGTTCGTGGTAGGAGCTCCATTCCCCTGCCGATGGCACCAGAGGTGTTGTCTGACACCCATCCTGAGGAGAGCATCAACGAACCACCACTTCAGGTGAAACCTGAGGTAACCGTCTCTGCAGATTCTACGGGCAGCACTGCAGCAGCCGAAACAGTGGAGCAGTCTGAGTCTTCACCTGCAGTTGGCTCACCCGCCGTGAGAAGATCTCAGCGAGCTAGGAAAGCTCCAGACTACTTGAAGGACTATACTTAGTCAGTAGTGAGTTCCCCAGCCACAGGACAAGAATGCGTCCTGGAACCTCACTGGGATGCGGTAGTCAAACCAATTCCCCAGTTAGACTGTTATGTGTGTTATACATGTAAAAAAAAAAAAAAAAAGAGAAAGAAATTATGTGTATGGCACATGTGTTTAAGAAGTTAAAAGTAACTGTGATTGTTTAGGGTTAACTGGGAGTTCCAGGATGTCTAGCATAATTGGCTAGTGTAATTAAAAGTAGTTTAATCTAGAGGGGAGGGATGTGGTAGACTGCAAGTCTAATTTAAAACATTACTGGCACATGCCTCTAGGGGGAACTACCTGTATTGTTCAGCACTACTATTAAGGGGACACATTAGAACAAGAGTGTGAAAACCCCGCGCAGAATCCATGTTCAGTCATATTATGTGTGTTGCAGAATAAACGGCAGAGTTAGCCAAAGAAATAACTCAAGTGTGATCATTGCTACACGGTAGGATATCACAGCTTTGTTCTGAATTGTAATCACTCTTGTCTTGTTTACTCTTTTTTCTTTGAATTCTTGGATGGAATATGGGTAGGCAATATAAGCTGCGGCTTCAGCCATCACCCATTTCGGATAACTCACGTGGAATTGTTTAGTAGAAGGAGTCTTTGTCTAATTTGACCTTGTTGTTATATTATACAGTTTCTTTTAACCTGTACTGTATTATCCGAAATAAATAAATAAATTCAAATTCAAGGATTCATGGATATTTGACAATAAAAACACAACTCAGCGTCCTGCTCAAAATAAAAAAAGCACAATTACATTTAAAACATTTCCCAGAAAAGTGTCCCTTATCAACCCGCCTTCCCTTATAGCCCCGTTTTACACTACTGAACCACTAATCCTATCACTATCACATTGATTGTCATTCATTAATTGTCTGTTTATTGCACTGTCCATGTCAAATAAACAAATAATCATTGTGAATCCAATTGCTAGTCATATCTTTTCATGCTCAGGGAATCTGAAAACGTACACACAAACATTGTATGGGGGGAACTGTGCCGCTTGGTGGAGGTCTGCGCTCTCCGAGTGCTTTTCTAGTTTATCTTGTGTCATTCTGGCTTATTTTGTTACATTTTTGCTGTGCTACTGCATCGATCCAATAGCATTAGCTTAGCTAGGAGCTAGAGCGTGCATCAACAGGGAGAGGCTGACACCTGGCGTTAACTTAAGTCAGTTTGGCTGGTTTGAATGTTTTCTATAAATTCTATTCACACTTGTTCATCTACTAACTCTTGACCATGTACGTTGTTCTTAGACGCTATTTTAGTCGAGTACCAAGACCCAAAGTGCCTAGCTGACGCTAACCTTTTTAGCCATTCATTCAGATGTTTCTGTGCCTATTGTACTCCAGGGAACGATCATATGCTATCAACCACAAAAACCACACATCCCTGCCCACTAGTGACACCTTATTTCATTCATTCTTTAAGACACGTTTATGTTAGTTGGCTACCAGGGACAAGTAGCCCCTGACACCTCAGCTTCTGGGACCTCCACCACCATAAGATTGTGATCCACAGAGGGGTTTTTGTTGGCGTCAACATTCATTCATTCATCTTCTTCCGCTTAATCCTTTTCAGGTCGCGGGGGGGCTGGAGCCTATCCCAGCATCTTTGGGCGAGAGGCAGGGTACACCCTGGACAGATCGCCAGTCCATCGCAGGGCCAACACAGAGAGACAAACAACCATTCACTCTCACAGTCAGACCTAAGGACAATTTAGAATCCCCAGTTTGATGCCAATCAACCTAACTTGCATGTTTTTGGCATGTGGGAGGAAACCGGAGAAATCCCGGAGTAAACCCACACAGACATGGGGAGAACATGCAAACTCCACACAGATCACTGTTGGTCGGAGGCTGGGATCGAACCCAGGATCCCCCGGCCAAGGGTGAGTTGCTGTGCTGCCGCAGTGCTAACCACTCCGCCACCGCGCCGCCCTGGCGTCAACAACATATTTAAATAAATGATGGCAAACCAATGTACTGCATGATAGTGTTGAGGTTTTCTTTAGCCTGGTAGGTGAGTCTAGATGTGTTAATATTTTATCAAAAATATTCATAATTAGAGTGTAGTGCATTCATTAACATAGTGGTAAGTGTAATGTGGCCCAGAGGGTAATTAAAAACAAACTGCAAGGTTCTTTTAAAACCAGGCGAAGAGTCACAGGTAGCAACCAAAGGGGAAACTTTAAAATGAGGATGTTTGACAAAATTTACTTACATAATATATACAATGCGATTATATATAATCACACATCCCTGTCTGGTGATTATTTATTAAATGCATAGTTTTATTTAATCTAGTATGACCCAGCCTTAGTCTTGATAAAATATTCTCTTCTTTTGTTGTTCTCTTTCCCACCCTGCCCTTTATTCCAACTTTGTTCTGGATAGCATACAGGTGACGTCCTGTACCTCCTGTGTCCCACCTATGCTGCCATTCCTGATTACTATATTTTTTAATCAGTGCTTTTGCCTCAGACTTATTAAATGAAATATTCCAAACTTCCTGGCGCCCCAGAGCCTGCTTAGCCAATTTATCTGCAGTTTCATTGCCCTTTATCCCCTTGTGAGCTGGTATCCACATAAATGATACAGCCACCTTTTTATTTCTAAGTCTATATAGAGTCTCATATATTTCATAAACTATGTCCTGCCTGCTGTCAGATGACCCTGATTGTATTGACATTAAAGCTGCACTGGAGTCCGAACAAAGGATAACATTTTTGATCGGCAACTCCTCAATCCACTGTAATGCAGTTACCAAAGCTAACATTTCAGCTGTGTATACAGACAAATGGGAGGATGTTCTTCTGTTGACAGACATTTCCAAGGCAGGAATACAGAAAGCAAATCAAGTGCAACCTGTCTCAGGATCTTTTGATCCATCAGTGAATACTGGGGTAAAGGAATGATACATTGTTTCCAAACGGTCCTCTACTAAAACTGCAATGTCTCCAAATTCTCTATAACCTTGCATCTTTTCCAAAAAATACAAATCAACAGAAACTGAACAGAAAAACTAGGGAGGTGTGACTGGCAAAGGAACTGATGGAATATATGTTCTGTAATTTCATGTCTCTGGCTATCCTCCCAGCATAAAATGCAAAACTCTCCTTTTTGACCCTTACTCCTTCCCATCATCATCATAGCAGTCTGTCGTGGGCGACAATGACTGTTTCACTTAGGTCTGATCAGATTCCTCCACACAGCTCTGTCCTTAGCCTTCCGCTGCCAAGAACTCCTGTCTATGTCCAACTTCTTCAAGTTTCTTTTTACAGTGTCTTTAAATCTGAGCCTTGGTCTACCCTGATTGCGTTTGCCCTCGCATAACTCTGAGTAGAGTAACTGCCGAGGGAGACTCTGGTGGTCCATCCTCTCAACATGTCCGAGCCATCTCAGGTTCATCTGTATTAGCATGTCCTCCACTGATGGTAGACCAGCTCGTTTCAACACTTCTATGATGGTTATCTTGTCTTTCCATGAGATGTTCATTATGGCTCGAAGGAGTCTCATCATGTACGCGTGTAGTTTCTTCACCTGCACTCTGTAGATAGTCGAAGTTTCAGCACCGTACAATAGAGTAGCCAGTACTGTCGCTCTGTACACTTTGCATTTCACACGGATAGACACCTGTCGATTGTTCCACAGTCTCTCCCTCAAGTTTCCAAACACAGCGCTCGCTCTTCCCATTCTGAGAGATAGTTCATCCTCCAGCCTAGCATTCTCTGAAACAGTACTCCCTAGATACTTGAAAGTCTTGCACTTGACTAGTGGCTCTGTACCAGTGCTGATCTCTTCTGGTAGTGATGTTGATAACTGGAACTTTGGTGGTTGATAAAGGCACTCTGTCTCTTGATGTTGATTTGGAGGCTGAATTGGCTAGCTGCTCTTGCAAATTTCTCCACTAAAGATTGCATATTTTCCACACTGTGTGCAACTAGAGCACTGTCGTTGCCAAAGAGCATTTTTCTTACTACCTTTATCGATGTCTTACTCTTGGCTTTAAACTGTGCCACATTGAACAAGTCTGCTTCTTTCCTTGTTTGAATGTGTACTCCTTCTGAAGTGTCTTTGAAGGCCACCTCAAGCATGGCTGCCAGATATAACGAGAAGAGTGTAGGTGCCAGCATACACCCTTGTTTCACCCCGTTGCTTACTGAAAAGTCTTTAGATACTGAACCACTCATTGTCACGTTTGCTTACATACCTGTATGGAGTGCCTCAATCAGGCTGACAGACTTCTCTGTACAACCATATTTCTTGAGTACCTGCCAAAGTCCTTGTCGTGAAACAGTATCAAAGGCTTTACTGAAGTCTATGAAGACTACATAAAGCGGCATGTTCTGTTCGATACATTTTTCTTGAATCTGTTTCAAGCAGAAAATCATGTCCATTGTGCTTCTTCCACTTCTAAAGCTGCACTGGGTTTCCGGTAGTACATTCTGCGAGATGTGTTCATTGAGTCTGTTAAGTAGTACACGTAAGACAATCTTACCAACAGTGGCTAGCAGTGATGTAGCTCGGTAATTTCCACAATCTTTCCTGTCACCTTTCTTGAACAAAGGCACAATACTTGCATCCTTCCAGCCTTGAGGTACTTTCTGGGCATCCCATATCTCTTGGATGAGCTTGTGCAGGCAGTTGGTCAGCTGAACACCACCAAATTTCCACACTTCTGCTGGAATTCCATCCCTTCCTGGAACTTTACCATCCTGTGTTGTCCTGATAGCTGCCATTAGTTCATCAAAATTTGGTGGTTCATCCAGACTTGATACAGCTGGTCGCTGCACTAGAGCTTCTTTAGCCTCTTCAGTGAGATCTCCAGGGTTGTTTAGTAGTTGGTCAAAGTGGTCTGCAAATCTGTCCAGGATCTTGTCGTTCTCCTTCAAAACCGTTTCACCATCCATAGCCTTTAGTTGGATCAGTCCTCTTGGTTTAGGGCCGTAGATTTCTCTCAAACCTGTGAAGAATGTTTTCATGTCCTTTCTGTCTGCTGCAGTTTGAAGTTTCTCCGCTTTTTCATCCCACCAGTTGGACTTCATCTCTCTGGTGTACTTCTGTAGCTCACTCTGAGCCTCTGAGTATTTCTTCTTCTTCGACCTTGTGTTACACTGTAGGTTTTCCTGCCTAGCTGTATTCCTCGCTTTTAGTAGTTTCTTCAGGTGTTCATCATGCTCATCAAACCAATCTTGATGTTTCTTCTCGGGGTAGCCTAATACATCACTCGCAGTCTGATACACTGTATCCTTCAGTGTTGCCCATTTCTCTTCTATATCATTCTCTGAGTTGTTGCTGACCCAGCTGTCATGGTCTGTGTGCTGACTCTGTCTGCACTCAGGTTGTGTGGTAGTTTCCCGTTCTCTTCTCTAGCGCACCTCTTGGCCTCTGGGCTTTTATTTTGACAGCGTCTCGGTGGTGTTTCCGGCTGTCAGAAGCCAAGCTCCGCGGGACGGCTGGATCCCAATCAGCCGATGACTCCATCAGCTGTTCAATCTGTCAAACCCTATTTAAGGGAGCAGCTCTGTTTGCTCGGGGCTGCGACCTCGTCGAACATTCCTTCATCTACTATCCCTTCCTGTAAGTGTTTTCCCTGAGAATCAGTATTCCTGTATCTGAGTTGAACCTTAGTTGTGTTTTTGCCCCCCCCCCCCCCGTGGCTCGTTATTTTGTCATTTGTCCTTTGTTAATAAATTATGCAAACTCATCGGCTGGCATTCGGCGTCTCATTGATGGCTCGTGATGGCCATCGTTGACAGTAGGTTGCAGCCAAGAGAGACGCCGGTGACCGTGAGTTTGCTTTTGGACTTGAATTTTTTCCCTTCTCCGGGGAGCTCGTATCACTCGGTATGTCCGCTCTCGAGCATGGGCATTATCCCAAGTGACTTCAGGAGGTAGACGGCCACCTGGCAGAAGCCCGTCTCCTCATGCCCACCTACGCAGCATACGAGCCCCTGGGTCTCGCTCAGACAGCTTTATTAAAATACCACCTAACTTCCTTTCCGGAGGGAAAAGAGCGAGTGACGTGGATTGTGTCACAACGTACATGGATAGAGAAGGCGCTCGAGAGGGCAGCCAAGGAACCCTCACCTCCTTCCCCGAGAACGGCGTCCCCGATGAGGAGGGAGATCCGTGGACTGGAGGGAAATCCCGGCAGGAGGTCGATGGCGGGGCATCTCCATTCCTCGCCTTGGGAGTCAGCTCCTGTCGCCCGTCCAGCCCAGGTGCAGCGTTTCCCTGGGTACTCCTCGCCCTCTGCCGGGAAATGTCATCACACAGCCACCGGTAAGCCTCAGCGAGAACCCCGTCCAGATCCAGTTCCGGGTCATTGGAGGAACTCTGTCTCCCAGTCAGCTGAATCTTCTGCGTCACGTCAGGAGGGAATTCTCGCAGCCTCTCCCTCCGGGTCATCTGTCCCTGCTGTCCTGTCAGCTCGTCACGCCCGGATCGCCTTGGCTGTCACCCCTCCTCCTCGACGTCTTCCCCGGCTGCTGTGAGTGTCACAAGTCCTGCTTCGGTGAGGCCCGTCATCGATCCATCACGAGCGGCTCCTCCTCGTCTTCCCGGGGGGCCCTCCGTCACCATCCAGCGGGGGAAGGGAGGAACAAAGTCCACTGCAGCGGGTTCTATAGGGCCTCAACGGATCAGGCAAGTAACTCTTCATTCTTTTCCTTCATTGGGTGAATTGCCTTGCTTGATTCCTGGGGGTGGAGTTCGGGGTTCACAGTCCCCTGAGCTTCCTCCACCTGCTGCAGTAACTAATTATGGACCTGCTACCTTTGTGTCTCCTTCCCCTGAGCGTTCCGTGGCGCCAGGCCTACGCTGCCGGATGAGGAGGGGGCCTGCAGGCCTGGAGAGCCTGGTTCCAGCCCCGCAGCCACAACACGAGCAGAGGAGGAGGGCGGACTGCAAGTTGGAGCCTGCGCCGATGACGAAGCATCCCCGGGTCTCCATGGAGGAGCGGTTCGACCCAGCAGGTCGAGGATCTCCTGCCACCACGCCGTGCGGGTCGTTGGCGTGGACGTCAGCGTTGGAGGGTCCTCAGACTGTGGAGACCATCATGCCGGCTGCGGAGCCCACCGTAGCCGAGTGGGAGCCAGAGGACGTCCTTCTACATCCTGAGCCCGGATCGCCGAAGTCCTGGACGGCGACGGAACTCGAGATCAGGCAAGTGCTCTACTTTGTCTTCCTTCTTTCCACTATGGAGCATTTTTGCCTGTTTCTCGGGGAGACGAGCCGGGTGCTGCCGTCCGCTGCATCCGAACTTGTCTCACCGGGTTCTGTCACTACCGGTGATCCTGATTCCAGTTCTGTTCCCTCTCCTGAGCCTTCTCCCAGGGTCGCCGGTGATGAGTCGGTCCTGGTCTCAGCTCTGAAGGTTCCGGGTTCAGGGTTGGAGGTCGTCCTTGGTGCTGTTCCGACCCAGTCGAGGTCCATCGTGGGCGCAGCTGCGACCCAGTTGGGGTCCATCGTGGGTGCAGCTGCAATCCGATTGGGGTCCATCGTGGGTGCAGCGCGGGCTCACCTGGGGTCCAACAGGAGGACAGCGCCTGTTCTGGTGACGTTCAGAGGTGGAGCTGCAGATCCTCCGCTGAGCGATGCCGGACTGGTCCCTCATCCTTTCCCCAATCCTTCTCCACTGGGTGCAGCGGGGGTTCCCCGTATTCGGCTCGGCTCTCCCTCGCTATCCCTCTCGGTAGGGAGGCCGCTTCCGAGCTTTCCCCTCCGGCCCTGTTGGCCAAAAGACGCAGGTCGGCTGCCCGGGAGACTGCTTCTCCGGTTCGGCGTTCCGGGACGGCCACCCGAAGGACTGCCTTGTTTGTTCGGCAACCTAGTCCGGCTGCCTGAGGTACTGTTTCTCCGGGCCTGGGAAGACCACCCAAACGAATCCTTTTCCCCCTATTGGTGATCTAGACGCTAGACGCAGGCAGACCGCCTGAACTTGTTGGGTTTTTTTTTAACTTCGTTATGCTCTGCCTGTCGTCATCCCTGTTTTCCCTCCTCTGTATGATTGGGGATGCTTTGTGTTTGGGGTTTTGGACTTTTTGGAACTGTTTATTGCTGCTCTTCGACGTGTGTTGTTTTTTCCTCTCCTCTGTAGTCTGAGGATTGTTTTCTGTGTTGCCTATGCCCGTTATTTGGCCTATATCGCCGCTCTATGCGTGTTTTTTTTTTGTTGTTGTTGTACTCTGTATTTGGTGATATGCCTGTCTGTCTGTCCTTGTTGAACAATTGTATGTTACCGCCAGGTAGCATGTGTTTTTTTTTTCTCCTCCTCTCCTGTGTGGTATTTGTACGCTGAATTGTATGTATCACTGCTCTGTGCCGTGTGTTGTTTTTTTTTTTCACCTGTTATTATGGAGACATGCTGCAATTTTGTGCCTGCATTGAGTTCCTGTCTTCTGAGGTTCTGCTTGTTGTTTTGAGTTTTTTTTTTCTCTTCTTTTCTGTGATTAGGTTGGATTCTGGCCCTTCTTGGCCTTTTCTCCCCTCCTCCCTCCCTGGGGCGGTCCTGTGGACCTTCCAGGCGGGAGGGGGGGGCATGTTCCACCGCGTCTAGAATCCGCATCGTGAACGGGGGCAACTGTCATGGTCCGTGTACTGACTCTGTCTGCACTCGGGTTGTGCGGTACTTTCCCGTTCTCTTCTCTAGCGCACCTCTTGGCCTCTGGCCTTTTATTTTGACAACGTCTCGGTGGTGTTTCCGGCTGTCAGAAGCCAAGCTCCGCGGAACGGCTGGATCCCAATCAGCCGATGACTCCATCAGCTGATCAATCTGTCAAACCCTATTTAAGGGAGCAGCTCTGTTTGCTTGGGGCTGCGACCTCGTTGAACATTCCTTCATCTACCATCCCTTCCTGTAAGTGTTTTTTCCTGAGAATCTGTATCCCTGTATGTGAGTCGAACCTTAGTTGTGTTTTTGCCCCCCTTGGCTCATTATTTTGTCATTTGTCCTTTGTTAATAAATTATGCAAACTCATTGGCTGGCATTTGGCGTCTCACTGATGGCTCGTGAGGGCCATCGTTGACACCAGTCTTTCAAGTTTTCATCCATTTCCTGTGTAAGTTCTTCCTGCTTCTTTTGGCCTTTCAGTGCACTAGTGTTTGGCTTCCATGGTGGCTTTGCACCCGTCCTGCAGTGCTGTTTTCGTCTGCAAATCCTTAATCTAGATCTCAGCATAACATGATCAGTACCACAGTCTGTGCCTCTCATTGCTCTAGTGTCCAATACATCCCTTATGTCTCTCTGCCTGACTATGATGTAGTCTAATAAGTGCCAGTGCTTGGATCTTGGGTGCATCCATGTCTTCTTGTGTGTGTCCTTGTGCTTAAATAGAGTGTTGGCTATCACAAGGTTCTCTCAGGTTATCACTCTGAACATAGTGCAAGTAGAAGTTCACCATTAGCATTGCACTTGCCTACTCCATGACTGCCTAGCACTCCTTTCCATTTCTCAGTGTCCGAACCAACTCTGGCATTAAAATCTCCAATGAGTATCAGCCTGTCATCAGTCGTTACATGCCTGATAGTCTCACGTAAATCACTGTAGAACTCTTCCTTCACCTCCTCTGTGTTGGTCATTGTTGGAGCATATACACTGATGAGTGTGGCATACATCTTCCGCTGTAGTGGGAGTCTCATAGTCATTATCCTGTCGTTGATTGGCACCGGTTCCTCATCAAGCATTGCTGCTATCTCCTTTCTAACTGCAAAGCCCACTCCTGCTTCTCTCCTTTCTTGAGTTGATCTCCCACTCTAAAAGAAGATGTACCCATGGTCTTCCAGGCTGTCATATCCAGGCAATCTTATTTCACTAAGTGCAGCTATGTCTACATTGTACCTGTTCATTTCCAGGGCCACAAGCACGGTCTGTCTTTCTGGGCACTGTGATGTTGTTCTGTCCAACAGAGTGTGTACATTCAATTCTGCACAAGGCTGCTGTTTTCCTCTTCTTGTGTCTTCCTGCTCCTAGCTTACTTTTTGCTGCCTGTCGGAGTGTGAACAGATCAGCGTGGACCTTGTAAGCCCGGGCGACGTCCGAGCCGGTATAAGTTGCTCTCTGATTGACCATTTCATGAAACTGCTTGCAAAGTGTTTGAGTACTGCTAGCTTTTGCTGGACTAGCAGCACACTCTTGGCAGATAAAGGTATTATCAGTGGCAAGGACAGGCCAAGACAAACTGACTCCAGTATCTGTTGCAGTGACTGACCAGATGATAGGTTTGTTTATCTCTGCTCTTTGTGTAGTGCATGTCACAATGCACCGACTGGCACAGTCCACCACAGACCTTGCGACAGATGTGTTTTTCTGCCAGGATGTCTAGTCTCACCCCGTGTAACTGGGAGTGGTCCACCACAGACCTGTGGCAGATATTGTTTTAAGTTCTTCCAGGATGCCCTGTTTCACCCTCCACGCCCTCGGAAGGGCGGGGATGCCGGTTGAGTCGCCGACGGCCCAACCCATGAGACAGGTAGTACCGGTTTTCATGGTTATCCGGTAGAAAGCAAGCCAATGCCTGAACTGACCAAAAAAAAAAAAAGGGGGGGGATGCAAGTCTCAGTTAAAAGCTGCCAATTTCTGACCAAAAAAGTGGAATTTTATGGGTAAGAAGCTGCAGCTTTAGCAAAAAGACAAAAAAGGTGTAAATTTCCAACTGTTTACAACCTAAAACGCTGCAGGTATAGAGTCGAGTAAAATGCTGCAAGTTTAAGGTTTTTTTTTTAACTGCAAATTCAAGAAAGTTTAAGAAAAGTTCTAAATTCATGAGGAAAAAGCTGCAAAATTATGAATAATAAAAAGCTGCAACTTTTCAAGTAAGAAGCTGCACATTTCTGAGTAAAATGGCTCTAACTCTGCAGGAAAATCCTGAAAATTTATAAGAAAAAATCCTCACATTTACAAAAGAACGTTTCTAATTTACATGAAAAAGGATGTGATAAATTGGTGTGTGTTGGTCATTTTTTTTTTAAAAGACAGCCGTAAAGAGGAACTAAGCGGTGGTGTTCGGAGGTGTTAAATCCTGCAGATCTACATTAATCAGCAGGGAAAAGGAGAAGAAGAGGAATAGGTGATCCCCAGCAGCAGAAATAATCCAGTTAACCCAGGAAGAGTAAACACATGACACCCCATGACACCCAACAGATCACCTCCCCCCCCCATAACATCAGTGGGAACAGCTGGGCCAGATTTCACACCTCTGTTGATTTACATGTTCCCTTCTGAGGACAATTCAAACAGAGCTGATGCTGAGATGGAAACCAAAGGGTTAAAGGGTGATGTGGCTTTATCAACAGCACTGATCCCCCCCCCCCCCCCAACTGACCTACTGGACAGGAACTAACAACTCCTCAGGCCTGTTCACACAACTTTAACAACAAAAGGACATGCAAAAGAATGAAGATTCCCTTTGATTTAACAGGATAACAGCGTGAATTTTCTGGTCTGTGAATGAACAGAGCAGCCATGAGTGTTTCACTGAGTCACTTATTGAATTATAATGGTTAATCTAAGTCACAATTTCAGGAAACATAAACTTCAGGGGAAACTTAAACCCATGACACATTATTTAAAATTTTGCTGATTTTTTCTTTTTTTCCTGCTTCTCTTCAAGTCCTTATGGCCACTTTCTGATTACTTTGAGTTTTTAAAACATCATTTTAAGAATAGTGTTAACTGACTTAAAGTACATTTCTAACTACACTATATCATACAATATGCCATTTAACATACAATTTCATTTGATCGCATTTAGCTCTTAATTCAAACAAGCAGAGTATTTGCAACCAACTTACTGTAATTAAGACTTGGACAAAAACAATCAATCTGAATACAACTGGGAGCGTTTAAGAATAAAAATCTTTGAATTCCTTAATGGAGTTCTGCCTGCAGATCACCTGCACTCAAACATTCCAAGTACCACTCATGGGACGGACCAGATTCCATACAAAATGTTAAAAATTTTGCTTTGGCTTTGTCTTTAAGGGGTTGCTGTTCCAGTTAAAAGTCTCAAATGTTAATAGATATAACAAAAATATACCAGATACATGCACAAAATGCATGGAAAGTAAAGGAACCCTATTTCATTGTTTATGGGAATGTAGATTAATAAGAATGTTTTGGGAAGAGGTGAGGGTAACAATTGAAAAAATAATCTCAAAACAAATCATATTGAATCCTAAACTGTTTTTGTTGGGTCTGTACCCAGAAAAGCATAATTTTAATAAAAGTGAAAGAACATTCATAGACCTCAGTTTGCTTAATGCCAAAAAATGTATTGCACTATTATGGAAAAAGACTCATAGACCAGATGTGACTCAGTGGTTAAGACAGATGTTAACAAACCTTCCATTAGAAAGAATAACATATATACTGAAATCAAAGGAAATTGTGTTTGAGAATATATGGAGACCTTTTATTGATTATGTAAAAAATTTAAACATAACTCTTGAAGAAGAGGGTGAATGATGTGTGTGGACCTTGTAAATTCCAAACTGGTGAACATAATATGTATACTTATGTATTGGATTGTCTAGACTAAACAGAGGAGCATTGTTGAAGACTTGATTTTGTTGGTGGTTGTTGGTGTTTTTAGTGCATTTTTTTTTTTGTAGTACTTTAGTGTTGGTGTTTGATTGTTTGTATCATGTTTGTTAAAAAAAAAAAAGGTTCAATAAAGATATTGTGGAAAAAAAAAAGTCTCAAATGTTGAAGAGTCCACCTTTGTATAAAAGGTGGACTCTTCCTTCCCAACAAGGCATCAAAACTCTAGCTGTAGGATGTTGATCTTGAGGGTGCCCTTGCAGACTGACCCAGTAATTCATCATTATCTCTTTATGCCTGACATTTAATGGCATTTCCCCCATTTACACTTGAGAGCAGCAACAGGGGTTGTTTTAAGTGCACCACAACAAACAGATCCTCAATGCTTGGGCCTGGATGACATCTAACTTGTTCAAAATGGTTTTGGAAGCAGATCCATATACAGTACACCCATAGTCCAATACAGACCTAATTAATGCAACATAAATGTTTTTACCCCTCATGGATCGTCACCTTATCGTGGTGGGGGGGTTTGCGTGCCCCAGTGATCCCAGGAGCTATGTTGTCCGGGGCAATTTGCCTCTGATAGGGTCTCCCAAGACAAACTGGTCCTGGGTGAAGGGCCAGACTAAGAACGATCCAACAGACTCTCATGATAAATTGTATATCAAGGATTCAGTGTACCCCGCCCGGTATGGGGTTACCGGGGCCCCACCCTGGAGCCAGGCCTGGGGGAGGGGCTCGAAGGCTAGCGTCTGGTGGCCAGGTTTCCACCCATGGGACCCGGCCGGGCTCAGCCCGAAGGAGTTACATGGGTCCGCCCTCCAGTAGGTTCACCACCTGCAGGAGGGATCATGGAAGTCTGGTGCTATGTGGATTAGGTGGCAGTCAAAGGCGGAGACCTTGGCGGACTGATCCCAAGCTTTCTAAACTGGCTTTAGGTACGTGGAATGTCACCTCTCTGGTGGGGAAGGAGCCTGAGCTGGTGTACGAGATTGAGCGATACCGGCTAGATATAGTCGGCCTCACCTCAACACACAGCTCCGGTTCCGGAACCAGTCTCCTGGAGAGGGGCTGGAGCTTGGCCTTTTCTGGAGTTGCCCCGGGCGAGAGGCGACGAGCAGGGGTAGGTATTCTTGTATCGCCCCACCTTGCTGCCTCTATATTGGAGTTTTCCCCGGTGGACGAAAGGGTTGCTTCCCTGCGCCTTCGGGTTGGGAAACGGGTCCTGACCATCATTTGTGCCTATGCACCAAATGATGTTTCAGAGTACCCACCCTTTTTGGAGTCTGTGACTGGGGTGCTGGAGGGTGCTCCTCCTGGAGACTCCATTGTCCTACTGGGGGACTTCAATGCGCACGTGGGCAACGACAGTGAAACCTGGAGGGGGGTGATTGGGAGGAACGGCCTGCCCGATCTGAACCCGAGTGGTGTTCAGTTATTGGACTTCTGTGCTAACCACAGTCTGTCCATAATGAACACCATGTTCAAGCATAAGGGTGTCCATATGTGCACCTGGCACCAGGACACCCTAGGCCGCAGGTCGATGATCGATTTTGTTATCATATCATCAGACCTGCGACCGTATGTCTTGGACACCCGAGTAAAGAGAGGTGCAGAGCTGTCAACTGATCACCACCTGGTGGTGAGTTGGATCCGATGGCAGGGGAGGAAGCCATTCAGACCTGGTAGACCCAAACGTATAGTGAGGGTGTGCTGGGAGCGTCTGGCTGAGGCCCCTGTCCGGGAGGTCTTCAACTCCCACCTCCGGAAGAACTTCAACCACATTCCGAGGGAGTCTGGAGACATGGAGTCTGAATGGGCCATGTTCTCCACCTCTGTTGTTGAAGCGGCGGCCCAGAGCTGCGGCCGCAAGGTGGTCGGTGCATCTCGTGGTGGCAACCCCCGAACCAAGTGGTGGACACCAGTGGTGAGGGGGGCCATTAAGCTGAAGAAGGAGTCCTATCAAGCTTGGTTGGCTTGTGGGACTCCCAAAGCAGCTGAGGTGTACCGGCAGGCCAAGCGGAGTGCAGCTCGGGTGGTTGCTGAAGCAAAAACCCGGGTATGGGAGGAGTTCGGTGAGGCCATGGAACAAGACTTTCGGTCGGCTTCAAAGAGATTCTGGCAAACTGTTCGGCGGCTCAGGAGGGGAAAGCAGCTCCCCGTCCACACTGTGTATGGTGCGGATGGGACACTGTTGACTTCAACTGGGGATATCGTCGGGCGGTGGAAGGAATACTTCGAGGATCTCCTCAATCCCACTGATATGCCTTCCACAGAGGAAGCAGGGTTTGGGGACAAGGGGGATGACTCGCCTATCACAGGGGCTGAGGTCGCCAAGGTGGTTAAAAATCTCCTTGGTGGCCGGGCCCCGGGGGTGGACGAGATTCGCCCCGAGTACCTCAAGGCCCTGGATGTTGTTGGGTTGTCATGGTTGACACGCCTCTGCAACATTGCGTGGAGGTCGGGGGCAGTGCCTTTGGCATGGCAAACCGGGGTGGTGGTTCCTCTCTTCAAAAAAGGGGACCGGAGGGTGTGCTCCAACTTTAGAGGGATCACACTCCTCAGCCTCCCTGGGAAGGTCTATGCCAAGGTACTGGAGAGGAGAGTCCGGCCGTTGGTTGAACCTCGGATTCAGGAGGAGCAATGTGGTTTTCGTCCTGGCCGTGGCACATCGGACCAGCTCTTTACCCTCTCGAGAATTCTTGAGGGTTCGTGGGAGTTTGCCCAACCAGTTTACATGTGTTTTGTGGACTTGGAGAAGGCATTTGACCGCGTCCCTCGTGGATTTTTGTGGGGGGTGCTTCGGGAGTATGGGGTATCGGGCTTGTTGTTACGAGCTATTCGGTCTCTGTACGACCGTTGTGAGAGTTTAGTTCGTATTGCCAACACTCGGTCGGAGTCATTCCCAGTGAGAGTTGGACTCCGCCAGGGCTGCCCTTTGTCACCGGTCCTGTTCATAATTTTTATGGACAGGATTTCTAGGCGCAGCCAGGGAATGGAGGGTGTCATGCTTGGTGACCACAGGATCTCATCTCTGTTGTTTGCAGATGATGTTGTCCTGTTGGCTTCATCCAGCAATGACCTACAACTCTTGCTGGGACGGTTTGCCGCTGAGTGTGAAGCGGCTGGGATGAGAATCAGCACCTCCAAGTCCGAGTCCATGGTCCTCAGCCGGAAAAAGGTGGATTGTCCTCTCCGGGTTGGGGACAGGCTCCTGCCCCAAGTGGAGGAGTTTAAGTATCTTGGGGTCTTGTTCACGAGTGAGGGGAAAATGGAGCGAGAGATCGACAGACGGATTGGAGCAGCATCTGCAGTGATGCGGACGTTGTACCGGTCTGTTGTGGTGAAGAGGGAGCTTAGTTCTAAGGCAAAGCTGTCGATTTACCAGTCAATCTACGTTCCTACTCTCACCTATGGTCACGAGCTTTGGGTAATGACCGAAAGAACGAGATCGCGGATACAAGCGGCTGAAATGAGCTTTCTCCGTAGGATTGCTGGACTCACCCTCAGAGATAGGGTGAGGAGCTCAGTCATCCGGGAGAGGCTCAGAGTAGAACCGCTGCTCCTCCACATTGAAAGGAGTCAGTTGAGGTGGTATGGGCATCTGATTAGGATGCCTCCTGGACGTCTCCCACTTGAGGTGTTTCAGGCACGTCCCACTGGGAGGAGACCCCGGGGCAGACCCAGGACTCGGTGGAGAGACTATGTCTCCCAGCTAGTCTGGGAACGCCTTGGTATCCCCTCTGAAGAGCTGGAGCAGGTGGCTGGGGAGAGGGAAGTCTGGGCTTCTCTGCTTGAACTGCTGCCTCCGCGACCCGGACCTCCGGAAAAGCGGTAGAAGATGGATGGATGGATGGATGGATAAATGTTTTTAATAACAGCTCTACTAGCACCTCACTCTGCCCCTATCAAGCACCTCATTACATTCAACACCTTTTTGCATTTTATTGTCATATTTTGAATATGTTCCCTCTAATTTAGATTAACATCAAACCAGACACCCAAAAATCTGAAAACTTTGACTTGGTCTATTTCCTGAGCATACATTGTTAACTGGGCATCAGCTACCCTTTTCCTTGTAAATACAACAACCTTTGTTTTTTTCCACAGAAAATTTAAATCCCCAAGCGTATGACCACCCTTCCACAGCACGCATTGCCTCTTGTATTTTCCCTCTTATATAATTAAAATTACTCCCTCTTTTCCATAATGCCCCATCATCAGCAAATAAAGAACGGCCAATGCCACTATTCACACCGGAAAAAACATCATTTATCATAATAGAAAAAAGTACTGGGCTTATAACACTACCCTGGGGGTGCCATTTTCCACCAAGTACTTATCTGATAAGGTTCTGCCCACTCTAACTTGAATGTACCTATTAAACAAAAAATCTCTGATCCAGTTGAATGTTCTCCCAGAAATTCCTATCATACTTAGCTTAATCATTAGCCCCTCCTTCCACAACATGTCATACGCCTTTTCCACATCAAAAAACACTGCAATTACCGACTCTCTATTAACTTGAGCTTTCCGTATCTCTGTCTCCAAACACACAACAGGATCCATAGTTCCCCTTCATCCATCCATCCATCTTCTACCGCTTAATCCTTTTTGGGTCGCGGGGGGGCTGGAGCCTATCCCAGCGTCTTTGGGCGAGAGGCAGGGTACACCCTGGACAGATCGCCAGTCCATCGCAGTCCATTACCTTACCCAGTCCATTCCATTACCCAGTCCATTACCTTCCATAGTTCCCCTTCCTTTTCTAAAACCACTCTGATGCGGTGACAAAATTCCTCTACTTTCGAGATAAAAGGAAACTCTGTCTGTAATCATTCTCTCCATTACTTTTCCCAGATGTGATGTTAGAGCTATAGGTCTGTAGCTTGCTGGGTGTGAGGGATCCTTTCCTGGTTTTCTTACAGGAACAATCACAGCCTCTTTCCATGCAGTTGGGAGCTTTCCCTTTCCCCACACTTTGTTGTAGACTTCCAATAGCTTCCTCATTGCCAAAGTCCCTAAATGTTTCAGCATGATGTAACAGATATTGTCTTTCCCAGGGAATGTTAATCCTGATTTCTTTATTGGTCTTTTCATTTCATCTAGAGTGAAAGGACAATCCAAAGAACTACTAAAGTCTAACCTTTCCTCCAGAGCCCCAGGGTGTGCTAAACTCGTCCTATTTCTTCTTCTTTTACCTTCTTCAGTCAAATTGCTTGAGCTATGAATTTGAGTCAGAGTCTTTGCTATCATTGTTGCTTTTTCCTCATCAGTTACTGCAGTCACTCCCCCACACTTTAGTATTGGATACTGCCATTCCCTCCTAACTCCCCTCATAGCCTTGATCATATTCCATACATCGCCCACAGCGGTTGATCTACCCATAGTGCTACAGTATCTCTGCTAGCTTTCTCTCTTAGCCCCCCGGATAGTTTTCTTGGCTTTTGCTAGTGCCCTCTTATAATTAACCAAATTTTGCAAATTATGAGTTCTTCTTAAGACCCTAAGTGTCTTATTCCTCTCTTTAATAGTGCACTCATCTGTCCACCAAGGCACTGCTTTCTTTAACATTTTACCTTTACTTTTAGAGATGGATTGATTAGCTGCTTCAAGAAAAGTAGCTTTAATATTATTCTCCATACTGTCATTGTCTTCATTAACATCTACTTGGGGAAGGTCTCTCTCACAGATAAATTTAAATAGTTTCCAATTAGCAGTGCTAAAAACCCATCTCCCTTTTTTATGACCACTTACCGTAGTCACTGAAATGAAAATATTACAATACACTGGGAAATGGTCACTTCCCACTGAGGACTCCTCTAAAACCTACCACTCACACACACCTGCAATATTACTCGTCACCAAAGTTAAATTAAGAACTGAACCACCCCCCGTATGTACATCAATTCTAGTTGCTCTACCATCATTTAAACATACCAGATTCTTCTCTTCCAAAAGTTCTTCAATAGTCTCACCATTTATGTCTGTATGATTTGCCCCCCATAATACATTATGGGCATTAAAGTCCCCACATATTACCACCCTGCTTCCATCTATCCCCTCTATCTGAGATAATTGATTCAATATCAACTTCTTACAAGGATTATAAAAATTTACGACTACTAATTCCCTCTTTTGTCCAAATTTTAACTACCAGATACTCCAGTTCAGCACCTTTACCTATCTCTCTGAAATGAATTCCCTCCCTCACAAATGTTGCACATCCACCTCCCATTCCCTCCCTTCTATCATTCCGAATTGAGACATATCCCACTATTTTAAAATCCAGACTGGGTTTCAACCACGTCTCCTGGACACAGATAACATCTGGTTTGTCTGAAAGCTCCTCAATATACCTTTTGAATTCCTGTCCGTTAGCCAGCAAGCTTCTCGCATTCCATTGAACCAAAATGACCATTAGTGCAATTCCTATCCAATCCATGCTTGATCCTGGCTCGTCTGACTACTAAGACCATTCCTCACCTCCTCCCAAGTTAATCCACTGAAACCAAGATGATTAGCTGCTGCTTTCACTATTATGTGAATTCTCTCAGTTTTAGACTTGACTTCCATTGTAGTATTCACAACTCCTGCTATAAAAATAACCAGTTTCTTCAGACCAACCTGGATTTCCCCATTCCGTCCTAGTTCTCTTTCCCTTACAAACATCCTCCCCCCAGCCCTTTGTACATTCCCTCCTCTCTGGTTCATCCTTTTCACTGCTTTGGCATAGGAAATTTTATTCTGCTCTCTGACCTGCTGAATTTCCCTTTCTTTCATCATCCTTTCACAGCCTCCGTAGGCCACATTATGGCTACCGCCACAGTTACAACATTTTGGCGTTTCTTGGTTACACTCTCCATACTGGTGGTCGCCCCCACATCTTGCACACCTTCTTCTCCATCTACATGTTTTAGCTGCGTGTCCAAATCTTTGGCAATTATAACACTGGACTGGATTAGGAACAAATTCCCTTACACCGTAACTCAAATAACCCAGGGTTACATTTTTGGGGAGCACATCCCCTTCAAACTCAATCACCACACCCTCAGTGTCTCTCCTCTGTTCCTCCCGAGTGGCCTGTAGTCTACGAGCTGCTTTAACAACCCCTCCTTTTAAATTAGCTTTGATTTCTCCCATTGAGACCCCTATTGGTACCCCCCAAATTACACCCTTGTTCCACTTAGACCCATTATCAATAAAGCTTGTACATTTCACTTTGAACCGCCCAATCTCCCTCATTTTGCTCCTCACTCCTACACACAATCAGTAGATTTCCATCCCTCAGCACCTTTGCCATGAGTATTTCTCCAACTTGATTTTTCAGTATTGTTGTTAATTTAACTGGGCTCATTATGGATATCCTCTTTTCTTCCTCAGACCTTACAATAATTTTGAATTCGGCTCCTTCCTGCACTCCTCCCTCAGCGCCACCACCACTTCCACTACTCCTGACTTTCTCAGCATTACTTCCAGGAAAGTTATTCTCTCTTTTTTCTTTCCCTTTTCTGATTCCCTGCCCAATATCCATACTGTCTTCACTATCCCATAAATCAGAATCTCCCCAGTCTGGCCCATTCACAACGCTGTTGTGCCGACCTGCCACACCTTCTTTTACAATGCTTCTCCTCCTCATTCTTCCATGCTTGCAAACTCCAGTCATGTCACCTGACTTCTTTGCAAAATCGCCTGACAAATTTCTCTGGTCTTCTTTCGGAGATCTAACCATAAATCCCACAGATTAGCCTGTCACCCTCTCCCTCACTCACAACTGCTCCTGTCTGCTTCTGCTTCTTCTTCTTCTTTGGATTTTTACGGCAGCTGGCATACAATATGTTGCATTACTGCCTCCTACTGCCCTTTAAACCCCACTATCGCACAACCTTTAGATCCTGCTAAATAGTCCTGTATCGTTTAAGAAGGCCATTAACATTTTCCTGCCCTCCACCAATTCTGCAACCCTAATTACATCTTTTGCACTGTTCACCACCTTTCCCATCCTCTGGAGCCTAGCCATAAAAATCCTTCTCTCCTCTATATAGCTCCTGTAACATAACATCACATGCTCTACTGGCTCACTTTCTTCACTGATCACAATGGCCTGCTGGGTGTTTCCCCGTTACAAAGAGAGAGCTCTTTAAATTGCTGTGACAAAATCCTTAATCTGCTATAACACCACTTGCTCCTTCCTATTACTTCCTGCAGTAAACATTTCCTGTACTTTATTCTTGATATTAAATAGATCTCTTCCTTTTGTTTGACTTTCCCACAACTGCTGCCACTGGTTTATTATTCCTTTCCAGATTATACTTTTAGGGGCTCCTGTTATGTCCATAACTTATAGTCACAATGATCAGGCCGGAGGTGAAGTCAAACGTAACATTATTGATGAACCACAATAGCAATATGTGCTCCGTACAGGCCAAGGGGTCGACGGTGAAAGAAACAATGTCTTCTTCTTCTTTTAGATTTGATTGGTGGTTGGCAACCAGCTTAAAGGTGCATTACCGCCACGTACTTCACTCTATATCATCACTATCTGGTCAGGAGCTGTAGTCCTTCTGTCATCATTGCTGTGTCCAATCAACCCTCAACTGCATCTTCAGACATCACACTTCTTCATCTCCTCGTACTTCACTCTATATCATCACTTCACTCTATACCGTCACTTCACACATCTGTCCCTTCCGCCCTAGCCCTTTATACCCCATATGACACCACCACCGGAAAGGTGGGCCGTCACCTCCCACTACACCCAGGGTGCCACGGCCGCCATATTACTACACCACATTTTCCCTACCCTGTAGAAAAATGCAAGCATACCAATTAGGCCCACCCAAATTTGTAACCCGACTCACACGTTAAAACACAGAATATACACTATATACAATCCTATCCATGCACACAAAATCACTAAATTAGAGGGGCCAGGTGGACTGCTGGCTCACCCCTACACGGCCAGGCGGATTATTCTGCCGCCTTGATCACCAAAGTTCAAAAGAAAAAATAGCTGTGTTCCTAAAAAAACTAAATTAATCCCAGAACAATGTATATATACAATCAAACTTTTATAATACAAACAAACTTTAATAGGAAATGTGTACATTTGCATACTTATTGGCGGGCCCCACCCCAACACATCCACCCCGCAAGCTGGGCACTCCACACAAAACACTTTTTTTTTTGAATATTAAACAAACAGTGTTGGGGCCTTTTTTTTTTTAAACACAGGGCAAACAGCCAATCATCATCATCATCATAGCAGTCTGTTGGGGGCGACAATGATTGTTTCATTTAGGTCTAATCAGATTCCTCCACGCAGCTCTGTCCTTCGCCTTCCGCTGTCAGGAACTCCTGACTTTGTTAACCCAGGCGACGTCCGAGCCGGTATGAGTTGCTTTCTGACTGACCATTTCATGAAACTGCTTGCAAAGTATTTGAGTACTGCTAGCTTTTGCTGGACTAGCCGCATATTCTTGGCAGATAGAGGTATTATCAGTGGCAAGGACAGGCCAAGACAAACTGTCTCCAGTATCTGTTGCAGTGACTGACCAGATGATAGGTTTGTTTATCTCTGCTCTTTGTGTAGTGCAACAGTATTGCAACAATAAGTAACTGTAAAACCTATTAACAACATGACTTGGGGTCATAAACTAAAGCAAACATTTATCAAAAGTCACCCCAGTCTCTTTACAGACCTGATGGATGGGCCACCCCTCGGACTTCCATCTGGTGGGTCCCGCCCAGAGCACCTTCGCTTCTTGGCCTCCGAGGATGGGCTGCGTCGGCATCTCTTCTTCCCCATGCGCCGCAGCTCGTTTGGGTGTCACCACGAGTCATCAGATAGCCTCAAGTAGCCATCTTCCGGGCAGCCATCATTCTCAGCCGCCCCTGTCCATCATGTCGTCTTCTTTTCTCATGGGCCCCCTTCAGCCTCTCCTCTCCTCTGGGCCGAACCTCATCCTCGACCCGTAGTGGCGCCCGACTTGGCTTCAGATGCCCCCGACGTCTAATCCAGACTGCTTCTCTGAGTCTTACCATTCCTTTGACCCAGTCCGCACCTCCCTCTGGCCTCCAGTGTTGCTGGGTGGCGCATCATACTACCGTGCCAGCCAGTCCTGCCCCGGTCTCTTTCATTTTACGCACTGGCAAAGCCACTGTAGCTCCTTACTTCTTGTGATCCTCAGGCCGCACTACAGAAGCAGAGGGGGCTAGCGTTTCGGCTCCATCTGTCGCTGCTGGTGTCCCACCATGCAGTCCAGTTCCCACACCAAGGGCAACGTGGACACTGGCACCAGAACCCTCCCGTGATGATCCATGGTGGGTCTCGTCCTGATCCACTCCCAGACTACTAGGCCAGTCAGTGTCCCAAACCACATCATCGTCCACGTATGGGGCAGGTCGGTCCTACAGGCCGCAGCCCAACCACTCCTCTCCAACGCCACCGGCAATCTTGAAACCCAGGCCGTAGAACATATCACACCCCATGATGTTCAATCCTCTAGCTGTCACCGCAAATTGGACATTTGTCATCATTGTCGACTTGTACTGGGCCGTTAGCTCCAGCGAACCCATGATGGCTAGTTTGTTTCCGCCGTAGCCGCAGTGCGGCGCTGAAAGTTCTCTCAGGCGGTAGTGTGGGAACAGATTCTTCACAGTGGGCCAACACAACACCGAAGCCACCGCTCCCATGTCTACCAACAACAGCACTTCCACGCTGTCCAGCAACACATTGCAATAAATGTACCCAGAATCAGAATCAGATTTATTGCCATTGTTCATGTAGTACACAAACTAGGAATTTGTCTCGGTGCCATGCTGCAACATTAAAAACATGATGAGAAAAAGGGATAAACTAAAAAACTAAAGGACTAAAAACGTGCAATAAGTGTAGAAAAATAAGTAATAATAAGTAATAATAATAATAATAATAATAATAATAATACTAGTAATAATGAGTAGTACTAGTCAAGGCAGTTTTAAAAAATTAGCAAGTAGCAGATAATGTGAGGTACCACATAGTGCAGTCGATAATGCAACAGAAAAACAGTGATGAATGACGTGAGTCTGGTTGAGCAGCTGTACATAGTGCACGAGAGTCAAAAAGTCACTTTAATGTTCAGCAGTCTGATGGCAGAGGGGAAAACGCTGTTCATGTGCCGGGAGGTTTTAGTCCGAATGGACCGAAGTCTTCTACCTGAGGGGAGGGGGGCAAACAGTACGTGACCAGGATGTGAAGGATCGGCTATGATCCGGCCAGCACGCCTCCGGGTCCTGGAGGTGTACAGGTCCTGGAGAGATGGGAGCTCGCAGCCTATCACCTTCTCAGCAGTGCACATGACGCGCTGCAGCCTTAGTCTGTCCCTGGCAGTGGCTCCTGCATACCACACAGTTATGGAGGAGGTGAGGATGGACTCGATGATGGCCGTGTAGAACTGCACTAACATCTTGGTGGGTAGCTTGAGCTTCCTCAGCTGCCGCAGAAAGAACATCCTCTGCTGGGCCTTTTTGATGAGGGAGCTGATGGTTGGCTCCCATTTGAGGTCTCGGGTGATGGTGGTGCCCAAGAAGCGGAAGGAATCTGCAATGGTGATGGGAGAGCCTGTGATGGTGAGGGGGGGCAGGGGGGTTGTGACTTTCCTGAAGTCCACAATCATCTCCGCTGTCTTCAGAGCATTCAGCTGCAGGTTGTTGTGGCTGCACCAGGACACCAGGACACCCATCTGTGCTCGGAGAGACGGTGTGAACAACCATAGGAGTCATGGCGGGGGAATCCACTTCACGTTTTTTGAGCCGGTCCTCCCGCTCAAAATTTCTGCAGGCCCTGGCGAAATGATGCAGGAGACCACACTTGTCACAGCACTTGCCTTTCGCCAGACACTCTCTTGCCTTGAACCGGTGCCTCGTGGACCCACAGCCATAACATCTTGGCGAACCCGGGGCGGACCTAATTCTTATAGTGGCAGCGTACTCTTTTTCATCCTCGCTATTTGGGTCCACAGCCAGCGCCTTCATCTGTGGTTCTGTGTGTCCCAGCGAACTTCTCTCTCTCAAACCCTTCGCTAACTTCTCTGCAGCCTCGAACTGTTGGGCTATCTCGACGGCTGTGGCTAATGTCATCTCGCCAGTGTGTGTCAGGAGCCTTGATCATGCCGCAGAACAGAGGACATGCTCCGCCAATTGGTCACGGATCATTTCATCTTCTAATGCTCCAAAACGGCACTCCATCGCCAGCTGACGCAGATCTGCAACAAACTGTTGTACTGACTTTCTGGTCCGCTGGCAGCACTGCTGAAACCAAATTCTTTTTACTGTGACATTTTCCGGGGCATGAAAGTAGCGTGGAATTAGCCCCACCACGTTGTCAAAGCTATCGCTAGCACCTAACGTGCTGAGAATTCGCTGGCCCTCCATGTCAAGATTATGGACCAAAATGGCTCTTGCACACACTTTTTCAAACTCACCAAGGTCCAGGGCCACCAGATAATTTTGGAAAGCCGTGTACCACCTCTCCCAAGGAACGGGTGGCTCACCTGGGACCTCCAGAAATGGCCGCAAGCCAGAAAAACCCCTCTCCATACCTTTTACCTCATCGCCAAATGTTATGTCCATAACTTGTAGCCACAATGATCAGGCCGGAGGTGAAGCCAAATGTAACTTTATTGATGAACCACAATAGTAGTATGTGCTCCGTACAGGCCAAAGGGTCGACAGTCAAAGAGACAATGTCTTCTTCTTCTCCTTCTTCTTTTAGACTTGATTGGCAGTTGGCAACCAGCCTACAGGTGCATTTCCCCCACTGACTTGATTATCATCACTCTATATCATTGTATAAGGAGTTCTTACAAGGAGTTCTGAACAACTCGTGTGAAAAAAATTATCCGTCCTGTGGGATAGGAATATTATATAATATATTAGTATGGCGGTGCCCTAGGCTGGGAGGGGTGATGCCTCGCTTTTGGGAGGTGGTGTCACCTGTACTATAAAAGCCCGAGGCAGGAGACCTCTGGTCTCCTTGCCACACTCCCGTACCTGCGGTAGGGTCCCATATGTGTGTTGTAATTCTTAGCAATAAACATTATAAACGTCACCTCGCCTCCTCATTATATCGGACACTACACGTCTTTGGAGTACTTGTGCTAGCCCTTTATACCCCGTGTGACGCCACCACCTGAAAGGTGGGCCGTCACCTCCCACTACACCCAGGGTGCCACGGCCGCCATATTACTACACCACCGGTCCGTACTGCGGAGCCCCTAAAGGGACATGTGGGAAAAGAATAAATGGTGGAAAAAAATGAAAGTTGAGCTTCTAGTGCACACCTCCTTTTTTCAGTTGAATTGTACAGGTGAAAGATCACATAAATTTGAGAAAAGTCTGAAAATAATTTATCTTGGGCTCACTTTTTTCTCCCTTTTTTTTTTTTTTTTTTTTTTTACAAAAACCTGGTATTTTAACATTGTGTGTACACTTTCCTCGGACCAATCCATTTCTTCCTCTTGCATTGGTGAGGTCACGCTCCTCCTGCCAGTACGCATGCTCAGTAGTAGTCTCCTTCATTGTGCCCTGTCCCCGTTATATCCCACTGTATGCTAAGCTAGCTGTCAATCTATCCAGCAGCATCACACAGGGACGCTCCAGGCTCTGCACTCTCTGCTTTGTGAACTCCTCCCCTGCACCGGTAACAACAGCTTTTAAAGACACCGCTAAGGTTTTTAAGGCTTGTGCAATTACTTTAGCGACACATTTTTCTTGCTTTGGGCCCGGTGCGTTTCTTTTCCAAGGTTAGCCGGATAGCATGCTAGCATGTTGTAGCACAGCCATAGTAGCGGTTTAGCTAACGGTATCCGTTATGTAATGACGTTTAGCCTTGTAGTGTACAGTATAATCCTCGGAGGGATGTCTCCCGTGCATCTGTGTTTAGGTCCAAGCCGGCCACGCCACGCACGGTTTTAGCATCTTACCAGCAGGGTTTCTGTCAAGCTGGTTCTGCTGTCACTATGAGCTGTAATGGTGCTAGGCATTGGCTCGTTGCAGCTGCACCCTTTCACTGCTCTATCTGCTGTTCTTTGTCCTGAAGAAGAGATTTAGCTGGAGCGCCAAACATCTGTGTGTGTAGTAGAAGATATTGACATTATTTACCTGTGAGATCTGAATGCACTCTTCATGCAGAAGCAGGTGCGATTTTAGTTGGGCTTGATTTGAACAACCAAGGGTTTTTTATTCTGCTACTTGCACAAGTATTTCTATACTCACTTATAAAGCACAGATAAAGTGCTTGCTTAATATTAAAGTTCTGCCACTAATTTTCATCATTAAGACCTTTTATTTCTGTTTTTTTTCCCAGCAGCCTGTTCAGAAATAGCCCATTCACTTCTATCATTGAATCAAATAAGATGTGTTGTTTTATAGGTGTAAAAATAACATTGACTTTCAACAACTGCTTCTAGTGCGGCATCACTGATCGCTACCTTCTGATGACAAGAACACATTTTCACTGCTGAGCACTTCTAACACCTGTACACTAGTGACAGTGTGCTGAATGTCTTTGTTAAACTGATCAAAAAATGCTCCTTTTTTTTTTCCCCCTCTAGCACAATGGCTGTTCCTCCTGCATATTCAGACCTGGGCAAAGCTGCCAAGGATATTTTCAGCAAGGGCTATGGTGAGTACTGGTCCAACCCCGCATGTCAATGATTAACTTAAGTTCTTCAAATGTGATGTTTCATTGTGAGAGAGCAGGGTTAGTATACCTGCTTCCCATTATTAAGAAGATATTGCCTTATCACAGTTATCAGGAGTGTAAATTTAGAAACTTTTTATTGTACAGAACAGAAGGACAATGTATCCTGATACAGCAGGGTTGTATTAACTTCTTTATTTGTTCTGTTCCTTGCATTGTCAACAGCTGATATCACAGCTCATAGTAGTATTTTTGAGCTGTATTTATATGAAATTTCCACTTAAAAATGTCACTGACCGCCCCCATATCTCTTTACAAACTAACTTAGATGTGGTGTATATGCAGTAAATATGCCATATGTGATATTGAGTGTAAAAAAAAAAAAAAAAAAAAAGCTTGTACAGAGGTAGAAGACAGGTAAGCAACATCGATACATGTCAGTTTTTGCATTTTCTTTTAAAGAACTGTTGTTGGATACTAAGGGTGGGAATCTCGAGAGACCTTGCGATTCAATTCGGATGATGATACTTGGGTCACGATATGATCCTATCACGATTCAATGATAAAAACGATATTGCTATATCAACTATCACGGTCCTATATATTTCACATTTTTTTCACCTTATTCAACCTCAAATTATGTCCTAAAGTAAAACTGTTGACATCTCTTTCATATAATAAAGTATTTTCGGGGCTTCAGTTTCTGTGGAAACGCGTCTCTCCACACGGGGGCAGTGGACAGTGTTGTTTGGAATAGACTGTGGACTCTTAAAAAGCAGCTGAAAACTTTTTTGTTTAATGAGGCTTTCCGTTGAGTTTGAATTCAACTGCTTTTTAATGGTGTGACATTTATAAATTTTAATCTTATTTTAACTTGTTTTTGTATTTTTAAAATTATTCTTATTTATCAACTTCCTTTTATTCCATTTTATTGTACGGAGGTGGCTGAAAAGTTCGTAGTAGTCAAATCTGACCAAATGTGGTTTATTTTTTCAACCGCAGGGATCCAATCACTGCAACACTGATGGAAGAAGTGTGTGGTAGGGTTTCCTCTGGTAACATTTCCGGGTGCTGACCTGCCACGCTTGAAATTATGCTGCCACTCTATGAGGAAATATAAATTTAAGAAAAAAATATGAAGGAATGACGGTGGTCCACAAGCGTGCACACGAACAACGGGCGTGACCATCATCCGCGCGGAGTTCAGAAGACCCTCCCCCGTGTGACCGCTTCAGTCAGCAGGCAGAGTGTCTTGCTAGCGTCACTGTCTGAGAGAAACATGAGCTTATTAAAGTACTTTAAACGTAGAAAAAAAGCAAAAGAGGTATGTAAGCAGTGAAGGCAATTATCATGGTTTTAACTTGCTGGTAACGGGAGCAATAATGGAAGAGTTGCTTAGCTAACAGGTGTGGTTAGGAGCTCGGGTAGGTTCATTTTGTTTTCTTTTTAATTATTATTTTTTGTTTTTCTTATTTCAGACAAGAATAAAAAGATGTTTTTTACCTTTACCTTGGGTAATATTAATTAAGTAATTTATGTTCATTATTATGTACCTGGCAAGTTAAGATGACCAAAATTCACAAAGTCAGTGACTTTAATCCGTCAGCAGCCTTCAGACAAACTAAACTTGCTAACATTTGGATTTCAAAATAAGGGAGGTTTTTCCTGCTGTCAGGGTGGTGAAGAGATTTCTAAAAAAAACTATAAATGCATAGAAATATTATAACAAATAACTGCATCTTTGGTCATTTAAGTTGATTTATTTCTTTCAATACAATTTTATTAATATTCTTTGAAATCAGTTAAATTATTGTTTTGTTCTGGCTCTGCAAAATTATGGTCAAAAATGTAAATTGTTATAAGATAAAAGTAAAAAAAATACCGCAGTTTGTTTCAAGTTTATTTAAAAAAAACCCAGTAATTTTATTTTAAAAAAACAGACAAAAATTAGCCATAAAATAATCCACAAATTTATAATAAAGTCTCAAATGTACAAGAAAAGTCAATTTTACAAGAGGAAATTACAAATTCGAGGAAAATGGTTTCAAATTTAGACAAATTTACAGAGAAAAGTAGAAAACTATTAAAAAAAAAATTATTAAAATTTTGGAGAAAAATCAAGACTGAAGTAATTATTTAAGTGGGTGCTCTTTGTACCCTTAACTAGAAATTTTTGGTTGTCTACTTTTTTTTTTCCACAATATTTTTTTATTGAAACTTTTTTTTTTTTTTTTACACACATAACACAAACAATCAAACACTAACACTAAAGTAATTTAAAAAAAAAAGTACTAAAAACATCTACAACCACTAACAAGAACAGGTCTTCAACAATGCTCCTCTGTTTTAGTCTAGGCAATCCATTACATGAGTATACATATTATACATTCACCAATTTGGAATTTACAAGGTCCACACACAATCATTCACCTTCTTCTTCAAAAGTTATGTTTAAATTCTTTACATAATCAATGAAAGGTCTCCATATATTCTCAAACACAATTTCCTTTGATTTCAGTATGTATGTTATTCTTTCTAGTGGAAGGTTTGTTAACATCTGTCTTAACCACTGAGTCACATCTGGTCTAAGTTTTTTTCCACAATAGTGCAATACATTTTTTGGCATTAAGCAAACTGAGGTCTATGAATGCTCTTTCACTTTTATTAAAGTTATGCTTTTCTGGATGCAGACCCAACAAAAACAATTTAGGATTCAATATGATTTGTTTTGAAATTATTTTTTCAATTGTTACCCTCACCTCTTCCCAAAACATTCTAATTTTTCTACATTCCCATAAACAATGAAATAAGGTTCCTTTACTTTCCATACATTTTGTGCACGTATCTGGTATGTTTTTGTTATATCTATTTAACTCCACCGGTGTAACATACATCCGCATTAACCATTTAAAATGTATCAATTTAAGACGTACATTTATTGATTTGGTTTGAGCTTCTGTACAAGCCAATTCCCATTGTTCCTCTGAAATTTCAGTTTGCAGGTCTTCTTTCCAATAATTCAATCTTTTCTGTGAGTTTTCACTTGAGGGTAGTGTCAATGAGTTATAAAACTCTGAAATAATACCCTTTCTCTTACTATCTTTCGTCAAAATTTTTTCCAAGGATGAATAAATAGGTCGGGTGAGAGCATTATTTTGATTTGATCGAATAAAGTTCCTAAGCTGAAGATATTTAAAAAAATGTGTTCTATTAAGATTAAATTTGATCCTCAGTTCTTCAAAAGACATTATGTTATCTGAACATGACAGATATAAGTCTTGAATCTTTTGAATCCCTTTTAAATTCCATACTTTAAATACAGCATCCGCTCTCCCTGGTTTAAAATATTGATTACCCCATATTGGGCTAAATAGTGACAATAAATGTGGTTCTTTTAAATATTTTTTGGTTTCACACCATATTTTGATCATATGCTTTACAAATGGATTTTTAACTTGTTTCTGTAATTTTTTTGCCGAGTCTGAGTATATGAATATGGGAAGAGGTAAAGGTAAATTGTATGATTCCATTTCAGTCCAGTGAGGGAGATCATTTGATGAAAAATAATATGTCATAGACCTCAGTTGTGCTGACCAGTAATACAACATAAAGTTTGGACATTTCAGACCTCCACGATCAAATGGTAAATATAGTAAGGACAGACGTAATCTAGCCTTCCTATTGTTCCATATAAATTCCACTAACTTTTTTTTAATTCTTGAGAATAGATCTGAAGGTGGTGGTAAAGGAATGTATTGAAATATATAAAGTATTTTGGGTAAGATATTACTTTTAAGTATATTGATTCTCCCAATCATCGACATTGGTAGTGACATCCATCTCTGAAGTAACTCATTAATGTCTGTCATTAAGGCTTCATAGTTGGCACTGGTGACTAATTCTAGCTTAGGCACAATTTGAATTCCTAAATATTTAAACTGATTTACAACATTGAATTGATTTACCTCAGGAGCTGGGTGATTTCTCTGGGTCTCATTTAGCATTAATATTGAAGATTTAGTTTTATTTATTTTATATCCTGATATTTCCCCAAAATTCTTTACTAAATTCAACAAGGTCGGAATTGATTTTTTAAGATTCGACATAAACAAAATTATGTCATCGGCATACAGGGAGATTTTATGTTCTGTTGGTCCTACTTTAATTCCATATATTTGTGGATGTAAACGTACTGCCATCACTAAAGGTTCAATTGCCATAGTAAACAGTAAAGGTGAAAGTGGACAGCCTTGTCGACATCCTCTATTGATATTTATTGATTTTGAAATCTTGCTGTTTGTTAGGATTTCTGCTGTAGCATTATTGTATATTATCTGAACCCATTTTATGAAATTATTTCCAAGTCCAAACCTTTGTAAGACTTCAAAAAGAAAGGGCCATTCGACCCTATCAAAGGCCTTTTCGGCGTCCAATAATAGGAGAGCTGTATCCGGTGCTTCTTTATTAGAATAGATAATATTAAATAGTCTTCTTACATTATGGAAGCCTTGTCTTCCCTTTATAAAGCCATTCTGATCTTGGTTAATAATATTTGGTAATATTTCTTGTAGTCGTCTTGCTAAAATTTTACAGATTATCTTAAGGTCAGCATTTAATAGGCTTATTGGTCTCATATTTTCACATTTATTAGAGGGTTTACCTGGTTTTGGCAACAGTATAATTAAGGCATTATTCATGTATGGTGGTAAATTACTATTTTGAAATGCTTCTAAAACCATTTCCAAAAATGGTTTTAGAAGACCCATAGACCATAGACCCATATTAGACCCATTTCCAAAAATGGTTTTATTAATTTATTCTTAAATTTTTTATAGAGGTCAACGGGAAGACCATCTGGTCCTGCACTTTTTCCTGATTTCATATTATCAGTGGCTAGCCCAACTTCTTCTTGACTAATTTTAGACTCCAGTATCTCCCTGTTTACATTTGGAATACACGGTATAGATAATCCGTCCAAAAACCCATTTAGTTTTGTTAAGTCAGTTTCATTTTTTGTATCATATAATTTTTCATAGTAATCTCTAAAGGCACTATTAATTTCTAAAGGATCTACAACTGCCTGTCCGTTACTTATAATACTGGTAATTGGTGTTTTAAATTCTAATTGTTTAATCTGCCATGCCAATAATTTCCCTGATTTTTCACCTTGTTCATAAAAAGATTGCTTCAATCTTAGAAGACTCGAGGCAGCTCTATTCGCTGATTTTTTTGTCATATTCAGCTCTCAGAATCAGTAATTCGTTCTCTAACTTTGGGTCACTTCCTGCATACACTTTTTCTTGAAGAATTTTTATTTTATGTTCCAATTGGACTCTCTTCTCTCGAGTCTTCTTAGATTTTGAACCTGTATAACTAATAATATGCCCCCTAATAAAAGCTTTGAAAGCCTCCCACTTTATACATGCTGATGTTTGTGTAGTATTGATATCAAAGAACTCATCTGTTTTTCTATGTACTTAACAAATTCCTCATCCTGAAGCCATTTATGCTGAAATTGCCACCTACCTGGTTCCTTTGTCAGTTTCTTATCTACATACACTCACCGGCCACTTTATTAGGTACACCTGTCCAACTGCTCGTTAACACTTAATTTCTAATCAGCCAATCACATGGCGGCAACTCAGTGCATTTAGGCATGTAGACATGGTCAAGACAATCTCCTGCAGTTCAAACCGAGCATCAGTATGGGGAAGAAAGGTGATTTGAGTGACTTTGAACGTGGCATGGTTGTTGGTGCCAGAAGGGCTGGTCTGAGTATTTCAGAAACTGCTGATCTACTGGGATTTTCACGCACAACCATCTCTAGGGTTTACAGAGAATGGTCCGAAAAAGAAAAAATATCCAGTGAGCGGCAGTTCTGTGGGCGGAAATGCCTTGTTGATGCCAGAGGTCAGAGGAGAATGGCCAGACTGGTTCGAGCTGATAGAAAGGCAACAGTGACTCAAATAACCACCCGTTACAACCAAGGTAGGCAGAAGAGCATCTCTCTGAACGCACAGTACGTCGAACTTTGAGGCAGATGGGCTACAGCAGCAGAAGACCACGCCGGGTGCCACTCCTTTCAGCTAAGAACAGGAAACTGAGGCTACAATTTGCACAAGCTCATCGAAATTGGACAATAGAAGATTGGAAAAACGTTGCCTGGTCTGATGAGTCTCGATTTCTGCTGCGACATTCGGATGGTAGGGTCAGAATTTGGCGTCAACAACATGAAAGCATGGATCCATCCTGCCTTGTATCAATGGTTCAGGCTGGTGGTGGTGGTGTAATGGTGTGGGGAATATTTTCTTGGCACTCTTTGGGCCCCTTGGTACCAATTGAGCATCGTTGCAACGCTACAGCCTACCTGAGTATTGTTGCTGACCATGTCCATCCCTTTATGACCACAATGTACCCAACTTCTGATGGCTACTTTCAGCAGGATAATGCGCCATGTCATAAAGCTGGAATCATCTCAGACTGGTTTCTTGAACATGACAATGAGTTCACTGTACTCAAATGGCCTCCACAGTCACCAGATCTCAATCCAATAGAGCATCTTTGGGATGTGGTGGAACGGGAGATTCGCATCATGGATGTGCAGCCGACAAATCTGCGCCAACTGTGTGATGCCATCATGGCAATATGGACCAAACTCTCTGAGGAATGCTTCCAGCACCTTGTTGAATCTATGCTACGAAGAATTGAGGCAGTTCTGAAGGCAAAAGGGGGTCCAACCCGTTACTAGCATGGTGTACCTAATAAAGTGGCCGGTGAGGCAGGGTGCATGATCAGAGATCACAATATTATCATAAAAGCAGTTTTGAATCTTGGACCTTAATTCTGTGGAGATCAAAAAATAGTCAATACGTGAGAATGTCTTGTAGGTATTAGAATAACAAGAGTAGGCTTTAACTTGTGGTTTCATTTCTCTCCATATATCTAGCAATTTCAGTTCTTTCATAAAATGATTAATGATCATCCTGCATCCATTGTGCGTACAGTCCAGTCCTGTTGATCTATCTATACCGGGATTCAATGTACAATTAAAATCCCCTGCTATTATATGTTGCCCTGTAAGTGATGATAAAATAAGAAATAAATTAGCAAAGAACTTTTGATCATCTATATTGGAACCGTATAAGTTCACCAGATTTATATTTTCTAATAACAAAGATCTTTGAATGATTAGATATCTTCCAAATTTGTCTCCAATTACATTTTTCACTTGAAATGGGATTGATTTATGTATGAGAGTCATAACTCCCCTGGCTCGGGATGAAAATGATGAGGTGAATACACTTCCTTGCCATCTTCTCCTAATTCTTTTTACATCCTCCTCTATTAGATGAGTTTCTTGTAAAAACACAATTTTTGAACCTATGTCTTTTATTTTATTCAAAACTTGTTTAAGTTTTTTTAAATTTTGTAGACCTCTGCAATTCCATGAAGTTAAATTAAGATTAACGCTTTGGTCTATGATCAATAAGGAGTTTGAGATTACCTCGCAATGTAAACATGCTCACACAGAGAAGCAAAAACATGAGTGGTTGAACATTCATCCTACAAACTACACACAAACAAATTCCCCCTTCCCACATTCGTGGTAATCCCCCCAAAATCAAAAAAAAAATTCCGTCTCCCGCTATAGCCATCGACCGCTCCACACCCACGAGGACCAGCCAAAGCCACTCCTTCTTCATCCTCCCAATCACCCTAACTCTACTGCTTTTAATGACGTAACATTAACTCTCTTCTGTAGTTTTCCAACTTAACTCCAAAATTTTATAGCAACTTTGTACATCATAGGTTTTTTTTTTTAATATATAATACAATCTATATTTTGTAAACTTGCTATATGCTTCAGATCAGTCAGATGCCTGTGCAAATGCTTAAATATTCTACCTTATATTTTGTTCATGCTTAGCTCCCACCAGTCTCCTCTTGGATCTGCTTGATGAGCTCCTGCGCCTCCTGAGGGGTCTTGAAGGTGTGGGTTCTGCCCTTATACGTGACCAGCAATCTTGCAGGATGAATCACTCCATGACGAATCCCAAGGTTGCGCAGCTCTTTACGGGCAGGGTCAAACTGTTTCCTTAATTGTTGGATTCCTGTGGCCAAATCTGGGTAGAACCGCACCTGTTGATCCTGGTATTTAATTTCTCCTTTGGCTCGCGCCGCGTTGGAGATCGTCATCTTGTCTGTGTAGTTGAGGAACTTCATAATCAGCGTCCTCGGTGGTGCCTCATTATCTCTCGGTGGACCGATTCGGTGGGCGCTCTCTAAGACGACCGATGACTGCAGCTCCGCGTTGTTCAGCGCTTCTGGAATCCCCTTTTCCAAAAAGGAACATGGGTCCCGACCCTCTGTTTCCTCCGGGAGGCCCACCAGCCTCAGGTTGTTCCGTCTCGACCGGGATTCTAAGTCCAGGACATTATCTTCCAGACGTTTATTTTTTAATTCCAAAGTGCGCACCTTTAATTGTAGGCTGGTGACATCATCCTCAGCGCTGGAAATTCGGAGCTCCACCTGCGATACTCGTTCCATACAGTCGCTTAATTCCTTTCTCATTCCTTCTACCGCTGCTATAATCCCATCAAATTTAGTGGAAAAGTCTGCTGTCATTGAGCTAATGGCAGCGAGCACCGCACCTGTGCCGTCGCCAGCAGTCACCGCTCCACCGCTAGCTTGCTCCGCCATATCTGGAGATTTTTCTGCTTTGTCACGAACGTGAAAGTCCGTTAACTTGGACTGTTTCGGCGGTTCAGTTTTTCCTCCACCTGATTTCCCAGCCTTAGGCTTTACCGGCATATCCTCGCCCAAACGCTGGGATAGGTTTTGTTCCAAATGAGAGAGTTATTTGCCGACTTTTTATTTTTAGGAGCAGAGTAGAGTGAAACGCGTCTTCCTACGTGGCCGCCATAACCGGAAGTCCTGGTTGTCTACTTTTAATTATTAATTTCAAAGCACCGCTTTTACATGTGTAGAATTTCTGGCTACTATACCCACCTCTGATCATACAATTTAAGTATGCATGAATAAATTACTATTATGAATGGGTTTTTTTTTCCCTTCCCTACTCGCCCAATGGAGAAAAAAGAAATACGAGAATAACAATGCAAAAAAATACACATATTTTTGTCATTTATGTAAACCATGACAAAAAAAATCCTGCAGGAAAAAACATGACACTTGATATTTTCTAACCTGTTTGTATACCACCACAGACAGAGAGAGAACCTGAATTAGACAGAGCTCAGAGAGGGCAAGATGAGACAGAAGAGAGGAGCCAAGGAGAAGAAAGTGTTCAGGCAGAGGGTCCAGGAGAGATGAGAGCAGAGGAAGGAGAGAAGAATAACACCACTAAAAAGTCCAAACACAGGATGTCTGGGTGGGACCCCAACTGGCTCAATATTCCAACATTCAAGCCTCGGTTGTACAATACTTCAGATGGTAAGTTCCATATGCAAAGTTACTGTGTAAAATAAAATAAAAAAAAAAAAAAGTTACAATAGTGTCATGTGTCCCATCCCCGGAAAAATATGTTTGCCACTGTGCCAAGGTCTTTAAGCCAGAGGAAACACTGTGTGGACTGAAGGGGAGACTGTTGAAAAATAAACCACATTTGGTCAAATTTGACCACTATGAACTTTTCAGTCCCCCCTCGTATGTCTGAAAACTGCCTCATAAATAAACTTTACTTACTTGGTGCTCAGAGGAAAAGCAAACTCCATGCTGGTGTTTTTTTAGCTTAGCCGTTGCTAATGCTGCTCTGAGATGTGGGCTGGCCCGTGTGTTCTGAGTGTTTTTTTTTTTTTTCTCCGTGCAGCGCTTCTTGTATGTTGTGTATCATGTGAAGGTCTTTCCTTCCATCTTTGTTATAAAATCCAAAAATAGCCTGACATTTGAGTCAACTGCTTTCTAACTTTCAAAGGTGGTTGCAAATCTCGTGAGACAAGCTATGACTTCACTTGACTGGGTGCTTGCTTTGCACCATGTAATGGACTAAAAACACAATTGGTTGAATACACAAGAGAGTATGCAACACTTACATAAATATATAATTAATAAAAGCAAACTAGTCGCTTTTTGGCGAAAATTGCCGAAATAAATCCCAAATATGTCACTCAAGTGAATTGGGTCGATCCAAATGGTTTTTTTTTTTGGGGGGGGGGGGCAATTATGTCACAAACCACAGACAGGGCTTTCACAAACAACAGGGATCAGTCATCTTCTTCACAGTAAAACATCTTTGGAACGCACCACGCATCGTCATTTGGCCAATCACAATCAAGATAATTCCGTCGTCTTCCGTCTTTTCCTTATTTTGCTGCTGTTACTTCTATAGATGGATATCAGCGAGAGTTTGGAATTAAGTGTAGTGTGTGTGTGTTAAGTTTTTGGGTTTTTTTTCGGAGGGAGCTGTCACGAACAAAAAGAGTAGCAGAGGTGCCCGTTAATGTGAGGGGAACCGGGATGTAGAAACAAGCACAGAGAGGAACTGAACAAGGGTCGTGCCGAACCGTTGTCTCCAGCAGGTCAGAGCCCTGCAGACTCTGTGCGGGAGTGAGTAAAAAAGTGCTCATTTTCTTCTGGCACTCAGATGCTCTGATGTTTGTGTAGTTGTGGCAAACACGTGTGTCTGCTGCAGCTTCAAAATTAATCTAATTTGGCAGATTCATTTCCACTCTGTTGCTGTGCTGCGACTGTAGTCTCTTCACCAACCACTATAATATTAAATAATTTATGTTCATTTTTATGTATCTGGCAAGTTATAATGACCAAAATTCATGAAGTCAGTGGCTTATGTTACAGTCTAAGGTTGGGTTCTATTCTAAGGTACATGGAAAAGAAAATGGAACTGTTTTCATGAAAGAAAGACTGTGTGTGATGTTGAGGCTCGCCAGTGCTATGGGTCTTCAGGGTCCTTGACAAGCCCAATCTCTGCTCCTTTGAGCAGCCAAATCAGCTGGTGTTATATTAGTTCAGTTTATTTTTAAAAGTCAGATCCTTTTGAAAACACAGAGTGAACTGGTTTCCAAAATCCAAAAAGTAGAATGTGTTGGTGCAGCAATCCTCTGCAAACAGATGGCATCTTGAGTCCATCACTCTGTCACTCACACCTGAGCTTGATTGTCATTTAAAGGCTTTACAGCCCCTGCTGCATGAACTTCTCAGATGGTGCCTTCATGACCATAGGACATCACAATCACAACACAGATTGCATTTCTTTGTGAAACCAGTTCCAAAGAAATGAAAAACAAAATAAGGAAAAGAAACAAACCCATAATATCCTAACACTTAAATCTGTTAACATCCTCCAGCCTTCAGACAAGCTAAACCTGCCAACATTTAGATTTCAAAATATGGGAAGTTTTTCCTGTTGTCTGGTTGGTGAGGAGTGTTCTAATATTTGTGAATATATAGAAATATAAGGTCATTTTAGTTAATTTTATTTCATTAAATATAATGTTATTAATACTTTTATATTTCTTTGAAATCAGAGTTGAATTAATTTTCTGGCTCTGCAAAATTATGATCAAAGTTTCAATTATGAGAAAAAAAAATTTTTTAATCATAAACTGTTTAAAATTTATTAGAAAAACAGGTCCTTGTTGATACCCCTTCTCCAGGTTAGTCTTGGTCTGCCTCGCTTGGGTTTGCCTTGAGGATTCCACTCAAGTACTTGTCTTGTGATGGAGGTAGTCGGTTTTCTTAGTGTGTGCCCCATCCACTTCCAACGGCGGCATCTGATGGTGGTCTCCTGGTTCAATGTCAGTGCATTTGTACAGCTCTTTATTGGAGATCTTTTGTGACCACCATATAGTCATTACTCAGTTTTTTGTTTTTTTTTTAAAGTTGGCACTTTAGTACTCGATTCAACTAGTAATATTTTGGGTGTCTACTCTTAATTATTAATTTCATAAGACAACACTGCTTTTACATGAGGACAATTTCTGGCTACCACACCCACCTCTGATCATATAATTTAAGTATGCGTGAGTTAATTACTACAGTATTACGAATGGGTTTTTTCCCTTTGGGTGTAATGTGTTTTCTCATATTCACATACAAACCCCCCCCCCCCCCCCAAAAAAAGAAAAAAAATTATATACACGTTGCCACCACACCAAAGTGTTTACGCCAGAGGAAACATTGTGCTGTGTAACTTAAGGCCGTTGTGTCGTGATCCTTTTCTCTAACGGCACATTTTCCAACATGTTTAACTTTATAATGGAAAGCTTGTTAAGGGGTCAGTTAACATCTGTGAATTGTGTGTTAATATTAGCCTACAATATCACTCAGTTCAAAGTGAATAATTTTTGGAAGGCTTGAGTCAGGGCAGCAATGCAGGTGGAGCTGGGCCTGGTTAAGGCTTGAGGTTAAAACAGGAGTCGAGACTTCCGGGAAGATGGCGGAGAGACATAACACTTTAAGTCATTTAATTGGACGCTGAACAACAACAAAATACCTCCATCATGGAACGAAGCAATCATTTCAGTTATTTTAAAACCAGGGAAAGATAAAGAACAATGCGGAAACTATAGACCAATCTCTTTATTAAATGTAGATTATAAAATATACACAACAATTATATGTAAACGAATAAAGACATTCTTGACGGAATTGATAGAAGATGATCAAACTGGATTCATAGAGGGACGCCAAACACATGACAATATCAGGAGAACAATACATATAATTAACCAAATACATAAAGAAAAGAAAAGCGCAGTAATAATGAGTTTAGACGCAGAAAAAGCATTTCACAGGGTTAACTGGAAATTCCTATATAGTGTACTGGAGCGCTTTGGATTTAACGAAAAATCAGTACAATGCATAAGGACGCTATATCAAGAACCTGTGGCAAGAAACAAGATAAACGGTAGCTTAACAGACAAAGTAAATATACAAAGATCAACTAGGCAGGGATGCTGCTTATCGCCCACCTTGTTTGCTCTGTTCATAGAACCATTGGCTCAAGCGATACGACAAAATAAGAAATTAAAAGGTGTAACAATAAAGGGGGCGGAACACAAGATTGGGCTATTTGCAGACGATATTATAGTTTACCTTGAACAACCAGATAAATCAATAATGGAAATGATGAACTTGATAGAAAATTTTGGAAAATTATCAGGATATAAGATAAACATAACAAAAACACAAATACTGACATTCCACTATAACCCTCTAAACCAGATAACTGATAAGATCAAACTAAACTGGAACCAAAAAGAAATAAAATACCTTGGAGTGAACATACCTAAAGACCTAAGCAAAATATATAAAGCAAACTATGATAGGTTGGAACAAGAAATAAAAAAAGATATTGATAGATGGGCAATCTTAAATATGGATCTGAATTCAAAAATTGAGACAGTCAAAATCAGCATACAACCTAGATTACTTTACCTCTTCCAGGCTATACCAACAGAGATTCCAGATGCCCAATTCTCAAAGTGGGACAGGATGATATCGAGATTTGTTTGGGGAGGTAAAAAACCAAGAGTGAAATATAAAACCCTCCAATTACCAAAAGAGAAAGGAGGCATGGGCCTACCGAGTCTAAAGGAATATTACTACTCAGCGCAAATAAGATATATCATATGTTGGTGCGACGAGGGATATGAGGCAAAATGGAAAGAAATGGAAAAGGAAATTGAGGGACTCCCAGTACAAAGCATAATAGGGGATAAAGATGCATATAAGCAAATCAAACGAATAGACCCAATCACTAAATTTACTTTAGAACTGTGGTATAAAATAGTACAAAAATATAATATAAGGGAAGACATAAAACTATTGAAATGGGTAGCATTTGACAGTCAGTTTGAACCGGCAAAACAAGATAGGGGATACAAAAATCTGGTGAACAAGGGAATCACAGCATGGGGCAATATCGGAAAAAAAGATCTCGGGAGCTTTGTAAATATCAGGAGAAAATTTAAATTAGAAAGATCGGAATTTTTCAGATATCTGCAGATGAGAGATTACTATATGAAGAAGATTAGGCATAACCTCCAAACAGATGTGAACGAGATTATACAACTTATTTTAAGCTCATATGCAGGAAATAAAATAAGAATTATTTCAAAACTATATCAGAAACTTATGACAAACAATCATACAAGTAACTATATAAAGGAGAAATGGGAGAAAGAGCTCAATTTAAACATAACAGAAGAAAGCTGGCAGGAAATATGGAAAACACAACACACATCAACAAATTCAAGGACATGGAGGGAATTTGGATGGAAAAACCTGATTCGCTTTTTCATTACACCACAGATTCAAGGAAAATATACAAATACCCAATCTTTATGCTGGAGGGGATGTGGGGCTCAAAATGCAGACCACTCACATATGTTTTGGAAATGCTACAAAATATCATCATTTTGGAAATCTATGCATGTGACAATACAGAGGATATTAGGATATAATATACCAATGAACTGTAACCTGATGTACTTATGTGATCTTAAAAAAGACAATGTTATACAGGCTGAGGACAGATATCTAGTTAAAATCTTGTTGATTGCATGTAAAAAAACTATCACAAAAAAATGGCGATCAGAAGTTCTTCCTGACCAAGAACAATGGACTGACATTGTTGAGGACATACGTATGATGGAAAAACTAACATATCGACGAAGAATGCAAGAAGGAATATGGGAGAAAAAATGGCGGAAATGGACACACTACAAAGTGCAACAACGAGGCAGAAATTGAAAGAATAACCAAAGACACTGAAAAAACCAGAAGAATTAAGAGATGGAAACTAAAAACTTGATGCTCCAACATTTGCCCCCCCCCCCCTTTATTTTTTTTTAAATTTTTTTTTTATTTTTTTTATTTTTTTTTAATTTTTTTTTATTTTTCCCTACCCTAACCCCTTTGTTTTTTAAATGTAGAATGTGATCTGAATGCATTATATATGATGAAAAATGAATAAAAATCTAAGTTACAAAAAAAAAAAAAAAACAGGAGTCAAAGGAGTTCAGCACAGCTTCCCACTGTCACAGTTTTTTTTTTAAATTGATAAGTTGGGGTACGCAAAATGCAGTCTTTGTTCAAAGGAACTCGATTATGGCAACAACGGCTGTCACGCTCTGTTGGCACACTGCCAAACTGAGGCACATAGGCAGAAAGTGTGCACTATACTGACCACAGCCAGCCAAAATATGACCCATGTTCCGCTACATAAGTATGTAAGTATTCTCAGCCAAATTACTTTAAACCTCTTAATGTTCCAAATCCCCTCCATGGGATTTTAAGTGCCCATTTAAATGTCTCAGCTGTGACACAGTGAATTATGTTAAACATGTTTACAGTAAGCAGTCATGCCTTACATCATTTGAAAGCTTAGAATTTCATCTGTTTGGTTACTAAAACAGATTTCAGAAAAAACTCATAACACTGGATTTAAATAGGACTTTAAACAAGCTAGTGTTAGCATAGCAACAAACATTGACTTAGCAAAGAAGCTTCCTTGCCGTCCCTGAATGAAGGATCGTTCAACAAATACAGTCCATTTGTATTGCAAAAGGACCAATAGATCTATTTGAGTAAGATTTATTGTTCATTTTGATGAAGACGGGGGAAACTGCCCATAAAATGGGAGCATTTGTTTGAAAATCATCCCGCAAACGCCAGCTGATTGTGATTACAAGACTGTATTTCTCGAAGATTGAACCGGAAACAGAAACCCAAGATGGGGGTGGGTCCCTAAATGTGATTGACAGCTTAATTGACACAATAGAGCCTCCATTTTGTGATTGAAAGTTGTAGAAACCCAGTGAATGATGACGGTCCAGCCTCATGGCTAACGGGAACACGAGCCGATTTTATCAGAGTAAGCTGTAGTGGTTTATTGTTGGTACAAATCCATCCATCCATCTTCTACTGCTTTTCCGGAGGTCCGGGTTGCAGAGGCAGCAGTTCAAGAAGAGAAGCCCAGACTTCCCTCTTCCTAGCCACCTGCTCCATCTCTTCAGAGAGGATACCAAGGTGTTCCCAGACCAGCTGGGAGACATAGTCTCTCCAGCGAGTCCTGGGTCTGCCCCGGGGTCTCCTCCCAGTGGGATGTGCCCGAAACACCTCAAGTGGGAGGCATCCTGATCAGATGCCCATACCACCTCAACTGGCTCCTTTCAACGTGGAGGAGCAGCGGTTCTACTCTGAGCCTCTCCCGGATGACTGAGCTTCTCACCCTGTCTCTGAGGGGGAGTCCAGCAATCCTACGGGGAAAGCCCATTTCAGCCACTTGTATCCGCGATCTTATTCTTTCGGTCATTACCCAAAGCTCGTGACCATAGGTGAGAGTAGGAACGTAGATTGACTGGTAAATCGAGAGCTTTGCCTTAGAATTCAGCTCCCTCTTCACCACAACAGACCGGTACAACGTCCGCATCACTGCAGATGCTGCTCCAATCCGTCTGTCAATCTCTCGCTCCATTCTCCCCTCACTCGTGAATAAGACCCCAAGATACTTAAACTCCTCCACTTGGGGCAGGAGCCTGTCCCCAACCCAGAGAGGACAATCCACCTTTTTCCGGCTGAGGACCATGGACTCGGACTTGTAGGTGCTGATTCTCATCCCAGCCGCTTCACACTCAGCGGCAAACCATCCCAGCAAGAACTGTAGGTCATTGCTGGATGAAGCCAACAGGACAACATCATCTGCAAACAACAGAGATGAGATCCTGTGGTCACCAAGCATGACACCCTCCGTTCCTTGGCTGTGCCTAGAAATCCTGTCCATAAAAATTATGAACAGGGTCGGTGACAAAGGGCAGTCCTGGCGGAGTCCAACTCTCACTGGGAATGAGTCCGATCAAGTGTTGGCAAGACGAACCAAACTCTCACAATGGTCATATAGAGACCGAATAGCTCGTAACAACAAGCCCGATACCCCATACTCCCGAAGCACCCCCCACAAAAAACCATGAGGGGCACGGTCGAATGCCTTCTCCAAGTCCACAAAACACATGTAAACTGGTTGGGCAAACTCCCACGAACCCTCGAGGATTCTCGAGAGGGTAAAGAGCTGGTCCAATGTGCCACGGCCAGGATGAAAACCACATTGCTCCTCCTGAATCCGAGATTCGACCAACGGCCAGACTCTCCTCTCCAGTACCTTGGCATAGACCTTCCCAGGGAGGCTGAGGAGTGTGATCCCTCTAAAGTTGGAGCTCACCCTCTGGTCCCCTTTTTTTGAAGAGAGGAAGCACCACCCCGGTTTACCGTGCCAAAGGTACTGCCCCCGACCTCCACGCAATGTTGCAGAGGCGTGTCAACCATGACAGCCCTACAACATCCAGGGCCATGAGGTACTCAGGGCGAATCTCGTCCACCCCCGGGACCCGGCCACCAAAGAGATTTTTAACCACCTTGGCGACCTCAGCCCCTGTGATAGGTGAGTCGTCCCCCTTGTCCACAAGCCCTGCTTCCTCTGTGGAAGGCATGTCAGTGTGATTGAGGAGATCCTCAAGGTATTCCTTCCACTGCCCGACGATATCCCCAGTCAAAGTCAACATCGCCCCATCCGCACCATACACAGTGTGGACAGGAAGCTGCTTCCCCCTCCTGAGCCGCCGGACAGTTTGCCAGAATCTCTTCGAGGCTGACCGAAAGTCTTGTTCCATGGCCTCACCGAACTCCTCCCATACCTGAGTTTTTGCTTCAGCAACCACCCGAGCTGCACTCTGCTTGGCCTGCCAGTACACCTCAGCTGCTTCGGGAGTCCCACAAGCCAACCATGCTCAATAGGACTCCTTCTTCAGCTTAATGGCCCCCCTCACCACTGGTGTCCACCACTTGGTTCAGGGGTCGCCACCACGAGATGCCCTGACGACCTTGTGGCCGCAGCTCTGGGCCACTGCTTCAACAATAGAGGTGGAGAACATGGCCCATTCAGACTCCATGTCTCCTCAATCCCTCGGAATGTGGTTGAAGTTCTTCCAGAGGTGGGAGTTGAAGACCTCCCGGACAGGGGCCTCAGCCAGACGTTCCCAGCACACCCTCACTATATGTTTGGGTCTACCAGGTCTGAATGGCATCCTCCCCTGCCATCAGATCCAACTCACCACCAGGTGGTGATCAGTTGACAGCTCTGCACCTCTCTTTACCCGAGTGTCCAAGACATATGGTTGCAGGTCTGATGACACGATAACAAAATCGACCTGCGACCGAGGGTGTCCTGGTGCCAGGCGCACATATGGACACCCTTATGCTTGAACATGGTGTTCATTATGGACAAACTGTGGTTAGCACAGAAGTCCAATAACTGAACACCACTCGGGTTCAGATCGGTCAGGCCGTTCCTCCCAATCACCCCTTTCAAGGTTTCACTGTCGTTGCCCACATGCGCATTGAAGTCCCCCAGTAGGACAATGGAGTCTCCAAGAGGAGCACCCTCCAACACCCCAGTCAGAGACTCCAAAAAGGGTGGGTACTCTGAAACATCATTTGGTGCATAGGCACAAATGATGGTCAGGACCCATTTCCCAACCTGAAGGCACAGGGAAGCAACCCTTTCGTCCACCGGGGAAAACTCCAATATAGAGGCAGCAAGGTGGGGGGATAAAAGAATACCCACCCCTGCTCATTGCCTCTCACCTGGGGCAACTCCAGAGAAGGCCAAGCTCCAGCCCCTCTCTAGGAGACTGGTTTCAGAACCGGAGCTGTGTGTTGAGGTGAGGCCGACTGTATCTCGCCGTTATCTCTCAACCTCCTGCACCAGCTCAGGCTCCTTTCCCACCAGAGAGGTGACATTCCACGTACCAAAAGCCATTTTAGAAAGCTTGGGATAAGTCCGCCAAGGTCACCGCCTTTTACCGCCACCTGATCCACATAGCACCGGACCCCCATGATCCCTCCTGCAGGTGGTGAGCCCACTGGAGGGCGGACCCATGTAACTCCTTCGGGCTGAGCTTGGCCGGGTCCTATGGGCGGAAACCCGGCCGCCAGATGCTAACCATCGAGCCCCTCCCCCAGGCCTGGATCCAGGGTGGGGCCCCGGTAACCCCATATACCGTGCGGGGTACACTGAATCCTTGCTCTGGTATTTAGTAGTTGGTACAATTATTAATGTAAATATACTTGTGAGTAGCAATGAAGATTACTTTTCATTGCCAGCACACATAAACTTGTAAGGGGGCACCAGTCCCCCCCCAAAAAAAGGTCAGTTTTATTAATAATTCAATATTTGAGCCAGTGATGAATTGGTCTCAAAAACCTGTGAGTTCTTGTCTGCTTTTAATCAAAAAGATGGACATGAACTCAAACAATAACTCCAATATGCCTTTTTAACAGTTTAATAAGAAATTTCAGGATAGATGAAGACATTCAGATGACTTTAAGACAGTGAATTCAACATGTATCATGAACACATTAAACCTTTAATGGATTACTGAGCATACTGTAACTTGTTTTATCAAACATTTGTGGAACCAAAGAAAACCATAGCTTAAATTGGCACTGTAATGGAAAATGAGGAACCATAAAATAGCAATGGTTAAGAAAAAATGGATGCAATTTTATGAAGAAAATGATTAAAGCTAGTTTATAAAAGGGAAAATTTGTATTACTCTGAATAGGAATAAAGATTAATGACAAGATAAATAAATGTATTTGAAATTCTGAAAGGAGTTTGAAGATGTTAGGTTTATAGAACTTCATCATCATCATAGCAGTCTGTCGGGGGCGACAATGACTGTTTCATTTAGGTCTGATCAGATTCCTCCATGCAGCTCGGTAATTCGCCTTCTGCTGCCAGGAACTCCTGACCTTTTTAACCCGGGCGACATCCGAGCCGGTATGAGTTGCTCTCTGACTGACCATTACACAAAGAATATTCTGAAGAATTAAATTTTGATCTGGACAACAGACCTTAAGCACAGCAGATGAAGTCAGATTGTGTCTTGGTCGCAGGCCTTCAGGTACCAACCTTGGTCCAGATAGATGTACGTCGCTGAAGTTGAGAGAAAAGGGCAGGTTCTGCCACAAAACGGTACTGGCACTGCTCCTTCGAATCACAACCGTAGAAGATGGATGCTCATCAGACTGGTAAATGTCTCAGTTTATACACAGAAAAAGGAATTTGACATTTGGCCAGGTTATCAAATTTCAGATAATATTTGTTTATTGTTCAAAGTCCGATCAGAAAATCAAACTTGATTTTAAAAAAACAAAAAAAACAAACACAAATCCATTTCTTCCAATGTCCTATTTAAACCTCAGACATTTAGTTTGGTGTGCTCCTGACTGTTGAAGTGAGAGTGAACACCATGGTGAGATCGAAAGAGCTGTCTGAGGTCTTGAGAAAGAAGATTGTAGCAGCTTATAAGTCTGGTAAAGGATTTAAAAAGATCCCAAAAGAATTTGAAATTGGCCATTCCACTGTCCGGAAAGTAGTCTACAAGTGGAGGACATTCAAAGCAATTGCCAACATGCCCAGGTCTGGCTGTCCAAGCAAGTTCAGTCTCCAAAAACCCTAAAATGTCATCACAGGACCTACAGCAGGCTCTTGCTACTGTTGATGTGAAAGTGCATGCTTCTACAATCAGAAAGAGACCGTACAAGTTTAACTTGCATGGAAGGCGTGCAAGGAGGAAACCTTTGCTCTCTAAGAGAAACATGAAAGCCAGACTGAAGTTTGCCAGAGAGAACGTAGACAAAGACCAGGACTTCTGGAATAATGTTCTTTGGACAGATGAGTCTGAAATTGAATTATTTGGACACCAGAACAGATGACGTGTTTGGCGTAGACCAAATACAGCATTCCAGGAAAAGAACCTCTTACCAACTGTGAAGCATGATGGTGGAATTGTCATGATTTGGGATGCTTTGCTGCAGCAGGATCTGGCCAGCTCACCATTATAGAATCCACCATGAATTCTACCGTGTATCAGAGGGTGCTTGAGGACCACGTGAGATCATCTGTAAAAAAATTAAAGCTGAAGCGGAACTGGACCCTGCAACATGACAATGACCCAAAACATACCAGTAAATCCACCAAGGACTGGCTAAAAACTAAGAAATGGAGAGTCCTGGAATGGCCGAGTCAAAGCCCAGATTTAATCCCATTGAGATGCTGTGGGGTGACTTGAAACGGGCTGTACATGCAAGAAACTCCTCAAACATCTCACAGCTGAAAGAATTCTGCATTGAGGAGTGGGGTAAACTTTCCTCAAACCGATGTCAGAGATTGGTAGATGGCTTCAAGGAGCATCTCACTGAAGTTATTTCAGCCAGAGGGGGTAACACTAGCTATTAGGTGGTAGGGTGTCCTAACTTTTCCTCAGTTAGAATACACATTTTTGTTATCTTTTGTTTAATGAGTAAAGCAAGGTTAATTTTTTTGTTATTTACCTGCAATTAAATCACCTTCTTTTCCAGAGATAAATAAATACAAGATTAGACATCAATTTGTGAATATTTCTTAATAAAGAACTGAATATGTAATGGGAGTGTCCTAATTTTTTCACATGACTGTATATCACAGTATATGAAGAGCATTTATTCAGTAGGTCCCCCAGAATCTGCTATGGCTCCCTGTTCAGCTCCGCTCTGCTCATTCACACATCCCACCCCAGTTCACCCCACATTAATGTACACCGCTGCTCCTCTTTTCTGTGATAGCCACCTCCAAAAAAAAAAAAAAAAAAAAAAAAATCTTAACACACACTGCGTCTGTTCTGGTAAATATGAAAACTATTCAGTGCTGATATGAAAAAATTACAGTAATTCTGTGAAATGTCGGGTGCATTTTACAACCCTGTCCGTTAAAACGGAGGACAAAGAGCAGCAACCACTGAACTATATAGATGGGTGTATTCCAATCAGCCACTCATCTGTGCTGAGTTTAACATGGGGCTACAACATTAAAAGACTTGTAAAAATGCTGGTGACGCTCAACTAATCAGTAGCAGTCCGCATCCCCAGCTTCTAGGCTCATGGTGCATTCATATGACATCAGCGATGGAACGACATGAAACTTGATGCACTGAAGAAATGCACTGTATCTCTTTGTCTCCTTAAAGTTTGGAAAAAGCCATGGAGGGTTTTTGAGGTGTTAATTTATGCTAATGGAACCCCGATTCCCGTATTCCAGAAACTGCTTGATTTTCATGGAGGTAAATTGTAAATTGGCCTTTACTAAATTTACCACAAAAAAATGGAAAATTTAGGAAAAAAATGCCACAGATTTACAAGAAAAAAGTAGAAATTTGATGAAGGTATGCTATCTACTGAAATAACTTGCAAATTTTCATGAATAAATTTGCATATGCTGCGATGGACTGGCAATCTGTCTAGGGTGTACCCTGCCCAAAAGATGCTGGGATAGGCTTCAGCACCCCCGCGACCCGAAAAGGATTAAGCGGTTGAAGGTGAATGAATTTGCATATGGAAATGCAATGCTCCTGCACTGTTTATACAACTGTGTACATACGGGATGGGGGGGTTCATAGTGGTCAAATTTGACCAAATGTGGTTTATTTTTCAACATAATCTCCCCTTTGGTCCACATGCTTCTTCCATTGGTGTTGTAGTGCTTGGATTGCTGCGGTTGAAAAATAAACCGCATTTGGTCAAATTTGACCATTAAAAACTTTTCAGCCTAGGAACTTTTCAACCCCCCCCCCCCCCCCCGTATGTATATTTATTTACTGCTTTTGCCTAACCAATTTGTATCTTATTATTTTATTTATTATTGCTCTGAGTGTTGCTATCCCTTTGCTGCTGCTGCAATTCTGTAATTTCCCCACTGTGGGACTAATAAAGACTTATATGTATTTTAAAAAAATTAAATGATGAGGAAAAATTGCAAATTTGTGAGAGTTCCAATGTGATGAAAAAAAGCAGGGAAAAAAGGATTTATGTGGAAAAAGTAGTGTATTTACAGTATAGATGTAGCATATTAATAAGCAACGTCTCAAAATGACAAGAAAAGCTGCAAATTAATGAAAAAGTTATGAAAAGTTAAGTTGAAATGATGACATTTCAGATTTATTGGAAAAGTCACTTCTCTGAAAAACTTTTTTTTTTTTCCAAGCAAAGTTGACCTGGATTTTTTCTTTAATTTTAGACCAACCCATGTCAAAGATCAGTTGGAAACATGCTCAGCCATTACTTATTTATGAATGAAAAATATAATCTGTTTCCATTAGCTATATTAACAATCTGTCATACACATTTCAGTGCTTCCTATAGAACAAGCCTATACTGACGCAAAATACAGTACATCTCCAATAGTGAAGTAATTGCATATATTTCTCAGTAGCTGTTAATTCTTGGTTAAATATGTTTTTCAAAGGTCACTAGTAAATGTTCTCTTATCTCTTGTAGCTGTATAAAAAGCTAAAATGTAAGAAAATGCTAAGAAGTGGTTTCACATGCAGTGTTTCCCCAAGGTTTACAGCCTTTTTTTTGGGGGGGGGGGGTGGCGGCAGCAGCGTGAAGGTCAACGACAAACTGTTAAAGGAATCATGGTGTGCATAAGTTTCTTTTAATAACAACTAGGGATGCAAGTTAACGATTAATTCATTAATCATTAATTGATTCACCTTATTGATCAATTAACGATTAATTGATAAGCGGTAATTTTCCTGAGAATGCAGATTTCTCTCAGTACAATCTTTAACATAAAGTTATTCATTACAGTTTTTGATATACTGAATAAAACATGAACATCATATTCCTCAATGATTTATTGCACCATTTGCATTTTTTTTTTACTAGACAATGGCACTTTTTGTAGTTTTAACAAATTTTGTGCTGTATAGTGTGTACTATGTGTTGGTACATCTCAGTAAATTATAGATGTCATGATTTTTAATTTATTTTTAAAACCATTACCAATATCATAAAATTTCTTTTTTATTTACATTACAAAAAAATAACTTTCCCGTTCAGATTTACTGGGTTGCACTAGTAGACAGTTTTAACAGGAAAATAAATTGTGAGCTGCTTCATCTGTTGCATGTTAAACATTATCACAGTACCCCGGCAATCCAGGCAAACCCAGTACGATCTGGGCTGCCTCTGTTGTCTGTTACCTCAGTGGTGATTTTAGTCCGTCCTGCTTTCCTGTCTAGTGGTGGGTTAAAGGCAGTGAGGATGGGTTTTTGTGCTCGTGTAATTTGTTACTTTGTCCACCCTGCTGATTTGAAGCAGGTGGTGAATCTTCAAGGTTGTGTGCCATTGGAACTTGTTGTGGCTCTCTGACGTAACCCGGAAGGGCAAGATTTTTTTTCTCTCTGCACAGTGCATGCGCTCTGGAGGGCTTGGTGTCTTCTTCTGCTTTTTCTTTAGTTTAAATGCAGCAGTGGGTGACCGTGTGCGCGCCCGCCTGGACAGCGATACCACTACATTTCATAGAATAATCTCCCATTGAAAAGGACTGCTGAATTATCCATTCATTGACAACTAATTTAACTTAGTCGACTAAATTCTTATTGACAGTTAGTTGAAAGTCAATTAATCATTAACATCCCTAATAACAACAGTTTCTTTTAATCGCAGCAGTCAGTATAAATAAAAAACTGTAAAAAATAAATATTGAACAAAACATCAGAATGTTTGAACGACATGGAACGAAATATCTGAACATTTGTTTATACTAGTGCATTGCCCGTGAAACGCAAGTATTCCTGTCTGAAATGGTCGCCCATTTAGTCTTTACAGGCCCAAATGTAGGCTGTGTTTGAAAGTGGAATACAAAGAGCTGTAGCCTATATGTAGGCAATCACACGTTAGACTTTGACAAATATGAAAATGAGTGAGTGGCACTAAGATTTGTTTGATTGTGTGAATATTAATTACAGAATACCTAATTGTTGAAAACGAATGGGACATCAAATATTAGCGACTGTTTTCAGATCCCTTGTTTGTTTGTCAGCTCACTTGTATAAGACTTTTATGACTTGTATTCATAATCGTGAATCTTGCACTTTGGGAAATGGGGGTTGCTTAGTCACCATTATAATTATTATCCCCTGCTGGTCAAAGCCCAAAGGGGTGGAAGAGCCTTTGGCTGAAGACCGAAGGGGGGTTATGTTGTGGGTCAGCCTGTCTGTCCGCCCGTCCGTCTGTCCCACTTTTGTGAAATCAACTCCTCCTACAGTTTTGGTCCAATTGTTTTGAAACTTGGTACTATGGTTTGATATACACTGTGGCTACATATATTGCAATTTGGCTCTGATCAGACGATTTTTGTGGGAATTGTAGCCCCTGACCTATGACCTCTTGTTTCACATCACTTCATAGACAGTAACTGTCTTGTGAAATCAGCTCCTCACACAGATTTGGTCCACTTGTTTAGAAGCTTGGTTGCTACCATGGTTTGAGATACTCTGATGATGTGCATATTGCAGTTTCACTCTCATTGGATGACCTTGAGGTCAAAGGTCAGACATCAAATTTTCCCATAAATCTAAACACAATAACTACTGAAAGAAATGATATAGGCTTTTCAAATCGATACAGGAGTTGTATCTAATACACATCTTGGACGACTTACACCCTCACCTAACTATGGGTTAACATTGCAGTTGCACTATGGTAAATGCTACATTTATTATAATAATAATAATAATAATAACGGATTAGATTTATATGGCGCTTTACATGTCAAGTGGCATCTCAAAGCGTTCACTATTACTATAAAACGAGCAAAGCTAGGGCCACCAAACCTGCTATACAGGTTCACCTTGGGATCCTGACCTCTGACTATGGGTTTGGGGTCAAAAGGTCAAAGCTCAAGGTTAGCATTCCATTTACACTATCTGTCTATAAATGCAAGGAATCTCTGTGTGTCTTTTCCCCACATCTCTCTCAAACCATTTGTCAGACTGACCTCAGGTTTTATAAGTGCTTTGCTGAGGTTACGAGGATGTGCCTCCCTGAGTATGGAGTTGTGCAGTCAAAATATTTTTTGTGTGCTTTGTATGCTTTATTAATCCCAGAGGCAAATTCAGGGCATCCACCTGGATGGATGAGGCAGCCATGGTATGGCGCCAATCCCTTCACCATTCACACACATTCACACCTAGGGCCACTTTAGAGTCTCCAGTTAACCTAACTTGCATGTTTTTGGCCTGTGGGAGGAAACCGGAGTACCTGGGGTAAAGACTTGTTGTACAGTGAATGCATCATAAAATGACTTCTGTTGTGATCTGGCGCTATATAGAAAAATGAGATTAAATAAAATTAACTTGACAGTGGAGGGGGGGGTGTCTCCCCCACTGTAATAGTAGGGGAAACACTGACGTGCCACACTGACTACTTAACCAATTCAGCATCACTTGGTCTGATTTATCCTGTTCCTGTTAACTGATGTGTCTTTTGTAATCCGACAGGCTTTGGTCTCGTGAAGCTGGACCTCAAGACCAAATCACAAAGCGGAGTGGTGAGAACATTTTTTTTTCTGCTTCTACAATGGTTCATCTTTCTTGCGCTTACTTTTTATAATCCCCATACAGAATAATGACAAATCTTATGCTCCATGCTTCTTTATAATTCTAATAATAAAGCTGCTGTAAATGTGAGCTTGATGGTTTCAGGTTGAGTAGCTGTGTGACCTGCTTGGCTTAGACTACGCTCCCAGAGAAACATGACAGGCCCACAGCTGTGTGTCTGTGGCCTGTCTGTCTCTCTACTCATCCTTTTTCCTAACCCTGCCCTGTCTCCATGCTGCTGCTGCTTCCCCGGACTGCTCGTTGTCTAATGTAGATGGTAAGATTGGTGTCGGAGCCAAGCCGCTCTGCCTATCTATGTGACCGGGATGAAATCATCATGTTCATTCATTTGTTAATTTGTCTGTTTATTTGACCATTCTTTTGCATTTTTGTCTTTGTTTATAGTCATCTTTTCATACTGCATGGAAATAAGTGTTCTGTCACATCATTTTGTCTTTTCCTTCTGATTTATTTTCTTGTCAGAGAATAACTTAAATCATTAAGATAGGGCAGTATTGTTTATTAGTTCTCATGGTCTCACGTTTTGATTCACCTATTAATGATTAGAATGCAAACTGAGTCAGGATGCATCTCAACTACTGGAATTCCATCCGGATTATTTACATTTTTAATGCATATTTCTCATCATTTGCCTCAAGAAATTTCTTGTTATCAACGTACTTTTGTACATAATAAAATGGCAACACAAAAATACAGAATGAAGAATCTAAATTTAAAAAATAATCAAAGTCCTAGGTGTACAGAGGAAGTTTTGAAGAGTTGTGTGTGCTATGCTGGGATCAAGTTTCCAACTACTGGCTTCTTCAGATGATGTCGGGATGGTAACCATGGTAACCTCTTGTATATGGCCATGACATCATCATTGATGTGGATCATAGAACCTGTAACGATAACGGCTATCTCGATTAATTGTACGATAAGAAAACACAAACTTGATAGGCTTCCTGTCCTCAATATATTGCCATTTACATGTGTTTGTTTACATAATCCACCAACATTTCAGCCAGTCACGCTGCTTCTGTCTCTTTCAGCAGCCTCTTTGTGGAGGCGGGGCTAATGCGCACAGCGTGCAGCTGGACAGCAAGAGCAAGTGAAGCAGCCGGCAAGTTTTGGTCTGCTCACACTATGAAGTTTGTCCCAACTGAGCCTAAAACGAGCCTAAAGAGTATGACCACTTTGCACTGGGAAGCCCAGAGATTTGGCTCAAATGGGCATGTTAATTACTCATGTACGAGCACGTTTACCCTACGTACATGTGACATATTCTCGATGCAGTGGTTTGTACTAGGGGAGGGAAAAAAAATCGTTGCATCATAGTATCATGATTGATTCAGAAACACAGTATAGTTAAGATTTATTATTAAATGTTTCAAACACAAACTAACCTAATATTTAGGTACCAGAGAAATGAAAACCAATTGACTTTTCAGTCCACTAGATGGTGCCAGATATTCATTCTCTTGTTTGGTCAGCACAGCAAAGGCGTGACTGCTGGGATCTATCAGTAAAGTACATCTATGTGCATCTATCCATCTGTCTAGGGAGTGGAGCAAGACAAAGATCGGGATGGGAAATTGCAATATGATTTGGCAATACGCAGCGCAACACATGTGGCCCAAGTACTGTATCGTGCGCCCGCTGGTGATTCAAACCCCAAGTTCATAGTGTCAATCATTTTATAGTGTAGTGGGTGTGGGAGTGTACCCTATCACCCAAAAAATGGCTGAAAATAAACTGTAAGATCCATAATGTTCAAAATGTTCACTCACTCCCTACCTCCCTACTACCTATCTATCTATAAATGCAAGGAATCTCTGTCTGTCTGTTCCTCGCATATCTCTCAAACCATTCGTCAGACTGACCTCAGATTTTATAAGTGCTTTGCTGAGGTTATGAGGGTGTGCATCCCCAAATTTCAGCCTCCCCGGATATGTGGAAGTTTAGGAAAGGAAATCTTTAACAAACATCCATAGGGGAGCTATTAATTGAACACAGTGGTGGAAAAGGTATAACCGCTGGGAGTTGGGGGCTGAAATTAACAGGGCAGGCTCTGGACACTGGTGGGATAAAATGATAAAAAATTTGGGCCCAATCCGAGCTCTGGAAGCAGGTCTTCCTTAGAAGACCTTATAAAGAGTTGTGCAGCACTCCTGACCTCAGACTCCTTATAAGGAGTTCTTATAAGGACTTCTGAACAACACCTTATAAGGAGTTGTGACCGGGCACTGCACTAGTATAGTGAATTCAAATGTAGTGGATTATACAGTGGGGAAAAAAGTATTTAGTCAGCCACCAATTGTGCAAGTTCTCCCACTTAAAAGATGAGAGAGGTCTCCAATTTTCATCATAGGTATACCTCAACTATGAGAGACAAAATGAGGGGAAAAAAATCCAGAAAATCACATTGAAGGATTTTTAATGAATTAATTGGTAAATTCCTTGGTAAAATAAGTATTTGGTCACTTACAAACAAGCAAGATTTCTGGCTCTCACAGACCTGTAACTTCTTCTTTAAGAGGCTCCTCTGTCCTCCACTCATTACCTGTATTAATGGCACCTGTTTGAACTCATTATCAGTATAAAAGACACCTGTCCACAACCTCAAACAGTCAGACTCCAAACTTCACTATGGCCAAGACCAAAGAGCTGTCAAAGGACACCAGAAACAAAATTGTAGACCTGCACCAGGCTGGGAAGACTGAATCTGCAATAGGTAAGCAGCTTGGTGTGAAGAAATCAACTGTGGGAGCAATTATTAGAAAATGGAAGACATACAAGACCACTGATAATCTCCCTCCATCTGGGGCTCCACGCAAGATCTCACCCTGTGGGGTCAAAATGATCACGAGAACTGTGAGCAAAAATCCCAGAACCACACGGGGGGACCTAGTGAATGACCTGCAGAGAGCTGGGACCAAAGTAACAAAGTCTACATCAGTAACACACTACGCCGCCAGGGACTCAAATCCTGCAATGCCAGACGTGTCCCCCCTGCTTAAGCCAGTACATGTCCAGGCCCGTCTGAAGTTTGCTGGAGAGCATTTGGATGATCCAGAAGAGGATTGGGAGAATGTCATATGGTCAGATGAAACCAAAATAGAACTTTTTGGTAAAAACTCAACTTGTCGTGTTTAGAGGAGAAAGAACACCATACCTACTGTGAAGCATGGGGGTGAAAACATTATACTTTGGGGCTGTTTTTCTGCAAAGGGACCAGGACGACTGATCCGTGTAAAGGAAAGAATGAATGGGGCCATGTATTGTGAGATTTTGAGTGAAAACCTCCTTCCATCAGCAAGGGCATTGAAGATGAAACATGGCTGAGTCTTTCAGCATGACAATGATCCCAAACACACTGCCTGGGCAATGAAGGAATGGCTTCGTAAGAAGCATTTCAAGGTCCTGGAGTGGCCTAGCCAGTCTCCAGATCTCAACCCCATAGAAAATCTTTGGAGGGAGTTGAAAGTCCGTGTTGCCCAGCGACAGCCCCAAAACATCACTGCTCTAGAGGAGATCTGCATGGAGGAATGGGCCAAAATACCAGCAACAGTGTGTAAAAACCTTGTGAAGACTTACAGAAAACGTTTGACCTCTGTCATTGCCAGCAAAGGGTATATAACAAAGTATTGAGATAAACTTTTGTTATTGACCAAATGCTTATTTTACCGAGGAATTTACCAATTAATTCATTAAAAATCCTTCAATGTGATTTTATGGATTTTTTTTTTTCTTATTTTGTCTCTTATAGTTGAGGTATACCTATGATGAAAATTGGAGACCTCTCTCATCTTTTAAGTGGGAGAACTTGCCCAATTGGTGGCTGACTAAATACTTTTTTACCCCACTGTAACTCACTATGACAATAAAATATAATTAAGCAGTTGCAGTGAAAACTGTCAGTATAACCTGAAAATGCATTAAAAACATAACCATCCCACTCAGTTTTTCCAAGTGGGAAGCAAACTGGTCAAACATGCAGAGCCCTCCATTTCCCCACAGTCTGGTAGAAAGGAGCGTTTGATCAACAGTGCAGATGTAAACATGATGGTGCTAAAGAACACACATTCACACATGGCAGTATAGCCAAGAGAGGCAACCATTTATTTATTCAGGTCATTTGTAAATATTTGTTCCAAATTTTAATTCCAGTGTTAAATATTTTAATAAATAAAAATTCAGTGTCCTTTGAAAATTGTATCACTATATCCTAGGTATAAAATGACTTTCATGACATCAACAATATTATTGTGATAATTTAAATCATTCACATCATCCGTTCCCAACCACTTTATTCATTTCAGTCTAAAGCAATTCGGGAGTTAATGCACCCCCTCCAAGCACATTAGTTTTTAATGGGCATTTATGAGTTTAGTGTTTGGAATGCATTTCCATCCAGGATTTCTTGTGTATGTCCTTAATGTGCATTAATACTGTAGGATGGAAACTTTTCCCCCCAGCATCTGACATTTCCATCAGTCAGAATCGGATAATATTGAACTCTGTATTTAGGAAGTGCTTCTGCAGTGTGTTCAAAAAATTATGGCTTGAAGATGAATGACTTTCAGAAATCAATTTAACAACAACAAAACAACCAAGAAAAAGTGAAATCACCTGTACTTTGGTCTTTGGCCATAAACACTGCCAGTCAGTTGTTTTGTTCTGTTTTGTTTTGGGGTTTTTTTTCTTTTTGCTTAGTTGGCCCCTCTGGGCATTATTGTGGTGTTATGTTATCACAAACTTTTACTGTCATTCTAACACAAAAATGTCTCATTCTAAATATGTTATTAAATTTTAACTTGGGTTAGAAAATATAATTGGGACAAATGTCATTCAAAAGATTAACAAACTGTTTCTCAGCATTCTCATAAAGGAATGTGAAATAATCTGGAAATGGATGCAAAGCCCATCTTGTGAGGAGGAATTAATCCAATTTAAAATAAAAATGAAGTGTTGTCATCAGTTGACAATTTTCTTTCATTCTGCCTCACTTAATTATGCTAAATGATTAATTTTGTGGTGAGTTGATTACAAATCTTTGATAATGTTAGCAGTATGCTACCTGTTCATTCCAGGCCAAAAATATGTCACCATTACTTGATGTGTAACTTCATACTTTATGTATCAACATGTCCCCCCAGAATGTTGATCCCACTGGCTTTACACAGGTCAATGTTAGTCATTGTTCATGTTACTAAATCATTTCTCGAGAATGTGACATTGAACAGGAAACGCTGGTGTCAGATTTGGCACGTTCGTGGTTCCTCAGGGGATGATCTGTAATGTATTTGATCCTACTGAAACTGTTCATTAATGTCCATTGTTGGTTGTATGTTTTTGCTTTTATGCAGTATATTATATAGAGTTTCTGGTTAAAACATGAAACTTTTCCTCCTTCAAGCAGTGATAAATACATATTTTAGTTGGGCATCACATTAAAGGTATGCATACAGCCGTGGACAAAATTGTTGTTACCCCTCTGTTAATGAAAGAAAAACCCACAATGGTCACAGAAGTAACTTGAATCTGACAAAAGTGGTAATAAATAAAAATTCTATGAAAATTAACCAATGAAAATCAGACGATGCTTTTGAATTGTGGTTCAACAGAATTATTTTTAAAAACAAACTCATGAAATAGGCCTGGAAAAAAATGATGGTACCCTTAACTTAATATTTTGTTGCACAACCTTTTGAGGCAATCACTGCAATCGAATGATTTCTGTAAGTGTCAATGAGACTTCTGCACCTCTCAGCAGGTATTTTGGCCCACTCCTCATGAGCAAACTGCTCCAGTTGTCTCAGGTTTGAAGGGTGCCTTCTCCAGATGGCATGTTTCAGCTCCTTCCATAGATGTTCAATAGGATTTAGACCAGGGCTCATAGAAGGCCACTTTAGAATAGTCCAATGTTTGGGTCTTAGCCATTCTTGGTTGTTTTTAGCTGTGTGTTTTGGGTCATTATCCTGTTGCAAGACCCATGACCTGCGACTGAGACCAAGCTGTCTGACACTGGGCAGCACATTTCTCTCTAGAATACCTTGATAGTCTTGAGATTTCATTGTACCCTGCACAGATTCGAGACACCCTGTGCCAGATGCAGCAAAGTGGCCCCAGAACATAACAGAACCTCCTCCATGTTTCACAGTAGGGACAGTGTTCTTTTCTTGGTATGCTTCATTTTTGCATCTGTGAACATAGAGCTGATATGCATTGCCAGAAAGTTGCAGTTTTGTCTCGTCTGTCCATAGGACATTCTCCCAGAAGCTTTGTGGCTTGTTAACATGCAGTTTGGCAAATTCCAGTCTGGCTTTTTTATGATTTGTTTTCAACAGTGGTGTCCTCCTTGGTCGTCTCCCATGAAGTCCACTTTGGATCAAATAACGATTGATGGTGCGATCTGACACTGATGTACCTTGACCTTGGAGTTCACCATGAATGTGTTTAGAGGTTGTTCTGGGCTCTTTTGTTACCGTTCGTATTATCCGTCTCCTCCTGTGGCCACGTCCAGGGAGGTTGGCTACAGTCCCGTGGATCTTAAATTTCTGAATAATATGTGCAACTGTAGTCAGGAACATCAAGCTGCTTGGAGATGGTCTTATAGTCTTTACCTTTAACATGCTTGTCTATAATTTTCTTTCTAATCTCCTGAGACAACTCTCTCCTTTGCTTCCTCTGGTCCACGTTTAGTGTGGTGCAGACCATGTCACCAAACAGCACAGTGACTACTTGTCACCCTTTAAATAGGCCGACTGACTGATTACAAGTTTGTAGACACCTGTGATGTTGATTAGAGGACACATCTTGGTTAAACATGTCCCTATGGTCACATTATTTTCAATCTTTTCTAGGAGTACCATCATTTTTGTCCAGGCCTGTTTCATGAGTTTGTTTTTTTAAAGTAATTCTGTTGAACCACAATTCAAAAGCATTGTCTGATTTTCACTGGTTAATTTTCATAGAATTTGTATTTATTACCACTTTTGTAAGATTCAAGTTGTTTCTGTGACCATTATGGGTTTTTCTTTCATTAACAGAGGGGTACCAACAATTTTGTCCATGTGTGTATGTTGCTTCTATGGCCTTCATAAAAGCATTACTGTATTTATTACTTTATTACATAGTTCCATTAACATTTGTTTTATTAGTGTCCCATGATTTCCAAATAAAGTTAAGGGAGTGATTGGGTGTTGGAAATTGATAAACTGAAATACTGCAATACTGTGTTGCAACAATCTTTTATCATTTCCAGTATTATGACACATTATTTAAAAAAATGAGTAATTTTGCCAATAGTGCATGCCTGTAGAAAGCAAGTATTCCTGTCTGAAACAGGTAGGCCAGTCAGGCTTTACAGGCCCAAATGTAGGCTGTGTTTGAAAGTGGAATACAGAGAGGTGTAGCCTATATGTAGGCAATCACACGTGTTAGACTTTGACAAATATGAAAGGGACTGGATACTAAGATTTATTTGGTTGTGTGAATATTAATTACAGAATAATGAAAATGACTGGAACATCCAATATTAGCCACTGTTTAAGAACCGCTTGTTTATTTTTTGTTAGATCACTTATTTGTGTGATCTTTTATGACTTATATTCATAATAGTGTATCTTGCACTGTTATGCTGAGGAATGGGAGTTGTTCAGTCACCATTATAATTTAGTTTATACTTGTGCATGCTTGTAGAAATCAAGTGTTCTTGTCTGAAAACAGGTACGCCAGTTAGGCTTTACACACCCAAATGTAGGCTGGTGTTTGAAAGTGGAATACAGAGGTGTAGCCTATATGTAGGCAATCACACATTAGACTTTGACAAATATAAAAAGGACTGAACACCAATACTTATTTGACTAGTGCCTACCAGTGCATGCCCGTAGAAAGCAGGTGCACACAAGGGTGTAAGCCAGCACATCAGTACTCATTCAGTGATGCCAGCCTTTGATCTTTGATGATGTCATAGCAATTCCTATGATCGTGAGTGATGCCTGCCTTTGATCTTTGATGTCATAGCGAGTTATATGATTGCGTGATGCAGTCCAAGGACGGATGATATTTTCACACAGTCGTTATGCATGGGAACATCATAGGACATCATGCAGACATCATAGGAACATCATAGGCGGTCCTATGATCTTTGGTCGTGACACACTGATAGACACAGAGATTTCTTGAATTTAAAGAGTGATTGATTGTGTGAATATTTATAGAATTACTGAAAATGAGTGGGACATCCAGTATTGGCAAATGTTTAAGAACCCTTGTTTATTTGTCAGACTTATTTGTGTGATCTTTTATGAGTTATATACACAAGTGTTGTATCTTGCACTTTGGGGAATGGGAGTTGCTCAGTCACCATTATAATTGTTTTAGTTTATATGTGTAGTTTATAGTCTATGGTCAATAAACTCATGCAGTACTATAACAGGACATGTTTATAAATATTTGAGACCCATTGTAGTGCATCCTTTTATATTTTAGCAATATAAGTACAAAACACCCAACATTATTATATTCAGAAGACTGACCCATTTGCCTGCAACTGCTGCATCAGTGTTGCCCATTTGTCAGTAAATAAAAAATGATTTATTTTGTTATTTGGGCATTTTTTGTTACGGTCGTTGTTTACTCAAAGCGTGTGCATATGATATGCAATTGATCTGGCCATCCTGCTCCACAATCATGGTGGTATTCTTAACATTTAATTTTTAGATAGCTGTGCACTGAGAGGAGTGCCATGTTGAACCCACGGTGCCGCAAAGGACAGTGATGACACGGGTGAAGCAGCAGCCGAGACTCTTGGCTCCCTGAGAAGGACTGCGATAAGCCGGTCCGGCTGCCCCCCCCCCCCATGTTCACAACATATTGATGGCCGAAACACAAAACCTATCTGAAAATTGCACTTTTTTGAGAAAACTAAAAAACTTTTCTTTCCTTGCAGAATGCTATGCTATTTTTTTTCATCACTCTAAATTTAAGAAATCTCTGTATCTGTGTGTCATGATCATAGGACATCCTATGATGTTCCTATGAAGTCGGCGATCAATGGACCGTCTACATGATGTCTATATGGCATCACATAAACCGTAGTCTATATGATGTCAGATAAACCATAAGGCTGCTGTTAATATGATCTCAGTAGGACTTGCTAAAAGACATACACATAGACACAGGTAAGCAATATAACACAGAACAGTAACAAGCAGGGGCAAACAGATGGCAGGGCATGGTTACAGAAAACGGCATAGCCGGGGCTGCACAGATAATCACACACAGGGGACCATTGGCAAGCAAGACCAAGGCAATAATAATGATGATCACGATAATAAACATGGGCTGGGGCCCATGCCCCGGAGACCAGGAATATCATCACTCTATATAATTAAAGAAGTCAGTCTGTCACGAAGTCATGGGGAGACAAGAGCAAGGCAATAATGAGAATGATGATAATAATAATGCTGATAAAACTTAAATGAAGAGGAAGACCAATGAAATAAATATGCAAGACAGAATCATTCTATAAATTTAAGAAATCTCTGTCGGTTTGTGTGTGTGTCTGTGTGTCACGATCATAGGACATCAGAGGACGGCCTATGATGTCTACATGATGTCCTGTGATAGCCAACATAAGACTCGCCTGGCTACCTATGATGCCATATAGACAATAGGACTGCCTACCTATGATGTAGGCATGATGTCCTGTGATGCCTGCCTTGATGTCTTTATGATGTCATATAGACCATCACTCACCAAAGAAGAGATACTTATCACCCGATTACGAATAGGACACAGCACTTTTAAACCACACCCATTCGAAGCAGTAAATCTGGAAATCTTACTCATCACCCGATTAACAAGAGGACACACTACATTAAACCACACCCAGTCGAAGCAGTACATTTGACCAACAAAACGGACATTGCAATGGCTCAAGATACATCATTGAGCAAATACAGCCTCACCTGTTGGTTGCAACATCTGTGATTGGTGTCAATGCTGGACACATTCTCCTGATTCCACGAATCACACTCACACCATCTGACAACATGTTTCCATTCACCTTGCGACATGCTTTGCCATGACTGTGAATAAGTCACAGGGCCAGTCTTTACAGCGCGTTGGGGTTTTCTGCACAAGACATTTCTTCAGCCATGGCCAATTCTACGTTGCTGCGGGCAGAGTTGGCAGATCAAGCAGTCTTCGTATTCTTGCTCAAGATGAAGAAACTAAGCAAAAGCATCGCTTTCTGAGCAATGTTGTTTTTAAAGCGGTGCTGACAGTAAAAATGTGTAAGCTTGAAGAATGGCAGTCTACACTACAAATGTGTAAATGCCAAGCAAAGCACTCATTTTCTGCAGGTGCTCTGGTTTCTTGGTTTCTACGGGCATGCACGGGTCTTCCTGAACAGGGTCGAAAGTCTCTTTTTGCTCAGATCGATTTTCGTGATCCTGTCCATGAACTGGAATTACGATGCACCTATCCCTCAACCAGTGGTCTGAACGAAGAAGGAGAAGACCCACCAGATGGAGCGCAATAGAATGAGAGTTGCTGCACATCAGAAAAGATGCAGTGAAGATGAAACACCTCAGGTTCGAGCAGTACACCGCAGGCATGACTGTGAACAACACAGCTGTCTGGGACAGGAGGAGACCCTTCAGCAGTGGGCATGCAGAAATACTTGCATAGATTTGGTTTCTACGGGCATGGATGGGTATGCACGGGTATGTACTAGTCAGAATAATTTTTTGTCACAATAAAGAGCAGGACTGTCTTACAGACAGATATGAGCAGCCTTCCTTGTTGCATCACCCAAAGTGAGATCCGCAAATCAGAAAATCCTGCAGATGGGAGGTTTTTCATTTCAGTCATCGATATGCCGAATTATCCTTTAGAGCTATGCAGCAGCCAGGACTCATGGTGTGCTGTTTAAAGGGAAAAAAGAATTTGCAGCATCCAGTAAATGTGCTTTTACTGTGTGCCTGCTTGTCTCACTTTCAGCCCCCTGCCCCGAAAATTTTGAAGTTGTTCATTCGGAGCCAACAAAATTACGATCCAGTGATAAAGGGAATAATTGAACAGGTTTCTAACTTGGAGCTACCCTTTCATGGCATATTTGCAGAATTTGTTCCTAGGAAAAACCATACAGAGCTCTGCTCAGCTGCTGCCTGCAGCGAATACACACACACAGAGCTACAGCAACTTTATGGTATAAAGTTGAGCAACTCCATACTCGGGGATACACACCCTTACCTCAGCAAAGAAGCAGTTATTGATGTGGTGACTGACAGGTTGTGATGCTGCATATTATCCAGTCAGTATGGCTGTGATGCGGCGTATTATACAATGAGCACAGTCAATCCGAAACCCTGCCCATACTTCTTGAAACCAGGACATGAAGACACAGAGTGGTGGCTAAACTTTTATTGATAAAAATTACATGTTTCGACTGAGTGACTCCATATTTGGGGATGCACACCCTCGTAACCTCAGGAAAGCATGTTTAAAATCTTAGATCTGTCTGACGAAGGGTTTGAGAGGTATGTGAGGAACACACACACACAGACAGATTTTTTGTATTTATAGATGGACGCATACTCAGTTTTTTGGGGTACCAGTGAAATAAAAACCAGTTGACTATTTGCTCCACTAGAGGGTGCTGTGTGCTTGCTGTCTGAAGCCAGCACAGACGAGAAGTAACTCCTGAGATCTAACTGGAAGTTGGACAAGACAAATATGGGGATAAGATATAGCATTTTATCAGGATATCATTTTTGCAACCCATCTAGTAATTCCCACCCCAGTAGGACTGATGTTTCACAGCTCTTATCTTGTTTTGCTATTGTGGACTTTTCATGATCGTTTTGAAAAAGTTGCTAAAAGAATAGTGCTGCACTATAAATGTTCCGATGAAGAGGTCTTGTTGCACACAGAAGTCTTTTGATGCTTCTGAAGTCTGCAGTGATGACGTCTCACCGTCACCTTGCTATCAGTTGATCGTTGTTATAGCTCTGTGGTTTCCCACTTGACAGCTAACATTAGAAAAATGTGTGTTCAGAAGTCACGAGAACGACACAACTTGAGTGTGCAGCCCGGTTGTTCAGACAAGTCTGTGCCTCTAAGCATTTCTGCTGGGGCTTAAAGCTGGAGTAGATGGCACTGTTCTTTCCCTGTCCTAAGCTACTCCCCATCAAAAGGTCATGTCCACAGCAAAACCCTTGTTACTTACATATGGAGATGACCAAACAGACTGTTTTACATAAATGTAATGTAAAATGAAATGAAAAGACTACCTGAATATAAGTTCTTTTTTTATTGTGCACTAAGCATTGCTACACATTTGTCCTTGACTTGTCCATCTAATGTGTTCTTGGTGTCTTGCATGGATTCATATCTAGCACTAATTGGCTGTGCCTTCATTGTTTAATTTCTGTTTTTGTAAATGTCTGTTTTTAGCAATGTTTTTATACATGATCATATGAAGTACTGCACAGAAAGATATTTTCATTACAATGTAAAATGAAATTAAAACTGAAGTCCATTCTTTACCCTTAACATTTTTCTGTGCAGGAGTTTAACACATCTGGGTCCAGTAACACAGACACCGGGAAGGCCTCAGGGAGCCTGGAGACCAAATACAAGATGAAGGAGCTTGGCCTGAGCGTCAACCAGAAGTGGAACACGGATAACACGCTGGGCACTGAAGTCACTGTGGAGGACCAGGTGTGTGTGTGCCTGTGTGTTTCAAAACTGATCAGATTTCATTGTGCAAGTCCCTCACTGACGTAAGTGTTTACTTTACCCACAGCTTGCTCAGGGACTGAAGGTTGGCTTGGATACATCTTTTGTTCCAAACACAGGGTGAGACGACATTTGTTTGAGACAGTCATACTCTGGATTATGTAGTAAGCACAAAGTCTGGGTCGGGCATGGTTGAATGGTCTGTCTGTTGTTATTAATTAGCTTCTCTTTGAACATGTGCTAATACGGCTAATAGGACTGGGAATCATGAGGGACCTTGCGATTCGATTTGGATCACAATACTTGGGTCACTATTCGATCCTGTCACAATATTGAGATAATTGAGTATCACAGTCCCATATATTTAAATTTTTTTCACCTTATTCAACCTCATGTTCCAAAGTAAAACTGTTGACATCTCTTTCATATAGTATGTGGAGAGAGGAATAACCAGGTCGAGCGTTCAGAGCAGATGAACTTTATTCACTCTCTCACATCTCCCAGAATCAGAAAACATCAACCTCATGTAGCAGGGACTCTCTTTTATATCACAACTCATTACAATTCATTCCCGCATGACAATTCCTTTTGTCCCCCAGCCCTTTAACCCCCATGCTCTTCCGTCAGAGGAAATTACTGCATCTCCATGTCTTTCAGTCTGAGATGAATACCACAGCATGGGTCCCCCATAAGTAAAGTATTCTCGGGGCTTCATTTTCAGGGGAGACACATCTCTGCACACAGGGAGTGTGGTGGACTGTTGTTTGGAATAGACTCCCACTCCAGCTACGTTTATCTGACTCTGTGGACTCTTAAAAAGCAGCTGAAAACTTTTTTGTTTAAGGAGGCTTTCCGTTGAGTTTCAGCTGCTTTTAAGTCTGATATTTTTAAATTATTTTAATCTTGTTTTAACTTGTTTTTGTATTTTTAAAATTATTTTTATCTATCAACTTCCTTTTATTCCACTTTATTGTACAGCACTTTGTGACTGTATATGATCTGTGCTGGCAAAATGAATCTGAATGCGCACCGGGTAATTACGAGCTACAAGCAGGAGAAGTCATAAATCATAACTCTTCCTTTGTTTGTTGGTGGCAAGTCTCGGGAAATCCTCCGTCACTGCCTGGTATCATTGTAAAGCTTGGAACTCCTACTTTCTAAAAATACACGTTGTTGCGGAAGGCGTCACTCAGGACCGATCGAACGCGAATTTTCAAACCAGCCAAAATATAAACAAAAGCGGCTTGTTGCTGGTCCATTTTTGCACAATTCCTACAAATTAAATATATTTTGAAGGTCTTTCAGTACAGAATATGAAAATAACGTCACCTCAGTTTTGAAAATTTCCTCATTGCCACTCATTTTGCCAGCACGGGTCACATATGTCTCTGAAAAGAACTTCATAAATTAACTTTATTTACTTTGCAATCAGAGAAGAAGCTTCATGCCTCTGTGTGTCTTCAACATAGCTGTTGCTAATTCTGCTCCGAGACGTGTGTGGCCCGTCCTGAGTGTTTTTTCTTTTTTTCATGCAGCGCTTCTTGTAGGTTGTGTGTCATGTCAAGGTCTTTCCTTCCATCTTTGTTATAAAATCCAAAAAAGGCCCGACATTTGCGCTAACTTTGAACTAACTGCTTCTAACTTTCAAAGCTGGCTGCCGAGACAAGCTATGACATCACTTGACTGAGTGCTTGCTTTGCACCATCTAGTGGACTGAAAACACCATTGATTAACTGATAACTCAAAAGTATGTGTGCAAATTTTTTTTAAATAAAAGATTGATCCATACGTTTATGGATCAGTGCATTGTCGCCAGTGCCAAGTATTGCGATCCATCACTGAATCGATCTTTCTTCCTCTTTCTTGTCAATTTAAAAGATAATTTTCCATGTAATTATAGCTGTAGGTTGTTGTTTAATAAAAGAGTGATATTTAGTTTTTGTAAAACAGCTGAGTGGACTACGGACTGTGCACGTCACCAAATACAGTTACGGCAGTTTCCCCGTCACTGCTCACCTCCTGTTTTCTGACTGATGAAAGAAGCATCGAAAGAGGAGAAAAACAACAGAAATGTATTTTGAGAGCTGCAGCTGATCAAGAGGACTTCCACCTGGGCGCTCTTTGAAAACGATGATGTAACTTACGTGAGTCAGTTTGTAGTCTTTCAGTTTACGTATTTTCACAACCTTATACTTTTAACAGTTAGACGACAACCTACAACTTTAATTACATGGAAAATTATCATTTAAATTGACAGACATCATATGTGTAATTCATGGCAAAGTTTAGTCGAGATCAAACGATAATTTCTCTCTTGCCATTCACTTCAGTGGAGATTTTTTCCAAAGTAAGGTCCCATATGCAGAAGTAGAGGCCGTGACTTAGATTCTCCATAGGCTTGTGCTTACTAGAACTTGAGAAAAATGTGATCTGACCTACATCAAAGTCCCAAGTATAGACAAACATAATGTGCTTAACCTAATACCACACAAACAATTATTTCATGTCTTTATTGGACACATCCATTAAACATTCACAGTGCTGATGGAAAAAGTAAGTGAACACTTAGGCTACTGACTTCAACAAAGGCCAGGAGTTAGCAAATCTGGAGTCCAAGCAATGAAACAAGAGTAGTGATGTGTAGAGCTACTTTGACTTGTAAAAAAAAAAAACAAAAAAAAAAACTCAAACTTTTTAAGTATGCCATTCACAAGAAGCATCTGCTGATGTGAACCATGCTTCACAAAAAGAGCTCTCCGAAGACCTACGATCAAAATTTGCATAAAACTGCAAAGGGTTACAATGTAATCTCCAAGACTTTATTCACCAGTCTATACATCACTCTGTAAATTCACAAAATCTCTGGGTGTCTGTCACGTTTGTAGGACATCATAGGATGGCTTATGATGTCTGCCTGATATCCTATGATGATCCTGTGGTCTCAGGCATCATAGGACTCGTGATGAGTCATAAAGATATGATGTGTATATGACAGCACATAGACAGAGCACATCATAGGATGGCACACATCATATATACACATATCATAGGACGGCGTATGAGTCATAAAGATATGATGTCTATATGACAGCACATATGCCTGATGTCCTATGATGATCCTATGATCTCAGGCATCATAAGACTCGCGATGAGTCATAAAGATATGATGTCTATATGACTACACATGGACAGTGTCCTATAGATAGAGCTAGACAAATGTGTCTTTATGTCATATAGACCATCACTCATGATGCCTAGACTAATGTGTCTCTATGATGTCATATGGCTCAAAATTGGCAAGGTGAATAAGTCACAGGGCCAGTCTGTACAGTGCGTTTGTGTTTTCTGCACAACAGATTTCTGCAGCCATGGCCAATTCTATGTTGTCCCGAGCAGAGTTGCCAGATCAAGCAGTCTTCGTATTGTTGCTCAAGATGAAGAAACTAAACAAAAGTGTCGCTTTCTGAGCAATGTCATTTTTAAAGAGGTGCTGACACAGTTCACATGTGTAACCTTGAAGAATGGCAGTCTACACTACAAATGTGTAAAATGCCAAGCAAAGCGCTGATTTTCTTCGGGTGCTCCAGTTTCTTGGTTTCTGCGAGCATGCACGGGGCTTCCTGAACAGGGTCAAAAGCCACTTTTTGCTCAGATCTATTTTCATGATCCTGCCCATGAACAGGAATTACGACGCACCTATCCCTCAACCAGTGGTCTGAACGAAGAAGAAGAAGGAGACCCACCAGATGGAGAGCAATAGAATGAGGAGAACTGCTGCACGTCAGAAAAGATGCCGTGAAGATGAAACACCTCAGGTTTGAGCAGTACGCCGCAGGCATAACTTGTGAACAACACAGCCGTCTGAGACAGGAGGAGACCCGTCAGCAATGGGCATGCAGAAATACTTGCTTGTACTTGATTTCTACTGGCATGGACGGGTATGCACGGGTATGTACTAGTTGTCTACAAGTGGAGATGATTTAGTGCTAGGGGTGGGGGAAGCAATAGTTTTTAGATGCATTGAACTGTCATATCTGGAAAATTCTGAACTGATGCACAGATGTCAAAGGATCTATTTAAATCCTCTGATTTAAATAGATCCTTTCCTTTTCAGACAACTGAAAAGGACAGTCCCTCCAGGATTTCCCGGGATGTTTCTATGATTGTTGCGGCCCCAAAAGCCTGAAATTGCGGGAGCTTTTTGAAAAAGTTGCAGTGTTTTGAGAGGTTTTTTTGCACTAAAAGTTGTAGCAAGAATTACAAACTTTAAAGCAGATGCTTTTTTCCATAGTTTACTGCAATGATATTCTATATAACACCACAAGAAAAGCACAGGATTGTCAAAAATTTCCTATTAAACAATGATTTGTAAATTAAGCAGAAACTTCTACTATACAGAAACTTTTTTGTGCAACAGCAAATACAGACTTTAACACAAATAAGTGAGAATGAAGTAGCTACTCATAAAGTGGTCATAAAAATGACCAACACTGTAGGCTACTCTTGCTAAGAACTTTAATAAAAAGGATGAAAAAATAATTATCCATCATAACAGTTAAATTGCATCGAATGCATGTTGGAGTATAGATTTGGAAATTATGGCAGCAGCTTCATTTGAAAACTTCCTAACTGCCGCGGTCCCCAACTACTCTGTACTAAGCGCAGAGAAAAAAGAAATTATTCTGTTGCTCTGTATTGTCTACCGAAGTCTGTGTTTTTCTGGAAAAAAAAATTACTTGATATTCTCTCTTTCTGTGCCTGACTTCTACCTGTCTGTCTGTCTGTCTATCTGCTGCGTGTCTTGACACACACCTGTCTCATCAAATAATCATCTTTCCTTTACCGGGAGAAGAGGCTTTGCCAGGGATGCACGTTGGTCCATGTCTGACTGGAGATTCACAGCTCTAAAGCTCATTGACAAGATGTAGTAATGATTTTACCTCTAAAGATGTATAAAATGTTACAACACTGGCTGTAGTGTTAGATTTGCTCGTTTGTTTGTGGTTTTACGGCATCTCTCCTCACATGCGCTCCTGTGACGGGGTGGTTTTCAGGCAGGCGGACTTTTTTCAACACAAACCCGGCGCTTCTGAACTGAAACAGTTCTGTGAGAAAGAATGGTCCGAAATTCCTCCTTAACGTTGTGTAGGTCTGATCAGCAGCAACCAGAAGCTGACGCTACTATCCATGATCACACCAAGGCTTTTGACTTGGATGAAAAGGAACGATTGTCATCAGTATTTTGACTGAAACTGTCACTTTTAGATGGTGATATGAAGCAAATGAGGAGAACCTGTTTTATTAATGTTACCACTGCTTCACCGACTCCATTGTCGTTTAACTAACAAATTAATTAGTGGAAGACCAAGACTTTCTTTGATTGTGGTCCTAAAATAATAAAATGGCACATGTTCAAGGTAATGATGGAAGGAACCTAGAATGACTTTGTGGCTGATTAATCTGCCATTTTATGGTGGTTTTGGTCTTTTCTTTCCAGGAAGAAGAGTGGTAAGCTGAAGACTGGTTACAAGCGTGACTATATGAACCTGGGCTGTGACGTGGACTTCGAGGGTCCCATTATCCAAGCTTCTGCTGTGTTGGGCTACGAGGGCTGGCTGGCTGGCTACCAGATGTCCTTTGATACAGCCAAATCGAAACTGACCCAGAACAACTTTGCTCTCGGATACAAGGCCGGGGACTTCCAGCTGCACACCAATGTGTGAGTGATTTTTACTCATCGGTTTCAGCTTACTTGAGACGCTGATATACCTGATGTAGTTCATATATTAGGACTTTGGAGTTAATTTTATTACGTTTGGCACAAATGTTTTTTTTTCCTTTCAGGATCATAAGTCTAATAAAGGGTGCAATAGTAAATGTTCTGGAAATTAATCTCCTTGATGTGGTCCTAAATAAAATCCAACAACATACAGTACACAAAAGTGACTCTACATTTATCTCTCAGTAATGACGGGACAGAGTTTGGTGGGTCCATCTATCAGAAGGTGAATGACGAGCTGGAGACGGCGGTCACTCTGGCATGGACCGCCGGCAGCAATAACACTCGCTTCGGCATTGCTGGCAAATACAAGCTAGACAAAGATGCCTCTCTGTCTGTGAGTGCTCTCACTTGTGTCACAATTTCTTCCAAACTGTTGTTGTTTTGTAATGTTCACTGTTTTGCCCTGCAGGCCAAAGTGAACAATGCTAGTCTGATAGGAGTAGGCTACACCCAGAGTCTGCGGCCAGGTATGATCTTTTAATTTGCATACATACTTATTTTTGAAGGTTTTGACTATTTAAAAAAATGCAGCTCAAAAGTCAACCTTCGTCCTTAGGGCTGAAATGTTCAGTTAATAGTTTTAAAATGTCACTTCAACAAGGCTGTACATCCTGTCCACATTTTTATGCATGTGGTGGATGTGCTGTTTCTGTGTCTATAGGCGTTAAGGTCACCCTGTCAGCCCTCATCGACGCCAAGAACTTCAACACCGGTGGACATAAAGTTGGCATGGGCTTTGAAATTGAGGCATAGACTGGAGAGCCACTGTCAAAATGGAAAAAGACCCCATCAACACTTGCTCCTTTCCCCCATCACCACCACCATAATGTAGCTCCATCTTTCTGGACTCTCACCCCCCCACACACACACTTCAAATGAGCATTTCTGACAGTAATAGTTGGAAATCGACGTCACGCTTAAACGGCCTCGAGTTGTGAGGTTGAACGTGAATCTGGCAGCACATAGTGGTGGATAATTCCAGTTTTATGAATATTTAAGTGACATTATTTATTTCCCCTTAGGTTTTGGATGAAGTAGTCGTGGGTGTAAATGTGTAGCTCTTAAAAGCTTCCATTTTGAGTTGTTTTGTTCCTAAAAGCATGTAATTATGAAAACTTGGATGCAGAGCTTAAAGCTTTTTGCTTGGTTAAAAAGTGGTACGGAGTGTCTGTTTTCATGTCATTTCCCTATTGGTTTGTGCACACTTGGCTGTGTTGCCAGAATCCGTGGACCATTTAATCAGTGTTTTGATACAACACATATCATGTGCAGTTGAAACACTGGTGGTTGAAGTTAAGAGATGGAGACGAAATCCTGCATTGACTGACAAGGATATTTCAAGTTTAAGCTTGATGTAACGGGAACAATAAAAGCATTTAAACAAGTGATCCTCAATTATCTTGACTTCTCATTTTGGTAGGTGAAATCAATGTCATAGAATCTTCTTGTAGCTCCTGTAGTTAGTATTTCTTATTTCTACAATGTTGTTTTCACCTATTGGTCTCAGCTCAGCAGTCACAAAGACTGAGGATATTTTGCATCTGCTTATAATGTCCTGTTGATATCTGAGCAGGCCCAGGCGTCCAGCTACTTCCTGCTGTTGCTTCGGGGACGACATGCATTTGTCAGAGATCGCTACGCCCCTCTGATCTGTACGTGAAACTACAGCCGCTTGTTCTTAGAGTGAAAACATTTGGAGGATAATAAGAGGGTGTCATGTCCCCAAACTTCCCTGTTTATTTTCTTTGGTAAAAATGGATCAAAATGTGTCCCTCCCACCCAACCCCAATCTAAATTTGTCATTAATCTATTTTTTTCTTTGTCACCTAGACACAGTACCTAATTTTTTTCCTATGTAAACTTAAGAGAATTCTAATAATAAAAATGTGTAATTAAAAACAATGTGAAATCTCTGTAGTTTTACTGTTGAGTGGTGTTCCAGTATAGAATTAAAGTAAATATTTTAATTGAGGTATGATAACGAAGTGAGCTATCTATTCATGGTATCTGCAACATGCAGTTCTTTAGCCCATAACTTAGTAGCTCCCTGTGGCTTTAACCCCCCAAACAGTTTCAAATTTAGAACTAAGTAAAACAAACTGATATGGAAAAAAATGTACAAGAAAAAAGATGAGGAAAGAATGCAAATTTGGAAGAAAAAGTAATAAATTTGCAGTGCAAAGTTAAAATTTGTGTGTGTGTGGGGGGGATTTGCTTATTGTTGACAGGCAAGCGTACCTAACCTAATGTAAGGGGTGTTTTTTTTTTTTGTTTGTTTTTTGCCAAAAACATGTTCAAAATTGTTCATTACATTGTAGAGGTTGCTGACCCCTCGATTAGTTGGTAAAAATGAGTTTCTGATATTTTTACACAACTTGGTAACATCTAAGCAGAAGTGTGGCGCACTAAATAAAATTTTGTTTGACGAAAATTATGTATTTATTTGCTTATATGTCATTAAAATATGATTTGACTTTGCCACTTTAGTATCACTCATCGGTATGTGGACACTATGATCATGTTTACATGTACACGAATAAGCCGGTTATGATTGGATTTCTGGAATTAGCTGGTTATTCAAGTGGCCATGTAAACAGAATAATCTCATAAAGGTCAGGCAACTGGGGTCATTAAGTCAATCGGTAGATGGATGGATGGATGGATGGTTTACCCTCCAATAATCCATATACTCAGCATATAAACACGAGAAAACAGATTATTGCCGTTATCGGTTTATTCCCAGTAATCAGTTTATTGTGACTATGTAACTTGGTTTGTGGGTTGAGTGGGTAGAATAGATTATTTGCTAGTTTTGGCTAGCTTTTGATCATAAACAACTTGAATACAGACACTTGGTAATCAGTAATACCCCCTTTACACGGGAGGGGGGGGGGTGATTATAGAGAAATGAAACAAACAAACAAAAAACTAGCTAAATTGCTCAACAATCTCAATGACCTCTCCGTACCATCAAATTCTCTCAATGATCTTCCAGTGATCTCCAGTCTCTTCAAAGTTTTAACTCTGTCCAAAACACGCAAGGATCTTCCAAACATTTACACAAACGGCTTTTTCGAGGCTTTAGATTGTTGAGATCAGGCAAATTTTATTCTCTCAATGACCTCAGTGCTGTGTAAAGGCCCTAAAAGATAACACAAATCAAAGAATCTGTGTGTTGCTAAAGTTTAGAGACAGTGGTTTATGAGACAACTATTGGCGATAGGTGGAATGTTGACAATTCTCAATAATGTTTTAATTTGTTTTTAATGACTTGTACAGTAATTATGGAGGGAAGCTGTCGACATATATGCACCAACATTACATTTATTCCGACTAGCTTGCCAAGTGGGTTGACCTTGATGCTGCAAGTAGAGTGCTAGACTTACTGAAAATTAACTGATGAAAGTCAGACATTGCTTCTGAATTTTGGTTCAACAGAATCATTTTAAAAAACAAACCAATGCAACTGGCCTGGACAGAAATGATAATAGCCCTAGAAAAAATCAAAAATAATTTGACCATAAGGGCATGTTAAACTGTGTGTCCTATAATTAGCATCATGGGTGTTTTCAAACTTAATCAGTCAATTTGCCTATTTAAAAGGTGAAAAGTAGTCACTGTGTTGTTTGCTATCATGCATGGTGTGTACCACACTGAACATGGAGAAAGAAAATTATAGACAAGCATGTTAAAGGTAAAGGTTATAGGACCATCTCCAAGCAGCTTGATGTTCCTTTGACCACAGTTGGCAATATTATTTACAAGAGCACTCTGAGGCAAGTGCAGTTTCCCTGCCTCCGTTTTCTTTGAAGATCCCAATCATCATCGTCATCCGTATTTATTTTTGACAGGACAGGATTTATTTTTGTCCTGGAGATGGGCATAGAGGCTACCACTGTATAATTCTTCTTGCACAGCCTGCGCTGAAAGATGCAAAATAATAACGCAACAGCTGCCAAGCCTATTTGAATTCAGGGGACCAAGAGATGAAATTAGGACTGATGTAGGGCTGCGTGATATGACACAAATTTCATATCATGATATAAGTCATCTTATATCACGATAATGATATATATCATGATATACATTTTCTGTAGGCCATCTCTTTTTTTTTTTTTTACTTTTTTTACATGCACCTGTTTCCTCTCATAATTTTGCAGTTGTTATAAAATAGGTTTTTAATGTGCATTTGAGACGTGATTCTCATAAATTTCAGGTTTTTCTTCTAAATCATATCATACTAGTGCATACCTGTGCATGCCCGTAGAAATCAAGTATAAGCAAGTATTTCTGCATGCCCGTAGAAAGCAGGTGTAAGCAAGCATGTCACGACTTGTTCAGTGATGTCTGCCTTTGATCTTTGATGGTGTTATAGGGAGTCCTATGATCTTTGATGATTTCATAGTGAGTACTGTGATCTTTGATGATGTCATTGATGCCTGCCTTTGATCTTTGATGTCATAGCAAGTCCTATGATCGCGAGTGATGCCTGCCTTTGATCATACAGAGACACACACATTTTCTTGAATCACTCTATACTATCATAGGCACATCATAGGCGATCCTATGATCTTTTTGCAAGTCCTGTGGTCATGACAGACAGACACACAGAGATTTCTTGAATTCTTGGCCACACCTCAGAGACACAGTCCAAGGACGGATAATTTTTTCACACGTAAGGAGTTGTTCCCAACTCCTTATACAAAGATATAGAGTGATGATAATCAAGTCAGTGGTGGTAAAGCACCTGTAAGCTGGTTGCCAACTGGCAATCAAATCTAAAAGAAGAATATCTATAGAATGATGAATAAAAAGTAAACATCAATAAGTTTGTGGAGAAAGGGATAGGCGAGGCAACGAGCTGAACGACACAAGGCTTTATTCTTTCTCCAACAACATAACGGTAAACAAAGAAACAGCACTCACGCACTACAGCGCTCTAGTGCCACAGCGCTCCAGAGTCTCTGAGCAATCCCCTTTTAAATCTTTAATCCCATGCATCGAGACCTGGAGCTTCCGACCATCCTACATTGTTGTTTAGCAAAGGAATGTGTGGTACATTAACATAACATACAAAGGAGTGTGTGGCACATTAACATAACATACACCGGCGCCGCTATCGCACCTTTCTACTCTTTGTGACTCCAGTCATTATTACTCTCCCCGGGGGGGCGCATAGAACCAACAGTCCCGTCTGATGCCCCCTGGTGACACTTCTTCCTTCGGTCCATTGTCCTTCTATTTCCCCCTGCCTCTCTGGGTGGAGAAAACCCCCACACCGTGCCCCTACACAGCCCCCCCCCCCCTTCCCGTCCTTTGGGCTCAAGCCGGTGCCCATAGCGGCTGTAGTGAGGGGGTTGCCGATCCAGTAGAACTGTCCTGCTGGTGAGGTGTACCGGAGGGCACATCAGTCTGTGGAGGGGAGTGGGGGACACATCAGATCACAAGCGAGCGCAGGTCCCTGTGAGGGATCGCCAACCTGCGGAGCCACGAACGGTGGACATCCACGCCAGGGTCTGGCGTGCCTGCCGAAAACAAAACCGGCCTTCTGCAAGCTTCTTGGGACGAATGTGCAGGGAAAACAATGGTGGACCCGGCCGGGTCACTCCCAGCCTCCGTCTGTGTAAAAGTTGCGTGGGTGGATCAGCCTCAGCGTGGGGTTTTCTGGTAGAAACTCTCCGGAGATCAGTGGCAGCTGAGAAACAAATGAGTTCTGCTGGGGGAGGCTTCCAAATCCTTCTTAGGTGCGGAGTACAGCCCTAAGCTGGGGAGGTTGCCAAATCCTCCTTAGGTGCGGAGCGCAGCCCTAAAAGAACCCAGGGCCGGTGGTCGACCCAATTTGCGTCCGTTAGCGTACCATTTCTCCAAACGTGTGTCTGTGACATACAGCAGCTTGTTTCTGTCTCCAGCAGTCGCAGCTGCTAAATGACTGCTGGCCATGCTGTTTCCCGACTTCTTGCATTGGCATGGTGGCACGAATCGCTGGGCGTTTGAGCCAAAACGGTGATGATAGAAGCAGATCACCCCGTTCCTGCATCTCCTAGCATCTGCTCTGGCTACCACCAATGGCTCCTGGTGCCGGCTTGTCACCTGTTGCGTGGTGCGCGCGTCTGGTCCCGCGACCATGTAGTAGTATTTTGTGTCATCCTTTGTTATCCCGCGGAGTGCGAACTGGGCTTTTATGTGCAGAAACCGCTATCGGGTTATGAAGCCAGAAGAAGTCTCCGGGGTGGTGCTCGGCTCACTTTCCATGGCACGTCTTGGGGTCACCAGTGTGGCTCGCTCTCCATGGTACGTCAGGGTCACCAGTGTGGAGAAAGGGATAGGCGAGGCAACGAGCTGAACGACACAAGTTAACTATTTCCTGAGCCAGAAGGGAATAGCAAAAACAGACAAACAAAAAAAAAAAAACATAAAAAAGTCTGAAAATGAGAAAATTACCCATTGCTGCCAACTACAAATATAAATTAGCTGTTAGTTTAAATCAATGAAAATTTAAGTGTAGATCCACAGCCTGATGACTGCTATTCTGGCCTGATTCATCCTGTTTGCTTCTTAGTAAAAATATGTCAGATTGGTCATGATCTGAAAATCAGACACAGAAGGTAATGTAATAAAATACATGTGATGACTTTAACTTTATTCGTTATCACTACTTGACTAATTAAAATGGTTAGAAATCAAAAAATTACATTAAGAGCCAACTTGCTCCTCTGACTGGTTTTAATTTATTTATTATTTATTTTGCGTGTATGTGCCACCATTGTGCACAAAACACAAGGCAACACACCTGGGTTGCGAAGGTATGGATATTGAGGACTGTCTCTTTTCAAACAGCCTCTCACTGTGGAAATTAAGGTACACAACACAGCATTACATTTCTCACATATGAGAAGCCATTGATAGTTACCGTAATTTAAAGGTTAATATAACATCACTGAAGCAGAGTGATACATATCCTATGAAATATCTGAATGCAGATATCAGGAAATATACATACATTCAACTCCGGAACTCCGGTTCCGGTTCCGCCGGACCGGCAGCGCCACACGAGTCGGCTGCCTGTTGCAACAGCCTTTTCTTTTTATCTTCCTTCTTCTTTCTACACCTTTCACTCTGTATATATATCACGGACGCACGGATCGCCCCGGGGGTCTCCCGGGTCGGCGGACGGAGCCACGGTTTGCAGCGGGAGACGTTACAGCGGGGAGGAGCTAGTGCTAGCTAGCACTTGGCCGCCGCCCGGTGCTAATGGGAAACTCGACATACCGGGAGCTGTAGCGAAAACGATGCGGGTGCCGGGCTGGAGTGTACGCGGCGTGAAAGAAATATAAGACAGAATAATAAAGAGCGATGGCAAGAACCAAGCAGACCGCCCGTAAAATCTACTGGAGGAAGAAGCCCCCCAGGAGACAGCTAGCCACCAGGGCTGCTCGGAGAGGCGCTCTGGCCACCGGCAGAGTGAAGAGGCCTCGCCGTCACAGGCCCGTGGCTCTGAGAGAGATCCGTCGCTGCCAGAAATCCACGGAGCTGCTCATCCGTAAGCTGCCCGTCCAGCGCCTGGTGAGGGAGATCGCTCAGGACTTCAAGACCGTCCTGCATTTCCTGAGCTTCGCCGTCATGGCTCTGCAGGAGACCTGCGAGGCCCACCTGGTGGGTCTCTTCTTCGCTAAGGGGGTCACCATCATGCCCAAACACTTCCAGCTGGCCCGCTGCATCCGCGGAGAGAGAGCTTAGACTTTCTGCTGCACATTCACCAGCCATAATGCTCTGCACTGTGTGTCTATATATATATACATTTATAGTAATATGGACATATGTTTACTAGATGTTGTTTTTTTCTTGCCTTCTGATTGTTGCTCTGAGTGTTGCTGTCCCTATGCTGTTGCAATCCTGGAATTTCCCCATTGTGGGACTAATAAAGGCTTATCTTATCTTATCTTATCTTCACACTGGACATACTTATGAATAATTCAATCTCCTCGGGTCATTGAAAACCCAGTGGCAGTACAAGTGTGTGCTTAGTAAGTTCTGCTTTAAAAATTGAACAAAAACTGTATACATACAGGAACATGTCTCAGCAATAAATAAACATTCAGGTAACACATGTTCTGAGACATCTGCAAACAAGATTTCCCCTCCTACTAGCTTCTTCAACATCTGCTGTTGACTCACACACATGCACGCACACACACAGACAAACCTTTGCTGAGAGTCCTAAACTATAACCACTGCATTTTAAAGATATGAACTTCCCCATAAATTGAAGTTAACTGATCATGCTTCTCTTCTAAGTGTTTTGTATTCTTTATGGACTTCCTATTTCATATCGCAAAATAACCAATGCCTTCAACTGTTTTTCTTTAATAATGCAATATCTTGCTAAGCTGCCTAGATAAGGTAACAATTTTGCAATATGCGTAATGGAAAAATTTCAAATTTGTAATATGCTTTGTCTCAGAGTCTGTGTGAGAGTGCTAAAGACACTGATGCAGCTGTACATGTTATCACCTTGTTTTAGTACATGTGTGTTGTACTGGTGTGACTGTTGCTGAGAAAGACAATCTGTACACCGACTTTTGACCAGATGTACTGAACCAATCATCATGGACATTTTCTCCTCCACCTCTCAGATAATGGAGAGCTTAAAGGACTGAGTGATGTGTGTTTGAATCAGAAGGATTTGCGAATAGGCTCTGAGACTGTTATTGTATTGTTCTCCACTGGCCAGTGTAATTCAATTTGCTGAAACTTTGATCCTGCCTGATTCTTTGACTGAAGGTTGGAGAGAATTTTTCCTACATATTTGGCGCCCCAAACAGGGATCCCAATGTGGCGGTTCGGTTAACCCCCACAACAGATTAAGGACACTCAGCTCTCTTCTCTTGGTTTTTTCTGCTGCACTACTGCTGCACTACTGGTTTTTTCTGCTGCACTACTGGTCAAACATAGCGCTCGGCTAGAGCAAATAACAGAACAGTGAAATGTGTATTAATGTCTACAGGCAGACTCGTTTCGTCTGGCTCACTTCTGTGATGTTAATGTTGCCTTTCATGCATTGTGCTCATGCGTCCTGTCCTCACTGTGACCTAGGGACTGAGATCAATATGTCTCTCAAATGCAAATGTCTTATGCCTGTTCTGTTATCTCTTTGATCATACCAACTGCTGGGGTATGCCCTTGATGTACTGTTGTAGTCGAGTATATATGCTGCAACTCTGTAACGCAAACCCTCTCATTCTCTCATTCTGGTTCTGCATCTGCTGCGAGACACACACACTGTCTCCTCTTTGAGAGCCTGAGGAATTCGGCTTCAGCCTGCTCACCCTATGGGCTGGAGCCGAGTTCTGATGAAGGCGGGTGATAATAAAGCTACTTAAAAATCCAACGCTGCCTTTATTTTATCATCCTCTTCACTGGTGACCCCGGAATGCACACGTTTTGTGCAAACGCAACCTTCTGATCTGGACAGTTGCACTGGTGACCCGTTCTTCAGGATGAGATCTGCACGTCTGAGATTTGCTCATCCACGCTGGACCGGCCGCGCTCGCAGCTCCTCCACACGTGAGCGCAGGTGTCCTCCATGGCCGGCGGAGAACGCAACACGTGGACCTGAACGCACCACGGCCGAGCGGTGGCAAAGATCGTCTATTCCCTCCCACCGCTCCAACACATCTGCACGAGCCTGAGGGACAAAAGATCGTCTACTTCCTCTCACCGCTCCAACGTACCATGGCCAATCTGCAGCCACAGCTCAATCCAGATTTTATCGGCGCCGTCTGCGCCGATCCCCACCAAGATTCTGCACCCTGGTTCTCCTCTCCAGCTGGCCCACCCACGCATGAGCCCCAGCGCAAGCACCGGGGAGTTACGAGGATGGCGCATCATGCACGGGACAAATAACGGCTCCAGAGACCGCCATCGTCCTCCGCCGCTGCTCACAGAACCCTCAGGGCTACTCGTTCACCTGAAGCAAGCACGCAGCTCGCCACTGGATTTTTTTTTTAATGGTCTCAGCCACGGCACATAAGGGATTTCAGCCGTCAGCTGTTCCCGGGGGGTTTTAGGGTTGCTCCTGCACCTAAAGCCAACAAGCCGAGTCCCTCTGCTTCTTTTTTTTCTTACAGCCGCTACGCAGCCTCGCTGCTTCTGTTTTCTTCATGGCCACGAGAGGAGCCAGAGACTAATTTTTCTTCTTGTGGACCTCTGCACGTTCAACGGGACAGCCCTTCGACATCACGGACCCACAAGCAATTTTTGCGCGGCTCGGACGAGTTCACTGTCCCCCTGCCGGCACTTACCCCCCTCCTCCCTCCCCCTCCGCCTGCAGTGAGCTTCTCCCACAGCTCGCTCCCATAGAGGGATTATCGAGGTCTTGGCCCCCTGCCGTGCCCTCTGGGGGGGAGCGTGTGTGGCGGTTCGGCCCCCACAACAGATTAAGGACACTCAGCTCTCTTCTCTTGGTTTTTTCTGCTGCACTACTGCTGCACTACTGGTTTTTTCTGCTGCACTACTGGTCAAACATAGCGCTCGGCTAGAGCAAATAACAGAACAGTGAAATGTGTATTAATGTCTACAGGCAGACTCGTTTCGTCTGGCTCACATCTGTGATGTTAATGTTGCCTTTCATGCATTGTGCTCATGCGTCCTGTCCTCACTGTGACCTAGGGACTGAGATCAATATGTCTCTCAAATGCAAATGTCTTATGCCTGTTCTGTTATCTTTTTGATCATACCAACTGCTGGGGTATGCCCTTGATGTATTGTTGTAGTCGAGTATATATGCTGCAACTCTGTAACGCAAACCCTCTCATTCTCTCATTCTGGTTCTGCATCTGCTGCGAGACACACACACTGTCTCCTCTTTGAGAGCCTGAGGAATTCGGCTTCAGCCTGCTCACACTATGGGCTGGAGCCGAGTTCTGATGAAGGCGGGTGATAATAAAGCTACTTAAAAATCCAACGCTGCCTGTATTTTATCATCCTCTTCACCAAGACCATTCCTCCCCGGTGGCAGGATCCCTCCAAGTCCGTACACAGCAACTGAAAGACCTCCCACATCGGCTCCACCTGAGACGGTTTGTTCGAAGTGTGGCAACGGAGGGTCCTTCCGCCGGAGTGGAAGGTGATGGGGTCTACCCAAGCCCAGAGGATTGAAGTGAGTAAATTTAATTATTAATTACTAATGATTTAAAAACATTTCGTCCAAGTTTGAGTCCGCGGTCGGTCTGAAAATAGTTAAGAGTTTAGAATTAAGAGTTTAGCATTAAAATACCATAGGTCCATGTCCGTTTGGTAAAGCTTAACGGTACCCCAGTTTGAGTCCATCAGTGAAATGCATTTCTACTGAGTAAATGGGTAAACAGCATGCAGAGGGATATCGCGGAAGGATATCCTGGAAGAATACAGTGGCAGGTTACCGCGGAGTGATATTAATGGCCAAGAGAGAGAGAAAAAGAAAAAAATAGAGAAAATAAAAGTTATAACAAGAAATTGTCATGAATCTGGGTTTGGAGGGCAAACCCAGTTCTGACTCATTGTTATGTTTTGACCTAGTTTTCCTCTAACAGCTCAGGCATGCCCCCCTCCTCCTGTCTTGTGCGATCAGCTGCACTGTCACCGGTGTTCACACACATACACACACACGTGTAGAGGGTTGGAAATAGTTAAGTTATGTAAGAGGTGAAAAAGACATTTGGATAAGAAAATTTAAGAAAAACAGGCACCCCTACAATTTTATGTTATTCCTTAATTGTTTATTTTTCTACAATGCATTTGTAATCCACCTGGTTCCATTATAACTCATGTGAGTTGAGTGCAGTTCCATACGCCGACCAATAGATGGCGCATGTCGCACAGTGATAGAGAGTAGCCTCACACACTGGAGCACGAAGAATAAACTCCTTGTGTGAAATAACGAAACGTGTTTTGCTGATTCTCTATCACAGGTTGGTAAATACTAATAATTCAAGAGTGCAATATAAACTGTAAGAGTCCTAGGATGTCCGAGATTATATTGTGATACATGTGAGGCGAAAAGCGGGTTTGTAAGGGTATTTCTGTTAAAGTTGATGTGTTGTTGTATAAGCTAACCTGCTAATGTTAATGATCGAGTGTGAAATCACAGCAGTGAAATCCGCCCACGTTAAGAACCATTTGCTTACTTTATTTAAAGACAGTTATGAAACGGTTTTCATACAGTACGACATTTACTGGTTTGATTTGTCACCAAATGTGCATATTTCGGGTGTATTACCGACTACCAGGAATACTATTGTAAGTGTGTTAGGTACACAGTGGCCAGGTCAGTGAATTGTTAAGAATAACACCACATGCTGTACATTTATGACAGTGCTTAAAATGATTAATGTAAATGTAAGTTCATGGGTTATTGTTAAAATATAAATATTTGAACAAGTTAAAAGCTATATACATGGGAAGGAGATAAAACCAATAATTCATTTCATGTTAGAGTAATTTGTTAAGAATGTTAAGTATACAGTTAATGTCAAATCGGAAATTGTGATAAATGGACTTTGATAGTAAATGCTAGTCAGTTGATGTTGGTCATGTGAATGACTTGAACGAAGAATAAACTCCTTGTGTGAAATAACGAAACGTGTTTTGCTGATTCTCTATCACAGGTTGGAGAGTTAACTTCCACATGCACGTTTCCTCCTCCTGGGCCGCTACCCAGGGGAGCAACAATTTTGGGGGCTCGTCCGGGATTAGCGCCACCTACTGGTCTGGCACTAATCATTGAAGAACCAAGGGATGCTGACCACCTGTTCCTGAGCCATTGACCTAAGCGACTGACTACAGGAGACCACAGCCATGTCTGCTCTACATGACCTGAGATGGGAAATCCAGCAAGAGCTTCGCCAGCTGACCATTGCCCGCTGCAGAAACGTCCTTTACAAGCTGGCTGAGTCGTTCAAGGATGAGGTGGGAGAAGATTTGCCAGGCGCAGAATCAACCGAAGTGGAACTCTTCGACTTCATTGTTGACTCGCTGAGAAGTCCACAACTGAAGAGCCTTGAGGACCAGGGGATGTCTCACCTGCTTGCTTTCCGTGACCTCATCATTGAACTACAACGGCCCACAGCAGCTGGAGAAGTGGATGCAGAGGTGTCACCCGACGATGATCCGGTCATAGTGGTTCCTGTGACCACTGGAGCTGCAGCACCATCAGGGAAGAACCATCCGACATCACCATCTATAGTTCCTGACCCAGGGTTAGTCAGACTGACTGAACTTACGTCACTGTTGCCACGTAGAGAGTACAAGATTTATGGTGGTCAAATCTCTGATTTTGATTCTGATTTGAGTTACAATAACTTGTGCAAACAGCTTGATGAAGGGCTAAATGAAGGGTTCACAGAGGCTGAGATTATCAGAACGGTGTTTAAGATAATTAAGCCTGGTACCTTTAAAGATATGCTTGTAACCAAGGATAGCCTTACTGTAGCTGAGTTAAAACGTCTCTTAAGGACACATCTACGCGAGAAAAGCAGCACTGAATTATTTCAGGAGCTGAGTAATGCTAAGCAAAATGACAAAGAAACACCACAACAGTTTATGTATAGACTAATGGGACTAAAACAGCGTGTGTTGGTTGCATCTAAAAACAGTAGTGGGTTTCATTATGACGACAAGTTGGTACAAGGTGTGTTTATCCATTCACTGTATCAGGGTTTGAATGAAAAATACTCTTATGTTAGGAGAGACCTTAAACCTCACATCTCCAACACCAGTGTCACAGATGACTCCATCCTGGAGCTCATAGCAAATTTTGTTAGTGAAGAGACAGAGAGATTGAGTAGGTTGGGACAAAGCCACAAACACAAAGTCACCAGTGTTAATGCGGCACAGGTAGAGACAGATCAAAGCTCTATTAAAATGCACACTGAAGTCCAAGCTAATCGTGTAGCTATCCAGGAGCTGACGGCACAGGTCTCCTCCCTAACCAAGAGTTTAGAAAAGGCCCTAACCCCAATGGTAAATACAGTAAACACCAGTCCCACAGCACCTATCCCTAAACAGCCAGCACTGAAACCCGCAGTGAAAGGAAAATGCCAAAAGTGTATTGCCCAAGACACTGAGCGCTGCACACACTGTTTTCGATGTGGAAAGGAGGGGCACAGAGCTATAGGGTGCCTGCAGAAAAGCAATGTGTCGGGAAACTGGAGGAGGTCGCTGGGGAGGGACCACCAGTGACTGAACCACCAGCAGAGTCCCACAACACTAAAAGACTGAACTCCGAACAGACTACTGCCAAGTCCCAAAAGTCACCCAACACAAAGCGTGTGGCACAGCTCATTGGCGGTAGGTGTATGATCAGTTGCCAGTTAAATGGAGTAAACCTACAGATGTTATTGGACAGTGGGGCACAAGTAAGCATTGTTGAAAAGTCATGGGTACAAGCAGCCTTACCAAATGTGAAAATACAGCCACTCGAGAGCCTACTCCCAGGCCATCCACTCGAAATCACCGCAGCCAATGGGACGGATGTTCCGTTCGAGGGGTGGATAGATGTCCTGCTCGAGATCACAAGTTCACAGTATGGTTCTGTATCCTTGTATGTTCCAATGCTTGTCAGTCAGCAGCGTTTAAGCACTCCGCTGCTGGGCTTTAACGTGATCCAAGAGATAATAATGGCAAACAGTGAACAAAGTGACGATATTAGCTTAGTGGGCTTACTGTCGGAGACTTTAAAGGTCCAGAAAGGTAATGTTGAGTCACTCATCTCTGTTGTCCACACCAAGTCAGCAGAAAATGAACCAGAAAGTCCAGTGGTGAGAGTTGGAAAAAAAGGACTCACTGTTCACAGTAGCCAAATCTGTATGGTAAAATGTCACATCAGAGCATTTCCCGGAGGAGGAGAAATGTTGTTCGAGCCAGCTGTGAAATGTAACTTACCTGATGGGTTGGAGTTATTCCCAGCTCTTATTGATGTACCCGGTGGTGCTTCAAAAACTGTCAAAATCCCAATCCAAAACTCAACAAAGCACAACATTTTTCTAAATCCAAAGACTGTTTTAGGACTTATTTCAGAGATCACTGAATACAAACCTGTAAATGTTTGTTCCAGTGCTGAAAATGCAACCAAAACTACAGACAAGCCATTTTGTCACTCTGCTCAAGTGACATGTGACAGTCAAGGTGAGGGTGAAGAAACATTAAGCACTGCCCCCTCACACCTGAGATGGCACCCTAATGTCAATTTAGACCATATCTCAGAGGGTGATCGGGAGGTGGTTCGGCAGATGCTCTATGAACAGTCTGATGTGTTTGCTCATGATGAAGGAGACATTGGATGTATTCCTGGACTACAGCTAAAAATCAACACCACTGACAACACACCCGTGCAGAAAAGTTACAACTCCATTCCAAGACCACTGTATAAAGAGGTGAAGGAGTATGTTCAAAACCTTTTAAGCAGGGGCTGGATCAGGAAATCAGTGTCAAACAACTCGTCGCCAGTAGTGTGTGTGCATAAAAAGGACAATACTTTGCGCTTGTGTGTTGATTTTCGTGAGCTGAACCGAAAAACCATACCTGACAGGCATCCGTTACCACGGATACAAGATCTACTGGACAGTCTTGGGGGTAATTCCTGGTTTTCCATATTGGATCAGGGAAGTGCCTACCATCAGGGTTTTGTAAGTGAGGAGTCAAGGCATTTAACTGCTTTTAGCACACCCTGGGGACTATACGAGTGGGTGTGGGTTCCATTCGGGTTGTCAAACGCTCCGGCCGCATTCCAAAGGTGTATGGAGGGGGTGTTAGAAGGGATCAGAGACGAGTGTTGCGTGCCTTACTTGGACGATGTACTGTGTTACTCCAAAACCTTTGATGAGCACGTAGAATACCTTAAACAGGTTTTGTGCAAAATGCGACAACACGGCATAAAACTTCGGCCAGCCAAATGTGAACTGTTCAAAAACCAAGTACGCTACCTGGGTAGGCTAGTGTCGGGAGAAGGAGTCCAGATTGACCCAAAAGACTTGGATGCTGTGTTCGCTCTGAAAGACAAGAACCCTCGCACAGTCGGAGAACTCAGAACGTTACTGGGTTTTCTCAGTTATTACCGATCATTTATTCAAGATTTTTCACGGCTGGCGAGACCCTTGTTCGAACTCCTCCAGAGCACTAATGAAACAAGCAATGACAATAAACCAGCACCAAAAAGGAGTAAAGGACAAACAAAGAAAGGAGACAGAAACCAGCTTCCTTCTCGCACACCAATAATATGGACCAGTGAACATCAGGAAGTTGTGTCAAGATTTGTGGACATTCTGACTAATCCTCCCATTCTAGCCTATCCCAATTTGGACCTTCCATTTGTATTGCATACAGATGCGTCAAACAAAGGCCTGGGAGCCGTCTTGTATCAAAAACAAGAAAACAAACTTAAGGTGATTGGCTATGGATCCAGAACTCTCACACCGGCCGAGAAGAATTATCACTTACATTCCGGTAAACTAGAGTTTCTAGCTCTCAAGTGGGCCATCTGCGACAAATTCCGTGACTATCTGTATTATGCACCGACTTTTACTGTCTATACAGATAACAATCCTTTAACCTATGTCCTCAGTTCAGCCAGGTTGAATGCAGTGGGTCATAGGTGGGTCGGGGAGTTGGCTGACTTCCATTTTGATATCAAGTATAGGCCAGGGAAAAGGAATGCAGATGCAGATATGTTGTCCAGACACCCATTAGATCTGCAAGAGCAAATGAATGAGTTCACAGAGACAGTTTTACCGGAAGTAGTGTCCGCAGTGTGGCAAGGGAGCAAGGCAGCACAAAACAGTGATGTGCCATGGATAGCTGCGTTACAACTGAGTTCTAATGACAACAATGTGCCAACCGACAGTGTTTTGAGCATGACGCCTAAAGACATCAATGCTGCTCAACAAGCCGATGAGTCAATTAGAGAAGTAATCTCACTCAAACTCAAAGGATGGACACCAAACGATAAAGATAGACGGACAATGAGTAAACGGACACGGAGACTACTGTATGAGTGGAACAAGTTGGAAGTTGACAATGGATTATTGTACAGAAAGACAGAGCACAGCAAACAACTGGTCCTACCTGAACAGCTAAAGCCGATGGTGTTAAAGAGTTTACACAATGACATGGGTCACATAGGGTGTGATAAGGTGATACATCTGGCCCGTGAGCGTTTCTATTGGCCATGTATGCAACAAGATGTTGAAGATTATGTAACAAAAAAATGTCCGTGCATCAAACAAAAACGCCCAAATGTTCCCCAGAGAGCTCCAGTGGGCTCTATCACAACCAGTGCTCCCTTTGAGTTAATCTCCATCGACTACTTACACCTTGAGCCAAGTAAAGGAGGGTATGAGTACATCCTCGTACTAGTGGACCATTTCACTCGTTTCGCACAGGCATACCCTACAAGGAATAAATCAGGCAAAACAGCTGCAGAAAAGATATTTCAGGATTTTATTCCTCGTTTCGGGTACCCTGAGAAGTTGCATCACGATCAGGGACGTGAGTTTGAAAACAGTCTCTTCCACAGATTACAACAACTGTCTGGAATTTCTCACTCACGAACCACTCCATACTATCCGCAGGGCAACCCCGTGGAGCGCCTGAATTGTACACTACTCCAAATGCTTCGTACCCTACAGGAGGAGAAAAAAAGTGAATGGAAGGATCACCTACCCCAAATTGTACATGCTTACAATTGTACAAGACACGAGTCAACAGGCTATTCTCCATTTTTCCTCTTATATGGCAGAGTCCCAAGGTTGCCTGTAGATCTACTATTGAACCAGACAAAAGACACTGACACACACAGCCATCAAACCTACGCTAAAAAATGGGCTGATAGGATGCGTGCTGCTTACAAAATCGCTGCAGAAAACAGTCAAAAGTCTTCAGGTAAAGGCAAAAAGCAGTACGACAAACGCTTAAAAGGTGTCACACTCCAACCAGGCGACAGGGTGTTGGTCAGAAACCTCTCTGAAAGAGGAGGCCCAGGGAAACTGCGCGCTTACTGGGAGTCAGCAGTACATCGCGTAGTTGAGAGAGTGGGAGATGGACCAGTCTATAAAGTACAAGCAGAGAGAGGCAGCCAAGTGACGCGAGTGTTACACAGAAACCTGCTGTTGCCTGTAAATGACTTGCCTTTAGAAGAAGAACTGCCTGCAAAAGAAAAGACAAAACAGAAACGGAAGAAGAGGACAGAGACAAATCCTAACAGTGACAACACAGACAATGACAGCTCGGAGGAAGAAGAGGAAAATACTTACCGCTACAACCTCCGTAGCCAAATCCCATGTTACAGACCCGTAAATCGTCAGCAAAATGCCTCAAATCTCCCAGACCAAAACACTCAGCAACCAGTACCTGTCATGCCAGAGCAAAATCCTCAAAATCAGCAAAGGCTTCGAGCGACAGCTAGAGAGTTCTGCCCACCAGTAAGGCAGGAACCGGTCCCCGTTCAGCGGGATGCTGAGGAGCAAATGGATGGACCAGCTTTGCTGCAGGAAGAACGTCAAGGACAAGTGGAGGTGATGGATAGAGAACAGGAGGAACTGAGAAGGTCACAGCGGAGAGCAAGACCAGTAGAGAGACTGACCTACGACGTCCTGGGACAGCCATCGTACCAGCCTTGGACTGCAGACGTAAGACCTGTCCTACTACCTACCTTTGTGCCGCTAACTCAAAACTATATGCCATTCCACTACCTCACCCAACCTCAGTCCCATGGTTATAATTGGTACACTCTCATGCATTAAGTCACCCTAGAGCATGAAATGTCGGGAGACATTTATTTGAAGTGGGGGAGAGTGTAGAGGGTTGGAAATAGTTAAGTTATGTAAGAGGTGAAAAAGACATTTGGATAAGAAAATTTAAGAAAAACAGGCACCCCTACAATTTTATGTTATTCCTTAATTGTTTATTTTTCTACAATGCATTTGTAATCCACCTGGTTCCATTATAACTCATGTGAGTTGAGTGCAGTTCCATACGCCGACCAATAGATGGCGCATGTCGCACAGTGATAGAGAGTAGCCTCACACACTGGAGCACGAAGAATAAACTCCTTGTGTGAAATAACGAAACGTGTTTTGCTGATTCTCTATCACAGGTTGGTAAATACTAATAATTCAAGAGTGCAATATAAACTGTAAGAGTCCTAGGATGTCCGAGATTATATTGTGATACATGTGAGGCGAAAAGCGGGTTTGTAAGGGTATTTCTGTTAAAGTTGATGTGTTGTTGTATAAGCTAACCTGCTAATGTTAATGATCGAGTGTGAAATCACAACAGTGAAATCCGCCCACGTTAAGAACCATTTGCTTACTTTATTTAAAGACAGTTATGAAACGGTTTTCATACAGTACGACATTTACTGGTTTGATTTGTCACCAAATGTGCATATTTCGGGTGTATTACCGACTACCAGGAATACTATTGTAAGTGTGTTAGGTACACAGTGGCCAGGTCAGTGAATTGTTAAGAATAACACCACATGCTGTACATTTATGACAGTGCTTAAAATGATTAATGTAAATGTAAGTTCATGGGTTATTGTTAAAATATAAATATTTGAACAAGTTAAAAGCTATATACATGGGAAGGAGATAAAACCAATAATTCATTTCATGTTAGAATAATTTGTTAAGAATGTTAAGTATACAGTTAATGTCAAATCGGAAATTGTGATAAATGGACTTTGATAGTAAATGCTAGTCAGTTGATGTTGGTCATGTGAATGACTTGAACGAAGAATAAACTCCTTGTGTGAAATAACGAAACGTGTTTTGCTGATTCTCTATCACAGGTTGGAGAGTTAACTTCCACATGCACGTTTCCTCCTCCTGGGCCGCTACCCAGGGGAGCAACACACGCACACGCTCCATTCACTCTCATTCACACGCCCTCTCACACACCGGATGCCAATCAGTCCTGCCCACGCGTTCTCGCACCGGCAATCTCTTTCCTCGTTAGCTTCAGGAGTATTTGTTTGCCACATCGGAGGAAAGAGATTGTTGTGGCATTCTCCCTCGTTCGTGGCAGTTTGTTCTCCATGAATGACGTTCCACTCCCTTCACGCATTCAACCCGGCGTCTTCAGACGATCAATCCCTGGATGTTTGCGGCTGCCCCAGCCTCCCATCTTTATCCCCCAGACTGCAGGGTTCGCCCCGGATCAGCTCCAGACCTGTAAGTGTCTTTAGCCTTTCCTCTTGTGCTAGAAGCCCTGCAGCACTAGGCTGCTCACCTTTCTTGTTTTGTGCCCAACTCAGCCCTGCAGCACTAGGCTCTGTATTCACCAGGCTGTAGAGCATTCGGCTGGCGCCCTGTATGTTTGGCGGCCTAACTACAGTATGTCATTGCACCTCTCTGTATATTGTGTGGTTTAACTAGACTGAGCTCGGTGATTTTGGATTTATTTTCTTTGTGTTTGTTAATAAAAGTGCACCATCAACCCGCTTTTGGGTTTTATTCTCTCTCTCATGCACCGAGCCATGGCACACGGAGGTTTATGACAGAATGCCCTGACCAGTGTAAAAGCCCAGCGGACAGGTTGTACACGAGTGAATTTTTGCTTTTGCTCCTAAGTGCTTTTTTCCCCCTAGTTGTCTCCATGGATTTTTCTGTTTTTGGACTGAGCCCCGAGGAATGTGGAGTGGCTGATCGAGCTGTGGTATTTGTTTCCCGGGCTCGAGCCACCAACTCTCCGGAGGTGAATTTCTGGCTGTTTGACATGGCTGTCAGGGTGCTCCAGACGTGCCCCGGTCTCTGGAAATATCCGGGGTTGACGTCATTTCTCACCCTGATCCACGAGTTACGCCAACAGCTGGAGGAGATGACAGGAGGAGCCATCAGAGCTCAACCGCGGCTTCCCACAACGCGCTTCCGGAGGACCGGAGCTCGCCGCTCGCCGCCTGAGCCGTAGTGCTCCTTCCCTCACCAGATTTCCTGTTCTACTCCTGGAAGAACGAAGCAGGACACCGAGGCAGCAGCAGACACCACCACCAGTCAGGAGTTCAGGCAAGTTCATCTCTGTTCTCTTGCAGTGTCTCCTGAGGTGATTAATCAGATTCCGGTGGAGGAGCTTCAGAAATTGTTACCCACTGAAACTCCCTAAACAGCTACTGTCACGGCTCCTTATTCTCTGTCTTCTGTCTCCCTTGACTCCCCGCCGGCCCCGGGAGAGGATCGTCGGACACAGGAGGAGTGGGAGGAGTCAATCACACAGCGTGAGGTTAATCCTAGGTCTAAGCGACGGAAGAGGCCCGTCACCTCATTGGCGGTTCTTAATCGGACGTCAAGCCTGACCGCTGCTGCGGCGAGGCCCCCCTCGGTGCCAGCTGTTGTACCAGCAGACACCCCTTCAGCTTCAGCCACAGTTCCTGTTGTTGGGTCGTCCACCCCAGCCGCCGGAGGAATTGTGTATGCCACTCCGGACCCGCCCACCTCCGTGCCATTTGGGCCGGCTCCTCCGTCAACCACCGAGGAGCCTAGAAGACCTATGGGCATGGAGAAGGAGGACAACACGCCATCGGCAGCTGCGAGCATTCAGACCCGGGAGGCCAGGCAAGTGGGTTTTCATTCAACCTTAGTCATTAAGGATAAGCCTTGTCTGTCCCCCGGGCAGTCGCCTAAGTGCTCTCCCCCTGCTGCTCCTATGATGAACTCATCTATTTCCTCTGTGTCTCCATCCCCTGCCTTGGAGTGTCCACCAGCCATACAGCTCGACGATCGGGGGAGGAGGGAATGCGTGGTGCTGGAGGACTGCACCCTGCAGAACCGCTACGACCAGAGGAGGAGCGCTGTGACTGACCGGAAGCAGGTGCCAATGAAGGAGCATCCCCCCACTTCAGTCTCTTCGGACACAGTGCCACCCAGGTCTCCACCTCCAGACTTCATGCCGGGAGGATTACCGGCATTAGGGGCTTCACTGGAGGAGACCACGACTGCTGAGACCATCATGCCTGCTGTGGGGGCTGCCATGGCAGAGCCATCCCCCGGACCAGACCTCCTGCCGATTGGACCCCGAACATCATCGTTGGTGCCATTGGAATCCTGGACAACAGTAGAACTCGAGCACAGGCAAGTAATCTCTCCTGTAGTTCACCTGTCAAGTGTTGAGAGTTCTTGTCCGGCTCTTGGGGAGGAGAGTTGGGTGCAGCCCCCAGCTGCATCTGAACTTTCCTCGCCGGGCTCTGCCGCTGCCGGCGACCCTAACCATCTCCATTCTCCTGTCTCCTTTGAGCTCCTTCCTAGGGTCGCTGGAGAGGAGCTGCTGCAACCTGGGTTGCCCATGGACGACGACGAAGGTCCAGTTGTCCCGGAGGAGATCAATGGGGGTGCAGCACCCGACGGACTGGAGGAACCTGCGCACCCTAAATTGCTGGAGTCCTGGACAGCGGTGGAGCCAGAAGTCAGGCAAGTGTGTTCCATTATGTCAGGAGTGTCAATATTAATGTCACACTGCCCGACTTATGGTGAGGTGGACCCGGGGCAGCTCACAGTAGCCCTCGGGACCGCCACACCAAGCTCTGCTGCTGCCGGAGACCCTGACCCGGTTTCTCTTTCTCTCTCTTTGGGTTCGGAGCCTCTGGCCAGGGTCACCAGAGAGCTGCTGGAGGCAACTGAGGATCGGGGTTCAACGCCGGAGGACGTGAGGAGCATCACCTCCCTCGCTGGGTAGGCCACCGCGGGAGCAATGAGGCCACTGATGGGGGTCACTGCAGGTGCAACGGTGCTCCAACCAGAGCCCACCGCGGGTGCAGTACAGCCCCAGCTGGAGTCAGTCGCGGGTGAAGCCACGTCCCAGACCAGGACCGTCACGGGTGCAGCCACGTCCCAGACCGGGATCGTCGCAGGTGCAGCCACGTCCCAGACCGGGACCGTCGCGGGTGCTACAGTCCCCCTGCCCCAAGCTTCAAATGGCAGGGGGGCTCCTGTTCCTTGCCTTCGCCGCTGAGGTTCCCGAGTTTGGAGGCTGCCTCTCCACCCTCCTCTCAGGTCCTGGTGGCTCCACCACGCTGGTCGGCCACCCGAAGGACTTGGCTTATGGGTCGGGTGGCCCATCGGCCCGGGCAGGCCGCCGGACACTATCCCACGGGCCGCCTGCTGGACTTGGGACTTGGGCAGGCCACCTGATCTGCCACTCCTCACCATACTGGGGGCCTGGGACTCAGCTCGACCCCCTGAACTTTGGACTTCGGTGGAGGGGGGTTAGTGTTCCAGGTTGGGGGTCGTTAGGAGGGGTTTGCTCTTTATTCTGTTTTTGTTCTGATTGTGTTTTCACTGGTTGCTTCCCTCCTAACTGGTTTTCCCCCACCTCCCATCCTGGGTTAGTGTTTGTTGCCGGGGGGTGGGAGGGGTTCCCTTGAGGGGTGTTGTTTCTTTTCTTTTTGGCTGATGGTACTGGGGTGTCTGGTAGCAAAAATGATCTTCTGCCAAGGTGGCAGAAGATGATTGACGGTGAGAATCTTGGGTTGCCAGATCTGCTTATTATTAAGCGGGTTTGGGATTGCTTACTAACGTGTGTGTGCTTATTTGGGCTTGCTATGGTGTTTATGTGTGTGAAAGGACTAACTTGTGTTGCGCTGAAGCAGTAATAAGGTCACACTGAACTGGGGATGATGAACAGTGTGACTCAAAGTGTCTCTCCATGACCCAAGTACAGAGTAAAAGTATGGTTGACATGCAGAAAAACCGAAAGAAGTTGCATGATCATGATGTGAAGTTGAAATGTACTACCTGTACATACATTTATGAAGTTTGAAACATTATTTTTATTTTATGTTACTCATTTCCATTTTTTAAATTTTATTTTTTTGTTTTCATCTTTTATGTTTTGTTTTTATACAAGCTGCAATGACACATGTAGCAATGACACATATATCCTTATTATAGCCTTACTATCATCCTTACTTTATAATTTGATTTTAATTTTTTTCATTAATTACTTTTACCATTAATTAATAAGTTTTACTGTTCTATTTTTGCTCCTAAAGGACTAAATGTTGGCAGCAGGGTTGATGGCGGACTTTCCCCGTCACTAGCTAGTTAGGATCTGTTGCACACAAATGCACTGGAGCTTAGCATGGCTGCCAGATGGGGTTTAAGATGCCATAAATTGTTCTTTTATAATGCCTTGCATGGCATCAAAGGGGGCAAAATGATGGAAAAATTTCATATTTGTAATTTGCTTTGTCTCAGAGTCTGTGTGACAGTGCTAAAGACGCTGATACAGCTGTACGTGTTATCGCCTTGTTTTAGTACGCATGTATCATACCGGTGTGACTGGTGCTAAGAAAAAGATAATCTGTACACCGACTTTTGACCAGATGTACTGAACCAATCATCATGGACATTTTCTCCTTCACCGCTTGGATAACGGAGAGCTTAAAGGACTGAGCGACGTGTGTTTGAATCAGAAGCGAATAGGCTCTGAGACTGTTATTGTATTGTTCTCCACTGGCCAGTGTAATTAAATTTGCTGAAACTTTGATCCTGCCTGATTCTTTGACTGAAGGTTGGAGAGAATTTTTCCTACAATGTGTCATAAGTGATCTAAGGATGTACTTCAGTCAAACCATATCACCACATTTGAACAACACATACTTACTTATACCACAATGATATTTAGCGGGAAGAAAGATATGCATTGTCACAATGAAAGCCCCAAAGCATTAGTGTTTGTCACAGGAGTGTAAAGCATATATCATTAGCTGATATGATACTAAGTTGTAGCAGATATGGCTTAGTTGTAAATATTCTTGGCCGCAGCATAACATCACATGCACATAGTAACGTGGCGACCATATTGGAGCTGACGATGGCAAACACCTAGCAACCATTATACACCATGAGTGAGCGGGGAGCGCAACTAAAATTAATGTTTTCGCCATGAAATATGCCACAAAACTGCATCGCTGTTGGCTGTCATAACCACAGTTTGAAGAACGACAACAGTCTGTTGGCTAATTCGGCTAGCCATGCTAAACTAGCTGGTTAGTTTTGCTTATGTCAAGAGCACACCTGGGATCTGTTAACTGATTCTGACCAAATGCAACCGTACTCTTACCATTGGCCAGTTGCTTAACACCAAAGAGGAGACTGTATTGAATGGGCTCAGTGTCTGTCATCAGCCAGATTTTATGTAAAACATTTAGCTATGTCATTGCTGACAATGTCTGATGAAACTTTAACTTCCCACCCTGCACTTCCACAGGGTGAAGAGAGATATAATTGAGGTATACAAGCTTCTGAACGAGTATGATGACTAACTAGATCCCCTCCTGAGTATATCAGCGGAAACATCTATCCAAGGCCACTGTTTCAAACTGGAAAAGAAGTGTACTATAAGTACAGCTCATCTACATTCATTCACACACCAAGTAGTAAATCCATGGAACAGCCTCCCAAAGGAGGTGGTAACAGCCTCCAGCTTGAACAGCTTCCCAACCAGACTGGACAAACTCTGGAAGGACCATCCCATGCACTATGACTGGGAAGCAGAAGAGTGAGGGATGACCCTTGCTAAGAAGATCTGGGCATAGAGACTCGACCTTCGCCCAAAATCATTGTAATGTGGTGGGCTGACGTTAGCTCTGCAATGCTAACCATTTCATCATGGGTCGTTCAATTATTTTAACGGTAACCATTTGGCTGCGTTATCATTACACTGAGTCTGTTTGATGTGAATTCAGATAATCTTTACCTCCGCCAAGGAGGTTATGTTTTCATTGGCGTTGGTTTGTCTGTCTGTTTGTCTGTCTGTCTGTCTGTTTGTTAGCAAGATAACTCAAAAAGTTATAGACGGATTTTCATGAAATTTTCACAGATTGTCAGAAATGGGGTATCCTACAGATGATTAGATTTTGGTGGTGATCTGGATCACCGTCCAGAAGAAAACCGCCATTACGGAAAATGCCATTTTCGTCAATAACTACTGAACCACTAATCCTATCATTGTGAATCCAATTGCTAGTCATATGTTTTCATGGTCAAGGAATCTGAAAACGTACACACAAACACTGTATGGGGGGAACTGTGGCGCTTGGCGGAGGTCTGCGCTCTCCGAGTGCTTTTCTAGTTTATTGTTGTGATCTGAAGTAGCATGATGGTGAGACATAGGGGAAACACACCAGTGATGCTAATTTAGCCTAGCCATGAATAGAGAACAGTGTGTAAAAGTTCACCAGGATAAATCCTCATTTTTAAACAACCGCATGGGTATCCCACAAGGGTCCATTCTTGGTCCTTTACTTTTCAGCATTTTTATTAATGACTTGCCGTTACACTGCTCAGCTGCAACATGCCAACTTTATGCAGATGATGCAGTTATTTACACAGCTGCCAAGACTCCAGCACAGGCTGCAGATGTACTGTCTACAAGTATGGTTGATGTCCAAGAGTGGCTCCTCAAGAACCATCTATTGCTGAACCTTCAGAAAACAGTCTCAATGTGCTTTTCAATCAAAAAATGTAACCTGCAACATTTTAAAGTTAATATACATGATCATGACATCAGTTTAGCTACAGAATTCAAATACCTTGGCATTGTACTAGATCCTCAACTCAAATTTAATCTTCATATAAAGAAAATTTCAAAACAGTAAAAAAAAATCTGAACTGCTTTAAATTAATTAGATATTACATACCTTACGAAGCAGCTGCACTGTATATGCATTCTATGGTTTTTTCTCATATATCATACTGTTTGACAGTCTGGGCTCAAGCAGCCCCTTCCACAATAAGACATATAGGTTCATTATATAATCAAACCCTAAAAATCTTGGACAAAAAGCCCATTAGGTGGCATCACTGTAATGTTTTAAAAAAATACAACCTATTGAGTTTTGAGAGCTTCATTGACCTCTGTCTTCTGAAATTAACGTTCAAATGTTTCCATAAATCAGCACCCGAGCCACTTGCTGGTTTCGTCCAAAGACAGGACAGCAGCAGAGCCACCAGGAGTTCTGTTAACAATAACTGTAAAATATTCCACCGCAGAACCACATTTGGACAAACAGCTTTCTCTATAAAGGGCAGTCACATCTGGAACACAATGCCAAATGAAATTAAAATAATAACGGACTTTAAAACATTCACTAAAAATGTTAAAAACTGGCTGAAAAATAAACAAGAATGTACTCATGTATGAATTAATTGTCTGCAAAGTGAGAGTGAATGAAGGGAAGGAATAAATGTGTTTGTTTATAGTGAGTGACGGAGGGAGGAAGGCCTGAAATAGGCAAATGTGAGTTATGTTATATGTGTTAAATGTGAGTCAGGCTGTTATATTTGTGTATTTATAATATTTATAATATTTATGTTAAATGTGATTCAGGCTGTTATATTTGTGTATTTATAATATTTATAATATTTATAATTGTGTATTTATAATTTTTCTGCATTGATGTATGTGGTTATTGTGTATATTTTTTTTTTTCCCCATCTTTACTTGATTCTTTTTTCTAAAGCCCATCCAGGGACAAGAGTTGCAAATTAGCTAATAGCTATACACTCTATGTGCAACACATCAGATTGATTGTCTTTGATTAATTGTCTATGTTTATTGCACTGTCCCTGTCAAATAAACTAATCTACTACTACTACCATCTGCCAAGCTCACTAGCATTCTCAAGGCTGTTGCCTATAAGTATACTACATCTCCACAGACCTTATAAAACACTCAAGAATTACTTTGAAAGTGTAATTTATCTTGTCTCAAAGATAGCCTGTTTGGATCTTCACAGATGCTGTCAACAGAGTTGAAAAACTATCCTGATAAGTAGTCCATAGCAGTTCCCAATAATGGCGGCTGTTTTCATCGGTCCCTTGTTGCTAAGCAACCAGACAGTGAAAGTCCTTGGATGTCTGCGGTCGAAAATTTCTTTCACTTCCTCTGTACTCTATCTATCTACTAGGGTGAAGGCAGAAGTTTCAAATGACAGAATGAACCTGTCCTTTGTACAGTACCTCTGAGAAAGGCAAACTGTTGGGCATTTAATAGTGCTAATGCTAGTTTGCTAATCATATGCTGATGTTTAGCAACTTTATGTTAGCATGATAATGAATAAAGTACAACTGGAGCCAATTTATCTTTTCGTTTTTGATATCTGGTAGACTATATCTGTGCAAGATCAACTGTCACATTTCTGCAACTGTGATGAAACTTATTTCCGTGAAGGTACGTAAAAATTCCCATCCAGTAGACTAGCAAGTTAAGACGTTAACCGTAAGAGTACACTGCCCATCTGCAGTGATCCCTGGTTTGAATCCTAGCCAGAGCGATATTTCCTGCATGTCTTTAACCCTGCTCTTCATACCATTTCCTTTCTCTCTCTCCTGTTTTAGCCAAAAGCAATAGCTACTTCTAATCCATGCTTTGTGATAAACCATTCAATAATTGCTGAGGAACTTTTTTCAGATTTTCATAAATTTACTATTAATATTTTTCTGAGTGTAATATAACTACACTAAAGGTTGGCAACTGGGCTTTTTTTTAAGTGGTGAAAGCGTTAATCACATTTAATCGTGTTTACACACAGTGCATGATTAACATTATAATTGTTGCGTTGGTGCCATATGGGCGAGAGAGAATGGTATTGCATTAATCGTGTTATTAATGTGATCATCATGCGATTAAAGGCTTTCACCACAATTGTTTTAAAACAATTTTTGGCCAAAAAATCTGCATGGTGTTATAAAACATACCCGAGTCTTAAAATGAGGCTAAACAAACAATAACTGGTGAATTATTTTATTCTTTTAAATCTAATATACATATTTTTCAGTTTTTAAACATTTAATCTTGAATATGTATTTTAATGTAAACTTGCATTTTTTTCCTGAAAATTTACAGTTTCCGAAATTTGCAATTTTCTTCTTGCAAATTTACTCCTTTTTCAAAATGTTGCATTGTTTTGTCTCTTTGTGTGAGCTTTTTTTTTGGGGGGGGGGGGTCAAAAAATGGGTACCATGGAGCTCCAGATCTGCAGGTTTCAGACACCTTGTCTACACTAAATGTTATGGCAATTAAGGTAATGTCTGTTTAATTGTTTAACTCTTAACCTTTTACCTTTGTAGAATTCATCACCAGATAAACAACCTTATTTATCTGCTATTCAATCAAGTACTTTTGAATTTATTTCGCTAGATAGCAGATAAACGTTTTCATGAAATAAATGTGTGTCACACAAGTCTTTAGGATCCATCCCCTAGGTAACCAGGAGTGCATGGCTGATGACAGTGAACACACTGATGTTGAAGACTGGTAGATACTGCCAGTTAATGTCTTTACCAAAACAATGTCCAGGACAAGAGAAAAAAATTTTTTTTTGGAACTGATTAAATTCAATCGTCTACATAAAATATGATTTTCTTATGCATCTGAGGAAAAGTGGCCCTTTGGGATTTATTCAAACCTTTTCACAGGATTCGTGTTATTTCCTACAACAGTCGAGGCTCATTAGTCTCATTACTCATTGTGATGTGCTGGGTCATTCAGGTTTTGTTACTATAACCTCACTCACATAGCTTGCATATTTTCTTTACAAAAGAATGTCATACATTTCCTGTGGAGTATTTCACAGCATATTAACTTTAGCCACCACTTGCTTACAGCCTGACTTGGAATATTCGTGGCCCCCTACTATGGGGTAATAATCAATCTCCCCTGCAAGGCGCTCCATGTTAGCATGGTCTGGGTAAAAGCCTTCTCGAGTCATTTCTTCAAGAAAACACTCCATCACGTGACCTTTCTCTAAAAGTCCCAGTGGCAGGATGTCAGCCTCTGTCCACAGTGTATGATGCTTCTCCAGGATGCTGCGTAAAATTGGAGTCAACTCTTTTACGAGATTACTGTGACGACCGGATGCTGTCATCGCCATGGAAATACTTGAGGAGTTGTGTAGCATATGTTTAGTGATGTGTGTGTGACCCAGGTTGCTTAGGAACAAGTAGATGGCATTCAGGTACTCTGAGTGTGTTGACGCCACGAGCTGCCACAGTGCATCCAGGAGCTCGCCATGCATGTGCTCAACCTCATCAAAGATCAAGAGCGGGATTTTCTCCTCTTCCTCGGCTTGCTCAACCATCTCCGAGATGAGAGCTGTGAGGTTGTGGGCACACTGCAGAGCGTTGGTCTCTTGGGGGCAGTGGTGGAGCACGTAGTACTGCAGCACTAGTGTCTCACCCACCACAGAGCGGAAGTGCCCAGCCAGGAGGCGTCCCAGATGGCTTTTTCCCACTCCACTGGGGCCATGCAAGGACATCACAAGGGGCTTGTTATGGACATAGGTGGACAGATAGTCCTTCAGGTGGGACAGCAGACTCTCCACCGTCCCCTGCTGCCCAAACACCTCCCTCCTCAGTGTCTTCTCCAGACCCTCCAGGTCATATCTGAGGACGTGATCATCCAGGTTCTCTATGGCATTGTACACCTGAGGGAAACAAGAGACATGTGAAGAACAGCAATTTACCTGTAGACTATTCACTCTGTTCATGAATGAGAAGAACTGTGGGTGAGTTTCTTGCTAAAACAGGTGATGTTGTGACATGTTTGAATGGAGCTGGATTTCAAATTTTGACAGTGAGGTGTGATTAAAACTTTTTCAAAAATTGCACACATTATGTTTAAAGGTAAAATTAGTGGAAAACACACACACACACACACACACACACACACACACACACACACACACACACACACACACACAGTGGAGATCAAAATTGGAGAACAATACTTGATTTATTCTGAAATATTGTTATTCATCATTGTTTAGAATTTGACAGAATATCAACTGTGGCTATATCACTGCTGTACTAGCATTTTTTTTAAATAACCAAGGCATTTCAACACAAATATTTATTTTATAAGAAAACAGTGAGCAGAATTAGAGAATAGTGACCACTGTGTCATAAGAAAATATGTAAACATTTTTTTTTAGGGCTATATGATTAAAAAATTCATAGAAAGTGTAGAGGTCCTTGCTTTTAATGACTTCAGCACATCTGCACCCACAGGACATCAATAGTTTCTCACACTGCTCTGGTTTGATCTTGGCCCCTTCTTCTTGCAGCCTTTTCCACAGTTCAGTAACTGTAGTGGGTTTCTTAGCCATTAATTTGTTGCCGAGGATTTTCCAGAGATTCTCTATGGGGTTTAGATCCGGACTCTGGGCTGGCCATTTCATTATTTCAATATTGTTTGATTCAAGGAACTATTTAACCCATTTTGCAGTGTGACGGGGGCATTGTCTTGCATGAAAACTGCGGGCTGATTGGGAGACAGTTGCAGTGAAGCAATTGCATGTTGCCGAAGGAGGTTCAGATAAACATTTGCATTCCCCCTGCATTGTAGTTGTGCAAGAGGCCCAACTCCTGCTGCAGAAAACACCCCGCAAACTATGACACTACCTTCTCCAATTTTTTCCCCTTGTCCTGTCAAGCAGCTAGGTAACCAGAACAGAAATATGCTTCCCTTATTGTGCTAGATTTACTTTGCCAAAAGGAGCTTTATACAGTACATATACTGTATATATATACAGTATCCATCCATCCATCCATCCATCCATCCATCCATCTTCTACTGCTTTTCCGGAGGTCCGGGTCGCGGAGGCAGCAGTTCAAGCAGAGAAGCCCAGACTTCCCTCTCCCCAGCCACCTGTTCCAGCTCTTCAGAGAGGATACCAAGGCGTTCCCAGCTGGTCTGGCTCATGGATCGTCACCTTATCATGGTGGGGGGGTTTGCGTGCCCCAGTGATCCCAGGAGCTATGTTGTCCGGGGCAATTTGCCTCTGATAGGGTCACCCAAGACAAACTGGTCCTGGGTGAAGGGCCAGACTAAGAACGATCCAACAGACTCTCATGATAAATTCTATATCAAGGATTCAGTGTACCCCACCCGGTATGGGGTTACCGGGACCCCACCCTGGAGCCAGGTCTGGGGGAGGGGCTCGAAGGCTAGCGTCTGGTGGCCGGGCTTCCACCCATGGGACCCGGCCGGGCTCAGCCCGAAGGAGTTACATGGGTCCGCCCTCCAGTGGGTTCACCACCTGCAGGAGGGATCATGGGGGTCCGGTGCTATGTGGATTAGGTGGCGGTCAAAGGCGGAGACCTTGGCGGACTGATCCCAAGCTTTCTAAAATGACTTTTGGTACGTGGAATGTCACCTCTCTGGTGGGGAAGGAGCCTGAGCTGGTGTACGAGGTTGAGAGATACCAGCTAGATATAGTCGGCCTCACCTCAACACACAGCTCCGGTTCCGGAACCAGTCTCCTGGAGAGGGGCTGGAGCTTGGCCTTTTCTGGAGTTTCCCCGGGTGAGAGGCGACGAGCAGGGGTGGGTATTCTTGTATCCCCCCACCTTGCTGCCTCTATATTGGAGTTTTCCCCGGTGGACAAAAGGGTTGCTTCCCTGCGCCTTCGGGTTGGGAAACGGGTCCTGACCATCATTTGTGCCTATGCATCAAATGATGTTTCAGAGTACCCACCCTTTTTGGAGTCTCTGACTGGGGTGCTAGAGCTTGGAGACTCTATTGTCCTACTGGGGGACTTCAATGCGCACGTGGGCAACGACAGTGAAACCTGGAGGGGGGTGATTGGGAGGAATGGCCTGCCTGATCTGAACCCGAGTGGTGTTCAGTTATTGGACTTCTGTGCTAACCACAGTTTGTCCATAACGAACACCATGTTCAAGCATAAGGGTGTCCATATGTGCATCTGGCACCAGGACACCCTAGGTCGCAGGTCGATGATCGATTTTGTTATCGTGTCATCAGACCTGTGACCGTATGTCTTGGACACCCGGGTAAAGAGAGGTGCAGAGCTGTCAACTAATCACCACCTGGTGGTGAGTTGAATCCGATGGCAGGGGAGGAAGCCATTCAGACCTGGTAGACCCAAACGTATAGTGAGGGTATGCTGGGAACATCTGGCTGAGGCCCCTGTCTGGGAGGTCTTCAACTCCCACCTCTGGAAGAACTTCAACCACATTCTGAGGGAGTCTGGAGACATTGTTGACCTCTGTTGTTGAAGCGGCGGCCCAGAGCTGCAGCCGCAAGGTGGTTGGTGCATCTCGTGGTGGCAACCCCCGAACCAAGTGGTGGACACCAGTGGTGAGGGGGGCCATTAAGCTGAAGAAGGAGTCCTATCAAGCTTGGTTGGCTTGTGGGACTCCCGAAGCAGCTGAGGTGTACCGGCAGGCCAAGTGGAGTGCAGCTCAGGTGGTTGCTGATGAAAAAACCCGGGTATGGGAGGAGTTTGGTGAGGCCATGGAAGAAGACTTTTGGTTGGCCTTGAAGAGATTCTGGCAAATTGTCCGGCGGCTCAGGAGGGGAAAGCAGCTCCCTGTCCAAACTGTGTATGGCGCGGATGGGACACTGTTGACTTCGACTGGGGATATCATTGGGCGGTGGAAGGAATACTTTGAAGATGTCCTCAATCCCACTGATACGCCTTCCACAGAAGAAGCAGGGTTTGGGGACGAGGGGGATGACTCGCCTATCACATGAGCTGAGGTCGCCAAGGTGGTTAAAAGTCTCCTTGGTGGCCAGGCCCCGGGGGTGGACGAGATTCGCCCTGAATACCTCAAGGCCCTGGATGTTGTTGGGCTGTCATAGTTGACACGCCTCTGCAACATTGCGTGGAGGTCGGGGGCAGTGCCTTTGGCATGGCAAACCGGAGTGGTGGTTCCTCTCTTCAAAAAAGGGGACCGGAGGGTGTGCTCCAACTTTAGAGGGATCACACTCCTCAGCCTCCCTGGGAAGGTCTATGCCAAAGTACTGGAGAGGAGAGTCTGGCCATTGGTCGAACCTCGGATTCAGGAGGAGCAATGTGGTTTTTGTCCTGGCCGTGGCACATCGCACCAGCTCTTTACCCTCTCGAGAATTCTTGAGGGTTCGTGGGAGTTTGCCCAACCAGTTTACATGTGTTTTGTGGACTTGGAGAAGGCATTTGACCGCATCCCTTGTGGTTTTTTGTTGGGGGTGCTTCGGGAGTATACAGTATCAGGCTTGTTGTTATGAGCTATTCAGTCTCTGTACGACTGTTGTGAGAGTTTGGTTCGTACTGCCAACACTCTGTCAGAGTCATTCCCAGTGAGTGTTGGACTCCGCCAGGGCTGCCCTTTGTCACCGATCCTGTTCATAATTTTTATGGACAGGATTTCTAGGCGCAGCCAGGGAATGGAGGGTGTCATGCTTGGTGACCACAGGATCTCATCTCTGTTGTTTGCAGATGATGTTGTCCTGTTGGCTTCATCCAGCAATGACCTACAGCTCTTGCTGGGATGGTTTGCTGCTGAGTGTGAAGCGGCTGGGATGAGAATCAGCACCTCCAAGTCCGAGTCCATGGTCCTCAGCCGGAAAAAGGTGGATTGTCCTCTCTGGGTTGGGGACAGGCTCCTGCCCCAAGTGGAGGAGTTTAAGTATCTTGGGGTCTTGCTCACAAGTGAGGGGAAAATGGAGCGAGAGATTGACAGACGGATTGGAGCAGCATCTGCAGTGATGCGGACGTTGTACCGGTCTGTTGTGGTGAAGAGGGAGCTGAGTTCTAAGGCAAAGCTGTCGATTTACCAGTCAATCTACGTTCCTACTCTCACCTATGGTCACGAGCTTTGGGTAATGACCGAAAGAACAAGATTGCGGATACAAGTGGCTGAAATGAGCTTTCTCCGTAGGATTGCTGGACTCACCCTCAGAGATAGGGTGAGGAGCTCAGTCATCTGGGAGAGGCTCAGAGTAGAACCGCTGCTCCTCCACATTGAAAGGAGTCAGTTGAGGTGGTATGGGCATCTGATTAGGATGCCTCCTGGACGCCTCCCACTTGAGGTGTTTCAGGCACATCCCACTGGGAGGAGACCCCGGGGCAGACATATGTATATATATGTACTGTATATTTATAGACTTCTCTTGTAATAACTTTTAATACCTTATTTTAATTGCTTTGTCCATGACGGACCCGACCAGGGGCGGGGTGAGGGGGGGAGTGGAAAAAAGAGAGAGGAACAAACAGAAAAAAACCAAACAGAAGACAAACTGTTTATTCTTCTGAAAAGGTCTCATCACGAGTCTGGTATCTGCACCCGTAAAAGAACAGAGAGGTATATGTGTGTGTGTGCGTGTGTGTGTATGCGTGTGTATGAGAGCGTGCACAAAGTGAGTGTGTGTGTAAGTGGTTTGCCAGGAAACATACAAAGAGGGTGGCAAGTCACAGCAACAACCCCCCCCCTTCCAGGAACCCAGAGCAAGCAACCCCCACAGAGCACGAATGTCCCGAAACCAGCAAACCCCAGGATAGCCAGAAAACTGCTCCAGGAGGGACAGCCGAGGAAGACCGGGCTGCCAAGTGGCCAGTGCGCCCCCGGACCATCCCACCCCTGCCCTCCCAGCAGGGCCAACGCCAGCCCCCGGGCCCCAGATGCCGGAAGGCCAACGCCCTTTCCCCCTCTCCTGGGTTGGAGACCCCACACTCACACACAGTGGATCTACACCCCCGACCGATGCCCCGGGAGTCCCCAGGCCCCAACATCCAGGGAAGGCGGCAGAAAGGCGCGGAGAGCCCTACTGGGGGCCAGCCCCCCGAGTCCAAGGGAGCCCCCCTGGCCAGGAGGTGCCATCCCCTCAGTCCAGCACCCCCCACCAGCACATACACTCACTCTCACGCACTCACATCCTCATGCTCTCACACGCACTCACTTGCAGTCATTCTCACTCAACCTCTCGTTCACACAGTCTTACACTCGCGCTCCCACACTCAGACTCATTCACTCTCACCCACTCCCACATTTGTTAAGTCTTGCTCCCATTCCCACTCCCACTCGCCCCCACAGTCGCTTGCACTCACACATCTTCTTTCCACTCATGCTTACTCATATATACACTCTCATTCGTGCTCTGACTCACTCACATACTCGTGCTCTCTCTTACACACTCACACCTATTCACCCTTAACACTTTGGGTGGCCACAGCGCAGTTGCAGTGGGCATGAATGTGCACCAGAGGCTACCGGGGCAGACCAGCAGCTACACCCCAACCCAATCAGCCCCAGAGCAGCTGCGGCCACAGAAGCAGCCCAACACCACCAATGTCCGCCCGGAGCGAACGATCAATGGACCCACTGCAAGAGCTCCGAGATGCCACTCGGCATGCAAAGCACCACACAAATCCGACCCACCATCACCATCACTACTTATCACTCCCTCACTCTCACTTGCTCACTCCCTCTCTCACTCGCTCACTCCCTTGCTTGCATCTGTTCACTCGTGGTAGTGCCCTGGGATGACGACAACACGACGGGCCCCAGGTCACAAGCCAGGCCCCAGGCCCCCAGCAGAAGGAGGGCAGCAGGGGTGGAGGAAGACCCCCACCCTCCATGCGTGAATCGTGATGGGTGAGTTAGTTGTGTGGTGTGACTGGGTGCAGGTGTGTGAACTACCAAAGTGCAGTTAAAATTGGGGGGGGGGGATAGTGTGATAGAGCACTGCTACTCATTGCTATGGGCAGCAGAGCTCCCATCCCCCCAAGCCCTCAGTGTCTACAGTGCAATTAAGATTGAGGTAAGGGCGGCCCCACGGTGCAGTAGACGGAGGGATCCTGTTCACCGACACTGTACCTTCTCCAAATTTAACTGACTTCTTTACACACTTTGGATTCAGTCTTTCCCCAGTTTGACACTGAACATATATACATATATATTGTCATGTTTGTTGCGTAACTTCGCAGCGAACATAAGAATTGGCAGTGAGCCCAAAATGCAGCATGTAACGTGTTTATTTACACAAGGGTCAATATACAACAATGTCTAAAAACAGTCACTGTGCCTATGCTTGAGACAACTGGCTACAGCTACGCTGGCTGGAGTTACATACAAAACGCGTTCCTGGCTGATTAGGAGCGAAGAGAAAAGGCATAATAACAGGACAGACTTACTAACATGTCGGAGCGGAAAAGCTCTGAGGCACAACACTGTTCAGTTCAGGAAAAAACCAACAGATGCCGCCAGAATGTCAAAAGTAGACGTTGAAGCTGCCACACTAGCTGGTCACACTCTATTCAATAAATATACAATCCCCAAATGAGAGCAAGTGGACACAGCTGTGGCGACATGTGCGTGGCTGATTGAACTGGTGTGTGTGTGTGTGTGTGTGTGTGTGTGTGTGCGCGCGCGCGCGCGTATATGTGCATGTAGTGATTCAAGCAGCTGGTAAGCATCTGGTACGAGGGGAAAAGCATGACTGTAGGACTGACAGAGATCGAGGCTCAATCTGCCAGCTGGAATTAATAAGACATGATCAAAACCAACAGCCACAAGTCATGGACGGGGTGGGGACCCCGAACATGACATATATAGTTATATATTTCCCATCAGACCCAAATAAATTTAACTTATTCTCATCACTGAAGTGCACTCGTGACCAGTTCTCCTCTGTCCACACAACATGCTCCTCAGCAAAGGCAAGTCTAGCCTTTTTATTCTTTCTGCTGAGAGGTTTGGTCACTGCAGAGTGAGCTCTGAGTTCAAATTGTGTTAAATGGCGAGACATTGTGTGCCAAGACAGATCCTTGCCCTGTTCAGAAGTTAACTGGCGAGCAATTCTAACTGCAGTGTTGAGCCGATTCCCCCATTGAGAGTCATTGCATAATCCTGTCTCCCAAACCAGAGCAGTGTGAGAAACTAGTGATGTCCTGTGGGCGCAGATGTGGTGAAGTCATTCAAAGCAAGGGCCTCTACACTTCCTATTAATTTATAGCCGTAAAAAAAGCATTGTTTAAATCTTCTCTTCTGACACAGTGGTTACTGTTCTTCAATTTTGCTCACTGTTTTTTTTTTTAAACAAAACAAATGTTTGTGTTGAAGTGCCTTGGATATTAAAAAAAACAAAACAAAACATGCTAGTACAACAGTGGTATAGCCACAGCACATACAGTATATCAAACCATGGTACCAGGTTTCAAAACAGTTGGAACAAAATTGTAGGAGGAGTTGATTTCACAAAAGTGGGACAGACAGATGGACAGACAGTCCCATAACATAATCCCCCTTTGGGCTCTTTGACCACTTTGGGCTTCGTCCGGCGGGGGATAAAAATGGGTGAAAATAAAGCTCAGATGTGGGTATCAATCCAGTGAGCTTTGGTTCTTACATAACAATTATGTACAAATCAGAATGGTTCACTGAACGAGGCCTAGTGACATCAAGGCAGACCACAACAAAGTGACAAGGTTGTGGTTTTTTGTGTCATCTTTTGTTTACCTCTACACAAATAATCTAGATTTTAAAGTTTTACAAAGAAAATATCTTTAACTTCAAATTAGCCTTGGCATTAGCCTCCGCTGTGCTTCGGGCATTAGATGTATCACACCTGCAGTTACTATATTCATTGACACCGTACGACCTCGAGTGTAATATGCTAAAATATAACAATGACTGGTATGCCAAAAGCAGCATTTTTTTCTAGTAAGAAATAGAAGACAGGAGGAAAATGTTTCAACTATTACTCAAAAGAGAGTTTCAGAGAACTTTTTCAATTTCGTGTCCTATTTTAAGACATCTCAACCCAAACTATCTGAATATTTGAAGTGTTTCCTCTCAAATATTTCAGAATGTTCCTACTGTGTTCCTACTGCAATTGGGCGCATGCGCACGCAGCGACCAGCAGCTTGGTGATATAGTGCGTGTGTGTGTTTTTTGTACTTTTTTACGTTTTTAGAAAATCCTCTGTGTCGTTTCTGCCCTGGAGCGTTTGTGGAATATATGGCGAACAGCTCCCTGGTATCTGCAACATGGATTTCCTCTCATATCTCGCACTGCTGCTTTCTGTGTTCTGGCTCTTTGTCTCTGAGGTAAACGCGTTCGGCTCCATGGCGAGCAGAATAGCGGGCAGAATACAATATTCCAGGGACGTGTTGCTGCGCTTTAACGCAGCTGGTGCAGAGTCTCTGATTGCGCCCAAATTTCAGCTGTCGGACTTTATTTTGAGAGACGGACACAGCGGTGAAAAAAGAAGCGGCAGGAGGAAGCGTGGAAGACGTGGAGGTGTGAAATTGCGCCTTAGGAGACATCAGTTTGGTAACATTCCTCTTCCTTCGATCATTTTTGGGAATGCACAGTCTGTGAGAAACAAGGTGGAGGAAATTCAAGGCAATGTACGTTACCAGAAGGATTTTAAGAACTGCTGCGTCATGGCTTTCACTGAATCTTGGCTTACTGCGCATGATCGGGATGCAGACCTGTGGATTGACGGCTTTGGAGCTCCGCTGCGCTCGGATCAACAGGAAGAGGTAACGGGGAAACGTCAGGGGGGCGGAGTATGTTTATACATTAATAAGCAGTACTGCACATCTGTCATGGTCAGAGAGCGCATCTGTACACCCCATGTGGAGCTGCTGTCTGTGTCACTACGCCCCTTTTATTTGCCTCGAGAGTTTCCCCAACTTTTCATCACAGTTGTGTACATTCATCCGAGGGCAGACGCTGACTCCGCCTCCAGCACCATCTCTGACGTGGTGCAGCGGCTGCAGTCAATTTCTCCAGAGGCGCCAAACTTCATTCTTGGGGATTTTAACCATGTTTCGTTAAAGAAGACACTTAAAAACTTTCATCAGTATGTCTCCTGCCCAACCAGGCGAAAAAAGACATTGGACCTGTGCTATGGATCCATAGAGAGGGCCTATAAATCACTCCCCCTTCCTCCTTTAGGATCCTCCGATCACAACTGTGTTCATTTGCTGCCCACATATAAAACTGCTCTCAGAAGAGGCAAGGTGGAGATGAGAGACATTGATGTGTGGACAGAAGATTCAGAGCACAGCCTCCAGGAATGCTTTGACTGTACAGACTGGAAGATGTTCATAATGGCCTGCGGGGATGATTTGGACTCTCTGGCTGAGCTCACATGCTCATACATGGCTTACTGTCAAAATAAGTTTGTTCCACGTAAACGTGTCAAAATATACCCCAATGTGGGGAGACTTGAATAACGAAACCGAATGGTCTTTCATTCCAGTTTATTCAAGTAATCATTCCACCATCTGCTCTCATTCTTGAGCAGCGAACAAAGAGGGTGAACACACCAAAGTTCTCTCCTTTAAACATTCTGACATCAAACCATTTCCCTCGCGGGGGAAATCACACATCTCTCTCAAAATCTCTTTATTCACATTCATTAGCCTTTTATTTACATAACTCCCCCTTCTCTCTTCCCGAGCCTCAGTGGTCAGGAAGTCTTCTGTCCCCTGTCCTCCGCAGGGGGTCCAGGCTCTGTGGCTCCGCACCGCAGGGGGCTGGCTCTCCTTCATCGTGGTTAAATCACATATGCAGTGTCCAACATATACATGTCTCACAACACAGCCATATAACCCCCCCCAAACGATGAAGAACAGACTAATTCCTAAAATTAAATAGCACCTTACTCACTACTGAATAATCAACACCAACATTCAGTCTGTGCGCCGCTTGGGCTTCAGCCGTCTGCCGAATCTGCTGTGCGTTGGCCCCGCCTTGCCTGCAGTGCGTTTCTGCTTCGGGTCTGTTGACTGAGGGAGAGAGTGATTAATTGCCCCCTGCGGGGCCCTGCCTCGTCGAGGCGCCACTGCGACCGGTACAGACACGTCCTTCATGACAAAAGCAGGTTTTAGTCTGTCAATACTGACTGCCTCTTTTCTGTCTCCAAAATCTAGCACAAATTGCTTATCACCTGCCTCCAGCACTCGAAATGGCCCTTCGTAAGGTGGTTTGAGCGTTGCTTTTAGGGCTTCGCGCCTGACAAAAACGAAATCGGCATTTTTCAAAGCCTTGGGGACGAAAACTCGTGGAAAAGCGTGATGAACCGGACCCGGGAGCGTGTCTGCCCCCGTGCCGACTAACGGTCCCAGAGCCGAGAGAGGTGGGGGCTCTGGGTGCTCTGGTAAAAACTCGCCCGGCAGCCTCAGAGTTTGTGCGAATACCAGCTCCGCTGGGGAGGCGTCTAAGTCCTCTTTAGGCGCAGAACGCAACCCTAATAAAACCCATGGAAGTTTATTCACCCAATCTGCATCCGTGAGCGACGCTCTGAGTGCTGCCTTCAAAGACCTATGAAAACGCTCGCATAAACCATTGGCCTGAGGGTGGTAAGCCGTAGTGCGGTGAATTTTGGCTCCTAAGCCGTTGGCCATCGCTGACCACAGCTCAGAGATGAATTGCGGTCCTCTATCGGACGTAATGTCCGACGGAACCCCGAAATGCGCCACCCAAGCCGTTAAAAAAACGCGAGCCACCTCCACGGCCGTGGTCGTCGCGAGTGGGACCACTTCCGGCCAACGTGTGGTGCGGTCCACCATTGTCAAAAGATACGTGAACCCCTGTGATGCCGGTAGGGGGCCCACAAGGTCGACGTGCACATGGTCGAACCTTCTGGCCGGAATGCGGAACGGTTCTAACGGGGCTCTTGTGTGCCTGTGAATTTTGGCCCGTTGACAGGAAATGCAGGTTTTTGCCCATTCCTTCACGTGCTTGCGCAGGCACGGCCAAACAAACTTTTCCGCCACTAGTTTCACCGACGCGCGCACCCCCGGGTGTGCCAGTGAGTGGACCGAGTCAAAAACACGGCGGCGCCACGTGGCCGGAACCACCGGACGCGGGCGCCCCGTCGACATGTCGCAGATCAGGGGGGGCATACCGGTTTGTAAACACTTGCTCTCCAGCCTCAACCCTGTTGGTCCAGACTGGAGCGCGCGCACGTCTGCGTCCGCCCCCTGGTCCGCTGCCATGGCTGCGTAATCTATACCCACGTGCACCGGGGCTGCGCGCGCCACCGTGCCGCTCTCCTGCGGCGCGGTCACGGTGGCCCATTCTGCCTCTGCGCGTGTTGGGGTCGTGAACGCGCGCGAGAGACAATCCGCTACTACATTGAATTTGCCCGCGACGTGCCTAATGTCAGTGGTAAATTCCGAGATTGCGGCCAGCTGCCTCTGCTGCCTGCCGGACCACGGGTCTGAAATTTTGGCCATGGCGTATGTGAGCGGCTTGTGGTCCACATAAGCGGTGAAGCACCGTCCTTCCAGCCAGAACTGGAAATGACGAATAGCCAAATGCAGCGCCAACAGTTCTCTGTCAAACGCGCTGTATTTTCGTTCAGCCGCGCTTAAAGATTTGCTAAAGAAAGCCAAAGGCTGCCAAACTCCGGCTACCTGTTGCTCAATAACGGCCCCTATGGCTAAATCTGAAGCGTCTGTCGTCAGCGCGATACGTGCTGCAGGGTCTGGGTGGGCCAGGAGCGCAGCGTCAGCCAAGGCTTTTTTAACCTCTGTGAACGCGCGCTCCCGCTCCGGGGACCATTCAACCGCCTGGGTCGGTTTTTGTTTTTTGAGCGCGGCATATAACGGTTGCATGATTTGAGCTGCGTGGGGCAGGAATCGGTTATAAAAATTCACCATCCCCAAGAATTCCTGTAGTGATTTGACCGTTTGTGGACGGGGAAAATCCGCTACCGCGCGTACTTTCTCTGGTAACGGAACCGCTCCCTCCGGGGAGACGCGGTGACCCAAAAAATCGATCCGCTCGACGCCGAACTGGCACTTGGCTGGGTTAACTATTAAGCCGTGCTCTCCCAGCCTCCTAAAAACTGCTGTGAGGTGCGTTTCGTGTTCGTCCTCTGAAGTACTCGCGACCAAAATGTCGTCGAGGTACACAAACACGAAAGGGAGATCGCGTAACACGGCATCCATCATCCGCTGAAATGTTTGCGCCGCCCCTTTGAGACCAAACGGCATGCGTAAAAATTCGAAAAGTCCGAACGGGGTTATTACCGCTGTTTTAGGAATGTCCTCCGGTTGGACCGGGACTTGGTGATAGCCGCGAACTAGATCAATCTTTGAAAAAATGCGCGCCCCCGCCAGGTGCACCGAAAAATCCTGAATGTGCGGGATGGGATAACGATCGTGCGCCGTAGCGTTGTTTAGCCTGCGGTAATCCCCGCACAGTCTCCAGGAGCCATCGGCTTTCGGTACCATGTGCAGCGGCGAAGCCCACGGGCTCTTCGACCTACGAACGATGCCCAGCCTCTCCAGGCTGGCGAACTCCTCGCGCGCAATGGCGAGCTTAACTGCATCCAAGCGCCGAGCTTTTGCAAACACGGGAGGACCAGAAGTGGGGATAAAGTGTTTCACCCCGTGCTTCGCGACCGTCGCTGAAAAAGTGGGCACAGTGAGCGCTGGAAATTGGGTGAGGAGTGTGTGAAACTTACCACCTGCTGTAGCGACGTGGGTCTGTACTGGTGGCGGGGACACTCGAGCTGAACAGGGGAGAGAGTAAAAAGAGAGTGCATTTACCAGCCGTCTATTAGCAAGATCAACTAACAGATTGTGTGAACACAAAAAATCCGCGCCCAACATGTTGAAACTCACCGCCGCTATCACAAAAGTCCATTCATATGTGCGGCCATGTAAGCATAAAGGCAAGGTCCTTCTCCCGTAGGTGTTGATGTTCGAGCCATTTGCCGCTGTAGCTCCGCTACCGTGGGGTCCAGCCACCCGGTCCGCGTATGTTGGGGTGATGAAGCTCACTTGTGCTCCGGTGTCGATGAGGAACTCTCGTCCGGAGCGCGCATCCGTGATGTAGAGCAGCTTGTTGCGTTCTTCGAGGGTCGAAGCTGCTAGCGACCCCCGGTCTTGCCGTTTCCCGAACTCCTGAAGATGCAGGGCGGCACACACCTGCGTGCCTTCTCTGCGAACCTCCGATGGTAAAAGCAGAGATCTTCTCCTCCGCTGTGTCGTGCCCGCGCCTCTGCCGCCGGGCTATTGGCTCCCCCTCGTCGCGGCCGTGTTGCCGCCGTCGTCGGCCAGTCTGGTTCTGCCGCCTCTGGCTCCCCGCTGTCTCGGGTCGCTGCTGTGGTTGCTTGCCCGCCGCAGGCGTCCAGGATCCCATCTGCCTCCTGGGCCAGCTCCCGGAACTCCTCCAGGGTGTGACACTTTTTGCCGGCCAGCATGCTTCTCGCATGCGCCGGGAGGTTGGAGAGGAAGATGAACTGAAAAATGAAATCATCGTTGTCCAACCCTCTCAGCTGTATCATCTCCTCCATCAGGGCGCTCGGCCTGTGTCCACCTTGGTCTAGCAAAGACAGGATCCTCCTCGCCCTCACTTCAGCCGAGGGGGTGAAAAACTTGATGAGGGTGGATTTCAGCTTGCCGTACCTGTCGGTCGCGGGTGGCTGCTCCACCAAGCTTTGCACGCACCGAGCTGTGCTGTTGTCCAGTTTAGCGATGACATGGTGGAACTTAGTGTCATCCACCGTTACTCCTGCGAGCGCGAACTGCGACTCTGCTTGCAGAAACCACGACCGTGGGTTATCCTGCCAGAAATCAGGCAGCTTAACGGCCACTGCGCTCGCCAGCTCTGAGCGCTGTGAGTCCGGGACCCTGAGAATTTCTTCGTTCATTCTCAACGTCGTCAGTCACCAATGTGGGGAGACTTGAATAACGAAACCGAATGGTCTTTCATTCCAGTTTATTCAAGTAATCATTCCACCATCTGCTCTCATTCTTGAACAGCGAACAAAGAGGGTGAACACACCAAAGTTCTCTCCTTTAAACATTCTGACATCAAACCATTTCCCTCGCGGGGGAAATCACACATCTCTCTCAAAATCTCTTTATTCACATTCATTAGCCTTTTATTTACATAACTCCCCCTTCTCTCTTCCCGAGCCTCAGTGGTCAGGAAGTCTTCTGTCCCCTGTCCTCCGCAGGGGGTCCAGGCTCTGTGGCTCCGCACCGCAGGGGGCTGGCTCTCCTTCATCGTGGTTAAATCACATATGCAGTGTCCAACATATACATGTCTCACAACACAGCCATACCCAACAACAAACCATGGGTTACTAAATCAGTTAAATCCTGCTTACAGAGGAAAGCTCTTGCCTTTAAACAGGGGTCTGTTTCTGAACTACAGGTTGCCACCAAGGAGCTGAAGGCTGAAATTTTAAGAGCAAAACAGAATTATAAATCAGCGTTGGAAAGCAAGATGGCAGCAAATAAACTTGGTTCGGCCTGGGCCAGTATGAAAACTATCGCAGGCCTTCAGAGCACAGAGCGCAGTAATCGTGTGTTTTTAGATGGTTTTAGTTCAGACACAGAGCTGGCTAATGCTCTTAATTGTTTTTATGGTCGTTTTGACTCCTTTGATTTTAGCACAGAAATTCAAGATTTGAAACAGAAACTCAAAGACAATCAGCACTTTAATATTGAGATGCAGGATGTTAAAAGGGAGTTCCGCGCTGTAAAAGTGAACAAAAGTCAGGGCCCTGATAATATATGTGGACGCCTGGTAAAGTCCTGTGCACATGAACTGAGTCCTATATTTCATTATATTTTCAATAAGTCCTTACAGACACAACATGTGCCTAAGATCTGGAAAGATGCCGTGGTTGTTCCCGTTCCAAAATCCAGCTGTCCTAAAACGGTAAACGACTTTAGACCAGTTGCTTTGACTTCAATTTTAATGAAAATTTTTGAAAAACTGGTCAGACGTGAGGTCCTAAGGCAGACTGAACATGCATTGGACCCTCTGCAGTTTGCCTATAGGCCTCACAGAGGAGTGGAGGATGCCACTGTCACTCTGTTTGACATGCTTTTTAAACATCTGGATTTTAATGGGACACACGCCAGGCTTTTATTTGTGGACTTTTCTTCTGCCTTTAATACAATCCAACCTCATATTTTAGTTGAAAGGCTCCTGCAACAATTTGATTTAAGCAATAATCTGGTGGGTTGGATTCTGGATTTCTTAACCAACAGGACACAGAGAGTAAGGGTCAATGGTACATTGTCTGACCTAAAGTGTTCTTCTACTGGCTCTCCTCAGGGGTGTGTGTTGTCACCACTACTCTTCATCCTGTACACAAACATGTGTCGGAGTAGACATGACAACAGACACATTATAAAGTATGCTGATGACTCAGTCATTGTCAGTCTCCTCCAGGATGGTGAGAGTGGCCACGGCCCAGTAGTTGATGACTTTGTTCACTGGTGTGAGGATTCCTACCTGCAGCTGAATACAACAAAAACGAAAGATATGATTATTGACTTTAGGAGGAAAACTCCCAGGCACAAAGTCACCATACTAAAAGGCCAGACCACCGAATGTGTACAATCGTACAAATATCTTGGGACAATTATTGATAGTGGATTGAACTTTGAGGTGAACTGTGAAAGGGTGTGCAAAAAGGGTCAGCAAAATTTGCATTGTTTGAGGAAACTTGCACGCTTCCAAATTGACCGAACCATAATGACTATGTTCTATCGGGCTTTTATTGAATCTGTTTTATCCTTTTCTTTAATGTCATGGTTTGGTCAGATAAAACTGAAACAGAGGAAATCCTTGGATCAGGTAGTCAGATGGTCCAGTCGTTTGCTTGGTGAGTCACAGCTGAGCCTGACATCCCTGTACACCAGACAAGTACAGAGGATGGCCGACTCGATTTTAAATGATGACTCCCACCCTTTGCACTGCAACTTTCAGCTTCTTCCCTCCAGACGGAGGTTTGCTGTCCTAAAAAGTAGAACCCAGCGCTACAAAAACAGCTTTGTCCCTGCTGCTGTCAAAGAGTTGAACAAGCTATAAAAATTATATTGTACATATTTTATATTTACCTATTTTGTAAGATGTGTGCCTGTGTTTGTGTCTATGTTGAATGTAATTAGTGGCTTGTAAATATGGATGTCACCAACTGCAAAACAAATCTACCTACGGGTACAAATAAAGTAACCTGAACCTGAACCTGAACCTGTGAAATACATGTGACAACATATCAGTGGGCTGAAGGCTGGATAACGGAGTTTGTTAAACGGTTTCTTGGGATTAAGCAAAGGCACACTTTGAAAATGATCTGAATGAACCCTGACATGACCAAACATGAAGACAAGCATGAAACTATATTTAAATCCAGTGAGCTAGTGACAATGTCTGTTCTTAATCCTTGCTATTTATGATGTAGCTGGAGACAAAGAAACAAGGCTAACAGTGAAGGATCCAACAAACAGGCACGTGCAAGTTTGCACTAGATTTCTTATTAATGGGCTCCCAGACTGATTGAATCCCAACATCATGGTAGCACAAGAGGAAAGTCAATGGGACACTAGGATAATCCTCCAAGGAGCATGAGAGTCAATAAAACAAGCTCTGGATATGATCGCTGAATGTGACAAACTCCATTTTTACACCACAGGAACTTTCTGACTGCGGTCTGTTTGTGTTGGCGTCTGTTTGAAAACTCGGTCACTTCTACATGTACTGGTTATCTTATCTATTTTTGTTTATTGTATTAACTCTGTTTTAAAATGTTATCTCTTTTACTGATATTAACTTTTTTACTTAGTGTTAGCTTAGTAAATACAACAGCTCAGTAAATACAACAGCCTGTATTGGCTCACAGGTGAATCAGACCCCAATCAGGGCTGTTCACCGGGTTAGGTTAACCTATCTGTTTTAGTTAGCCACTCCTGGCTTGGAAAGCCATGGCTCCCTCTCTGACCTGTGTCAGCTGTGTTTCCCTCTCTAAGAAGGTTTCTGAGTTGGAACTGAGACTCTCTAACCTCTATAAGATTTGGGAGGCTGAAAATCATCTTGACACGATCATTTTTGGACGGACATTGGCGCCAGCGACAGACTCGCAGCTAGCAGAGACGGCTACTTACCTGGGTGAAATTAGCATATCACCATCCACCTCCACTCCTGCTCCGGTCACCTCAGCTGTCCACGACTCCAGCACCAAACACTGATTTCATCTCGGAGCTAAACCCAAAGCCCTGGGTGGTTCTTCACAGCCTCAGTGTGCGCCCTGGACCATGGTTGGGCCCAATAGCAAACGTCATGGATTGATCAGACATGGCCACGCCTCCTCCCTTCCCCTTTTGCTTGAAAACAGATTTGACGTCCTTTCCCTGGAAGATTTCCCCCACCTGGACGTTGATCTTCCTCCCATGGCCGCCCCTTCTCCTTCAGCAGCGGCCCAAACCCACAAGACCCGGATCAAAACTACCTTAGGTGTGCCAAACTTTACACCAGCTCCAAAAAGAAGAGAGCGCAACCCCCCCGCTTCATCCCCGCACCGGCACCTTGCCGCCACAGCAGCAACAACAATGGCAAAACTATCCACCATTTCAGAAGCTACCGACAAAGTCCCCCCAGACGATGCTGGTAATCAGTGATTCAATAATGAGGAACGTCAGAAGCAGGTACTGTTACAAAATTTTTTCCTGGGGCTAAAGTGTCAGACATTGAGGCTCTTACCCCTGACCTATTAAATGAATACCCCCATGCTAAAACTGTTATTGGGACACATAGGTCAGGGACACTTATAACTCCTGTTCTTAATGACTGCTGTTATATATTTATGTATGTATGTATGTACTTGTATTATTTATTGGGTTTTATTTCATTTATTATGTACTACATCCATTGTGTATATGTGGATTGTGTGGTTGCAGCACGGGTGACAAGCCCAAGACAAATTTCCCCTTGAGGGACAATAAAGTTTATCTTATCTTATTGTGCATGTTGGATGCAACAACATCCCAGATGAAGCATCTGAGATCTTAAAGAGAGATTTCTGGAGCCTTCTGTCCACTCTTAAAGGCGACGGACAGTGCCTTTTTTTTATTGAACCAATCAACTGATTGTATGAAAATATTCCATTCTTCCCATTCCCCTGATTTAATATGTGTCACCATCCTCCATAAATGAAATTATTTGGTCATAGCCCATCTTTCACTCAGTGAGGCTGCAGTACCGCCATCTCCCGATAGGTGCGTGCAGCCTTCACGTCAATTCGGTATGAAAAAAAATTGCAGAACGAGAGCAAAGTGATTCGGACAGCGATTATTTTCTAGAGTTTGACGACCTCAATATAAATGATGACATTGACAATGAAGACGTTTTGGGTGGTGTGTGGCCTGTCAGCCTTATTTGTTCGAGGCAGAGGGAGAGGAGGAAGACGCAACACAGACGGGAACAGAACACGTTTGATCGGCTGGAACATTTTTCTTGGTAAAAGATTCTTAGAAATATTTTTCTTTGGCGACATGCATGGTCACACACTTAATTTTCAAACTAAAACTACCCATTGGTCACTCGCTGCCTGATGACATGTTGTTAATCATCATCTTCTCAATACTTTTAACAGCCGCAGATTAGCACCTGCTGGTCTGTGCGCAGCTGGAGCTGATGAGACAGATGACGGCCCAGCGGCCGTCATCGTCCACACGAGTGAGTTTATAAACAATATTTATTCATTTGATTTAATTTCCCAGATGAATTATGAAGAAATCATTCAATACATTCAATAATCAATGCAAACGGAATAATCAATGCCAACCCCATATTTTTCAGGCGATACAGATTCATAGTGTTGGGGATTTTTTTGGAGAAGAAGTGAGGGTTATGTTGCCTGCCTGTGCGGTGAGCCTCATCAGAGAAACATTCCCATCTCATCACTACAAGGGATTTTGCCTACCAAGATTAGATTTGTGAACAATGTTATTTAAATAAAGTTTTGTAAAATCATATATTGAGTTTCTTAATGTTCATGTCAATGTTATAATTCTCATAGTTCAGCATTCATCAAAGTAGCATGTCATATACATTTCAATAATTTTTCTACCATTTTATGGTATAAATTTGGATTTACATAAAAGTCCTGTTCATCAGCTTCCTCTGCTTGGTCAGAAACATCAACATTGAGTGACAGTTGATAAAATCTGCAAAAAAAGTAGATCATAATTTTATCCCAGAGGTCTCAAATTGGATTACATACATAGAAATATAAATTGATCAAACAGGCACAACCACCTCCCTATACAGCACTGAATATTTCATATTTGATGAGTATGAACACCCTAATATGCTAATATTTGATAAGTTGGTAAGGCAATGCAAACCATGGCTTGGAATTCATTTGCAGTGAATATTAAAAATAAAAAAACTTACCCTGTTTACTTCTCGTGTTCTGACAGTTGATCGCCACTGTCACTGACCCCGTTCTCAGAGTCACACTTTCAATCGAGGCATATATAGTTGGAATAGCCGTTTTCTTTATCAGCAATCTTTTTGCAAATTTCATTTCAAATTGACATAATGTCTGGCACAGGAAACACGCACGCAGGCTCAGGATAGATTTAACAGCTTTATTCAACAAGCAGGTGTGTGTGAATGGATGTATGCGGATGTGCTGACGAGGGGCAGGTGTGCGCGCAGCTGAAGCCGCTGAGGAGCGGCGAGTCGTGACACAAATTGTATCTTATTCTCAAAATCGCTGTCAACGAAATCTCTACTGCACATTTTTGGTGTTTTACCGACATAAGTCCATTTTTTTTTGCGTTTTCTGAATGAATTTCACCCATGCCGTTCTGATTTTCCCAGGGACGGGAAATTCAAAAACACTCACAGCATGCTCCTCTGGTATAAGGTCGCACCCGTAGACAACACAACGACAAACCATAATTAATTCGATTCCTGAAATCCTAATGTTAATAAATAATCTATTTGTAATCCACAAGTATTCCGAGAAATATCCGAAATCGCCGATTTTAAAACTTAAACATCAAGTAAAACAAAGCAATGTCCGCCGACTGTGTGCCAAACCGAAATGACGTCACACAGTCAGTGGCCATCTTAGCCGCTGATCGCTTGGCTGGGTCAGACAGCTCTCCACAACAACGTACTTCAAGAGCGCATTGTCACCTTATGCGACATACGTTGACACCAAAACATGTGGGGTTCCAATTAGCTCGTCTCAGACAACAATTTGAGATATGATTTATCGATTTTGAATTTGCGTCTGTCCGTCGCCTTTAAGAACTGTGGCAGACATGTGTTTATTTCTGGACCACTTGCTCCTTTTAGAAGAGGTTGCAATTATTTTAGCAGAACTCTTAGCCTTAATACCTGGTTGTGTTCAACATGTCCTACTTTTAACATTGGTTTTATAACCTGTTCTGGAACTCGCCCATCATTTATGAGGCCAGATGGTATCCATCCAAATAGACTCGGTGCATGTGTTCTAAGGGACAATCTGTTCTATTCCATTCAGCATTTTTTAGTACAGTGACTGAAAGCTGGTGTGTTAACTCACCCCAAAGTACCTAAGTCTGCCAACCAGCCCTTCTTTGCTTCCACTTCTCATATTAATCCTATTAATCCAAATAATTCTCACTGTTTAGATCAGTCTTCAATTCATAACCCCATAGAGATTGTGTCTCTCTCCCATTACCCAAAACATTATAACCCAAGACAAATACAACATAACTTAATAAAGATTAAAACCACTAATTTACTACAGTTAAATAAAATAATTAAATGCGGACTGCTGAATATAAGATCTCTGTCAGATAAAGCAACCTTAATTAATGACATGATCACGGATTACAATATAAATATACTCTGTCTCACAGAAACATGGCTACACCCGATGATTTTGTTAGTATCAATGAGGCCACCCCCTCAACTATGGTAATATTCATATTCCTAGAAACACTGGCCGAGGTGGTGGTGTCGGGGTAATATATGAATCCACATTACCAGTGAACCCTCAGCCTAAGCTAAACTCCAATTGTAACTCTTTTGAACGCTAAATTTTTAGCTTAGCACGTCCATCCTGGAGGTCAGAGCAGCCTATTTTATTTACCACAGTATATCGCCCTCCCAGTGCTTCTTGTGCTGAATTTATGTCTGAATTCTCTGAGTTCTTAACAACCTTAGTTCTTAGTTCAGACAAGATTATCATAGCTGGTGATTTTAATATTCATATAGATGTTGATAATGATAGTTACAGTGTAGCATTTCTCTCCCTCTTAAATTCAGCTGGTTTTTCTCAGTGTATTAGTAAACCAACTCATCATCATAATCACACCCTTGACCTGGTCTTGGCCTACGGTGTAGAAATTGATGAGCTGCTTGTCATCCCTCAAAATCCTACACTGACTGACCACTATTTGATAACGTTCAAATTTGTGCTATCTGATTTCACAGCATCAAGCAGAAATATAGTTACCAGATACTTATCTGATAGTGGCTTGCTTTAAAGAATTAATCCCTTCAGCACTTACTCTATTACCATGTCTCAATATAGCAGACAGCACTAAGTACTTGAATCCATTAGAATTTGACCTTTTAGTTGGTAGTACTGCAGCCTCACTGCAGTCAACACTTGACTCCATAGCCCCTCTTAAAAAGAAAACTATTAAAAATAGGAGACTAGCTCCATGGTACAACTCCCACACCTGTAAGTTAAAACAGAAGGTTAGATCCTGTGAAAGGCTCTGGCATGCAAATAAGACAGAAGAATCTTGTTCAGCCTGGAATGCCAGCCTTATCACCTACTGTATAAGAAATCTCTCCGTAGTGTTAGGCAACAGTACTGTTCATCCTTGATAGAAGAAAATAAAAACAACCACAGATTTCTCTTTAACACTGTGGCCAAAATGCCCTAGATCCCTACATCCCTCCAACTCTTAGTGCTGATGACTTTTTGAACTTTTTTAATGATAAAATTGTCAGTATTAGGAATAATTTTCCAAAAAATAGCCCCCCTAAAAATACCAAGCCTCTACCTAACACTGCTGTGTCCACAGGCTCAGAACTCCACTTTTCTAAATTTTCTCGTATTAATCATTCTGATCTAGCCCTAATAGTGTCAGCCTCTAAACCAACTACCTGTCTTTTAGACCCAATCCCCCCAGACTAGTGAAGGAATCACTATCTCTGATTAGTCCATCGCTTTTGAACATAATTAATATGTCCCCATTGACAGGACTTGTACCACAGTCATTTAAAGTGGCAGTAATTATTCTGGGATTAATTACTGATTTAATTAATGAATTAATCAAAATCTGGGATTTTGGCCAATTATAGACCAATATCGAACCTCCCCTACTTTTCCCAGTTCCTCGAAAAAGTAGTCGCCAACCAACTATGCATCTTTTTAGAAAAAAGTTCTGTATTTGAGAAATTTCAGTCAGGTTTTAGGAAACATCACAGCACAGAGACAGCCTTAGTGAAAGTTACTAATGACATCCTTATGGCATTTGACAAAGGACTTGTCTCCGTCCTTGTTTTATTGGCCCTCAGCGCTGCCTTTGATACCATTGACCACCGTATTCTGCTAGAGAGACTTGAACGGCAAATTGGCTTGAATGGAACAATGCTAAGATGGTTCCAGTCTTATCTATCAGATCGTTCCCCGTTTGTTCACGTCCATAACAAGTCCTCTACTCAGACCACGGTTAGCTATGGAGTTCTGCAGGGATCAGTACTTGGACCAGTATTGTTTACATTATACATGCTGCCTTTGGGAGACATTATGAGGAAGCATTCTATTCATTTTCATTGTTACGCTAACGACACTCAATTGTATTTATCCATCAATCCAGATGATCCCAGCCAGTTGGGTTCACTCCAGGAGTGTCTTAAGGATATCAAAACCTGGATGAACTACAACTTTCTATTGCTGAATACAGATAAAACCGAAGTCATTGTTCTTGGCCCCAAACATGCTAGAAGTACTCTTTTTAGCAAGATAACAACACTAGATGGCATTGCACTGGCTTCTACGTCTTCTGTTAGGAATCGTGGAGTTGTCTTTGACCAAGATGTGTCTTTCAACTCTCATATACAACAAAGCATTAAGACCGCCTTCTTCCATCTGCGTAATATTTCTAAAATTAGGTCCATCTTGTCTCATAAAGATGCAGAGAAACTTGTCCACGCTTTTATCACCTCTAGACTTGACTATTGTAACTCACTTTTATCAGGTTGCCCAAATAAGTCCATAAAGTTTCTCCAACTCATTCATAATGCAGCTGCACATATCCTTATGAGAACAGGGAGAAGAGATCACATTACTCCAGTCTTAGCTTCTTTACATTGGCTCCCAATAAAATATAGAATTGAATTCAAGATATTGTTCTTAACCTATAAAGCTCTTAATGGTATGGCTCCTTCTTACCTGCAAGAACTCTTAGTTCCCTATCATCCAACCAGAGCTCTGCACTCCCAAAAATCCAAACTACTAGTGGTCCCCAAGGTATCTAGAAGTAGATTGGGAGGTAGAGCTTTCAGCTATCAAGCTCACTTCCTGTGGAACTATCTTCCCAGTTCAGTTCGGGAGGCAGACACTCTGTCTTTATTCAAGAGCAAGTTGAAATCTTTTCTCTTTAATAAGGCCTTTAGTTAGAAATGCTGCCCCTGCCAGGCCTTTGCTAGCATGTGCAGCTTGGCCAGGCTTGGTACTGGACTGTTTGGCTTTGAATGTTGTATTTGTATGTTTGTTTTGAATGTAGCTACTCAACCCAGCCGATCGAGGCGGATGGCCGTCTTCTATGAGCTATGGTTCCGCCCGAGGTTTCTGCCTGTTAAAGGGAAGTTTTTCCTCGCCTGTGTCGCCGCAGTGCTTGCTCTTAGGGGTCTCTGCTGGATTCTATAAACTAAGAGTGTGGCCTAAACCCACTCTTTTCTGTAAAGTGCCTTGAGATGACCTGTGTTGTGATTTGGCGCTATATAAATGAAATGAATTGAATTGAATTGCGATAGATCTTACTTTTTATGCATTCTTATTGCGAGATATCTATAGTATAGTACTGTACAAAAGTCTTGAACCGCTCCTCATTGCTTTATTTTTTGCTTTGAAATGCAAAACGGGTGAAACTATTTATTGAAACCTGTAAAAACATAAATGGAAATACAGTATGTAAGACAAAAAAGGGAGTTTATTCATTTCTAACAAGCTCAATATTTGGTATGACCTTTACTCTTCAACACAGCCTAAACTCTCTTAGGTAGGCTTTCTTGTAATTTACTCAGTGGTCTTCAGGAATAGTTCTCTACGCTTCTTGAAAGACATTCTGAACCTCTTCTTTGGATGTTGGCTGCCTCGTGTTCCATTCTTCTTTGGTATTTTTGGTCATTTGGTCTGAGCCTAGCCATTTCAAGTGTACACATTCAATACATTATCCAAAATCTATAAAACAGAATTGGTATCAATACTGCTATAATAAGCCTGTATTTACCTGGAGAAAGACAATAGCAAAGAGCAGGTAAAGGCAGTATTTGGCTCGACTGTGCTCCTGTTTAGGCAAGGCCCTCCGCCTCCCTCCATTGGGGAACAAGACTCGTTTCCTCCTCCTCTTCTTCTTCTTCTGATGGACAGAGTTTGAAAAAGTAGGGAAGGAGCTGGGAGTGAGTCCATCAAAAGTGAATATTTTGGGGCTAGTACGAGGCGGGACTCCAATAAGGTGCCCCGCTCCCCCCAGGGCCATCTCTTGACGCCGCTTCTTGATGGCTTGGTACTTCTGCTTGATTCGTATAACGGCACGCAGAGTGGAAGAGATGTTGGACAGACTGAGGGCAGGACTTCCCCTTTCATTCTCACTCTTCTCCTCTTCCCCATCAAGCTCTTCGTCCATCTCTCCCTCTAATTCTCCCTCCGACTGGGAGGCAGAGATGCTGCTGTCTCGGTCACTCATCTGCAAGGAGAAAGTGACTTAAGTTGCTATGATAATTTTTTCAAAATATTATTTTACTTGAATAACTTGGTGACAAAATCACGATACTGACTGAAAACACAATGTCAAAAGTATTATCATTCACAGTATTATATTTTGTGGAACTTTTGGAAACTCAGGCTTTGGTGACACTTTTGGCCATTAAGGAAACTGCAGCCCTATTCACTTCATTCATTACAACTGCTGAGTAAGTTATGCTTTTGATGCAGTTACTATCTGTCTGTCCTTTTGTAGGATTGCAGAAATGGATTAATTTACATGAAATTATTACCAGAGCTGATACAGATGCATATTTTTTTCATTAATTTTGGCGATAATTGCATATGGAATTTGATGAAAAAGTTCAAGTATATGGCTCTGGAAAAAGTAAGAGCACAGGAGAGACCACTGCAAAATTAGCACTTACTGTTTATGTATATATTTTTTATTTTTATTTTAATGGTTTAATTTTACAGGGACAATGCACATTATTAAACCATCCATCCATCCATCCATCTTCTACCGCTTTTCCGGAGGTCCGGGTCGCGGAGGCAGCAGTTCAAGCAGAGAAGCCCAGACTTCCCTCTCCCCAGCCACCTGCTCCAGCTCTTCAGAGGGGATACCAAGGCGTTCCCAGACCAGCTGGGAGACATAGTCTCTCCACCGAGTCCTGGGTCTGCCCCGGGGTCTCCTCCCAGTGGGACGTGCCTGAAACACCTCAAGTGGGAGGCGTCCAGGAGGCATCCTAATCAGATGCCCATACCACCTCAACTGACTCCTTTCAATGTGGAGGAGCAGCGGTTCTACTCTGAGCCTCTCCCAGATGACTGAGCTCCTCACCCTATCTCTGAGGGTGAGTCCAGCAATCCTACGGAGAAAGCTCATTTCAGCCGCTTGTATCCGCGATCTTGTTCTTTCGGTCATTACCCAAAGCTCGTGACCATAGGTGAGAGTAGGAACGTAGATTGACTGATAAATCGACAGCTTTGCCTTAGAACTAAGCTCCCTCTTCACCACAACAGACCGGTACAACGTCCGCATCACTGCAGATGCTGCTCCAATCCGTCTGTCTATCTCTCGCTCCATTCTGCCCTCACTCGTGAACAAGACCTCGCTCCATTCTCCCCTCACTCGTGAACAAGACCCCAAGATACTTAAACTCCTCCACTTGGGGCAAGAGCCTGTCCCCAATCCAGAGAGGACAATCCACCTTTTTCCGGCTGAGGACCATGGACTCGGACTTGGAGGTGCTGATTCTCATCCCAGCCGCTTCACACTCAGCGGCAAACCGTCCCAGCAAGAGCTGTAGGTCATTGCTGGATGAAGCCAACAGGACAACATCATCTGCAAACAACAGAGATGAGATCCTGTGGTCACCAAGCATGACACCCTCCATTCCCTGGCTGCACCTAGAAATCCTGTCCATAAAAATTATGAACAGGATCGGTGACAAAGGGCAGCCCTGGCGGAGTCCAACTCTCACTGGGAATGACTCCGACCGAGTGTTGGCAATACGAACCAAACTCTCACAACGGTCGTACAGAGACCGAATAGCTCGTAACAACAAGCTCGATACCCCATACTCCCGAAGCACCCCCCACAAAAATCCACGAGGGACGCGGTCAAATGCCTTCTCCAAGTCTACAAAACACATGTAAACTGGTTGGGCAAACTCCCACGAACCCTCGAGAATTCTCGAGAGGGTAAAGAGCTGGTCCGATGTGCCACGGCCAGGACGAAAACCACATTGCTCCTCCTGAATCCGAGGTTCGACCAACGGCCGGACTCTCCTCTCCAGTACCTTGGCATAGACCTTCCCAGGGAGGCTGAGGAGTGTGATCCCCTCATGGATCGTCACCTTATCGTGGTGGGGGGGGGTTTGCGTGCCCCAGTGATCCCAGGAGCTATGTTGTCCGGGGCAATTTACCTCTGATAGGGTCTCCCAAGACAAACTGGTCCTGGGTGAAGGGCCAGACTAAGAACGATCCAACAGACTCTCATGAATTGTATATCAAGGATTCAGTGTACCCTGCCCGGTATGGGGTTACCGGGGCCCCACCCTGGAGCCAGGCCTGGGGGAGGGGCTCGAAGGCTAGCGTCTGGTGGCCGGGTTTCCACCCATGGGACCCGGCCGGGCTCAGCCCGAAGAAGTTACATGGGTCCGCCCTCCAGTGGGCTCACCACCTGCAGGAGGGATCATGGGGGTCCGGTGCTATGTGGATCAGGTGGCGGTCAAAGGCGGAGACCTTGGCGGACTGATCCCAAGCTTTCTAAACTGGCTTTTGGTACTCACATTATTAAACATTTCTGTAAATGTGCCAGTTAACTGGCTAATTTTCAACTGCAGTCCCTGGGCAGGTAAAACACATAAATTCAAAGGACATCAACACTGCACATGTAACAGAACACATTAAAAAAAAAAAAAAACAAGGACAGCACCTACATAAAAAAAACTTCAAAATGCTCAGACAAAATTACACAGAATGGTCACATATTTGACTGTGTTTAACTATGATTTAGAAGTTAATTTTAATAGACTGGTAGGTATCACAGTCTCGAACAACTATTGGCAGACTGTTCCAGGTGTGAACTGCTCTCACTGAAAAGGCTGACTGGCTAAAAGTAGACCTCCTCAGTATTACACAGCCCCCTCTTTCTACATACCTAGTGTGTCTACCAAAGGATGTTCTCTGTTGCATAAAAGCACCAAGGGGACGAGGCGCCAAGCCATCTAAAATCTTATAAATAAGACAGACGTCTGTGAATTTGATAAGACTAGTGCATACCTGTGCATGCCCACAGAAACCAAGTATAAGCAAGTATTTCTGCTGCATGCCTGCCTTTGATCTTTGACATGGTTACCATGGCAACAGTAACCATGGTGATGCCTGCCTTTGATCTTTGACATGGTTACTATGGCAACAGTAACCATGGTGAAACCTGCCTTTGATCTTTGACGTCACCACTTGTTCAGTGATGCCTGCCTTTGATGATGTCATAGCATAGCGAGTCCTATGATCGTGACACACAGACACACACACAGTGTTTTAGTGTTTGAGTTTTATTCTCTAACCTCCTGAAAACAACTCACCCAAATTCCAAGTCAAAATATCATCATTTAGAGCATTGCGAAACTCACCACCACCGGAGTGGTGGCCTAGAGGTAGAGCATCCACCTCACAACTGGGAGGTTGGGGTTCAAGTCCTGGCCGGGTCATACCAAAAGACCATATACCATCCAGCCATCCAGCTTATAGCATATACCATCCTACCATCCAGCTTGGTGCTCAGCAAAAAAATGGAACGGAGGAGGGAAATGTGGGCGACAGTGGCTCAGGAGGTAGAGCTCTCTCTTCACTTCTGCCCTCCAAAGAGAGCAGACACTTTTTTCCTTCTCTCCAGCTCTGACTTTTTATCTCTCTCCTCCCCTAACTGACTGGATCCCAGCTTGCTATCGTCTGTCTGCGTGTCTCTACTGCTGATTATCGAACGAAATTATGGATTTAATAAGCTGGGCTTTGAACGCAATTGACACTATTTTTTCAACGAGGAAAAGTGCCCTGGGGGAGGTAGTTTGCCCCGCAGGAACTGCGGCTGCGGGCTATTTGAAGGACACAAGTAATTGGAATCTCTTGTGCCTGTGTGATCTCTCCATCGAAGATGTTGAAGATTTATACATCTTCGTAGCAATGGTCATCGGGATCTTTCTGATTGGATCTGGGATTGTTCTGGTGTACCGTAAATTGATGAAGATGGACGTAGCCTATCAAAATGCTGGCCAGGCGAGGCTTAACCATCAAATTGAACAGTTGGGCAGGACTCTGACAGCGGCTAATGGAGAACTGTCTAGGAAAATGGATTACACCATGATCATGCTGAGAGCCGTCCATGAAGAATTCAACGTCCAGCACTGAAGGATTAAAGTACTGAATCTGTATGAGAATATAAAGTTTTTTCTCTCGGAACAGTACTATTCGACTTATCTGACCTGCCCTTGCAATCAAGTCCTCCAGATTATCTGCAGTTTTTTGTTTTCAAAACATTAGAGCTGCATTGACTCCTATGGACAGCCAGCTGTCTGGCTCAAGGACAAGTGCCAGAACGCTAGACAAAACATCTCCTGCTGAAGAGACTTTGTTGTTCTTAACTGATATAAACACCTTCACTCAACACTACACTCACATTGACTCAATAAACTGATGAGAAGATCATTCATTCACTGCTCTCTTTGTGTCCTTGTATACACTATTGTCTGCTAATTGTGCATTGAGGGCTTTTTTTCTTGTAACCATAATATTGATCATTTATGACCGGTATTCTGACAATCAATGCTTTTTTGCTCTCTCCTATTGTGTTTATCCTTTTCTTCCCTATGCTTCCTGTTCCTAGTCTGCTGACAGGCGCGTTTTCGACGCTGCCGCGTCACCGGAAATGCATGTCGTTTTCAGTGTCAAGTCAAATCCCTCGTATGTTATCAGTTGTTTACTGTTAATGTACTTGGCAATAAATCCTTTTCTGAGTTCTGAGTTCTGAGTTCTGAGAGCGGGCCATCTAATGACCAGAGGGTTGGTGGTTCGAATCCCGCTCTCCCCAGACATCTTGCCGTCGTGTCCCTGGGCAAGATACTTTACCCACCTTGCCTCCAGTGTCCATGACACTGGGTATGAATGTACATAAATGTTTGGTAGTGGTCAGCGAGGCTGTTGGCGCAGATTGGCAGCGTTTCTGTCAGTCTGCCCCAGGGCAGCTGTGGCTAGTAGCCACAGCTGTGACAGCTAGTCACACCAAGGCAGCTGCACTTTGGTGCTTTCATTATTATTATTATTATTATTATTATTATTATTATCATTATTATTACTGCTATTATTATTAGTCAGGTCAGGTCGTGTGTCAGGTCAGGCATTGGCTTGCTTGCTACCGGATAACCATGAAAACTGGTACTACCTGTCTCATGGGTCGGGCCGTCGGCGACTCAACCGGCATCCCCGCCCTTCGGAGGGCATGGAGGGTGAAACAGGGCATCCTGGCAGAACTAAAAACAATATCTGCCACAGGTCTGAGGTGGACCGCTCCCAGTTACACAGGGTGAGACTGGACATCCTGGCAGATAAACACATCTGTCGCAAGGTCTGTGGTGGACTGTGCCAGTTGGTGCATTGTGACATGCGCTACACAAAGAGCAGAGATAAACAAACCTATCATCTGGTCGGTCACTGCAACAGATACTGGAGTCAGTTTGTCTTGGCTTGTCCTTGCCACTGATAATGCCTTTATCTGCCAAGAAAGTGCTGCCAGTCCAGCAAAAGCTAGCAGTACTCAAATACTTTGCAAGCAGTTTCATGAAATGGTCAATCAGAAAGCAACTCATACCGGCTTGGACGTCGCCCGGGCTTACAAGGTCCGCGCTGATCTGTTCACACTCCGACAGGCAGTGAAAAGTAAGCTAGGAGCAGGAAGACAAAAGAAGAGGAAAACAGCAGCCTTGTGTGTAGCGGAATGGAATGTACACACTCTGTTGGACAGAACAACATCACAGCACCCAGAAAGACAGACCGCGCTTGTGGCCCTGGAAATGAACAGCTACAATGTAGACATAGCTGCACTTAGTGAAACAAGATTGCCTGGATATGACAGCTTGGAAGACCATGGGTACATCTTCTTTTGGAGTGGGAGAGCAACTCAAGAAAGGAGAGAAGCAGGAGTGGGCTTTGCAGTTAGAAAGGAGATAGCAGCAATGCTTGATGAGGAACTGGTGCCAATCAATGACAGGATAATGACTATGACAGGGATGAGAATGGGGTTTGGGAAAAAAAAGAGGAAACTAAGCTGGGGGTCTCAGTTAGGCCTGCGTCCCCCAAGCCGGATCCAAGGCGGAGCCTTTGTGGGGGTCTGGGGAAGCTAACGTAAGAAGCTAACGTAATCTGGTGTTTTAGAATGCTCAAATGTGGTCTTATATTTAAAGTTAGAAGTAAGTACAAATGCATTTATAGTTTACCTTTTTAATCTGCTGCTGCATCACATGTGTAAATTTATGATATCTGAATGGTATGTTGATGTAATAATACTAAATTATATTTTACTACTATTTAATATGTTTAGAATGGTAAATGGCGTTCACTTATATAGCGCTTTTTCCTCATCTCTGGATGACCAAAGCGCTTTACAGATCCTGCTATCCACCCATTCACGCACACATTCACACACTGATGGCGGCAGAGCTGCCATACACACACAGGCGCTAGCCTGGCCACCAGGAGCAACTGGGGGTTCAGTGTCTTGCTCAAGGACACTTTGACATGCAGACTTCAGACAGAGTGGGAATCGAACCCATGACCCTCCAATCAGTAGTCGGTCACACTACACCTGCGCCACAGCCGCCCCTAGAACTGACACAGAATTACATTTACGTAGTTCTAGAACAGACAAAATAATTTAACCAAGTAAAATAAATTATAAATATTAACAAAATTCCATCAACAAGTCCATCACCCATTTATTAAAATATACTGACATTCTGCAAACATTTTGATTTATTAATGTGTGCATTTGTTAGTGTTACTAGGAATATAAAAAAGTTGCATATTAGTATATTTTAATATTTGAAAGATAATCTAAGAAAGTAAGTAAAACCTAAAAGATGTTTAATTAGTGTTTCAAATTATCAATTAGTGTTTCAAAACAGGCATGACGTCACAACTTACACATGCTATTTCATAACAAATTCATTACGCGAAAATTCTCAAGTACATTACTTATAACGAGAAAACAATCTTACCTCGGAATGTGTCTTCTGATCACTAATTGCTGTAATCGGGGCCGATTGTGATGAACTTTGACTGGCATCTGAATTTAACCATGTCCATCGATCATTTTGAACGCAGCATGAGCGAGTAATTCGATCTCCTTGTAGCCTCAATTTTGAGATGTTTCTGTTTTGAACAGTGTTCAACTAAGGCAACACAACCACGAGATCCATAACTCAAGAAATCGTTACAATAAACACACTGGGCTTTCCCTGGTACTTCGCATTTCGCTATGAAGTCGGCCATTTTTTCAACCACAACTTCGGTATTTTTACCGATCTTTACAGTCATTGACACAGTTTTTTGGAGCCATTCCCAACGAATCTTGTTCCTTATCCCTTTGTCTTCTTGCTTTGTTGTCTTTCGTGAGTTTTAGGTTCACCATTTTCACGAAATCGGGAAAACTCGGTTGATTGAATTGTCCGCCATTTGCATTTCGCTCCGCGTGTGGGATATGACAAAGGAATAACAAAATCGTCGATTGGTTGCTTCAATAAGTATCAGCCAATCAGTGGCCTTGTTACATTACATTACTGATCTTGCTGGGTAGCGCGTTCTGTGCGGTGGATTTGAGCAGCCAATCGAAAATACGACTCGCCGCTCATAACAGACCCCCCCCCCCCAAAAAAAAAAAATTTCTCCTCGAATTTAGACGATTCACGAGAATGACCCTAGACATGATCAAATCCGAGGAATTCCTCGGATCTGCGGAGGATTCTCATCCCTGCTATGAGACTCCCACTACAGCGGAAGATGTATGCCACACTCATCAGTGTATATGCCCCAACAATGACCAACACAGAGGAGGTGAAGGAAAAGTTCTACAGTGATTTACGTGAGACTATCAGGCGTGTACCGACTGACGACAGGCTGATACTCGTTGGAGATTTTAATGCCAGAGAAATGGAAAGGAGTGATAGGCAGTCATGGAGTAGGCAAGTGCTATGCTAATGGAGAACTTCTACTTGCACTATGTTCAGAGTACAACCTTGTGATAACCAACACTCTATTTAAGCACAAGGACACACACAAGAAGACATGGATGCACCCAAAATCCAAGCACTGGCACTTATTAGTCACCACCGGAGCCATCACCGGAGTGGTGGCTCAGTTGGTAGAGCATCCGCCCCACACCCGGGAGGCAGGGATTCAAATCCCGGCCGGGTCATGCCAAAGACCATATAAAAGGTGGAACTTCCTGCCATCCAGCTTGGTGCTCAGCAATAATGGAATGGAGGAGGGAAATTTGTGGCGGCGCCTTGCATGGCAGCGGCCCTCTGATTCTGCACTTGGGGTGTGTGTGATTAAACGGTATTCACTTATATAGCGCTTTTATTCTCATCTCTTGATGACCAAAGCGCTTTACAGATCCTGCTATCCACCCATTCACACACACATTCACACACTGATGGTGGCATGCTGCCTAACATGGCGCTTCCAGACCCACCAGGAGCAATTGGGGTGAAGTGTCTTGCCCAGGGACACAACGGCAGATATCTGGGGAGAGCGGGATTCAAACCGCCAACCATGTGGTTATTGGACGACCTGCTCTACCTCCTGAGCCACTGCCGTCCCGATATTGCCGATTAACACAGTAGATAGGTAAAGCACAATCTCGTTCTACTGTACATGATTGGTTGTACAGTTGAATGACAATAAAGGGTGATTTAATTTATTAGACTACATTATAGTCAGGCAGAGAGACATAAGGGATGTATTAGACACCAGAGCAATGAGAGGCGCGGACTGTGGTACTGATCATGTTATGCTGAGATCTAGATTAAGGATTTGCAGACAAAAACAGCACTGCAGGACGGGTGCGAAGCCACCACATAAGCTAAACACTAGTGCACTGAAAGGCCAAAAGAAGCAGGAAGAACTTACACAGGAAATGGATGAAAACTTGAAAGACTGGGACAGCAACAACTCAAAGAATGACATAGAAGAGAAAAGGGTAACACTGAAGGATATGGTGTATCAGACTGCGAGTGATGTATTAGGCTACCCTGAGAGGAAACATCAAGATTGGTTTGATGAGCATGATGAACACCTGAAGAGACTACTAGAAGCGAGGAATGCAGCTAGGCAGGAAAACCTACAGTGTAACACAAGGTCGAAGAAGATAAAATACTCAAAGGCTCAGAGTGAGCTACAGAAGTACACCAGAGAGATGAAGTCCAACTGGTGGGATGAAAAAGTGGAGAAACTTCAAACTGCAGCAGACAGGAAGGACATGAAAACATTCTTCACAGGTTTGAGAGAAATCTACAGCCCTAAACCAAGAAGATTGATCCAACTAAAGGCTGTGGATGGTGAAACGGTTTTGCAGGAGAAAGACAAGATCCTGGACAGATTTGCAGACCACTTTGACCAACTACTAAACAACGCTGGAGATCTCACTGAAGAGACTAAAGAAGCTCTAGTGCAGCGACCAGCTGTATCAAGTCTGGATGAACCACCAAATTTTGATGAACTAATGGCAGCTATCAGGACAACACAGGATGGTAAAGCTCCAGGAAGGGATGGAATTCCAGCAGAAGTGTGGAAATTTGGTGGTGTTCAGCTGACCAACTGCCTGCACAAGCTCATCCAAGAGATATGGGATGCCCAGAAAGTACCTCAAGACTGGAAGGATGCAAGTATTGTGCCTTTGTTCAAGAAAGGTGACAGGAAAGATTGTGGAAATTACCAAGGTATATCACTGCAAGCCACTGTTGGTAAGATTCTCTCACGTGTATTACTGAACAGACTCAGTGAACACACCTCACAGAATGTACTACCGGAAACCCAGTGCAGCTTTAGAAGTGGAAGAAGCACAATGGACATGATTTTCTGCTTGAAACCGGTTCAAGAAAAGTGTATCGAACAGAACATGCCACTTTATGTAGTCTTCATAGACTTCAGTAAAGCCTTCGATACTGTTTTACGACTAGGACTTTGGCAGGTACTCAAGAAATATGGTTGTACTGAGAAGTTTGTCAGCATGATGGAGGCACTCCATACGTGGCAATGAGTGATTCAGTATCTAAAGACTTTTCAGTAAGCAACGGGGTGAAACAAGGGTGTGTGCTGCCACCTACATTCTTCTCGCTATATCTGGCAGCCATGCTTGAGGTGGCCTTCAAAGACACTTCAGAGGGAGTATACATTCAAACAAGGAAAGAAGCAGACTTGTTCAGTGTGGCACAGTTTAAAGCCAAGAATAAAACATTGATAAAGGTAGTAAGAGAAATGCTCTTTGCTGATGACAGTGCTCTAGTTGCACACAGCGTGGAAGATATGCAATCTTTAGAGGAGAAATTTGCAAGAGCAGCTAGCCAATTTAGCCTCCAAATCAACATCAAGAAGACAGAGTGCCTTTATCAACCACCAAAGTTCCAGTTATCAACATCACTACCAGAAGAGATCAGCATTGGTACAGAGCCACTAGTCAAGTGCAAGACTTTCAAGTACCTAGTACCTAGGGAGTACTGTTTCAGAGGATGCTAGACTGGAGGATGAACTATTTCTCAGAATGGGAAGAGCGAGCGCTGTGTTTGGAAACTTGAGGGAGAGACTGTGGAACAATCGACATGTGTCTATCCGTGTGAAATGCAAAGTGTACAGAGCGACAATACTGGCTACTCTATTACCCGGTGCTGAAACTTGGACTGTCTACAGAGTGCAGGTGAAGAAACTCCACACGTACATGATGAGACACCGTCGAGCCATAATGAACATCTCATGGAAAGACAAGATAACCAACATAGAAGTGTTGAAACGAGCTGGTCTACCATCAATGGAGGACATGTTAATACAGATGAACCTGAGATGGCTCGGACACGTTGACAGGATGGACCACCAGTGTCTCCTTCGGCAGTTACTCTACTCACAGTTATGCAAGGGCAAACACAATCAAGGTAGACCAAGGCTCAGATTTAAAGACACTGTAAAAACAAACTTGAAGAAGCTGGACACAGACAGGAGTTCCTGGCAGCGGAAGGCTAAGGACAGAGCTGTGTAGAGGAATCTGATCAGACCTAAATGAAACAGTCATTGTCGCCCAAGACAGACTGCTATGATGATGATGATGATGATTATTAGTCACAGTTTTCATGCAGCTTACCATACTTAAATGATCACCTCATCAGTACCTCCTTAAGTAGATTCAGGTGTCGTTGTGTTGGAATTAAACAAATACTAAAACTGAATGGCTGCCATACTTGTAGAGATGCTAATTTAGGAAAGATTTTGCATTGGTCTCTTTTTTCAGAGCTGTATGAGGAAACTGGGATCTGTGACTGCCTACAATATGGCACACATCCAAATTAAAATCTGGATCTAGCTCTTAAGAAGTGGCAGAGATGTGTGCTCTCTGAGCAGTGTCAAGTTTCTGTTTCTGAACACAAACAATGGCCACCTTAACCAGTTTAATTTTTTTTTTTAGCTTTTTTAGACAGACTGACCTATTTAATAGCAGGAAAAACTGGACTAACTGGAGGACATGGGTGCGAGTGAGAGACTGTCATAATGTTCTTGGATAGCTAGAAAATAAAGCACACATCCCAAATTATCAAAATATCCATAAATATTATCAGTGTCCTATTATATATTCTTTTAATAAAATCTTTGTTTTTGTGGAGCCAGACAGTTTAAGCAACCCCTCCTTTCCGTTTCCTAACCTGTTGCTCAACTTGAGCTGCATTCACACCACTGGGGTGGTAACAGTAACTACAGACATGACAGCATGCACCAAATTAAATTTAACTGATACCAGTAAAAAGGATTGGCAGTGCAACTTTCTTTGCAAAGTTAGTGGAACTCAAAGCTGCATAAAATTTAAAAATGTTAGAAAATGGTTGCTGAAAATGGTAGTACAGTGGGGCAAAAAATTATTTAGTCAGCCACCAATTGTGCAAGTTCTCCCACTTAAAAGATGAGAGAGGTCTCCAATTTTCATCATAGGTATACCTCAACTATGAGAGACAAAATGAGAAAAAAAAGATCCAGAAAATCACAATGAAGGATTTTTAATGAATTAATTGGTAAATTCCTCGGTAAAATAAGTATTTGGTCAATAACAAAAGTTCATCTCAATACTTTGTTATATACCCTTTGTTGGCAATGACAGAGGTCAAATGTTTTCTGTAAGTTTTCACAAGGTTTTCACACACTGTTGCTGGTATTTTGGCCCATTCCTCCATGCAGATCTCCTCTAGAGCAGTGATGTTTTGGGGCTATCGCTGGGCAACACGGACTTTCAACTCCCTCCAAAGATTTTCTATGGTGTTGAGATCTGGAGACTGGCTAGGCCACTCCAGGACCTTGAAATGCTTCTTACGAAGCCACTCCTTCATTGCCCGGGCGGTGTGTTTGGGATCATTGTCATGCTGAAAGACCCAGCCATGTTTCATCTTCAATGCCCTTGCTGATGGAAGGAGGTTTTCACTCAAAATCTCTCGATACATGGTCCCATTCATTCTTTCCTTTACACGGATCAGTCGTCCTGGTCCCTTTGCAGAAAAACAGCCCCAAAGCATGATGTTTCCACCCCCATGCTTCACAGTAGGTATGGTGTTCTTTCTCCTCCAAACACGACAAGTTGAGTTTTTACCAAAAAGTTCTATTTTGGTTTCATCTGACCATATGGCATTCTCCCAATCCTCTTCTGGATCATCCAAATGCTCTCTAGCAAACTTCAGATGGGCCTGGGCATGTACTGGCTTAAGCAGGGGGACACGTCTGGCACTGCAGTGCTTGCTAATACCCACGTGGACAAAATTGTTGGTACCCCTCTGTTAATGAAAGAAAAACCCACAATGGTCACAGAAATAACTTGAATCTGACAAAAGTGGTAATAAATAAAAATTCTATGAAAATTAACCAATGAAAATCACACAATGCTTTTGAATTGTGGTTCAACAGAATTATTTTAAAAAACAAACTCATGAAACAGGCCTGGACAAAAATGATGGTACCCCTAGAAAAGATAGAAAATAATGTGACCATAGGGACATGTTCAACCAAGATGTGTTCTCTAATTAACATCACAGGTGTCTACAAACTTGTAATCAGTCAGCCGGCCTATTTAAAGGGTGACAAGTAGTCACTGTGCTGTTTGGTGACATGGTGTATACCACACTAAACATGGACCAGAGGAAGCAAAGGAGAGAGCTGTCTCAGGAGATTAGAAAGAAAATTATAGACAAGCATGTTAAAGGTAAAGGCTATAAGACCATCTCCAAGCAGCTTGATGTTCCTGTGACTACAGTTGCACAAATTATTCAGAAATTTAAGATCCACGGGATTGTAGCCAACCTCCCTGGACGTGGCCGCAGAGCCCAGAACAACCTCTAAACACATTCATGGTGAACTCCAAGGTCAAGGTACATCAGTGTCAGACTGCACCAGCCGTCGTTGTTTGAGCCAAAGTGGACTTCATGGGAGACGACCAAGGAGGACACCACTGTTGAAAACAAATCATAAAAAAGCCAGACTGGAATTTGCCAAACTGTATGTTGACAAGCCACAAAGCTTCTGGGAGAATGTCCTATGGACAGACGAGACAAAACTGCAACTTTTTGGCAAGGCACATCAGCTCTATGTTCACAGACGCAAAAATGAAGCATACCAAGAAAAGAAACACTGTCCCTACTGTGAAACATGGAGGAGGTTCTGTTATGTTCTGGGCTGCTTTGCTGCATCTGGCACAGGGTGTCTTGAATCTGTGCAGGGTACAATGAAATCTCAAGACTATCAAGGTATTCTAGAGAGAAATGTGCTGCCCAGTGTCAGACAGCTTGGTCTCAGTCGCATGTCATGGGTCTTGCAACAGGATAATGACCCAAAACACACAGCTAAAAACACCCAAGAATGGCTAAGAGCAAAACATTGGACTATTCTAAAGTGGCCTTCTATGAGCCCTGATCTAAATCCTATTGAACATCTGTGGAAGGAGCTGAAACATGCCGTGTGGAGAAGGCACCCTTCAACCTGAGACAACTGGAGCAGTTTGCTCATGAGGAGTGGGCCAAAATACCTGCTGAGAGGTGCAGAAGTCTCATTGACAGTTACAGAAATCGTTTGAGTGATTGCCTCAAAAGGTTGTGCAACAAAATATTAAGTTAAGGGTACCATCATTTTTGTCCAGGCCTGTTTCATGAGTTTGTTTTAAAAAAACAAAACAAGAGCGATTACAATTCAGAACAAAGCTAAGACAAAATGTGACAAAAAGAAACTAAGCAACAACACAACGCAGACTGGATATGACAATCCTTATGTGATTTTACACACAGTTTCCTAATTCCTTTCCGAGTGTATCCAAAAGTTGTTCCAAATTGCTTCCACTGCATAATAAATTAGTGTCACCGGCAAACAATATTAAATCCATTTTTTCTGAAACTTTACATATATCATTTATATACATATTGAATATTGAATAATTATATACATATTTGAATAATTCAAAAGCATTGTCTGATTTTCATTGGTTAATTTTCATAGAATTTTTATTTATTACCACTTTTGTCAGATTCGTTATTTCTGTGACAATTGTGGGTTTTTCTTTCATTAACAGAGGGGTACCAACAATTTTGTCCACAGCTGTAACTTCAGAGAACTGTATTTTGCACTCCATGATCTGCCATTCATGTAAAAAAAAAAAAAGTGGTCCACTGGAGTGTGCTGAGCTGACGTCACTTTGTCTATATCTCTGGCGCTTTATCTACACTCACAGGATGTTCAAAAAGCAAACATTTTCCAACAGAAGAGAGGGAACAGTGTTGTGGCCGCTCTGATCCACAGTGTACTTCAACAGCACTCCCTACTCCCTGCTCCGTTCTCAGGGAATAGCAGTGAGGGGAACTGCCCATTTGAAACATTCTGCAGTGTCACCCCCTCCTCTGTGCATTACCACAGTACCCACAGACGTACTGATACTACTGTGGACATTTTATATTTTTTATTAATATCAGTTTATATAAACAATAGCCAAAGTTAGCTTAGCTTGTTAATAAGTTAGCAACAATAGTTTATTTTACTCATATTTGAGGTGCAATAACTTATTGATAATCTTCTTACCAGCTTCCGGTGAAGTGATGTATGGTTGTTCACTTCTTCCTTACTCAGGTCTCAGCTTCCTTTGAACTGAACACCTTTTGCTCACTACAGTTAATCCCACTTATATGGCAGAATACCACGTGTTTTTTCAACCAGGGTTCCTAGGAACCCAGGGGTTCATTGAGAGAATGTTCAGGGTTTTGCAGGAAATTGTCTAATTTCACTTCTTAACTGACCCAAAAAATTGTAAATAATTTTCTGTTGTTGTGCATGGGTTCTGTACCAGCTCTTCCGTGTCAGTAGGTGGCAGTATTGAATGAATGAATGAATGAATTTTATTTCGGATAATACAGTACAGGTTAAAAGAAACTGTATAATATAACAACAAGGTCAAATTAGACAAAGACTCCTTCTACTAAACAATTCCACGTGAGTTATCCGAAATGGGTGATGGCTGAAGCCGCAGCTTATATTGCCCACCCATATTCCATCCAAGAATTCAAAGAAAAAAGAGTAAACAAGACAAGAGTGATTACAATCTAGAACAAAGCTAAGACAAAGTGTGACTGAGAGAAAAAAAAAAAGAAAACTAAGCTAAGCTAAGTTAAGTGGTTACTATTCAAGACAAATCTAAGACAGAATGTCACAGAGAGAAAAAAACAAAACAAAACAAAAAAAAAAACTAAGCTACAGCACAACACAGGCTGGATATGTCAATCCTTATGTGAGTTTACATGTCGTCTTGTAAATATGTTTGGAGTATTTCTTCCTTTAGTTTTTGTTTAAATTGTCCAAGCGTTGTACATGATTTTAATTCAGGTCCAAAATCGTTCCATAATCTGACTCCTTGCACTGAAATACAGTGTTGCTTGGTGGTTGTTCTCACTGTAGGCTTTTGAAATATACATGTTCCTCTGAAGTGATATCGTTTCTCCCTTGTTTGGAACAAGTTTTGGATATTTGCGGGCAGTGATAAATTCTTCACTTTGAACATTATTATTGCGGTTTTAAAGTCAACCAGATCTTTCAACTTGAGAGTTTTTTGTTTAAGAAAAAGTGGGTTTGTTGGTTCCCTGTAAGCTGCTTTGTTTATTATTCTAATAGCTCTCTTTTGAAGCATAAAGAGTGGATATATGTTTGTTTTGTATGTATTTCCCCATACTTCATTACAATATGTCATGTATGGGAGTATTAATGAATGATACAAGGTGTATAGTGTGGGTTGATTCAGCAAATATTTCACTCTGTGTAATATTGCAATTGATTTGGAAACTTTACCTTTAATATAATTAATATGTGACTTCCAACACAGTTTATTATCAATTATTACTCCAAGGAATTTAGTTTCAGATACCCTTTCAATCTCTACACCATGGATATCCTACATCCTCCAACTGAATACTCTTTTATTTTCAATGGCTGTTGATATTTTTTCTGTAAATTCCATTAGGGCATATGCAGTTGTCCTCTTGTGTCTGAACCCATATTGCTGCTCACATAATAAATCATTCTTCAGTATGAAGTTGTCAATTCTCTCATAGAATATTTTTTCAAGTATCTTGGAAAATTGCGGTAATAGTGAAATTGGTCTATAGTTTGAGAGTTCCCCTCTGTCGCCCGTCTTGTATATCGGAATTACTTTAGCTATTTTCATTGCATTGGGAAATGTACCTGATTGGAGAGACAGGTTGCAGATATACGTCAGTGGTTTTACTATGCATTCGATAACAGTTTTGACTAGTAGCATGTCGATACCCTCACAGTCAGTAGATGTTTTACTTTTGAACGATTTAACAATTTCAATGACCTCTCTTTCGTCTGTGTTCTTTATGAAGATGGGAGTCTTTTACAGCAGTGTTATTGCATATTGTATCACCTGTTGGCACCGTAGTGGGTATTTCTCGGGCCAGTTTAGGTCCAATGTTAACAAAAAAATTATTAAATTCATCTGCAGGTGAAGCAATATTCACACTCTGAGTCGTTTTATTATTTTTTGGAATATTAGTTGGGTAGCTTGTATTTCTGCTTTTATTTCCAAGGATACTGTTGAGTATTGTCCATGTATTTTTAATATTGTCTCTGTTTTTCTCCAGTTCTTTACTGTAATAGTCTCTTTTACTACATCTTATTATATATGTTAACTTATTTTTGTATGTTTTATACCGCTGCTCTGCTTCTTTTGTTCTTTTCTTTAGGAAAGCTTTATATAATAAATTTTTCTTTTTACACGCCTTTTGTAGTCCTTTGGTTAACCATGGCTTATTAGCAAATTTGTGTTTAAGCTTTTTTATTACTAATGGGCAGTTTTTTTCATAAAGAGTGGTTACAATGTTTATAAATGTGTCATAGGCTTCATTTACATCTGATACATAGACTTCTGTCCAGTCTTGCTTCAGCAAGTCCTCTTTAAGAGAACTGATTGCATTTGGTGATTTGTGTCTGAACGATTTTGAAGTTTTTTCTGCGTTGGGCCCCGTGTGGCCATGGATAAGTGCAAAGGTTGGCAAGTGGTCACTTATATCATTTATCAATAATCCCCTTTCTATTTTCTTATCGAAAACATTGACAAACAGGTTGTCAATAAGTGTAGCAGAGTGAACTGTGATTCTACTGGGATGTGTTATTGTGGGATATAGACTCATGCTGTACATAGAGTTCATGAACTCTGTAACTACATTTTGTTGATGAGGATTCAGTAAGTCAATATTGAAATCTCCACAAATTGCTACCATTTTCTTACTAGTAATATTATTGTACAGCTCGACTAATTTATCTCTGAATGTCTCAATGCAAGTTCCCGGCGTTCTATATATGCAGCTTATGATTAGATTTTTTGTTTTGTCTAGGTCAATCTCAACAGTAACACATTCCAAAATCCCTGGTAGTGCTAAGGACATTTCATTTACAAGCTTACACCTGTACAGGTCATCAATATACAGTGCAACACCACCACCCTTTTTTTGAGTTCTGTTAATATAAAACATCTGATATCCCTCTATTGCCATCAGGGGCGCCTGCTCTTCGTTAAGCCAACTTTCAGAGACTGCAATAGCTGTGAATTTTCTGTCTAGCTGTTTTAAATAGTCCTGAATCTGTGGAAAGTTTTTGTTAAGACTTCTGCTATTGAAGTGTATTATTGACAGTTTACCATCTAGTTGCATTTGACTTTTGAATTGTTTTTCAGTGTAATATTCACAGTGGTTATGAATATTACTGAAAAAGTGGTTATCAGGATCAATATCATTCTCCATCTCTTGTGGTTTATGTTCAGCATAATGGTATGTTTTCAGAGTTTGAGTTTCCTCATTCTGTGTCAAATGACTTCCTCCAACTGGGGATAATTGATGTCTACTTGAGTCGGTCATAAGTTTTTGTTTGTTTTGGTTATTTTTATTAAAGTACTTTGGCATGGTGTATCAAAAGAACTATTCTTATCGTGTGTATGAATATGGATTATCATTGGCTCATAATTTTCTAATCAGTGTTCATCTGTAATTATCTAAGTCAGTAGCATCTCTGATCATTATACTCTTTGCTTGCTCAGGTGATCCATTTAGTTTAATCCAAATTCTACAATTTCTTGTCCATATTAACACAGTATGGTTACCATCTACTTCTTCCTCTTCTTCTTCATACGTTTTATAGAGGTTAATGACCTTGTTAAGATGTATTCGGTCATGGTGACTAGACGAAAAATAGTGATGGATAAATATTTGAAGAGGAAAGAGTCAGACTCTGATTTGGGCCCTGGACAAAATTCTAACCAGGTGAAGGGCTGAGCAGTTGTCAAAAGAAAACTAAGACAGTGAAGACAAGGCAGTACAGCAAAAGTTACCTTTTCTTTGAATTTACTTCCGCTGGAGATCGCACCACACCAAATCTGTTATGCTTCTTGTGCAGGGAAAATCTACCCAACAATGCCATGGCCCCATGCAAGCGTAAATGTAATCTCCAAATAGAACACCCATGTCTTCGAGATAAGAACACAGACTATTTTGTTTGCACATGGAGAAACTGGTAACTTTAATGAGAAAAACCTGAGCTTTTCAAGCCTGACTGCTATGAAAACTAAAACAAGACAGTGACTGAGGGCTGTGAAGGAAGAGCTACATGTATGCATTTCTTCAGTTCCTACCAGGATATCAGCTTTGCGTTCATCTAAACAGGCCAAAGTTTCACAGTGATCAAGTATAAACTAATTACAAGACTAAACTGTCATTACATATGCTGTAATAGGCTACAATGTGTCATTTTGTAAAATTTTTGGTTGGTGGAGTGCCACAAGATTTTTTTCAACGTCAAAAGAGTTCCTTGGCTCAAAAAGTTTGAAAAACACTGCCCTATGCTGTCCACTTCATAAGGCACTACTGGGCAATTGGAACACACCTGGCTAACCTCGGGCTAATTTCCAGTTTGCCGACTATGCTCGCTGAAGATTCATTCCCCACGGTCGCTTATTTCAGTATATAATTAAATGCAATCTACTGTAAAATGTCCGCATAGTATGACAGTGATAGTGATACCTGAACACCCAGAGTTAAATAAAATGAGGAGCACGGGGGCTGTTGTGTCCCACACTAAAGACTGTCTGGGTGGGTGCCAAGTCTACGCTTCAAGTTCCTCTATAATAGGAACTGTCGTGGGAGTGTCAGTTTTTTAAAATCTGCTAATTGGACTATTGTAATTAATAATGTTCATCATCATCATCATCATCATCATCATAGCAGTCTGTCATGGGCGACAATGACTGTTTCATTTAGGTAGTTCCTGGCAGCGGAAGGCTAAGGACAGAGCTGTGTGGAGGAGTCCGATCAGACCTTAATAATGTTAACAAGTTAATATTCCCATCACTAGTTTGTACTGTAGGTGCAATAGCAATAAAAATGTCTCACGTAGAACTAATCTTGATAAAAGCTTCTAGAGCTGATCTTCAAACAACTTCCTGTAAAGATAATGATTAGTAACACATTCCTTTTGTTACAGTCCATGATATATCTGCTTTGTTAGAGTAACATTATTTTATCATTTATGCTGTAATATAATCACCAGTCATCGTTGCATATGTATTTTAATGAGCTACAGCCTATTGCTAACACACAAACCATTTTTTCTTCTCTGAACATAATATTCAAATGTTGCTCCACAAAGAGGGAAGTGGGATTCATTCAGGATCTTTCTCCAACATTGCCACCTGCTTTGTGACAGCCTTTGTGTGCAACTTGGCAAAAAGTTTTGCCATCCATGCACAGTGATACAGAGATTGTCAAGAAATATGCATTACCTAATATATGTTTTAAAATCCATATAATTTAAAGGCTCTCAAGCCTTGAGAGCCTTCACTTGAGAGCCAGTGAGAGTTGGACTCTGCCAGGGCTGCCCTTTGTCACCGGTCCTGTTCATAATTTTTATGGACAGGATTTCTAGGCGCAGCCAGGGAATGGAGGGTGTCATGCTTGGTGACCACAGGATCTCATCTCTGTTGTTTGCAGATGATGTTGTCCTGTTGGCTTCATCCAGCAATGACCTACATCTCTTGCTGGGACGGTTTGCCGCTGAGTGTGAAGCGGCTGGGATGAGAATCAGCACCTCCAAGTCCGAGTCCATGGTCCTCAGCCGGAAAAAGGTGGATTGTCCTCTCCGGGTTGGGGACAGGCTCCTGCCCCAAGTGGAGGAGTTTAAGTATCTTGGGGTCTTGTTCACGAGTGAGGGGAAAATGGAGCGAGAGATCGACAGACGGATTGGAGCAGCATCTGCAGTGATGCGGACGTTGTACTGGTCTGTTGTGGTGAAGAGGGAGCTTAGTTCTAAGGCAAAGCTGTCGATTTACCAGTCAATCTACGTTCCTACTCTCACCTATGGTCACGAGCTTTGGGTAATGACCGAAAGAACGAGATCGCGGATACAAGCGGCTGAAATGAGCTTTCTCCGTAGGATTGCTGGACTCACCCTCAGAGATAGGGTGAGGAGCTCAGTCATCCGGGAGAGGCTCAGAGTAGAACCGCTGCTCCTCCACATTGAAAGGAGTCAGTTGAGGTGGTATGGGCATCTGATTAGGATGCCTCCTGGACGTCTCCCACTTGAGGTGTTTCAGGCACGTCCCACTGGGAGGAGACCCCGGGGCAGACCCAGGACTCGGTGGAGAGACTATGTCTCCCAGCTAGTCTGGGAACGCCTTGGTATCCCCTCTGAAGAGCTGGAGCAGGTGGCTGGGGAGAGGGAAGTCTGGGCTTCTCTGCTTTAACTGCTGCCTCCGCGACCCGGACCTCCGGAAAAGCGGTAGAAGATGGATGGATGGATGGATAATTTAAAGGCAAACTATCTAATGCATTACACAGGGTTACAAAAATATTTTTTTTTAAGTTGTCTGTGATTTTTTCAACTGATTTAAGACAATTTTGCACTGCTGAATCCGAAAATGACATCTGTTTCTCTCGATCAGGTGCTAAGTAAAAACTTGTACTTACTTAGTACTTAGTACTGTGCATGTGCTTACCTTTATATAAAGGTAAGCACATGTAAATTGAAAGTTATGTCATCATTATTCAAAATTCAGAGAATTTCAAGACATAAAAAAGAATTTTGAATCAAATAAAGCGAAAATACCCGTACATGTAAACAAAAATGTATAAAACATGTGGCCATAATTCAAAAAGTCGACCTGATTGAGCAAAACCAACGTTATTTTTAGTCAGAGCATCAAAATTGTCCTAAAAAAAAAAAACTTAAACAATAAATTTGGTGTTGACCAGTGTTATCAGATAACTCACATTCTTCAGGTTAATCAGCAGAAATAGCTGCTGCTACTTCATACAGTCTGTCTGTAAATGTGTAAAATTGTGTTTTCTTGATAGCTGACTCACTTAGATGTTTTTTAGCCGTGCAGAAAAGGAGGAACTATGCGAAAGCGCCACAGAGGAGGTTAAGCAAACACACAAATTAGCACAGTCATACTATATTACAGTGACTTTGGTCTCTGTGGAGTTCTATGGTTCCTGGAGCCAATATTAATAAAAACTGAGTCCTCCATATGCAATAATCTGACAGGAATCAGACGTTGATATAATCTTGGCACAGACTCAGCATCACATCTGGAACAGTTATGAGAATCCTGTGTCCAAGCCCCTTTACTTCAGCACTAAAGAATTTAGAAAAGCATATGTGGGAGAGACAGAGCAACAGCATGTTAGACATGCTTTCTTTATCTATTTTTTCACATGCAGGAACATGAAAGACCGGGCATACCTGACATTTTAGAACTCATTATCACAGTTACTGTTTACCGTGTGAAAAAGAAAGTCGAAGTTTTCTTTCTTAGCTGCTGTAGCAAAAGCATGACTGCACCTACATTTAAGGATTTAAGGAATTAGGTGAGCATTCTAAAAAAGGTGTATTTTATGCAGATTGTTTTTCCATGCAGAACAGCTGCAATGCAAAAAGGGCAGCTGCTAGAATGACAGAATGGAGGGAAAGCTTGTCTACTTACCCTAAAACTGTGGCTCAGAAATGTGTGACAAAACTTCTTCCCAGTGAATTTAGTCCATAGTTCACTAGAGTGGAAAGGGCAGTGAAAAAGCCCCAGAACAAACAATTCAACTCAGGAAGAGCCCGCTTGTCTGCCTATCTCACCTCCAGATCCTGTTCTCAACCATCTGCTGGCTCCTCCTCTCGCTTCCTCTTTTATTCTCTCATTCTTCTTTCTAGTTACAGCTTAGTTGGTTTTTTTTTCTTTTGAGGGTTTGGCTTCCCTGAGTCCACTGGGTTCAGATATTAGCTTTCACCTGTGCTCTGAAAACAGCCAGTTACTTCTCACTTTTCTCCACATCTTTGTTTTTTTTTAAAAAAAAAGTGGACTTATGATTTTGTTGGTTCAATTATTTCAGTTGGAGTGGCACAGGAGGGGCATTCTCCACCCAGAGAAGGCAGCTGGATAAGGGGAAACAATGGACCGGAGGAGGAGGTGCCACCGGTGTGGGGGGGGGGGTCTCAAACGTGTCAGTATGGGCTGTGCACCCCTGGGGAGAGGAGGAACTGCTGGAGCCGCTGGAAGAGAGAAGGTTGTGAGCAGCGGAACCAGCGTTATGTTAATATGCCACACAGGTCTTTGTTCTAAACAGTGTATTATGGTCGGATGTTCCGGGTCTCAATGCATGGAATTAAAGGTATAAAAGAGGAAAGCATAAAGACCCAGGAGCTCTTTTTACTGTACTGTGTGTTGGAGATGGAATAAAGTTCATGTGTCATCCAGCTCATTGCCTCCTTTCTCCACACAAGTCAGTTTTGGCTTCTTTGCGGGTGATTTTGTATTTCAGTAATGAGTCACAGGAAATGCACAAATTATCTGAAGGTTTGTTAACCACAGTCTTCATCATTTACCATCAATTTATTTTTTATCACCTCATTTGCCTATAGTCTATGTAAATGTGAAGTTTTGGTTCTTCTTTAGGAAACTTGGTCTAAAAGATTAAGCTCACATTTGTGTTAATGATATGCTCAAAGGCCTTTTTTTTTTTTTTTTTACAAATTCACTCCAACTTAGATGTACAAAAGGCAGATTTCTAGCTCAATTTAAAAATCTACCTTGTAGAGCACTTCTCTTTTGCCCAGAAGATCAATCCACCTCATAGGTATTGCATATCAAGATGCAGATTGTTTGTATTGGACTGATTATTTTTTTTAAATGCCCACTCTGTCGGGGGGGGGGCATTAAAGGTTCCAGTCACTGCACTTTTCCCACATGTTGACATCTTCCACAGGTCTTAATGAAATATTTGTGACATATTTTGGTCAAATTGTCTTAAATTATTTAATTACCGCAGCATATTTCTGAATCATCTTTTGCAGCCTTTCTCAGAATGGCTGGTTTCAGTGCATGTGTAGAAGCATGCTCAAATAACGAGGCTGAGTTTCAGTCATAAAACCAGCTTTATTTGACAGAACACAGCTTCTAGCATTCTCAAAGCAGGAAAGAGAAAGAATCATACTTCAACACCCTTTTATACATTTCCAGCATCAGAATTCAAGTCACATGGTGTCTTTAGTCAACATACAGTTACAAAGCATCCCTTTGAAGCTTCACCATTGTCTCTCATTTCCTGATGAACCGGAATACCCTCCGGGGCGTCTTCTGTGGGACAAAGAGACAAATCTCACACTTCCTTGTTACCTCCTGTAGATTCGAGTCCTCAGTCCTTGCAGACGTGACACCCCACAATACACATTCAGTCCTGTCTCTGTGGCAGCGTGAGCCCACAATGTGTGTCGGCCACACTACCCCCCCCCCCAAACGTCTAGTAAGGCAAAATCTAAATGGCATAACAAAAAGAAAAACACAAAGCACTCCATACATTGCTAATCAATCCACCAACTGCCTAGGTTTTAATCTTCTGCCGAATCTGCTGCAACCTGGCTTGGCTGCACCTGCAACATCTCTCTGCACCTGTGGATTAAAGCTGTTAGCACCTCTCTGTGAAGACTTTGGAGAATGTCTCCTCGGTGGCCTGCCCCGGCGGGGGGGCCTCGCGAGCTGCACCTCCTCGTCAGCCAGAACAAAAGCGGGTTTGAGCCTGTTAATGCAAATCAGCTCCCTTCTGCCCCCTAAATCTAGCAGAAAATGCTTCTGCCCGGTCTCCAGCACTCGAAACGGTCCGTCGTAAAACGGCCGCAAACTTGGACGCTGGGCGTCATGTTTAACAAAAACAAACTCTGCATTTTTTAAAGCCTTGGGCACAAAAACGTGTGGGAAACTGTGATGGACTGGGCCAGGAAGCGTGTTTGCTCCTGAGCCGCTCTGCCACGGCTGAGCGGGGGGGCCATTAGGTGCGGGATTATCGGGGAGAAATTCCCCGGGCAAACGAAGCGGTTGAGCGAAAACTAATTCAGCCGGGGAAGCGTGCAAATCTTCCTTAGGTGCAGAACGCAACCCTAATAAAACCCATGGAAGTTTGTCTACCCAATTTGTATCCGTTAGCGACGCTCTGAGGGCTGCTTTCAATGACCTGTGAAAGCGTTCGCATAAACCATTAGCCTGGGGGTTATACGCGGTGGTGCGATGAATCTTCACCCCCAAGCTGCGGGCCATCAATGACCACAGCTCGGAAATAAATTGGGGACCCCTGTCGGACGTTATGTCCGACGGTACACCAAAACGCGACCCATGCTGCTAAAAATGCTCGCGCAACTTCTTCCGCTGTGGTTGATGTCACAGGAATCGCCTCTGGCCAGCGCGTGGTGCGGTCTACCATCGTCAAAAGATGTGTGTGCCCGTGTGATAACGGAAGCGGGCCGACCAGGTCAATATGCACGTGATCAAAACGCTTAGCGGGGATGTGGAAAGGTTCTAACGGGGCCTTAGTGTGTCTGTGTATTTTAGCTCGCTGACACGCTACGCAGGCTGCTGCCCATTCCTTGACCTGTTTGCGCAACCCGGGCCAAACAAATTTCTCCCCCACCAACTTAATCGATGCGCGCACCCCCGGGTGCGCGAGAGAATGGACCAAGTCAAAAACACGGCGACGCCACGCGGTTGACACCACAGGACGGGGCCGTCCCGTGGAGACATCGCAGATTAGCGGGGGCATACCGTTTTGTTGCACCCTGTGCTCCAGCCTTAACCCTGTTGGTCCAGACTGGAGCGCGCGCACGTCCGCGTCGTTAACCTGCTCCGCAGCCATGGCTGCATAATCTAACCCAACACAGACCGGGGCTGCGCGCGCTCCCGCGTCGCTGCCCCGGCCCACGGCCATGGCTACAGAGTCTGCCCCTATGGGGCTTGGCGGTGCTACTGCACGCGAGAGGCAGTCTGCTACAACATTGTGTTTACCCGCGACATGCTGAATATCAGTAGTAAACTCCGATATTGCGGCTAGTTGCCTTTGTTGCCGGCCTGACCAGGGTTCTGAAATTTTGGCCATCGCAAACGTTAGCGGTTTATGATCCACAAAAGCGGTGAAACGTCGCCCCTCTAACCAGAACTGAAAATGACGGATGGCCAAGTGTAGGGCCAAAAGCTCCCTGTCAAACGCGCTGTATTTCCGTTCACTATCGCGCAAGGTCCTGCTGAAAAACGCGAGGGGTTGCCAGGTACCTGCCACAAACTGTTCAACTACCGCCCCTACCGCTACATCGGAAGCGTCAGTGGTGAGTGCCATGCGGGTCGTTGGAACTGGGTGCGCTAATAAAACTGCGTTTGCCAGGGCTGATTTGACCTGGGCAAAAGCGCGCTCCCACTCTGGAGACCATTCAACTTTATTTGCGGGCTTTTGTTTTTTTAACGCGGTGTACAATGGCTGCATGAGTCGTGCTGCGCTTGGGAGGAAACGGTTGTAAAAATTAACCATCCCTAGAAACTCCTGAAGCGCCTTGACCGTTTGAGGTTGCGGAAAATCCGTTATGGCACGCACTTTATTTGGAAGGGGAACTGCTCCCTCTGCCGAAACGCGATGTCCCAAAAAATCAATCTGCGCCACCCCAAACTGGCACTTCGCTGGGTTAACTATTAACCCGTGCTCTGCCAACCTCTGGAAAACTGCTGTGAGGTGTTTTTCATGTTCGCCTTCGGACGCGCTGGCTACCAAAATATCGTCCAAATAAACGAACACGAAAGGCAGGTCGCGTAAAACTGCATCCATCATGTGTTGGAAAGTCTGCGCAGCCCCCTTGAGGCCAAAAGGCATGCGCAAAAACTCAAAAAGGCCGAAAGGCGTTATGACCGCTGTTTTGGGTACATCCTGCGCACGCACTGGCACCTGGTGATAGCCGCGCACCAAGTCTATTTTAGAAAAAATGCGCGCCCCTGCCAAATGAACAGAAAAATCCTGAATGTGCGGAATCGGGTAGCGGTCATGAGCTGAAACGTTGTTCAACCTGCGGAAATCGCCGCAAGGTCGCCACGAGCCGTCAGCTTTTGGGACCATGTGTAACGGCGAAGCCCAAGAGCTCTTGGAACGTCTAACAATGCCCAGTTTTTCCAGATTAGTGAACTCCTCGTGCGCGATGGCCAGTTTAGCTGGGTCCAAGCGCCGAGCCTTTGCAAAAACGGGAGGGCCTGTGGTTGTTATGAAATGTTCTACCCCATGTTTGGCCACCGTTGCTGAAAACGTGGGGACTGTGAGTGCTGGAAACTGAGCAAGCAGAGTGTGAAACTTACCACCCGCAGCTGAGACGCTGGCATGTGCAGTTGGCGGGGCCACCCGATCTGTGCAGGGAATAGAATGAAAGGACAATGCATTAATCAGACGTCTATTAGCAAGGTCAACCAATAAACCATGTGAGCACAAAAAATCAGCCCCTAACATGTTGAAACTGACTGCTGCTACAATAAATGTCCACTCAAATGAACGGCCCTGTAAGGACAGAAGCATGGTCCTCTCACCAAACGTTTTAATCGTGGAGCCGTTCGCTGCTGACACTGACACCCAGGGGGCTTTAGAAGGCGACAGCCGTTCCGCGTAGGTGGGTGTGACGAAGCTCAGCTGAGAGCCCGTGTCCACGAGGAACTGTTTCCCCGAGCGTGCAGCCGTCAGGTAAAGCAGCCTGTTCTCGTTGCCGAGGGTCGCAGCTGCTACCGGCCCTCGGTCTTGGCGTTTCCCTGGCGCTTAAAATTGCACGGTGGGACGCACCTGTGCGCTCTCTCTGCAAAACGGCGGTGGTAGAAGCACGAGCCGTTCTCCGCTCCGCGTCGTCTGGCTCCTGTCGCCGCCGTCATTGGTGCGTCTGGCGCCGCGGCCGCTGGACCCGCACTGTCTCCGGACGCCGTTCCCGGACTGGCCGCCGCGGCCGAGACCGCGTTCCGCTTGTGGGCGTCGACCAACCTCTGTGCCTCCTTGCTCAACCCATGGTAGTCTTGCCTGGCCAATCGGGGTGACTCTGCCAGGGCCACTCTCACTGCTGGTGGTAGGGTTCGAAGGAAAAGGTGGGCGAAAATGAATTCGCCATCCTCAGAGGCTTTGAGCTGCAGCATCTTCACCATCAGGTCCGCAGGTCTATCGTTTTCGGCCTCCGTCAGCGCCAGGAGCCCCTCTGCTCGTTGTTGGACTGAGGGGGTGAAATGGCTGATCAGCGCGTCCTTCAATGCGCTGTACTTGTCGCTGTCTGGTGGATGGTTAACCAGATCTTCCACTCTCTGGACCGTGTCGCTGTCCAGCTTCGCTACCACGTGGTAGAATCTTGTGTCATCGTTGGAGATTCTCCGGAGGTTGAACTGCGCCTCGATTGCGCTAAACCATGAGCGCGGGCTGTGCTGCCAGAAATCGGGCAGCCGGATCGTGGAGGCGGCCATCAGGCTGGCTTCCACCGAGCCCCGCTCGGGAGAATTCTGTCTGCTCATTTTCCGTCGTAGGTCACCAGTGTAGAAGCATGCTCAAATAACGAGGCTGAGTTTCAGTCATAAAACCAGCTTTATTTGACAGAACACAGCTTCTAGCATTCTCAAAGCAGGAAAGAGAAAGAATCATATTTCAACACCCTTTTATACATTTCCAGCATCAGAATTCAAGTCACATGGTGTCTTCAGTCAACATACAGTTACAAAGCATCCCTTTGAAGCTTCACCATTGTCTCTCATTTCCTGATGAACCGGAATACCCTCCGGGGCGTCTTCTGTGGGACAAAGAGACAAATCTCACACTTCCTTGTTACCTCCAGTAGATTCGAGTCCTCAGTCCTTGCAGACGTGACACCCCACAATACACATTCAGTCCTGTCTCTGTGGCAGCGTGAGCCCACAATGTGTGTCGGCCACACATGTCACTTTAAATCCCTGAGACTGCATTTAACTCCACCTTCCCTCTTACCCTCCTCACTATTGCTAATCTGTCTAGATCCTTGCTTGGACTGAGGCTGTGAAAACTGACGTAAATTTATCTTAAAGAATTAATGAAATAATGCATCACTGGTCAAGGATATGCACAGGTATGGGCTATTGTTGCCCAGGCAAAAGTCCATTTGCCATATTTATTACACTGGTCAACAACAAATTTATTGTCTACGGTTTTTTTTTTTAGCTGATTTAGGACAATTTTGATGTACTGAATCCAAAAATCACATTGGTTTGGCTTAATCAGGTCAACTTTTTGAATAATGGCCACATGTTTTTTATACGTTTTTGTTTACATGTACAGGTATTTTCGCTTTATATGATGCAAAATTCTTTTCTATGTCTTGAACTTCTCTGAATTTTGAACAATGATGACGTAGCATTCAATTTACATGTACTTACCTTTATTCAATTCAATTCAATTCAACTTTATTTATATAGCGCCATTTCACAACAACAGTCATCTCATAGCACTATCAACTGTAGGGAGGACCCCCACAGTTGCAGAAAGACCCCAGCAATCAGGCGATCCCCTGTGAGCAAGCACTTGGCGACGGTGGAGAGGAAAAACTCCCTTTTAACAGGAAGAAACTTCCAGCAGAACCAGGCTCAGGGAGGGGCAGTCATCTGCTGCGACTGGCTGGGGGGTGAGGGGATAGAGAAGAAGAAAAGAACAGACATGTAGAGAGCAAACAGCACGATGGGGACTCAATCTATGGGAGAGAACAAACAAATGTTAATGACCAGCAAAAAAAAAATATTTCATAGAGAGTGAGGAAAGGAGTGAGGCCCAGTGCATTACTGGAGGTCCCCCGGCTGACTAAACCTATTAGCAGCATAACTAAGGGAGGGTTCAGAAAACACATGATCCCTCCCTAATTGTAGGCTATATCAAAAAGGTAGGTTTTAGCCCTATTCTTAAAAACAGAGATCGAGTCTGACTCCCGAATCCAGATTGGCAGCTGATTCCACAGGAGAGGAGCTTGATAACTGAAGGCTCTGCCTCCCATTGTACTTTTGGAGATTCTAGGTATTACAAGTAAACCTGCATTTTGGGAGCGTAGTGCTCTGTTAGGATGATACGGTAGTATCAGATCTTTTAAATAAAAAGGAGCCTGATTGTTTAGAGCTTTGTAAGTAAGAAGAAGGATTTTAAACTTAATTCTAAACTCTATGGGAAGCCAATGAAGGGAGGCCAGAACCGGAGAGATATGATCTCTCTTTCTAGTACCTGTTAAAACTCTTGCTGCAGCATTTTGGATCAGCTGAAGACTTTTTAAAGATGTTTTAGGACAACCTGATAATAAAGAATTACAATAATCTAATCTCGAGCTAACAAAAGCGTGGATCAGCTTCTCAGCATCACTCTGAGACAAGATGCTCCTAATCTTGGCAATATTACGCAAATGATAGAAGGCAGTCTTAGAAACAAATTTAATATGTGAATTGAAGGACAAATCCTGATCAAAAATAACTCCAAGGTTCCTCACAGAGCTATTAAGAGAAAGAGTAACTGCATCCAAACTGAAAGTTTGATTTGGAAAGGAATTTCTAAGGTTTTTTGGACCAACAAGAATGACTTCAGTCTTATCTGAATTTAATAGCAGGAAATTACAAGTCATCCAAACTTTGATTTCCTTAAGACAGGCTTCTAACTTGGCTAATTGATTAGTATCATCTGGCTTCATTGACAGGTATAATTGTGTGTCATCTGCATAACAGTGAAAATGTATACAGTGCTTTCTAATAATGTTGCCTAACGGAAGCATATATAAACTAAAAAGAGTAGGGCCAAGCACAGATCCCTGTGGAACTCCATGACTAAGCTTTGAGCTGAGAGAAAACTCATCATTTACATGAACAAACTGGAACCTATCAGATAAATAAGATCTAAACCACTGCAACGAAGTTCCATTAAGTCCAACATAGTGTTCTAATCTATCAAGTAGAATATTATGATCAATAGTATCAAAAGCTGCACTAAGATCTAAAAGGACAAGTACAGAAACTAGTCCATTATCAGATGCAATGAGGAGGTCGTTAGTGACCTTCGCTAAGGCTGTTTCAGTGCTATGATGGATTCTAAACCCAGATTGAAACTCCTCAAATAAACCATTTCCCTGCAGGTGGTCAAATAATTGCGTAGCAACAACTCTTTCTAAGATTTTTGAAATGAAAGGGAGATTAGAGATTGGTCTATAGTTAGCTAAAGCTCCTGGATCTAGCGTTGGCTTTTTTGAGTAAGGGTTTAATTACAGCCGTTTTAAAAGCCTGCGGTACATGGCCTAAAGTTAATGAAGAATTGATTATATGAAGAATAAAGCTACCAATAAGTGGGAAGACTTCTTTAAATAACCTGGTAGGAATAGGGTCTAAAAGACAAGTTGAAGGTTTGGATGAGGAAACTATTTTGTCTAACTCACAAAGGTCGATTGGAGTAAACTCATCAAGACAGACATCAATAGAAGGAGTTGTAGTAGTTACAGTATTTAAGTTAACTGTGGGAAGAATCTGATTGATTTTATCTCTGATGGATGAAATTTTATTATTGAAAAAGTTCATAAAGTCCTGACTAGTAAGCTCTAAGGGGATGCTAGGATTGACAGAGTCCTGACTCTTTGTCAACCTGGCTACAGTACTGAAAAGAAACCTGGGATTATTCTTGTTCTCTTCTATTAATGCAGAGTAATAACTCGTTCTAGCTTTTCTAAGAGATTTTTTATAAATTAAAAGATGATTTCTCCAAGCTAAATAGATTTCATCTAAATTAGTAGAGCGCCATTTTCTTTCTAATTGACGAGTCTTCTGTTTTAAGCTACGAGTTTCTGTGTTGAACCAAGAAGTTAAAAATCTCTGATTAGACTTTTTCTTTTTTAAGGGGGCCACCAAGTCTAGAGCCTGATGCAGAGAAGCTGAAACACTGTCCACCATGTTATCAATTATATAAAGGTAAGTACATGCACAGTACTGAGTAAGTACAGGTTTTTACTTAGCACCTGATCGAGAGAAACGGATGTCATTTTCGGATTCAACAGTGCAAAATTGTCTTAAATCAGTTGAAAAAACACAGACAACATACAAAATAATTATTTTTGTAACCTTGTGTTATGTGAGCTGCCTGTCCAGAGGAAAAAAAAAATGGTAATAATAATTTTAAAACATGTATATAATTTTTCTTCCAACTTTGCCACTTGTTAATATTATCCCTTTATCTTTCAGTTGATATTTTTTCTTTAGAAATTGTTAGTTTTCTTTTAAATGTGTTGCTTTTCACCTTTAATTTTGTGATGTCTTCATTACAGATTATAACTTTTTTTTGCCAAATTTAGTGCATCTTTCGACATACATTTCCTGTTTTCTCATACAGTATATCAATAGAATAGGCTTTATTGTCATTATACATTGATTGTTACTGGTGCATACCCGTGCATGCCCGTAGAAACTAAGTATAAGCAAGTATTTCTGCATGCCCGTAGAAAGCAAGTGTAAGCAAGCATTTCTGCATGCTCGCAGAAAGTTACTGTTACCATGGCAACAGTAACCATGGCGATGCCTGCCTTTGATCTTTGACATGGTTACCATGGCAACAGTAACCATAGTGAAACCTGCCTTTGATCTTTGACGTCACCACTCATTCAGTGATGCCTGCCTTTGATCTTTGATGATGTGTCTTCCTGGCAGCAGTAACCACGGCAACATCTGTGCGTCTATGATGTCGTAACTATGAACACCCATAGCTCCCCTAAGGACGTTCATTACAAATTTCCCCTCCTAAACTTCCGCAAATCCACGGAGGCTGAAATTTGGGGACGCACACCCTCGTAACCTCAGCACATGTATAAAATCTGAGGTCAGTCCAACGAACAGTTCAGAAGATACGCACGGAACAGACACACAGACAGAGATTTCTTGCATCATAATGTGACTAGTGCATACCCATGTATGCCCATAGAAACCCGTGCATGCCCGTAGAAGCCAAGTATAAGCAAGTATTTCTGGATGTCCGTAGAAAACAAGTGTAAGAAAGCATTTCTGCATGCCCGTAGAAAGTTACTGAGTCTTATGATCTTTGATGATGTCATAGCGAGTCCTATGATCTTTGTTGATATCATAGCAAGTCCAATGATCGTGAGCGATGCCTGCCTTTGATCTTTGATGATGCCATATTGAGTCCTATGATCGTGAGTGATGCCTGCCTTGGATCTTTGAAGATATCATAGAAAGTCCTATGATCTTTTAGCGAGTCCTATGATCATGACACACAGACAGACAGACAGAGATTTCTTGAATTATAGTGATATATATAGTGATTTCTGCATGCCCGTATAAAGCAGGTGAAGCAAACATTTCTGCATACCTGTAGAAAGTTACTGTTACCATGGCAACAGTAACCATGGTGATGCCTGCCTTTGATCTTTGACATGGTTAAGCAAATATTTCTGCATGCCCATAGAAAGCAAAAGTAAGAAAGCATTTCTGCATGCCCGTAGAAAGAGTGTTCTGACCTCACAGTGTACCTATGATGTCTGTATGACATCATTGGAGGAGTTGTTCAAAGCAGTTGTTCAGAACTCCTTATATGGTCATGTGATTTCATAGGAACACTGTGCGCCTGTGATGTCATAGCAATGAACGGCCACAGCTCCCCTATGGATCCGCTACGGACGTTCATTAAAGATCGCCTCTCCTAAACTTCCGAATATCCAAGGAGGCCGAAATTTGGGCATGCAAACCCTCGCGACCTCAGCAAAGCACGTGTGAAATCTGAGGCCGGTGTGATGAATGGTTCGGGAGATAAGCGCAGAACACACAGACAGACACACAGAGATTTCTTGAATTACATACAGTGGGGCAAAAAAGTATTTAGTCAGCAACCAATTGTGCAAGTTCTCCCACTTAAAAGATGAGAGAGGTCTCCAATTTTCATCATAGGTATACCTCAGCTATGAGAGACAAAATGACAAAAAAAAATCCAGAAAATCACATTGTCTGATTTTTAACGAATTTATTTGCAAATTATGGTGGAAAATAAGTATTTGGTCACCTACAAACAAGCAAGATTTCTGGTTCTCATAGACCTGTAACTTCTTCTTTAAGAGGATCCTCTGTCCTCCACTCGTTACCTATATTAATGGTACCTGTTTGAACTCGTTATCAGTATAAAAGACACCTGTCCACAACCTCAAACAGTCAGACTCCAAACTCCACTATGGCCAAGACCAAAGAGCTGTCAAAGGATACCAGAAACAAAATTGTAGACCTGCACCAGGCTGGGAAGACTGAATCTGCAATAGGTAAGCAGCTTGGTGTGAAGAAACCAACTGTGGGAGCAATTATTAGAAAACGGAAGACATACAAGACCACTGATAATCTCCCTCAATCTGGGGCTCCACGCAAGATTTCACCCCGTGGGGGCAAAATGATCACAAGAACGGTGAGCAAAAATCCCAGAACCACACGGGGGGACCTAGTGAATGACCTGCAGACAGCTGGGACCAAAGTAACAAAGGCTACATCAAAAACACACTACGCCGCCAGGGACTCAAATCCTGCAGTGCCAGACGTGTCCCCGTGCTTAAGCCAGTACATGTCCAGGCCCGTCTGAAGTTTGCTAGAGAGCATTTGGATGATCCAGAAAAGGACTGGGAGAATGTCATGTGGTCAGATGAAACCAAAACAGAACTTTTTGGTAAAAACTCACACTTGTCGTGTTTGGAGGAGAAAGAATGCTGAGTTGCATCCAAAGAACCCCATACCTACTGTGAAGCATGGGGGTGGAAACATCATGCTTTGGGGCTGTTTTTCTGCAAAGGGACCAGGACGACTGATCCGTGTAAAGGAAAGAATGAAAGGGGCCATGTATCGTGAGATTTTGAGTGAAAACCTCCTTCCACCAGCAAGGGCATTGAAGATGAAACGTGGCTGGGTCTTTCAGCATGACAATGATCCCAAACACACCGCCCGGGCAACGAAGGAGTGGCTTCGTAAGAAGCATTTCAAGGTCCTGGAGTGGCCTAGCCAGTCTCCAGATCTCAACCCCATAGAAAATCTTTGGAGGGAGTTGCAAGTCCGTGTTGCCCAGCGACAGCCCCAAAACATCACTGCTCTAGAGGAGATCTGCATGGAGGAATGGGCCAAAATACCAGCAACAGTGTGTGAAAACCTTGTGAAGTCTTACAGAAAATGTTTGACCTCTGTCATTGCCAACAAAGGGTATATAACAAAGTACTGAGATGAACTTTTGTTATTGACCAAATACTTATTTTCCACCATAATTTGAAAATAAATTATTTAAAAATCCTTCAATGTGATTTTCTGGATTTTTTTTTTCTCATTTTGTCTCTCATAGTTGAGGTATACCTATGATGAAAATTGGAGACCTCTCTCATCTTTTAAGTGGGAGAACTTGCACAATTGGTGGCTGACTAAATACTTTTTTGCCCCACTGTATAGCGTGATTGTACATTTTTTTTGTTTTTTTTTTATAACTAGAAAAGCACTCGGAGAGCGCAGACCTCCGCCAACCGCCACAGTTCCCCCTATACAGTGTTTGTGTGTACGTTTTCAGATTCCTTGACCATGAAAACATATGAGTAGCAATTGGATTGACAATGATAGGATTAGTGGTTCAGTAGTTATTCACGAAAATGGCATTTTCCGTAATGGCGGTTTTCGCCTGAAAGTTTCATCGAAATCTGTCCAAAACTTTTTGAGTTATCTTGCTAACCAACAGACAAACAGACAGACAGACAAACCCCGGCAAAAACATAACCTCCTGGCGGAGGTAATCATGTGAGCAATGGTTATATTTCAGAAGGTTAAAACCTATAAAAGCAAAATTTTTCAGTGAATGGGACCTTTAAAAGACAACACAGTGCCACAGATGTGTGTGACTGGTATTTTGTCTTTAGAAAGTCAAGCTCAGCTTTTTGTCAAGATAATACTGCATTTTAGAATTTCTTGTTTTATTGTGACCAGCCCCTCACAAACCTGTGCAACAATCATGTTATTTATTGAGCATATTGATATGATACAAAACCTGGCAAGCTCTGGATTATTAAAGGGGAAGTGCTCTCCAACACATATTAAGATGTCCTTGAAAATGATAAATATCCCATTTATGTGCACTGAGAATTTTTTTTTACCTTTTACTTTTTATTCCCCGCCAGTCGAAGCCCAAAGGGATCGAAGGTCAGTCCATCTGTCTGTCCCACTTTTGTGAAATCAACTCCTTCTACAGTTTTGGTTCAATTGTTTTAAAACTGGGTACCATGGTTTGATATACACTGAGGATGCACATATTGCAATTTGGTTCTGATCGGATAATTTTTGCAGGAATTGTAGCCCCTGACTTATGACCTCTTATGTCACCTCACTTCATAGACAGTAAATGTCGTGTAAAATCAATTCCTGCTACACTTTTGTTCCGAATGTTTTGAAACTTGGTACCATGGTTTGACATACTCTGATGATGCGTATATTGCAATTTCGCTCTCATCGGATGACCTTGAGGTCAGAGGTCAGATTTTTCCTTAAATCTTCTAAACAGTAACTACTGAAAGAAATGATGTCCATCCATCCATCTTCTACCGCTTTTCTGGAGGTCCGGGTTGCGGAGGCAGTAGTTCAAGCAGAGAAGCCCAGACTTCCCTCTCCCCAGCCACCTGCTCCAGCTCTTCAGAGAGGATACCAAGGCGTTCCCAGACCAGCTGGGAGACATAGTCTCTCCACCGAGTCCTGGGTCTGCCCCGGGGTCTCCTCCCAGTGGGACGTGTCTGAAACACCTCAAGTGGAAGGCGTCCAGTGGACGACTTACACCCTGACCTAACAATGGGTTTGGGGTCAAGGGGTCAAAGTTCAAAGTTAACATTGCAGTTGCACTGTGGTAAATGCTACATTTAATATTACTATAAAATGAGTAAAGCCCTTGGTGCCTGGGGCCCGGGGGCTGGCATTAGCCCGGCTGAGTAGGCGGGGGTTGGCCTGTCTGGGGGTGTGGGCTGGCCGCTTGGCGGCCCAGCCCCCCTCAACCATCCCTCCTGGGGCAGATACCTGGCTGTCCTGGAGCTTGTTGGCCTCGGGACACCTGTACCCTGTGGGGGTTGGTGACGTTGTCCTGCTTGCTGGGGGTTTCTGGGGGGAGGGGGTGTTGTGATCAGCCACCCTTTTTGTATGTTCCCTGACAAACTACTCACATGCACACACTTATTTTGTGCGCGCTCTCATACACACGCACATGTATGTGTAACCCAGTGTTAAAAACACGAATAAAATTGTAAATATCGATAAAGTTTTAAAAAAAACATGCAAACACTCATTTCACAGTGGAAGTGGATATTTTGAAGATGAGTATATGAATACAATATAAGTTCATAAAATATGTTTATAAATAGTTAGGAACATTCTTTGGAAAGTTTTGATAACGTTCCAGACGTTTTTATTTGGCACTTTAAATGACCAATGGCTGTGTTGTTAGCTTGGCAGCAACAGCCAATGGGGTTCTGCCAGCCAACGGGGTCACGCACTCTCTCCCTCGGTCTGTGCGTAATCCACAGAACGCTCTTAGACACAGCGGAAGGCACCGACCGAGAGAGACGATCACTCACAGAGACGGTGAGCTAGCGTGCTGATAACAGTCTTTGCCTTGGAGAAAATTCGAGATTGGTAAGCCTGAACCAACACCTGCAATGAGACATTGCTGTATTAGCAAATTCTAGCGCCCCATTTATTAAATTTTAAGATTGGGATACAAAGGCTGTCAACGCCGTTGAGCGTGGGAACCCCATTGACGCACGTGTCACCTAGCTTGGTAAGTGCCATTGTTGTGTATGGGAATGCTAATCGCTAGCTTAGCATGCTAACCATTGATGCTAATTTTTGGCTAGTTTTTTTTTATCAGAAAAAGACATTTTTCTGAGCTGTGGCGGTTAGCAATGGTCCCAATTCCCTTGCCATTAAATGTATTTAATGGTGAAGGTTATACCTGTGATTTAAAGGTGTTTAAAAAAATATATGTTTGTTGAACAATTGAAAATATTTTGTGATAAGAGCCTAGCTCATTTGTTGTGTTCTGACCTATCCTATAGGTCAGGTTTTTTTTTTTTTTTCTTTGGACTGGTTTGACCAGCATGTGGATTCTCCAGGTCTGGATGGCGAGCCGAAGCCCGAACTCAATCGACTGGTAAAGGTGACTCCACTAGTCACCTGGAACGGACTTTAGAGAACTGTGAATATTGTAACTATATTTTGGAGTACTTTATTGTTCTTTTTTTTATTATTGTGACAAGTGTGTGTTTTTTTTATTGTACATATTTGTAAATAATACACATTTGTTAAAATAATATATATAGTTGCAAGTTCTATACGGCTGTGTATGTGTCATCTGTTGTTGCACCTCCCAGGCTCCTACGAACCCAGAGTCAGTCTGACCTGGCCCAATTATCCCTCTGCCCAGGTAGAAAAGTTAAGGTAACTACATTGCCATAACACAATACTACCAAAAAGGGTACTACACCTAAAGTGAGTAGGGTGAGTGGGTGTTAGTAAGGGTTACACACAAAAATCTGGCGAGCGCAGGTGTTAGTGGGTGTTACCCTGTTACCCAATTAAAAAAAATCTGGCGAGCGCAGCCAGGAGCCTGGAGTGTGCACAACAGATGTGAATTCTGTTTTGACCCCTGACTAAATAGTTTAAATACTATCAAAATGGATTTCGTGGAAAAACATGGTGTTAAAATTCCTAATGCAATCATTGTCAGTGGTGTTGTTGATAAAGAAAGAGACACAGACATTTTTGAGTTCCTAGAGCAACATGGCACTATCCGTAGGGTGCTTAGTATTAATGATAACTCATCTGACTTTGACAAAAGTCATATTGTAGAGTTCGAGTCTGGATTAACCACTGAAGCATTAGCACCTACGTTGCCGTGCTCCTTTTCATTCACTGACAATCCTGAGGTTAAATACTGCATTCAAGCTTTAACTGATGTCTACACTAAAACTGTAGGGGGCAGTGTTACTGAGGCTTATCTTAGCAACCTGAGGGGTTTAGCTGAACTAAGTGGAAAAGGTTTTGAAGAGGTGTTGCGGGAGGTTATGTCCACAATAGGGAAGTCTATTGAAGCTGCTGAGACAGCTGAAACGGTCTCTGCCGATGATGATCCTGCTTTCCCTACTGTAGAACCCACACAAAGTGGAGTCTCTCCTCCACTCCAAGTTGAAGTACCTCGCACCCCAAAACCACTCAAGCACTCTTCCAAAGTCTTCTTAGACCAAACTTAACACCTCAAATGTTGAGTCCAGCTAATTGTAACCCACCTGAGGTTCAGAAAATCGTAGTCGAGCATGTCATTAAAAATGCAGAGAAGCCGTCAAAAGCCCATTCCTCCTTGAGAATCAGAGCTTTCTCTGGCAAAATGCCAAGACCGTATACTGAAGCTGACTATGAAACATGGCGTTCACATGTTGACCTGATGATGGAAGATACTTCTTTGTCTGACTTGGAAAAATCTCGCAAGATCCTTGAAAGTCTTCTTGCTCCTGCGTCTTATGTTATTCGCTCTCTTGGGTCTGAAGCCACCTCTGCCGACTATCTCAGAATCAGAATCAGAATCAGAATCAGAATAAGTTTATTGCCAAGCACATTTACAAGTAAATAACAGGTACGATACGAGGAATTTGACTTGACACTGAAAACGTCATAAATGGCATTCTCAATGACGCGGCGAGCCGTGGAGGCGCCTGTCAACAGGAGGGGAACAGTAGGCAGAGGGGAAGGATGGACACAGTAGGAGAGAGAAAAAAGCATTGTTTATCAGAATAAAGTTCATATATGACCGATATTATGATTACAAGAAAAAAACTCTCAATGCACAATTAGCAAACAATAGAATCCACACAATGATACAAAGAGAGCAGTGAGTGAAAATCTTCAGTCAGTATAAGTGAGTTGAGTGCATTGTGTAGTGTAGATGTGACAGTTGTTAGTGAGCAGCAGAGGGCGCCTCCTGGCAGTGGATAGATGTTATAATCATGTGACTTATAAACAAGTCCAGAGTCTATCTCTCTTGCTTGCAGAAGGCACATGGGCACTGTCCTTGAGGGTCCAAATCCGCTGATACGACAACAACTGATTGTCGATTGTTTGGGTAAGAGCCGGTCCTTCCACTTATCTCAATCAGGAGGGATGTAAACACGGGGCACCAAACAAGGTCAAATCAAATCAGCACAGTGCACTCAGAGAATAGAATTTGTCCTCACCCGTGCAAATTCTGTGCTATCATATATGCAGGCTTAAACTGTTTTTCCATGGAAAGCACAGGGCTCCAGATGTATTCCTCCACTGAATCACTGTCATTCAGTTCACCGTTTGCCGCTACTCGTGCCTTCCCCAACTTGTCGAATTTGATGAAGGAGCTTGCCGGGTCCGCTTTGATCAGCTCTCTCACCTTCCTTCAATTTCTGATGCATCAGGGAGCTTCACAGCCAAAAAATAGAAGTCCTGAGATTCATAACCAATAATGTTTCCAAATTCCATGTCCATGAGTCTCCTCGCAGGTTCCAATTCTTGGGCTCCCCCTTGGCCCGATTCTTGTTGAAAATAGTGACAATAGCACATTTAAGCCGCTTCCAAATCCATAATTTCCGATTAGATTAAGATTCAGCAGAAGAAGAGCGACTAGACACAGACAAAAACGCAACATTGCAAAACTGGGAATAGGTCAGGAAGGCAGGATAGGGAGCTGGGAAGAAAAGCGTCTGCTTCACTTTGGGAGGGCGGAAGTTGAAGAGCCTATCTCAAGCTTGGACTCTATGCTTTTGGGACTATTGAAGACGGTGAGGAACTGCTTGTGCGATGTCAGGAACACGTTTCCAAGATGTTATGGAGAAAATCCCTTCTGCATATCTGCATCGTTGCAGGTGGCGCTCAATTTCACAGTGCGTAGAGGGCGGTCTAGAGCCACAGAGAAGTGAAAAAACAGCGTGCTCAAGACCTGCTGTTAAATACTGAGGCCTGTTGGGATGGATAATCTGCTAAAGGGAGCTACAGCTGAACTAAAAAGGATAAACAGCTACCTGCGTATGCAGAGTTATTGCTTACCGTTCGCACGGTTGGAAAAACAGACAAAAGTTAAATCAGAATCAGCTTTATTGGCCAAGTATGCACAACACATACAAGGTATTTGACTTTGGCTAAAAACTTGCTCTCGTTGTTCAGGTGGAGGATTTAAATAAGATTTAAATAAGGATTCAATGACAACAGAGTATGTACAGTAAATTACAGTCATTAAAAACATTAAAAACACACGCATGAAAAAACACTTGGGCACCACAAAACCAAAAGCAGTTTCCTACAAACAAACAGTCACCGAAACAAGTACAAATAGTGAAGTGGAGTCAGACAGTCTGAAAGAAACTGAAAAAGCAAGTCGCTGATCTAAAAAGCCAACTAGCTGCTGTCGTGAACAAAAGAAAACAAGCACCACCAAAGAAAGACCCAACTAAGAAATCTGGAAATAAAAAACCTGACCATGCCAAACCTGAAAACTTAGCTTCGTCCAGCCGTCCCAGTACTAGGCCCAGACCATGGTATTGCTTCCGCTGTGGCGAAGATGGGCGTATTGTAGCCACTTGTGAGTCAGAGCCAAAACCCTGCACTTGTAGCTGCAAAACGCAAAGAACTAAGAGTAAAAAGACAGATTTGGGACAGTCAGAACCCCCAATCTTCTTTACAACTGAAGTCTACCCCTGTTGCGGGACAAACAGAGGCTAGTTCAGAGATGACACGTCCCAAACCAAAAGCTCCATTCAAGACACGTGCTAAACTGAAGTCACACTACAAAAACACCAAGTCTACCTACGGGTACAAATAAGTAACAAAAAAAAAAAAAAAAAAAAAAAAAAAAAAAAAAAAAAAAAACAGACTCCTTTAACTTTCCTAATGGTCTAATTGGTACAAAAAGTACAGCACAAGTGAAAGTCAATGGCTGTACTGTGAGCTGTTTGTTAGATACAGGCTCCCAGGTGACTACTGTCCCTGAGTCCTATTACAGACAGTACTTATCCAACCATGAGATTAAGCCACTTTTTGAGCTGTTAGAAGTGGAGGGAGCTAACGGTCAGAGTGTACCTTATTTAGGCTACATTGAAATGCATGTCACTTTCCCAAAAGACTTTTTCGGTATTGAAGCCGAAGTGCCAACACTTGCATTAGTGGTCCCCGATGCACGTGCAGCTGATCAGTCCTTAGTGTTAATAGGGACAAACACATTAGATGTACTTTACGAGCTGTACTCTGATGCATGTTCTGAACTGCAGCCAACCATGTCACTTGGTTATAAGGCAGTGTTAAAAGTCCTTGAGCTACGGCACAGACAGTCCAAAGACACTAGCCTTGGTTTAGTGACCATGCGCAACAAAGAGCCACAGTTAGTTCCTGCAGGCCAAACAGTTGTTCTAGATGGCGCTGTAGCTGTGTCAGCCGGCAACAGTGAAAAATCTGTCTTGTTAGAACACCCGTCAATGTCAGCCTTACCTGGTGGTATCCTAGTAAAAACATGTCTCATAGACTTACCTGAAAGAGCACCTTACCTTGTTCCAGTTATACTCACCAATGAATCAGACCATGACGTGACAATCCCTCAGAAGTGTGTCATTGGAGAAATTTGTGCATATCAACGAGTCCTATCGCAAGAACACTCCGTGAAAGTTACAAAGTCCAAAACTGAACCAAAGTCCACTCTGAAGTTCAACTTTGACTCTTCCCTCAATAGCGCTGAATGGAAAGAGCGCCTAACAGAAAGACTCAGTCAAATGCCTGAAGTATTTGCACAAAATGATCTTGACTTTGGCAAAACAGATCAAGTGAAACACACAATCAAACTATCAGATGAAACACGTTCAAACACAGAGCACGACCCATACATCCAAATGACCTGGAAGCGGTCTGAAGCATCTCAAAGAACTCCAACAAGCAGGTGTGATAAGAGAGTCTACTTCCCCATTTTCTTCGCACATTGTAGTGGTGCGAAAGAAGAATGGCGATGTCCGCCTTTGTATTGATTACAGGAAGCTTAACATGCAGACAGTAAAAGATGCTTACGCTCTCCCCAACTTGGAGGAAACCTTTTCCACCTTGACCGGTTCGCAGCGGTTCTCCGTCCTCGATTTAAAGTCAGGGTATTACCAAATTGAGGTAGAGGAGCTGGACAAACCAAAGACGGCGTTCATATGTCCCATGGGCTTCTGGGAATTCAATAGAATGCCCCAAAGCATTACAAATGCCCCCAGCACGTTCCAGCGCCTCATGGAGAAATGCATGGGCGATATGAATCTACATGAGGTGATTGTGTTCCTCGATGACATCATTGTATTCTCCAAGACGCCCGAAGAACATAAGGCTCGCTTAATGAAAGTTCTTAATCGCCTAAAAGAGTACGGGTCTTAACTCTTCCCCTGAGAAATGCAGATTTGTTTTCAAACTTCTGTCAGATACCTCGGTCACATTGTGTCCAGTAAAGGAGTTGAGGACCGACCCCGAAAAAGTGAAAGCCCCTAAGTAGCTGGCCTGTGCCCCGATGATCTCAAAACAGTCTGCTCATTCTAGGCTTTTCAGGGTACTTAGGCGGCTCATTAAGAACTATCCAGCATCGTTAAGCCCCTCACTGACTTAACAGCAGGCTACCCTCCTTTGCGAAAAAGCCCAAAGCCAAAGCTAAGCCTGCCCAGTAACCACGACCCAAAGACACCGTTTGGCGAGCGGTGGACTTCTTCCTGTGATCTTGCATTCAAAACCATCATTGAAAAGCTCAGTACTGCACCTGTCCTGGGTTTCGCTGACCCTCAGTTGCCATATACACTCCATACTGACGCCAGCACTACAGGGCTTGGCGCTGCCCTCTATCAAGAGCAGGAGGGCCAGACTAGGGTCATAGCTTATACAATCGGCTGCAAGCTCCCATCTCTCCAGGATCTGTACATCTCCAGGACCCGGAGGCGTGCTGGCCGGATCATAGCCGATCCCTCACACCCTGGTCACGTACTGTTTGCCCCCCTCCCCTCTGGTAGAAGACTTCGGTCCATCCAGACTAAAACCTCCCGTCACATGAACAGCTTCTTCCCCTCTGCCATTAGACTGCTGAACACTAAGTGACTCTCGTGCACCATGTACAGCAGCTCAACCAGACCTCATGTTAATCATCACTGTTTTCTTCCTGCATTACCGACTGCACTATATAGTTCTCCACAGTATCTGCTGCTGGCTAATATATATTTTAACTGTTGACCAGTATCACTTAATCTTATCCTACACTTTATTACATGTATAGTTTATTTCTCTTATCTTATCATGTTTATTGTTGCAGCACTGTACCGAGACAAATTCCTAGTTTGTGTACTACATGAACAATGGCAATAAACCTGATTCTGATTCTGATTCTGATTCTGACAAGCCGGGGGGTTGTCTAGAAGTGAGTCCCCATTACCCCCGCCCATAAATTGGAATTTTTAGCTCTAAAGTGGGCAGTAACAGAGAAGTTTGCAGACTATCTATATGGCAATCATTTTACTGTCGTGACAGAGAGTAACCCCTTGACGTACATCTTAACTACTGCTAAGATGGATGCTATGAGTTATAGGTGGCTAGCTGCTCTGTCGATGTTTAACTTTAAGCTCCAATACAGAGCAGGCAAGCTTAACTCAGATGCAGACGGCCCTCTCTAGACGGCCACATGGCGAGTTACTTAATGACGCAGTGTCCAAAAGGGAGTCTTGACCGCATACAGCAGTTCACTCAAACTCACTTGTCTCTTCCTGAAAGCAGTTTTAAGTTCCGAGGGTAGTGTCTGCTATATGTGAAAAACACTTGTCTGTAGCTCTCCAGACAACACCTTTCCCTTTGGTTCACTCATTAGCCCTCTCTGTAGCCACCATTTCAGATGGCTACGCCGATGAAGATGGCTGTGGTGTCTTCCAGTTGTACCCCACATGACTCCTGAACAGATCTAAAACGAACAAGAAACTGACCCCTGTTTAAGAGAAGTGATTGTAAAAATTGAACTGGGCTCAAAGTTCCACCAACTGTACGAACTGAACTTCCTGACATCAACTTGTTTACTCCGAGAGCTCAGGTCGACTTGAAATGTGCAATAACATCCTCTACCGCACTCGTCAAGATGGAGGAAATGTTACTTACCAGCTCGGTCTTACCTGAACAGCTCCGCGATTCAGTCTTTCAGAGCCTCCACTGTGACATGGGCCATTTAGGCACAGAGCGTACTTTGGATCTCGCCAGAACAAGGTTCTAATTGGCCTCGCATGGCGGCAGATATTGAAAAGAAGATCAAGACATGTAATCGCTGCGTAAGACGTAAAACAGCTCCCAGAAACGAGCTGCTCCGCTTGTCAACATCAAGTCCACCCAACTGCTTGAACTAGGTCTGTATGGATTTCCTGTCCATTGAGCCCGATCAAAGTAACACGAAGGATGTGCTCGAGTTAACTGATCATTTCAGAAAATACGCTGTAGCCATCCCTACCAGCAATCAGAAAGCTCAGACCGTTTGCAAAGGCACTTGGAACAACTTTATAGTCCACTACGGGATACCGAACAATTACAAGTGATCAGGGTCCCGATTTTGAGTCCCATATTATAAAGAACTTTGCAAAACATGGGCATTCGCAAAATCCGGACGACACCCTACATCCCAGAGGTAACCCGGTAGAACGTTTCAATAGAACGTTATTGAGCATGCTGGGTACTCTGGAGGAAAAGAACAAAACTCATTGGCACATCTATGTGAAACCACTTGTACATGCGTACAATTGTACGAAGAATGACACTACTGGTTTTGCCCCGTATGAGTTAATGTTCGGTCGTCAGCCGAGATTGCCCATAGACCTTGCATTTGGGCTCCCGTTTCACAACAAAAGTTTCAAGTCACATTCCCAGTACATTGAAAAACTGAAGACAACTCTACAAGAAAGCTACAAACTAGCAACAGAAAATGCTAACAAGAGGGCTGAAAGAAACAAAACAAGACTTGATATGGCGAGTGAAACCCTCAAAACTAGAACCAGGGCGACAGAGTTTTGGTACGTGCAGTCCCGCCTCAGAGGAAAGCACAAACTAGCAGACAGGTGGGAAGCTGAAATCCACATTGTGGTGTGGCCAAGCAGGTGACTTGCCTGTTTACACCATAAAACCTGAGAGAAAAGATGGTCCTGTTCGCACCGTTCACGCGCGACCTCTTGCTTCCTGTGTTTTTCTTGCCCCTGTTGAGAAGAACCTGTCCAATCAAAACGTGTCTGCAAACCTAAGACAAGACAGTCACCTGAACAAAGTGAGGAATGTGAGAATTCAGAACCAGAAAATGAAGATGTCTATTGGTACAGAGAAGAACCACCAACCAAACGCCCATAAAGCTCACTCGCGTTTTATGAAATTCCCCATCCAAAGACATCCTTTAAAGAGACATTCTGCTGGAAACTCACTCACCTGAGAATGACAACCAAATAGAAAATGTCACTTCACCTAGATGCGACAACTTACCGAATGATGGAAACCTGAGGAAACTGAACAAATGTGGACCATCAAACAATGAGATGGAACTGAAGTGAAACCACTCACCTGATAAAAGTAACTGTGATGAACCTGTGGAAGAAAAAGAACCTGAAAAAGAAGTCCCACAGACTGTGAGATGCTCCGAGAGGACAACCTCCCAGCCAGAAAGACTACAGTATAGTCGGTTGGGAAATCCTCTCGTAACTGTTGCCCAGTCCCTGTTTCAAGGACTAGACCTGGCTTTTCCCAGAGCCTTAACAGAGACAGATCCTAAGATTACTCAAACCTGGCTTTTACCAGAGCCTTAACAGAGTCAGATCTTAGGAATATTCCCATGAACACTAGTTCTCCCGTCAGTACCATTTAGCTAATCCCATGCAAAGGGACTTGCATGATTCTAAGGGGGGATAGTGTAACCCAGTGTTAAAAACATGAATAAAATTGTAAATACGATAAAGTTTAAAAAAAAACATACAAACACTCATTTCACAATGGAAGTGGATATTTTGAAGATGAGTATATGAATACAATATAAGTTCATAAATATGTTTATAAATAGTTAGGAACATTCTTTGGAAAGTTTTGATAACGTTCCAGACGTTTTTATTTGGCACTTTAAGCGACCAATGGCTGCGTTGTTAGCTTGGCAGCAACAGCCAATGGGGTTCCGCCAGCCAACGGGGTCACGCACTCTCTCCCTCGGTCTGTGCGTAATCCACAGAACGCTCTTAGACACAGCGGAAGGCACCGACCGAGAGAGACGATCACTCACAGAGACGGTGAGCTAGCGTGCTGATAACAGTCTTTGCCTTGGAGAAAATTCGAGATTGGTAAGCCTGAACCAACACCTGCAATGAGACATTGCTGTATTAGCAAATTCTAAACGCCCCATTTATTAAATTTTAAGATTGGGATACAAAGGCTGTCGACGCTGTTGAGCGCAGGAACCCCATTGACGCACGGTGTCACCTAGCTTGGTAAGTGCCATTGTTGTGTATGGGAATGCTAATCGCTAGCTTAGCATGCTAACCGTCGATGCTAATTTTCGGCTAGTTTTTTTTATCAGAAAAAGACATTTTTCTGAGCTGTGGCGGTTTAGCAAAGGTCCCAATTCCTTGCCAGTAAATGTATTTAATGGTGAAGGTTATACCTGTGATTTAAAGGTGTTTAAAAAATATATATTTGTTGAACAATTGAAAATATTTTGTGATAACAGCCTAGCTCATTTGCTGTGTTCTGACCTATCCTATAGGTCAGTTGTTTTTTTTTTCCTTTGGACTGGTTTGACCAGCATGTGGATTCTCCAGATCTGGATGGTGAACCGAAGCCCGAACTCGATCGACTGGTAAAGGTGACTCCACTAGTCACCTGGAACAGACTTTAGAGAACTGTGAATATTGTAACTATATTTTGGAGTACTTTATTGTTCTTTTTTTAATTATTATTGTGGCAAGTGTGTGTTTTTTTGATTGTAGCATATTTGTAAATAATACACATTTGTTAAAATAATATATATAGTTGCAAGTTCTATACGGCTGTGTATGTGTCATCTGTTGTTGCACCTCCAGGCTCCACGAACCCAGAGTCGGTCTGACCTGGCCCAAATTATCCCTCTGCCCAGGTAGAAAAGTTAAGGTAACTACCATTGCCATATCACAAAACTACCAAAAAGGGTACTACACCTAAAGGAGTAGGGTGAGTGGTGTTAGTAAGGGTTACACACAAAAATCTGGCGAGCGCAGGTGTTAGTGGGGTGTTACCCTGTTACCCAATTACACATGCACAGCACAACATGTCTCCTCCTTTCACAGTGCAGATACCAGACTCACGTTGAGACTTCTTTAGTGGAAGAACCAGTCTGGTGCTTCTGTTTGTTTTCAGTTGTTTTTGTCTTCTTTGGTTGTTTCCTCTCCCTTTTCTTTCCCCCCTCCCCACCCCTCCTCCCCCATTCCCCATGTCCGGGTCCTTCATGGATAAACCACTTTAAAGTATTAAAAATTATTACAAGAGGAGTTTATAAACAATATACAGTACATACTGTATATACTGTATGTACTGTATAGAGCTCCTTTTGGCAAACTACAATCTGTTTGGCACAGTAAGGGAAGTGGAATTTCTGTTCTGCTCCACCTAGCTGCCTGACCGGCAAGGGGAGGAAAAAAAAATGAGTAAAGCTGGGGCCACCAAACCTGGTATAACAGGTTCACCTAGGGATCCTGACCTCTGACTATGGATTTGGAGTCAAACGGTCAAAGGGTCAAGGTTTAACATTCCCTTTGTACTATTACTATAAAATGAGAAAAGCTAGGCCAACAAACCTGGTCCACAGGTTCACCTTGGGGATCCTGACCTCAAACGATGGGTTTGGGGTCAAAAGGTCAAAGGTCAAGGTTAACATTCCTTATGCTTATTCTGTACAAGCAGTAAAGCTAGGGCACCAACCTGCGTACACAGGTTCACTCCTGTGACCCCCCGAAGTGTGACTGTGGTTTTGGGATTGCAGGTCAAAAGTCATCATCAAAATACCTTATAAAGTACAGTAGATCTCAACCAACAGAGAAAACTAGGTCACCAAACCTGGTACACAGGTTCACCTCTGAGACCATAACCTCTGACTACAGGTTTTGGGGTGAAAAAGGTCAAAGGTTAAGGTTGCACTCCCTATGATCTCTTACGATAGACTGTGCAAAGCTCTCTAGGGTCACCATACTTGCTACAACTGGTTCACCTTGGGATCCTGACCTACAGCTATGGGTTGTATACTTTGTTGTATATTTGTGGATGATGGGCTTATCATAATTTTGTTCTGCCACAGTAATTATATTCAAAAGTTGAAAACTGTGCTCCATCAGTAAGTATTAGGATCTTCAAAGAAAACGGAGTGGGGGGATATTGCACTCACCTCACAGTGCTATTGTTTTTAATGAGACGGTGTGGAGAGTGTGGGAAATGATGAGGCCAGTTTACGAACAGACAAAGCTATATTAACACTCTCACATCGTCCATACACAGAAAGTACTGAATCAGTCAAGCCAGGTTCTCCTTATACTCTCAACAGATCATCTCACATCTGCATGACATTTCACATCACACTACATGACATCTAACCCCACAATACATCTCCCTTAAACCCCCAGCTCCCTCTTCCTGCCAACTCCCCATGACGTCCCTGCCTATTATTCTCTTATGTTTAACCACTGCCTCCTGACTGAGACGCTGTCTGCTGACTCCTCCACAATATGCATTTCCACACCGGGAAAAAATTTGCTAGCTGCAGCAATAGAATATATGTGACCCGTGCTGGCCAAATGAGTCGGAATGCACACCGGGTAATTATGAGCTACAGGCACTAGAAGTCATAAATCATGATTCTTTCTTTGTTTGCTGGCGGCAAGTCCTGGGAAAACCCTCATCAGTGCCTGGTATCATTGTAAAGCTTGGAACTCCTACCTTCTAAAAATACACGTTTTTGTGGAAGATGTAACTCAGGACCAATCGAAAGTGAGTTTTCAAATCAGCCAAGATATAAACAAAATCAGCTTGTTGCTGGTCCGTTTTTGCCCAATTCCTACAAATTAAATATCATTTTGAAGGTCTTTCAATACAGAATATTAAAATAATGTTACCTCAGTTTTGAAAATTTCCTCATTGCGACTCATTTTGCCAGCACGGATCACATCTTAGCTAAGCAACAATGTAAAACAAGATGCTGTTATCCTGCACAATTTCTTTACTGCTACATAAGCTAACATTAAAATACATTTCATTTTTTGGGAGGGTTCACAGCCTAATTAATTAATGAACTCTAGATTTTGGAAGCTAGCTGTTTTGCTTCTCAAGCTAACTTAAGACCCTTTTCTCCTGTTTTTTTTTTTTAATATATTTACTGAAATGTTAATTTAAAAAGGAGAAACTTAGCTAAAAGAGTACTATCGGACATTGTAAGAAAAAGATAGAAAGAAAGCCTCTTAAAATACAGGGATAAGATGGAATAATGCACTAAGATGGCGTCTTTTGTTATAATAGCCTCGAACCTCCCTTAACCCAAATCCTAACATTTGCTCTGACGAACCAAGAAGTTTTAGTGGCAAGCCTTAAATACAACACTTGGACAAAAACTGTTGGTACCCCCGTCTGTTAATGAAAGAAAAACCCACAATGGTCACAGAAATAACTTGAATCTGACAAAAGTGGTAATAAATAAAAAGTCTATGAAAATCATTTTGAAGGTCTTTCAATACAGAATATTAAAATAATGTTACCTCAGTTTTGAAAATTTCCTCATTGCGACTCATTTTGCCAGCACGGATCACATCTTAGCTAAGCAACAATGTAAAACAAGATGCTGTTATCCTGCACAATTTCTTTACTGCTACATAAGCTAACATTAAAATACATTTCATTTTTGGGAGGGTTCACAGCCTAATTAATTAATGAACTCTAGATTTTGGAAGCTAGCTGTTTTGCTTCTCAAGCTAACTTAAGAACCCTTTTCTCCTGTTTTTTTTTTTAAATATATTTACTGAAATGTTAATTTAAAAAGGAGAAACTTAGCTAAAAGAGTACTATCGGACATTGTAAGAAAAAGATAGAAAGAAAGCCTCTTAAATAAAAAATAAAAGAGTACTATCGGACATTGTAAGAAAAAGATAGAAAGAAAGCCTCTTAAAATACAGGGATAAGATGGAATAATGCAGTAAGATGGCGTCTTTTGTTATAATAGCCTCGAACCTCCCTTAACCCAAATCCTAACATTTGCTCTGACGAAACCAAGAAGTTTTAGTGGCAAGCCTTAAATACACACTTGGACAAAACTGTTGGTACCCCTCTGTTAATGAAAGAAAAACCCACAATGGTCACAGAAATAACTTGAATCTGACAAAAGTGGTAATAAATAAAAAGTCTATGAAAATCATTTTGAAGTCTTTCAATACAGAATATTAAAATAATGTTACCTCAGTTTTGAAAATTTCCTCATTGCGACTCATTTTGCCAGCACGGATCACATCTTAGCTAAGCAACAATGTAATTATATTATATGACTTTAAATAAAAAGTCTATGAAAATTAACCAATGAAAATCAGACAATGCTTTTGAATTGTGGTTCAACAGAGTTATTTTAATAATAATAATTTATTTTTACCCTTAACTTAATATTTTGTTGCACAACCTTTTGAGGCAATCACTGCAATCAAACAATTTCTGTAACTGTCAATGAGACTTCTGCACCTCTCAGCAGGTATTTTGGCCCACTCCTCATAAGCAAACTGCTCCAGTTGTTTCAGGTTTGAAGGGTGCCTTCTCCAGACGGCATGTTTCAGCTCCTTCCACAGATATTCAATAGGATTTAGATCAGGGCTCATAGAAGGCCACTTTAGAATAGTCCAGTGTTTCGCTCTTAGCCATTCTTGGGTGTTTTTAGCTGTTTTTAGCTGTGTGTTTTGGGTCATTATCCTGTTGCAAGACCCATGACCTGCGACTGAGACCAAGCTGTCTGACACTGGGCAGCACATTTCTCTCTAGAATACCTTGATAGTCTTGAGATTTCATTGTACCCTGCACAGATTAGACACCCTGTACCAGATGCAGCAAAGCAGCCCCAGAACATAACAGAACCTCCTCCATGTTTCACAGTAGGGACAGTGTTCTTTTCTTGGTATGCTTCATTTTTGCGTCTGTGAACATAGAGCTGATGTGCCTTGCCAAAAAGTTGCAGTTTTGTCTCGTCTGTCCATAGGACATTCTCCCAGAAGCTTTGTGGCTTGTCAACATGCTGTTTGGCAAATGCCAGTCTGGCTTTTTTATGATTTGTTTTCAACAGTGGTGTCCTCCTTGGTCGTCTCCCATGAAGTCCACTTTGGCTCAAACAACGACGGATGGTGCGATCTGACACTGATGTACCTTGACTTTGGAGTTCCCCTTGAATGTGTTTAGAGGTTGTTCTGGGCTCTTTTGTTACCATTCGTATTATCTGTCTCTTCCATTTTTCATCAAGTTTCCTCCTGCGGCCACGTCCAGGGAGGTTGGCTACGGTCCCGTGGGTCTTAAATTTCTGAATAATATGTGCAACTGTAGTCACAGGAACATCAAGCTGCTTGGAGATGGTCTTATAAGCCTTTACCTTTAACATGCTTGTCTATAATTTTCTTTCTAATCTCCTGAGACAACTCTCTCCTTTGCTTCCTCTGGTCCATGTTCAGTGTGGTACACACCATGTCACCAACCAGCACAGTGACTACTTGTCACCCTTTAAATAGGCCGGATGACTGATTACAAGTTTGTAGACACCTTTGATGTTAATTAGAGGACACATTTTGGTTGAACATGTCCCTATGGTCACATTATTTTCAATCTTTTCTAGGGGTACCATCATTTTTGTCCAGGCCTGTTTCATGAGTTTGTTTTTTAAAGTAGTTCCGTTGAACCACAATTCAAAAGCATTGTCTGATTTTCACTGGTTAATTTTCATAGAATTTTTATTTATTACTACTTTTGTCAGATTCAAGTTATTTCTGTGACCATTGTGGGTTTTTCTTTCATTAACAGAGGGGTACCAACAATTTTGTCCACGTGTGTATTACAGTAATTTTGAGCACATATACTGTAAATGTGTATTTAAAGAAGTGACTCGGCAACCCAGAAGTAAACTATGAATGCTAGCGAACAAAAGGAAACAGTGGGATTTGAACTGCGGATGCCTCTATGGGAAAGGTATTTTGCATCCCTGTACTTGGTTTTAAGTGTTTTTATGAAGGGGAAAAGATGTGAAAGGAGGACCTCACCATCTTTATGCCTCGATGAAACAAAAAGGCATACGGTAATCACTCAATGTGTCTCTCTCTTGCTCTGTGTGTGTGTGTGTGTGTGTGTGTGTGTGTGTGTGTTTGTATCTGTCCCCTTGTCTCTTTCAGCTCTTCCTCTTCCTTCGGCTGCTCTCTTTAGGGGTCTGCCTCCATCTCACCCGATCCCTGTCATGGACTGGGTTGGACACCTCCAACCCTGCTCCATGGCTTGTGGCTGTATTTTTTCCTGAGTGGTTGTTTTCTTAATTTTCAGCTGGCAGCTCCTTAGGAGCCTTGGGTCCTTGGCTCCTGCCAGCTGACAGCCACGCCTCCCTCTCCCTGCCAACACCTACCAGCTGTCTGTCATTACTGGTTGTACTCTCTCTACATATACACACACACACACACGCAATTGTCCACAACTGCATTCATTCAGCACTTCTGCACTCACTCACTCACTCACTCCACACACACACCCACTCATTCTCACTCACATGCTCAGACATTCACTCACACACCCTTGCATTCACTCTCTCTTTTCTCACCGGCAATCACTTAGTTCATCAGTAGTCACATTATTACCTCCGCCAAGGAGGTAATGTTTTTGCCGGGGTTTGTCTGTTTGTCTGTCTGTCTGTTTGTCTGTCTGTTGGTTAGCAAGATAACTCAAAAACTTTTGGACGGATTTCGATGAAACTTTCAGGCGTTGTTGGAAATGGTACAAGGAAGAACTGATTAAATTTTGGTGGTGATCCGGATCACCGTCCAGAAGAAAACTGCCATTATGGAAAATGCCATTTTCGTGAATAACTACTGAACCACTAATCCTATCATTGTCAATCCAATTGCTAGTCATATGTTTTTGTGGTCAAGGAATCTGAAAATGTACACACAAACACTGTATGGGGGGAACTGTGGCCGCCATTACGGAAAATGCCATTTTCCACAATAACTACTGAAACACTAATCCTATCATTGTCAATCCAATTGCTAGTCATATGTTTTCAGGGTCAAGGAATCTGAAAATGTACACACAAACACTGTATGGGGGGAACTGTGGCCGCCATTACGGAAAATGCCATTTTCCTGAATAACTACTGACCCACTAATCCTATCAGTGTCAATCCAATTGCTAGTCATATGTTTTCATGGTCAAGGAATCTGAAAACGTACACACAAACACTGTATGGGGGGAACTGTGGCCGCCATTACGGAAAATGTCATTTTCGTGAATAACTACTGAACCACTAATCATATCATTGTCAGTTCAATTGCTAGTCATATGTTTTCATGGTCAAGGAATCTGAAAACTTACACACAAACACTGTATGGGGGGAACTGTGGCGCTTGGCGGAGATCTGCACTATCCGAGTGCTTTTCTAGTTAATACTCTGTGTTCGCTGTAGTTCATTGCCGGATTATTGTTTGAACTATCGCGCTGACTTCCGGTCTGGACGCCATGGCGACTGCAGCTTAACACTGAAGTTCTCAGACCCAATCCAGGATAACACATTGAAAATCAAACTTAACGGATTTTTGGAGGAGTGAAAATCAAAAGACAAAATCATCATGTCTAAAGGAAAACAGAAGAAACTGAAATTCTCCAGGCCAGGACACGTATCGGCCGGAGAATCCGAACTGGAAGATCTCCGTTCAGAAGACGAGGAACTGGTGATAGCTAACAAAAGGGTTAGCCTGAAATCACTATTTGAGGAGCTACGACGATTTCGCCAAGATGTTACGGCCGAATTTCGGGAATTCAGAGAAGAATTGAAAAGGACAAACAGCAGAGTGGACCAGGCCGAGAACCGAATCTTGGAAACAGAGGATCGAATAAAAGTGCTCGAAGATTCTGTGCTAGACCTACGCAAAAGACAAGCAGCTATAGAGGCTAAGCTAACCGACCAAGAAGGAAAACAAAGAAGAGACAACATAAGAATTCATGGTCTGATAGAAGGAACCGAAAATGGTTTTAACTCAATGGCAGAATGCGTGGAATCCTTACTAAGAGAGAAATTGGATATTCCACAAACCACCGACTTGAAGATAGAAAAGGCACATCGTTCATTAGCCGCTAGGCCGGCGGCGGAAGCGCCCCCACGTTCGGTGTTGGTAAGATTTTCCAATTTCAAAATAAAACAAGAGGTTGTAAGACTGGCCTGGCAGAAAAAAGGATTTATGCACCAGGAGAGAAAAGTCTACGTGGAACACGATTACGCCCCGGAGGTCCTTAAAAAGCGCAGGGAATACAATGACGCGAAAAAGGTGTTAAGAGAGAAGAAATTGCGCTTTCAGACACCATTTCCTGCGAAGTTAAGGGTCTTCTACGGCGATGAAACGTGTCTCTATAATTCGGCGGAAGAAGCAACAGCTGACATGGCGAAAAGAGGCCTCCCGGTAACGGTATTTAAACCCACCGCAGACCCGAGTGAGAAGATCAAAACGCAAACATGGACAACACTAAGACCTTCAAAATCCACGGACCAGCAGCGGGAAACCCAGCACCAGAGCGTCGCGGATAAACTATCCGTTTTCAGGTTGGAATAGCGACCTTTTTTTTTTTTTTTTTTTTTTCTCTTGAATCAATCCGCACATCCAACCCCCCTCATACAAGGTAACAAACATTAAAGGAGATGCATATTCAGCATGTGGTAAAACATTTCATGGAACAATCATATTATTTGAAACAAATAAGTCTTTGTAATAAAAAAAAAAAAACTTGTTAAAATAGAAATGTGACAATAATCCACATGTTCTCCTCATACTAACAAATACTGTTTTTGCGTGAATGTTGATGTGATGGGGGTGGGAGGGTGCACACAATTTCACAGGGTTTAGGCATAAAAGGAAAAAAAAAAAAAAAATCATTACAAGTTTGGATTGGGTTCTGAAACTCACGTTAAAAGCATGGGACTACTTTCAGTGGTAAGAGAGGGCCCTCAACACGTAACAGAGTTTGAGGAATTTCCCTCAGAGCCTTCACTCCATCAAGGCTCTTACAGGGTCTTTAAAAAGACCTCAGCTCAGGAAGTTCTTATGACAGCTTTTTGTTTTAAAGTTTTTTACACTATGTTCTTAATGTTTTTCTTGTTTTTAATGTTCTTTCAGTTTCTGAGTAGCACAAAAGAGGGCCACCACACAGTTATACTAAACAAAACAACACAATGGAGAAACAGGGTGTAACCAAAATAATTTCATATAATGTAAAAGGAATCCTGAATCCAGTTAAAAGATCCAAGATTCTAGGCAAAATGAAAAAAGACAAAGCAGGAATAATACTTTTACAAGAAACCCACCTAACAGACGTGGAACACAATAAACTCAGTAGACAAGGGTTTAAAATGATCTCTTCATCTTCATATAAATCAGGGAGGAGGAGGGGAGTAGCGACATTGATATCAACCAAAATTACATTTGAAAAAAAATCAGAACACAAAGATAAAGAAGGGAGATACAGTTTGGTAACTGGGCGGCTAGAGGGAGAAGATATCACCCTGCTGAATGTGTATGCTCCCCCAGGGGCTAACTGGAAATTTTATAAAAATGTATTCGACCTAATGATAACTAAAGCTCAAGGTTTAGTGATATGTGGTGGGGACTTCAATCTTAGACTGAATCCATACTGGGATGCTTCTGGTAATTCCCCACATCAAAATAACACCCAAAACAGGAAGACTCGGATGCTACTAAAAGAACTGGGAATCTGTGACGTGTGGAGGGAACTCAACCCCAGTGTAAAAGACTATACATTTTACTCAACTCCACATTCATCTTACTCAAGGATTGACTATTTTTTTATGTTTAATAGAGACATTGGAAGAGTAAAAACATGTAAAATAGGACTGATGGATCTCTCCGACCACAGTCCGATCTACATGGACTTAAATATCCAAAAATACACAAATAATACATTTTCTTGGAGATTAAATTCAAATGTCCTGAAAGGACCATTGAAAGATGAATTGGAATCAGATATTCTCAGATATTTGGAAGATAACGATAATGGAGAAGTATCCCCTTTAATACTGTGGGATGCATGTAAAGCTGTAATAAGAGGAAAGATTATTGCAAAACTGGCAACCCAAAAGAAACTAAGACAAGAAAAACTATCCACATTAGAGTCAGAACTTAGGAACCTAGAAAAAGAACACAAAGGCAACACTCATTCTACTGACTCGCTCAAGATTAAGGAAATTAAAAACCAAATAAATGAGATCTACACAATAGAAATCCAGAAGAAACTTACATTTCTGAAACAAAAATACTATGAAGCAGGCAGTAAATCGGCAAAATTGCTAGCCTATAAATTGAGGAACTATCGCGCTGCTCTGCTGTTTGTACCGCTGGTTCATCTGTTTCCTCCACCAGCTTGTACTCAGCCTCCCCTCTGTTTTGCCGGGACTGTTTCTAGGTTTGACTCGGACTGCTCCAGCCTTGTAAGTTCTACTGTGTTTACCCACGCGTTATCAGTTCCATCTGGATGTGCCTGGGGTTCTCTCTGCTACCCCTGCTATCAGTTCCTTCTGTAATGCTTGGGTCTTTCTCCGTGTTGTCCTCTCCTGTGTGCTGTAGAGTGTCCTAGTAGTTTTTCCTGTCAGACTAGTGCAAATCATCTGTTTGTTTGGACTGTATTTTGCATTTGCCATTAAACACACTCAGCTTACTCCTGCATTTGGGTTTTATCTCTCCTGCCTCAAATAGGCAGGAAAATGCATTTGACAATCCCTTGCATCTTCCTCTGTAACGCCAACCCTCTCCATGTCCTCCTTCACTACATCCATGAATCTTCTCTGTGGTCTTCCTCTTTTCCTCCTGCCTGGCAGCTCCATCTTCAACATCCTTTGTCCAATATATCCACTACCTCTCCAGGTTCTCTTCCATCTGTTCCCTACTCTCACTACAGATCACAATGTCGTCTGCAAACATCATGGTCCATGGAGACTCCTGCCTGACTTCATCTGTCAGCCTGTCCATCACCATGTCAAACAAGAAGGGTCTCAGAGCCAATCCCCAATGTAATTCCACCTCCACCTTGAACCCATCTGTCATTTCTACAGCACACCTCACCACCGTCTTGCTGTTCTCATACATGTCCTGCACCACCCTCACATACTTCTCTGCCACTCCTGACTTTCTCATACAGTACCACACTTCCTCTCTTGGCACCGTGTCTTATGTTTCTCTCAATTCACAAAGACACTGTGCAACTCCTTCTGACCTTCTCTATACTTCTCCATCAGCACTCTTAGAGCAAAAATTGCATCTGTAGTACTCTTTCTCGGCATGAAACCGTGCTCACTGATTGCCACCTCTCCTCTTAACCTGGTTTCAGCAACTCTTTCCCATATCTTCAAAGAGTGGCTAATCAACTTTATGCCTCTAGTTACTACAGCTCTGAGCATCACCTTTGTTCTTGAAAATTGATACCAAAACACTTCTCCACTCCTCAGGCATCCTCTCACTCTCAGAATCAGAATCAGAATCAGCTTTATTGGCCAAGTATGCACAACACATACAAGGAATTTGACTTTGGCTAAAAACTTGCTCTCATTGTTCAGGTGGAGGATTTAAATAAGGATTCAATGACAACAGAGTATGTACAATAAATTACAGTCTGTCCACGTTTCTATAAAAGGATGCAAATATATACAGGAATATATGCAGTTATTTACTCAGGGTTACTCAGGGTCAACTCCAAGGTTGTTTTACACAATCTGGTTAAAAAGTTCATTGCCATCTCTCCTAAATATCTGCACACCTGCACAGGTATGTCATCTGGACCAACCACCTTTCCATTCTTCGTCCTCTTCAAAGCTGCCCTCACTTCTGCTTTGCAAATCCTCGGGACTTCCTTGTTCACTATCTTTCCTTCATCCTCTCTCTCTCATTTTCTTTATTCATCAGCTCTTCAAAGTACTCCTTCCACCTTCTCAACACACTCTCATCATTTGTTAGTACATTACCATTTCTGGCTTTAATCGTTCCTAACCTGCAGCACATCCTTTCCAGGTCAAGCTCTCTGTCTAGTCCACAGGTGTCAAACTCAGGCCCGCGGGCCAAATTTGGCCCGCAGTGTAATTATAATTGGCCCGCGAGATCATATCAAATGTACATTAGAGCTGGCCCGCGGTATATACTGTACCGCTAATACTACAAATCCCACAATGCTTTGCTAGTATGTTGGCGCGCAGTCGAAACCGGCAAGCGCTCCTTTTTTCTGTTGACAGTCATTGACAACCATGCTCCAGTCACATTGGACAAATTAATTTCACCCTCCACAAAAATGGTCAAACGAAAGATGGACAACAGGAGCTTTCAAGACAGGTGGGAGGCAGATTATCTGTTCACGAATATAAAGGACAGACCTGTTTGTCTTGTGTGCGGAGCTAACATGGCTGTAACAAAAGAATATAACATAAGAAGACACTATGAAACAAAACATTATGAAAAGTACAAGGACCTGGACGTAAAGCAGAAGCTGCAGAAGGTGGAGGAGATGAAAAGAAGTCTGGTTTGCCGGCAGACTATGTTCATGAAAGCAAAATCAAAAAGTGAAGCTGCTGTAAAGGCCAGCTTTATTGTGGCAGCAGAGATAGCAAAATCAGCCCGGCCCTTTAATGAGGGAGAGTTTGTCAAAAAGTGCATGGTCAAAGTTTGCGACATCGTGTGCCCAGATAAAAAGCAAGAATTTTTAAATGTGAGCCTGAGCAGAAACACCGTGGCTGAGCGTGTGTGTGAGCTTTCCACTAATCTACATGAACAACTAATAAAAAAGGGAAAAGATTTTATTGCATACTCCCTTGCTGTGGATGAGAGCAGCGACACGTCTGATACTGCCCAGCTGTCAATCTTCATCTGTGGAGTAGACTCGAGCCTGTGCGTCACAGAGGAACTTTTAGGATTAAAATCAATACATGGCATCACCACAGGAAAAGATATCTTTGAAGAGGTACCCAAATGTATAACTGAAATGAGCCTGCCTTGGGATAAACTTGTGGGACTGACGACAGATGGTGCGCCCGCGATGTGCGGTCAAAAGAGTGGATTGGTCGGCAGGATTCAGGAGAAGATGCGGGAGGAAGATGCAGGTGAACTTACAGTTTATCACTGTATCATACATCAGGAAGCGCTCTGTGGCAAAGCTCTGCAAATGGAACATGTTATGAGCTCTATAAAACGAGTAGTCAACTTCATAAGAGCCAAAGGTTTGAATCACCGGCAGTTCAAGTCTTTTCTGGAGGAGTTGGATTCGGAATACAGAGATGTGCCCTATCACACAGAGGTGAGATGGCTAAGCAGAGGAAAAGTACTGAACAGATGTTTTGAGCTACGTGAGGAAATCTGTCAGTTTATGGAAAACAAAGGGAAGGACACAACAGAGCTGAGAGATAAAAAGTTTCTGTGTGAGCTTGCATTTCTGTCTGACATTGTGAGCCATCTCGATGTGCTTAACCTGCAGCTTCAGGGACGGGGCCACATCATCACAGACATGTACGCAGCAGTGAGGGCCTTTAAAACTAAGTTGTGTCTGTGGAAGACTCAGATGCTGCAAGGAAACTTGGGTCATTTTCCGTGCTGCCAAACCATGGTGGAGCAAATTTCTCCTGCCGTGCTGTCTAGCGCACAGTTTGCTGAAAAAAAATCAACGCGCTCAGCGCCGAGTTTTCCCAGCGATTTGCCGACTTTGAGGCTCAGAAAGGGAGATTTGAACTGCTCAGTAACCAGTTTGCGATCAACGTGGAAAGTGCACCAACCAGCCTCCAAATGGAGCTAATTGAACTCCAATGTAATGACATGCTCAAATCAAAATATGACTCTGTTGGTGCTGCGCGGTTTCCATGTTTCCTCCCCGACAATGCCTCAATTACGCACCCAAGCTGCTCAGATGCTCTCAATGTTCGGCAGCACATATCTATGTGAACAACTGTTCTCTATGATGAAGGTGAACAAAACACCTCACAGAAGTCGACTCACTGATGAACACCTTCACTCCGTCCTGAGGTTTTCCTCAGCTCAGAGCCTGACCCCAGACATTGATGAACTTGCATCTAAGAAAAGATGCCAGGTATCTGGCTTAGACCAATGTGCAGAGTAAATCAGAGTGTAGCAAACTGAGCTTGAATATATCTGTTATTTATGCACTTTTTCTACTGCAAGGCATGGTCTGTTAATAGTTGAAATGTTGGATTTTTATTGAATGACATTATTATTTTTGGTTCTTTTGTTGTTGGCTTTGAAAAAGATTTACTTTAAAAAGGAACTTGAAAGGATACGGGGAGAGACATACTTTATTTAAATAAGAAATGAATACCACTGATGTGTCTTTTATTTCAAATTTAATTTCTCATGTGTTTGTAATATCAAGCTTTGGTTGTTCCAGAGTCTGTGTTTAAGCAAAACTAAAGTTTGTTTCCATATGAAAAGGTTAAACATTACATATCAGTTGCAGTTAATTTTTCAATAAATATTGAGTTTGGCCCGTGACTTTACTTCACTGCTTAATTTTGGCCCACTGTGAATTTGAGTTTGACACCCCTGGTCTAGTCAATCAATACAATTACTTTTCTCCTTCCTTAGTGTTTAGTCTCTCATGCAACTCACTGCATGCCTGTTCCTCTGCCTTTGCCACCTCTCTCGTTGCCATGCGCCTAGATTCCAAATACTCCTACTTTCTTCATCTCCCTGTCTATCCCATTTTTTCTTTACTAACCTCTTCCTTTGAATACTTTCCTGTACCTCCTCATTTCACCACCAAGTCTCCTTGTCTTCCTTCCTCTGTCCACTGGATACACCACACAAGTGCAAAATTATAAAACACAATATATTTATTAATAAACCCTGATTCACAAAAGCTGCAGTGAACAGTTGAAACATGTAAAGAAGGTAAAAGCATCTCCTTTCTATTTTTATCTTTAATAAGAACAAAAGAACAAAAAACCCTGATTCATTACCTCAAATCATTACCTAGATTATCCTGTTTATTATTTAGAAAAAAAATACAATGCCACAAGATTATTTTATCACAACATCTTTATCAAATTTAATATTGATTCATAATTGACTGTTACACCTGCATCATTTGTGTATTTAAATCTGATCAGAAGTCAGTTCTATTATAGGACAAGGTGGTCCAATCCCATGTAGCCAGCATTATCTTGGACTTCATGAACATGGGGAAAATACTGCGGGGATGTAGTGAGGGGTGTAAAGCATCATAGGAGATGTCAGGTGGGCACCCTCCTTCATAAGTGTTTTGATGACAAGCCCACTACATCTCCAGAGGGCTCATTGGCAACATCTGGCATCCCAGAAGGGCCCCCTCTGCCTTACCTCCCTTTGTCGTTGCTATTGCTGTTGTTTTGGGGCCCAGATGGTGTCTCTCCTCTTTATCCAAAGCCAACGACTAGCCTGTTAGGCAGCACTGGAGAGGGCTTTGATGGGTTGCCTCTGAACTCTCCCCTGAATGCCCATGTCCTTCAGCAGCCTGATGGTTGACTTGTCCATAAATCCTCTGCAGCCGACCTCAACTGGGCAAACTCTGGCCTTCCAGCCACGTTGACCAGTGTTGGTTACTAGCTCAGCATACTTTAGACTCTTGCGTTCATGGGCTTCCTCAACTGCCTCTTCCTAGGGCACCCTCAGCTTTACTAAGAAGGCAGTTCGCAGTGAGGATGACCAAAGCACAATATCAGGCCATTTATTCTTTAGAAAAAAAAGTACTACGAGACTATTTTATCACAACAACTTTATCAAATTTAATATTGAGTCATAATTGACTATTGCACCAGCATCATTTGTGTATTTAAATCTGATCAGAATGTCAAAATGTGTGGAGTTTGCCTGTTTTCCCCGTGTCTGCGTGGGTTTACCTTGGGTACTCTGGTTTCCTCCCACACGCCAAAAACATGCAAGTTAGGTTCACAGCACGACCTGTCTGTCACTGACAGACGTGGTGTCATTGGAGCTTCTGTAGTTGGTCATGCCTGAGGCAATTTCCATAGTGAAACACCTCTCTCAGTTATCAAAGAAGCAGGAATTACGTTAAATAATCTGTTACCTGGAGAACAGAAGAGAAAATGTTAACACAATGTAACTAGTTATCTTTACAATGAACATTTATGCAGTAATGACATAGTCCACACTTTGATGAAGATTCTCAGTCATCCAGGTGGGTAAGTATACTGTATGAAAGCTCAGTCTAGTCAACTGAAAAAAAGGATTTTTTTTTTATTCTAAATGGTGAATTGGATGAATGGTGAAACGTTTCAGAGTAAAAAAAAAATGAATCCAGATGACTTAACTGACCTTTCATACAGTGTTAGTTGTCCACAGTTGAGCTTCCCACCCAATTTTGTCTCTTATAATATTTTAGATGAGAAATCACATACTTAAGATACAAATCCCCAACCAAACCGGGGTCTCTGCTCAACAAAAAGAGGTTCCAGTCTACCTAAGAGCACCACAACTGTAATAAATGTTAGATCGTTATATAAATACACATTTTTTTGCTAAGCTAAAAAAAACAAGAACTAAAGCAGAAAAAGACGAACAATATGGAAAAAAGACATTGCTCCAAAACCTAAAACACAGGAACAGTTTAGTGCTGGTCTGATGCAGGTGTATGCTGTTTTTTCAGCAGGGATTCTTTCATGTATCAGCAGGACAACAACGCGAAGGATGTGTAATTACTTTATTTAGCAATATGCTACACAAGACAAGGGACAATGGGGGCATGCATTTGGTTCTAATATTAACTATGGAGATCTGTAACATGGAAAGAAAATACAGGGACATAAATATAGTGTTATTATGCTTACCAAGCAGCCTTGTCAGCCTATCTTCACACTTCAGTTCACATTTACTTCCGACAGTGACGCAGCTCATTGGTCGAATTCAAGTCAGGTGACCATGGAGCACTGTTTTGATTGGTTAAGCATATAGTGGTCTTTAGTGATGTCTCAGAGCCACCTTATCAGGTTTCATAACTAAAGTTTAATTTTCATAAAAATTATGCACATACTTAGCCTGCCAACAAACAGATTCATGTTTTGAAAAATATGCGTTAGCATCTCTGTGAAAATCAGCTACTCGCTGGATGTGGATCGATCAACTCAAAAAGTAAAGCAGATGGAGCCACTCAGCTGACTGTCTAGTACTTTCCCAGTCATCTGGTAATTCTTCCCTACCACCCAGAGCCTTTATCAACTCCTTCCTGAACTCTGTGCAACCTTCTTTCTTCTGTAACTTCCCTCACTTAATCTTTGGTTCTACCTTCACTGTCTTCCTCTTCTTGCTTTCCAAAGTCATCCTACAGACTACCGTCTGATGCTGACTAGCTACATTCTCCTCTGCCACCACCTTGCAGTCTCCTATCTCTTTCAGATTTCTCCTCTTCAGCTTGCCCGGTCAAAATTAAGTGGAACTAAAGGCTTGTATCGCCTTATTTTCTCAACTTTTAATTTGCCAGAATTTCAAGATAAGGCTTTGTTTTCAAAATCAACACAAATTTAACTCACCATTGCCATGAAATGGAGCCGCACAAAAAAGGTATTGTAATAACTATGCCGGGCCACTAGAGGTGGCAGCAGTGTTGCCAGATGGGAAATGAAGAAATATCGTGCTTTAAAATGATCATAGTGTAGCGAACTCAATATGAGCACCCTACTTGGCTTGCCAAGTGGGTTGACCCTATTGGCGACACAGGTAGGGTGCGGGACACCGGAGCGGGAGGCGTGAGTTCGAATCTCCCGGTGGGACGTCGCCATGTCGAGCAGCACGTTACATTGGTGTCAGAAGTGGGATCTCCTGTCCAAAGCAGTAATGGGGCGCTGACATCGGGACGATGTCGAGAACCAGAGGGGAGTAGTGTAGCGAACTCAATATGAGCACCCTACTTGGCTTGCCAAGTGGGTTGACCCTATTGGCGACACAGGTAGGGTGCAGGACACCGGCGCGGGAGGCGTGAGTTCGAATCTCCCGGTGGGACGTCGCCATGTCGAGCAGCACGTTACATTGGTGTCAGAAGTGGGATCTCCTGTCCAAAGCAGTAATGGGGCGCTGACATCGGGATGATGTCGAGAACCAGAGGGGAGTAGTGTAGCGAACTCAATATGAGCACCCTACTTGGCTTGCCAAGTGGGTTGACCCTATTGGCGACACAGGTAGGGTGCGGGACACCGGAGCGGGAGGCGTGAGTTCGAATCTCCCGGTGGGACGTCGCCATGTCGAGCAGCACGTTACAATATTTTGACCCAAACTATGTGCTAAAATAGCTTGGAAAAATCACAGGCTAGGACAGTGCATTTAAAAACAAAGCTATTCTATATGTATGGAAGTGATGTAACCTAAGGAATAAACGCAGAGGCTTGGCCACACACCCACCCACACAGTGAACAGCATCTTTTTGCACAACTACTATGCCCATACTTAAACGTAGGGTCTAATTGCAGGCAGGGCGATAAAGCTGCTGCGACCAGTGGAGTTGCTTTGGTTTCTTACCAGTGTCCGTGTCTGTGAGGCTGGACTCTTTTCTTTTAGTGACTCTTTTCTTTGAGTACCCACCCCCCCACCCCCCGAGTCCAAACTCATGTTCACTGTTTTTTAAAAATTTGTTACTGTGTCAGTGCAGCTGCCCAAACAAATGTGAGCTGAGCTAAGTACTGCTGATGTGATTGGCACATTTGGCGGTGAGGAGGAGCCAACCAGGTATGAGCTGATCAGCTCTGAGCATCAGTTTCTGGTGATGTGTTCACATAAATCAAAATGACGTTTTTTGTTTGTTTTTTGGGGGGAGGGGGGTTGCATAGAAATGGCAAAACTATTGTATATTTGGCCTTTTTAAAAATTATTGATCGTATTGTGGAGAGTGCAAATAAAGGAACCAGATCTGCACGACAGACGACTTTATTTCTCTCTCTCACTGCATTCATACACAGAAAAAGACTCTTTCCAATACACCAGGGTCTCTCCTTTTATATCATTCCATTCCTTCCCCCTGTTGCCTGAAATCTTGCATCACAATACATTTACACATTACAATATGTACTGTCCTCTGCTTCCAGTGTGAGATGATTATCCTAGCGTGGGTTCCCTACACCGCCCCCACCCCCCCCACCCCCCAGAGTCTCAGACTGAGCTTCAACCCTCACGTCCTTTTGGCTTCAGTTTCCTCCCATATCTGCTGTAATGAGGGACCTTCGACTCCACGGCGCTGCTGTGCCGGTTGGGAGCTCTTGGGGGTGTGTCTGTCTGTGGGTGGGCAATGGCGAGGGGGGGGGGACATTCTACTTGCTCGTGTGGCTGCTCTGCTGAATCTTCTACCTGGAGAGTTCTCAGTGGGGGTCTTCCACGCCGAGGAGCCTGAGCCAACATCACTTGCTCGTCCGCCACCACAAAGGCGGGCTTAAGTCTGTCTATACATATTTTCTCCTGACGACCCCCCAAATCTAACAAAAAATGTTTGTCCCCTGGTTCCAGCACTCTGAACGGGCCATCGTAGGGTGGGTGCAATGGGGGGGCGGTGGGCATCGTACCTGACAAACACGAACACCGCGTTCTTCAAAGCTTTTGGCACAAAAGCGCGTGGAAAACAGTGGTGGGCTGGGCCCGGTAGCGTGCCTGTATCTTGCGCTATGCTGCGAACGCCGAGACAGACAGTTGTCCGGGGCGGGATTATCTGGTAAAAATTCCCTGGGGAGCCGCAGTGGCTGAGAAAAAACAGCTCCACCGGGGAAGCCTCCAAGTCCTCTTTTGGTGCAGAACGCAACCCTAACAGAACCCACGGCAATCAGTCTACCCAATTTGCATCCGTAAGCGAAGCCCTGAGCGCTGCTTTCAGCGACCTATGGAAAAGCTTGCATAACCCATTGGCCTGTGGGTTTTACGTGGTTGTGCGATGAATTGCTACACCCAGGCTACGGGCCATCGCGGACCAGAAGTCGGAAACAAACTGCGGGCCGCTATCGGACGTGACGTCCGACGGGATGCCAAAACATGCCACCCATGTTGTCAAAAAGGCGCGCGCCACGTCCGCGGACGTGGTTGCCGCTAGCGGGACTGCTTCTGGCCAGCGTGTGGTGCGGTCCACCACTGTCAGAAGGTGTGTGAACCCCTGCGATGGCGGGAGGGGGCCCACGAGGTCCACATGAACATGGTCAAACCTCTTAGCCAGTATATGAAACGGCTCCAAAGGGGCCTTTGTGTGTCTGTGCACTTTGGCTTGTTGGCACCCTACGCAGGCTGCAGCCCACTCTTTCACTTGTTTGCGCAGGCCTTGCCATACGAACTTCGCTCCCATCATTTTGATTGACGCGCGCACTCCTGGGTGTGCCAGAGCATGAACTGACTAAAACACTCGGCGACGCCAAGCAACTGGGACCACCGGGCGTGGGCGTCCTGTGGAGACATCACAGATTGGGGGGGGGGGGATGCCGTGTTGCAGTACTCTGCTCTCCAGCCTTAACCTTGTTGGTCCAGACTGGAGCCCGCACATGTCCGCATCGCCAAACTGCTCTGCGGCCATGGCTGTATAATCTATCCCTACGCAGACTGGGGCCACTACTGCGCGCGAGAGGCAGTCCACCACCACATTCAGTTTACCGGCCACATGTTGAATATTGGTCGTAAACTCCGCGTACGTTAGCGGCTTGTGGTCCACGAACGCAGTGAAGCTGCGCCCTTCCAGCCAGAACTGGAAGTGGCGTATGGCCAGGTGGACAGCCAGCAACTCTCTGTCGAACGCGCTGTTTTTACGCTCACTGTCACGCAAAGCCCTGCTGAAAAAAGCCAGCGGCTGCCAAGAACCAGCGACACGTTGCTCCACGACGGCCCCTATGGCCACATCCGAGGCATTGGTAGTGAGCGCTATCCGGGCCACCGGGTCCGGGTACGCCAACAGTGCTGTTTTAACCTCAGAGAATGCCTGCTCCCATTCCAGAGTCCATTCAACTCTGTCTGCCAGCTTCCATTTCTTGAGCGCGGCGTACAATGACTGCGTGAGCTGAGCTGCGCGGGGGAGGAACTGGTTATAAAAGTTAACCATCCCCAAAAACTCTTGCAGCGCCCTGACCGTCTGAGGCCGGGGAAAATTTACAACGGCACGCACCTTGTCCGGCAAGGGTATCGCTCCCTCCAGTGAGATGCGGTGCCCCAAAAAGTCAATCCCCGTCTGTCATGGTTCGAGCGCCGATCTCATCCGCGCTCGGGCCATGCAGTACGCTTCTTCCATGATCGTAAGTATGTTTCATTTTGTATCCGTTCTTCCTTGTCATTGACTGTAATAGTTATAGTGTGTTTTAACCCCCTGTGGCTTGTTATTTTGTCATTCACCTTTTCCTTTAATAAAACTGTGCAACCTCACCGGCTGAGTGGCGTCTTATGATGGCTCGTGAGGGCCATCCATGACACCGTCACGCCTCGTGAGGGCCATCCCTGACAGTAGACTGCCGCCAGACTAAGACGCCTGTCGCCGTGAATTTTGCCCAAATTGGACTTGTTTTTCCCTGTCTGGGTGCCCATGTGCTGGGAGGATTATGTCGTCATTCAGGGGCCGCGCTCGGAGCCTGGGCTACGAGCTGGCGGAGGCCCTGGACTACGTTGATGGAACTCTCGTCACCGCTAGCCTCTTCGACTCTCCCAGCGATGTACACTGGCACCTGGACCTCGCTGAGGACATCCTTAATCATCTTCCTCGCTACTCCAACCACCTCAAAGTCATTGCGAGGAAGGCAGACATCGCGTCGCAACGGGAGATACTCCGTGGGCTGGAGGGAAACTCCGGCAGGAAGCTGAAGAGGAGGCATCCTCGCTCCTCGCTTAGGGATCTCATTCCTGTCCCCATTCCAGGCCAGGAGTTCACACCGCCCAGGGGTGATCCCAGAGAGAGTCAGAATTCCCCTGGGGAAACTACAGCAGTCAGCTGTTTCCATCCGGGACTGAGTGGCGGCAGCTCACTCCGCTGTTCACCCCACGCAAGTTATAAAGCATGTGACGGCGACAGTCAGGCTGGTGGAGAGGAATCCGGCGTTGAATGACTATCCAGAGTTCGCCGACCTGCTCGCTTCTGTTTCCGCACAGGAGCGGCATTTCCCGGACCACGGTACTCGTCGTCACACAGCTAACAAAAGGACTCAGTGAGAACCCCGTCCGGATCCTGTTCCGGGTCGTCGCAAGGACTCAACCTCTCTGATAGCTGCCGCTCCTACGTCTCATCAGGAGGGAATTCCCGCAGCCTCTCCCTCCGGGTCATCTTTCCCTGCTGTCCCTTCAGCTCTTCGTGCCCGGATCGTCTCGGCTGTCGTCCCCTCCTCCTCGATGTCTTCTCCGGCTGCTGTGAGTGCCACGAGTCTTGCCCCGGCGAGGCCCGTTATCGGACCATCGCGAGTGGCTCCTCCTCGTCCTCCCAGGGGGCCCTCCATCACCATCCAGCGGGGAAAGGGAGGAACGTCCACTACAGCAGGCACCATCGGCCCTCCGGGAAACAGGCAAGTGCAATGTCATGCTTCTCCCCGTTGTTGTGATTTGCCTTGTCTGATTCCTGGGGGTGGGGTTCGGGGTTCGCAGTCCCCTGAGCTCTCACCACCTGCTGTAGCCTCTGTCATTAAACCTGCTGCCTCTGTCTCCCTCCGCTGAGCGGTCCACGACGCCAGGCCTATGTCGCCGGACGAGGAGGGGGTCTGTGGTCCTGGAGAGCCTGGTTCCAGTCGCGCAGCCACGTCATGGGCAGAGGAGGAGAGCGGACTGCAGCGTGGAGCCTGCGCCAATGACGAAACGTCCCCGGGTCTCCCCGATGAGCAGTTCGATCCAGCGGATCGAGGATCCCCTGCCACCACGCCGTGCAGGTCATCAGCGTGGACGTCAGCGCTGGAGGGTCCTCAGGCTGCGGAGACCATCATGCTGGCTGCGGAGCCCGCCGTAGCCGAGTGGGAGCCAGACGACGTCCTTCTTCGTCCTGAGCCCGGATCATCGAAGTCCTGGATGGCGACAGAACTCGAGTGCAGGCAAGTGCTCTACTTTGTTTTCCTTCTTTCTATTTTGGAGCATTTTTGCCTGTCTCTCGCGGAGACGAGCCAGGGGCAGCCATCCGCTGCACCGGAGCTCGTCTCGCTGGGCTCTGTCAATACCGATGATCATGATCCCGGTTCTTCTTCTTCTCCTGAGCCTTCTCCCAGGGTCACCGGTGTGGAGTCAATCCTGGTCACTGTGCTGGAGGTTCCGGGTTCGGGGTTGGAGGTCGTTTCTGGTGCTGCGCCGACCCAGTCGGGGTCCATCGTGGGTGCGGCATTGACTCAGTCGGGGTCCGATGTGGGTGCAGCCGAGACCCAATCGGGGTCCATCGCGGGTGCTGCTCCAGCCCAATCGGGGTCCGTCGTGGGTGCAACGCTGACCCAATTGGGGTCCAGCAGGGGCGCAGCGCCGGTTCGGTTCAAGGTCGGTGAGGGAGCTGCAGATCCTCTGCCGCCTGACGCTGGACTGGCTCATCGTCCTCATCGTCGTCATCATCATCATCGTCATCGTCACCATCATCATCCCAGCTCATCTCCACCGGGGGCCGTTGGGGTTCTCAATATTCGGCCCGGCTCTCCCTCGTCTTTCCCTTCTCCAGGGAGGCCATCTCCAATTTTTCCCCCACGGTCCTGGTGGCTGAGTAATGCGGGTCGGCCGCCTGGTGAGCTTTTTTGCCAGTTCGGCGTTCTGGGTTGGCCACCCGACGTACTGTGCTTCCTACTGGGCGACCTGGTTCGGCCGCTGGAGGTTCCGTCTCTCTGGGTCTGAGACTGGGGTAGGCCGCCCAAATGCTCCCTTTTCCCCTTATTGACCATTTGGACATTGGACGCAGGGAGACCGCGAGAACTGTTCCTGTCTTATTGGTCTCTGCCTGTCGTCATCCCCGTGTATCTCTTATTTTCATTAAATGTTAAGGTCACTCGGGTATATTGTCATTTGCTTTATGTTGATCTGTGTATTCACCGCTGTTTAGTGTGCTTTTTTTCCTCTCCTCTCTCCTGTCTGAGGGATGATTTGTATCTACTACTTTGTGTCTTATAGGCCTGTGTGTTGTAGTTTTAGGTCCCCTGTCATTTGCATTTTTTGTCTGGTCCATGTATCATCTGTGCGTTATGGAGTATTGCGTTACCATACTCTGTAACTGTTTCGTTCGTTCCCTGTGTTTTCCCGGGTCAGCGACATGGTGTTTTTTTTGCTCTTTCTGGTTCTCACCCTCCGGGCCTTCCCCCATCCTCCCACCCTGGGTGTGTGTGTGTGTGTGTGGGGGGGGGGGGGGCTTTGGCGTCCCACAGCGCTCGTAGTTCGCCGCCTCGGGGGGGAGGTACTGTCATGGTTAGAGCGCCGATCTTGTCCGCGCTCGGGCCATGCGGTATTTGTCTCCCATATGGCGTGTGTGTCCCTTTTGGCTCTCCGAGCTCTTATTATGACAATGCTCAGAGGGGCTTCCGGCTGTCAGAGCTGACAGCTGAGCTGCATTAATCACCTCATCAGCTGCTCCACCTGGAGCCCTACTTAAGAGGGCAGCTGGGAGGCGAAAATTGCGGCAGTCTCGTCAAACTTCCCCTTGTCTGACGTTATCGAGTATCCCTCTGGTCATACGTTAACTACCCTTCTTCCATGATTGTAAGTGTGTTTCACTTTGTATCCGTTCTTCCTTGTCATTGACTGTGTAATAGTTATAGTGTGTTTTAGCCCCCCGTGGCTCGTTATTTTGTCCTTCACCTTTTCCTTTAATAAAACTGTGCAAACTCACCGGCTGAGTGGCAACTTATGATGGCTCGTGAGGGCCATCCATGACACCGTCACGCCAAATTGGCATTTCTCCGGGTTGATTATTAACCCATGCTCTTCCAACCTCCGGAAAACAGTCCTGAGGTGGGTTACGTGTTCATCCTCGGATGCGCTGGCCACCAGGATATCAACCAGGTAGACAAACACAAACGGCAGATCGCGCAACACCACATCCATCATGCATTGGAATGTCTGTCCTGTGCCTTTTAATCCGAAGGGCATGCGTAAAAACTCAAACAAGCCAAACAGAGTTATTACCGCTGTTTTGGGTATGTCCTCCGCGCGCACTGGGACCTGGTGGTAACCGCGGACCAGGTCTATCTTAGAAAAAATGCGTGCCCCGGCGAGGTGAACGGAAAAATCCTGAATATGGGGAATCGGGTAGCGGTCATGCACTGTGGCGTTATTCAATCTGCAGAAATCTCCGCACGGTCGCCACAATCCCTCGGCCTTAGGAACCATACGTAGCGGGGATGCCCATGGGCTGCTTGAGTGCCTGATGATGCCCAACATTTCCAAGCTGGCAAACTCCTCGTGCACTATGGCCAGTTTAGCTGCATCCAGGCGCCGAGGTCGTGTGAAAACGGGCAGTCCAGTGGTGGTGATAAAGTGCTCCACCCCGTGTTTAGTGATGGCCGCCAAAAACGTCAGGACCGTGAGTGCTGGGAACTGAGTGAGCAGTATGTGGAACTTACCGCCTGGAGCTGTGACGTTGGCTAGTGTCGTTGGCCCGGCCCCTCGAGCTGTACAGGGGAGAGAATCAAAAGACATTGCATTAACCAGGCGTCTGTTAGCAACATTGACTAGCAACCCATGTGCACACAGAAAATCAGCTCCCAAGATCGGGAAACTGCATGCCACTATGACGAATGTCCACTCGTTCATACAGCCGTGTAGGGATACAGTCAGTGTCCTCTCACCAAAAGTCCTAATGTCCGAGCCGTTTGCGGCTATCAGCTCGGGGCTGCTAGCTCCCGCTAGCCGGTCAGCGTAGGACGGCAGGATGAGGCTCTTTTGGGAGCCGGTGTCTATGAGGAACTGTCTCCCCGAGAGCGAGTCCGTCACCTAGAGTAGTTTGTTTTCTTCACTGGCGGTCGCAGCTGCTACTGACTGCCAGCCTTGGTGTTTCCCGAACGCTTGAATTGGCACGGTGGCACACATGTGCGTGCGTTCTCTCCAAAGCGACGGTGGTAGAAGCAGAGCGCGTCTCTCTGGCGCCTTCTGGCCCCCGCTGCCGCTACCGTTGCCGGCTTCTCGCTTCCGCTGGTCGTCTCGCTAGGTTCCGCCGCCGCCGCGTTCACTGTGAGGGCTCTGGTGGTGAAGATGATCCGATCTGCCTCCTGGGCTAGGGCACGGTAGTCGCGTGCGGCCAGCAACGGCGAGTTGGCCAGGACCGCTCTTGCCTCTGTTGGGAGGTTCCAGAGGAAAAGGTGGGCAAACAGAAAATGCCCGTCGTCCGTGCCCATCAACGCCAACATCTTCTCCATCAGTTTGACCACCGACCCATCTCCTAACTCGGAGCGCCTCAGGAGCCCCTCTGCTCTCTCACAGTCCGAGAGTGTGTAGCGCCGGGTCAGCGCGGCCTTGAGAGCCCCATATTTATCGTGGGCTGGAGGCTGTTGGAGCAGGCTCGCTACTTGCTGAGACGTGCGAGCGTCCAGCGCTGCGACCACATAGCAATATCTGGTGTCATTTGTCGTTATTCCCCGGAGGGCAAACTGAGCCTCGGTGTGGTGGAACCAAGACCGCAGGTCGTGCAGCCAAAAGTCCAGTAGTTTGACCGAAACAGCGCACGCGTTGCTGGGGCTTCCCGTCCGGGCTGTCTCTGGGATGCTTGCCGTGTTGCTGGGACTTCCCGTCCGGGCTGACTCCAGGGTTCTTGCCTCGTGTTCCATAATTCGTCAAGGGTCACCAGTGTGGAGAGTGCAAATAAAGGAACCAGATCTGCACGACAGACGACTTTATTTCTCTCTCTCACTGCATTCATACACAGAAAAAGACTATCTCCAATACACCAGGGTCTCTCCTTTTATATCACTCCATTCCTTCCCCCTGTTGCCTGAAATCTTGCATCACAATACATTTACACATTACAATACGTACTGTCCTCCATTTAATCCCCCAAGCTCTACCTGCAGAGGGAATATTCCCCTCCCCTCTGCTTCCAGTCTGAGATGATTATCCCAGCGTGGGTTCCCTACAGTATAACATATAGGCCTTAAAACTTTCGTATAAATACGATAATTATCATATACAGTGGGGTAAAAAAGTATTTAGTCAGCCACCAATTGTGCAAGTTCTCCCACTTAAAAGATGAGAGAGGTCTCCAATTTTCATCATAGGTATACCTTAACTATGAGAGACAAAATAAGAAAAAAAAATCCAGAAAATCACATTGAAGGATTTTTAATGAATTAATTGGTAAATTCCTCGGTAAAATAAGTATTTGGTCAATAACAAAAGTTCATCTCAATACTTTGTTATATACCCTTTGTTGGCAGTGACAGAGGTCAAATGTTTTCTGTAAGTTTTCACAAGGTTTTCACACACTGTTGCTGGTATTTTGGCCCATTCCTCCATGCAGATCTCCTCTAGAGCAGTGATGTTTTGGGGCTGTCGCTGGGCAACACAGACTTTCAACTCCCTCCAAAGATTTTCTATGGGGTTGAGATCTGGAGACTGGCTAGGCCACTCCAGGACCTTGAAATGCTTCTTACGAAGCCACTCCTTCGTTGCCCAGGTGGTGTGTTTGGGATCATTGTCATGCTGAAAGACCCAGCCATGTTTCATCTTCAATGCCCTTGCTGATGGAAGGAGGTTTTCACTCAAAATCTCACGATACATGGCCCCATTCATTCTTTCCTTTACACAGATCAGTCGTCCTGGTCCCTTTGCAGAAAAACAGCCCCAAAGTATGATGTTTCCACCTCCATGCTTCACAGTAGGTATGGTGTTCTTTCTCCTCCAAACACGACAAGTTGAGTTTTTACCAAAAAGTTCTATTTTGGTTTCATCTGACCATATGACATTCTCCCAATCCTCTTCTGGATCATCCAAATGCTCTCTAGCAAACTTCAGACGGGCCTGGACATGTACTGGCTTAAGCAGGGGGACACGTCTGGCACTGCAGGATTTGAGTCCCTGGCGGCGTAGTGTGTTTCTGATGTAGCCTTTGTTACTTTGGTCCCAGCTCTCTGCAGGTCATTCACTAGGTCCCCCCATGTGGTTCTGGGATTTTTGCTCACCGTTCTCGTGATAATTTTGACCCCACGGGGTGAGATCTTGCGTGGAGCCCCAGATCGAGGGAGATTATCAGTGGTCTTGTATGTCTTCCTTTTTCTAATAATTGCTCCCACAGTTGATTTCTTCACACCAAGCTGCTTACCTATCGCAGATTCAGTCTTCCCAGCCTGGTGCAGGTCTACAATTTTGTTTCTGGTGTCCTTTGACAGCTCTTTGGTCTTGGCCATAGTGGAGATTGGAGTCTGACTGTTTGAGGTTGTGGACAGGTGTCTTTTATATTGATAACGAGTTCAAACAGGTGCCATTAATACAGGTAACGAGTGGAGGGCAGAGGAGCCTCTTAAAGAAGAAGTTACAGGTCTGTGAGAGCCAGAAATCTTGCTTGTTTGTAGGTGACCAAATACTTATTTTACTGAGGAATTTACCAATTAATTCATTAAAAATCCTTCAATGTGATTTTCTGGATTTTTTTTTTCTCATTTTGTCTCTCATAGTTGAGGTATACCTATGATGAAAATTGGAGACCTCTCTCATCTTTTAAGTGGGAGAACTTGCACAATTGGTGGCTGACTAAATACTTTTTTGCCCCACTGTATCTGGCAACAATGGGCGGCAGTGCAACTTTTTTTTTTTTTTTTTTTACAGCCCATGCTCAGAGGTCTGCATTAGCTACTGGGGAGTGTTTTAAAACACCAGGTTAATGGATGATTATTAGACCAAAACTAAAAACAGATGTAAAGGTGGTCATTATTATATTACCCTGACTGTAGTGGTATATTTTATGTGGTCAAAACGAGGAGACATCGCCCGCTTTAATTTATGACATCTTCAACAGCTGACTGATGTCTGTATTGAGCTTGTCAGCCCACATGACAAACATGCAATGCATTCTGGGTTGGGTAGGCCGGGCGATTGTAAACAAACCGCACAAGTACACAGCGCCTCTACATTTGTTATGAATGAACGAAAAGAATCACAAAATGGACCGTTCAAAGGAAAACTTAGAGTGACCGCAGTAGCCTGGTGGAGCACCCACAATTTCGTTGTACTGTAAAATTGTACAATGACAGTAAAGCATATTCTATTCTATTCTTTGTGACTTGAAAGTGTTCCACATTTTACAAAGCTTTTGAAAAGTATAACAGCCAATGAGATCTATTTTTGGACTGCGCTTTACACACATTCTGTACAATGTTTTCCACAACTTAAGTGATGCTCAGAATTTTGCACCTTATAAATAAAGACCTGGAGTTTGTAAGCCATTGTGTATTTTATTTTCAAACTGTTACAAAGCAGTTAAAGACATTATGTCTGAAGGGGTAAACCATACCAAAAACATGTCAGTGTCTACATTTTAAAACTATGGCTTTATAATGACACTTGGACACATACTGGTCAAAGCACAGGTTACAGCAACAACCTTACCCAGTAAAGTCATGGACTAGCCTTCACATGGTACCACAAAGGCCAGACGTATAGTGTCGTTCAGTATTGTATATTTGAAGCACATGCACCCCATTACTCTCTCCACATGAAGAGAGCAATAGGGTGTAATACTTTATTACTCTCTAATACCCTATTACTCTCTCCATGTCTCTGGCATTAAGCTGGCTGTGGCCCCAGTTGCTTCTAGTGGATCAGGCCAGCGCCGGTGTATGGCAGGTATGCCGCCATCAGTGTGTGAATGTGTGTGTGAATGGGTGGATAGCAGGATCTGTAAAGCGCTTTGGTTGTCTAGAAATAAGAATAAAAGCGCTATATAAGTGAATACCATTTACCTACAAGGGCAATGCTTTCCTTAATATCAAATCCACAGTCTGTCAATACTATGTCTCCTGGTGACAGCTTCTGAAGAAAGCCACAGTTCTCCTCTTGAAAGAGTAAAATTTGGTTAAGCCTAAGCTGACACATGCTACAGTTCTGCTGTTCTTGCACATTTTCCATGGCAGCATCATCAGCCTGACAGATCTGTGCTGCTTCATCAGATGTTCTTTCCTCCATCTTAGCCAGAGGTGTGGTGTCATCTGTTGGTGACAAGGACAATATACTACTTTAGTGGCAGATAAGCACATCTGTCGCAAGGTCTGTGGTGGACTTTTGCCAGTCGGTGCATCGTGACATGCACTACACAAAGAGCAGAGATAAACAAACCTATCATCTGGTCAGTCACTGCAACAGATACTAGAGTCAGTTTGTCTTGGCCTGTCCTTGCCACTGATAATACCTCTATCTGCCAAGAATGTGCCACTAGTCCAGCAAAAGCTAGCAGTACTCAAACACTTTGCAAGCAGTTTCATGAACTGGTCAATCAGAAAGCAAGTCATACCGGCTCGGACGTTGCCCGGGTTAACAAGGCTAGGAGTTCCTGGCAGCAGAGGGTGAAGGACAGAGCTGCCTGGAGGAATCTGATCAGACCTAAATGAAAAAGTCACTGTCGCCCCCGACAGACTGCTATGATGATGATGATGATGATGATGAGTTAATATATTTTTTAATCAAAAGGAATCCCAAGATACATTTCAGAAAAAAAAAAAAAAAAAAAACATATAGGCCAAAAAGAAAGAGTCGTCGGCCTCCGTTGGTCTATGATGACCATGGAAGAGAATCCTAAACGTTTACTCTGCTGGAACAGCACCGCCTGTGGCTGAACAGGCCGATGCGCGAATGGCAGACCCTGTCACACAGGTCTCACTTGTGGGTGGTCTCCGTGCTGCTGGAGCTGTGGCGGTTCTTCCTGCGGGTCCTTTTTTCATCTGCTGCAGCAGTCAGTCTCGCTTCACCCGCCTTGAGCTGTCCGGTCAGGGTGCCTCTCCATTTGGAGCGGTCTGTTGCAAGGTCCTCCCAGCACTCTGTGTTGCTCTCCAGGGCGTTCATGTCTCTCTTGCAGACATCTCTAAAGCGCAGCTGTGGGCGGCCAACGTCTCTCCTGCCAGTCACCAGTTCTCCGTAGAGGACGTCTTTGGGGATTCTGCCATCCTCCATACGGTGAACGTGGCCTAGCCAGCGGAGCCTGCGCTGCCTCAGTAGAGTGAACATGGAGGGAAGGCCGGCGCGGGACAGAACTTCTGTGTTGGGCACTTTGTCCTGCCAGGATATGTCCAGGATGTGGCGAATGCAGCGCAAGTGGAAGGAGTTCAGTCTCTTTTCCTGCTGGGCGTATGTTGTCCACGTCTCACTCCCATAGAGCAGTGTGCTGATGACGCAGGCGTTGTACACTGCCATCTTCGTCTTGACAGAGAGTTTGGGATTCTCCCACACTCGTGTGGTGAGGTGAGCGAGTGTGAAGGCTGATTTTCCAATCCTCTTGTCGATCTCTGTATCAAGGGAGAGGTTGCTGCTGATCGTGGACCCCAGGTACGTGAACTGATTCACGACCTCCAGCTCTTAGTCGTCAATGGTGATGGTTGGTGGTGCTTCCGTGCCTTGCGCCAAGACGTTAGTCTTCTTCAGGCTGATGGTAAGCCCGAAGTCCTTGCATGCCTGGGAGAAGCGGTCCATAAGGGTCTGAAGCTCCTGCTGTGTGTGGGTCGCAACTGCAGCGTCGTCTGCGAACAGCATGTCTCTGATTAGAGCCTCGCGTACTTTGGTTCTGGCTTTCAGGCGGGCGAGGTTGAAAAGCATGCCGTCAGATCTTGTGTGCAGGTAGATTCCCTCTGTTGCTGTGCTGAAGGCATGCCTCAGGAGCATAGCAAAGAAAATCCCAAAGAGGGTTGGCGCAAGTACACAGCCCTGTTTCACTTCACTGCATATGTTGAATGGCTCTGAGACGTTGCTGTCGTGCTGCACTATCCCCTGCATATTGGTGTGAAATGATTCGACGAGGCTTTGCAACTTTGGTGGGCATCCTATCTTTGGCAGGATCTTAAAAAGGCCCTCTCTGCTGACCAGATCGAATGCTTTGGTGAGGTCGATGAAGGTGACGTACAGGGGCATGTTCTGTTCTCTGCAATTCTCCTGGAGTTGGCGGATGGAGAATATCATGTCTACCGTCGATTGCTCAGCGCGGAAGCCACACTGAGACTCGGGGTAGACACGTTCGGCAAGCTTCTGTAGACGAACAAGAACAACTCGTGCGTAGACTTTGCCAACAACGCTGAGGAGGGAGATGCCCCTGTAGTTGTTGCAGTCGCTTCTCTCCCCTTTGTTTTTGTAGAGGGTGATGATCTTGGCGTCCCTCATGTCCTGTGGTATGGCACCTTCCTTCCAGCACTGGCAGAGGACGTCATGCAATGGCAGCAGTAGGGCGGTCTTGCAGTGCTTGATCAGGTCAGGGGGTATGCCGTCGTTGCCGGGAGCCTTGCCAGCGGCCAAGCTATCAAATGGCCTTGCTGAGTTCGTCGATGGTTGGCTCGGCGTCAAGTTCGTCCATGGATGGCAGGCAGTCGATGGAATCAAGGGCTGACGGTGTCACGGTGTTCTGTCTGGAGTAGAGGTCGGAGTAGTGTTCCACCCATCTCTCCATCTGCTTGTTCTTTTCTGTGATCATCTCCCCAGTGGAGGATTTGAGGGGGGCCGTCTTGCTCTGAGCTGGACCAAGTGCTTTCTTGATGCCATCGTACATACCACGGATGTTCCCTGTTATGGCAGCGGTTTGAATATCTTGGCTGAGCTGAGTCCAGTACTCGTTGGCACAGCGCCGAGCAGTCTGCTGAACTTTGCTTCTCGCAGCCCTGAGAATTTGGAGATTCTTCTCGTTTGGGTACTTCTTGTACTCAGCAAGTGCTGAGCGCTTGGCTTCAATGACGGGGGTCATCTCGGTCAACTTGGCATCAAACCAGTCCTGTGACTTCGAGGTCTTCCTCCCAAAGGTAGCCAAGGCTGTGCGGTGGATGGTGTTTCGCAGCTCTTCCCACTTCTGCTTTGCAGATTCTCCTTCTTGTGGTACACCAAGTTCCTTCTCAAAGGTGGAGGCAAACTGCTCAACAAGTTCTGGTTGGGCCATCTTGCTGGTGTCAATCCGTGCCTTTCCAGTCTGTCTAGCACGATGGAATTTCTTCAGCTGCAGCTTGACCTTGCAACACACCAATGAATGGTCTGTGTCGCAATCTGCACTCTGGAAGGAACGGGTGATTAGCACGTTCTTCAGTGAGGTGCACCTGGTCAGGATCAAGTCCAGCTGGTGCCAGTGCTTTGAGCGCGGATGTCGCCAGGAAACCTTGTGTTGGGGCTTGGTCTTGAAGAATGAGTTTGTGATGCACAGATCGTGATATGTGCAGAATTCGAGCAGGCGCTGTCCATTGTCGTTCATTCTGCCCATGCCAAATGGTCCAAGACAGGAGGGCCAGGAGTCGTGGTCAGCACCCACTCTGGCATTGAAGTCTCCAAGGAGAATGAGTTGTTCAGAATCAGAATCAGAATCAGAATGAACTTTATTACCAAGCATGTTTACACATATGAGGAATTTGACTTGACATTAGGCGCGCTCGGTAAGCGCTTCCTAATGACGCGGCAGCCATGCAAGGCACCTCATCATACAGTGGGGGGTAAAGAGGGGAAGGGGGAGGGGGAGGGAATGACACATTGGGCAGAGAGAAAAAAACCATAGTTATCAGAATAGCGCTCGAGTGAGCAAGATTATGATCACATAGAAAAAAACCCTCAATGCACACTTAGCATACAAGTTACAATACACACGTTAACAAAGCAAGTTGAGAGAGACAGTGTGTGTGTGTGTGTGTGTGTGTGTGTCAGTGTATGTGTATCAGTCATGTAATGTTGTATGCAGTGTGTGTATCAGTTACTGGTGAACAGCAAAAATCCTCTCCTGAGCAACGTTTAGATGTTATGTCTTTAGTGTCCTAAACATAGAAAGCATGTCCACAAGAGTTCATCTCTCAGTGCATGTCCGATGGTAAATCCATGCTAGTCACATGACGTTGTCCTTGAGAGTTCAGATTACTGCACACCAGTGTGTTTGAGTTAGGGAGCCAAGAGAAGCCAAAACTCCCTTCTGCTTTATCTCTTCTCCTGGAGGAAGGACGCCGAATCAAGGCCTGATAAGCACAGTTCACTTAGAGCATAGAAATTTCCTCTCTTATGCGATTCTGTGCATCACAATTTACATACACAGGCTTTAAAATCATTCCCCGGAGAGCACCCAGCGACTCCAGATGTTTTCCACCTTCCGAAACATAGATAAACATGTCTACAGAGTCCATCTCTCTTCAGTGCATGCCAGATGGTAAATTCCATGTTAGTCACATATTTGCCGCTATCAGTGCTCTCCCCAGCTGGTCAAATTTGTTGGAGGAGCTATGCCGGGTCCGCATTTTGATTAGCTCTTCCAACTTCTTAAATTTTTGATACACCAGGAAAACTCCAGAGCCAAACAACAGAAATCCTGTGATCATGAAGCCAAAACAGGTAGATGTCTTCCACATCTTCAATCGAATCATGCAGACACATGAGTTCCAATTGTTCCATGAATCTCTCCACTTGGGCTCCCCCTGGCCCGATTTTCTGTTGAAAAGTGGTGTCAATAGCATTAAAGCCCAGCTAAATTCCATAATTTCCATAATTTCCGTTTGGGTCGAGATGCAGCAGAAGAAGAGCGAGACACAGACAGGACACAGCAAGCTGGGATCAGTAAGGGGAGGAGGAGAAGGGAGAGGAAAGAAATGCGTCTGCTCTCTCTGATAGCCGGAAGAAGAAAAAGAGTTGGGGATGATCCTGACAGTTGTTGCGAGATTCTCGTAGAACTCGTCTTTCGCCTCTGGTGTGGCTGTCAGTGTTGGGGCATACACACTGACGAGGGTGACTGGGCCTTGAGTGGTGTTGAGGCGGAGGGTGAGGAGTCGTGCAGAGCCATTACTGCCCGGTTCCACCATCTTCAGCAAGGTGTTCTTCACTACGAAGCCCACTCCGTGTTCCCTGTGTTCGTCACTGCCCTTTCCCTGCCAGTAGAACGTGTAGTCCTTCTCTCTCAGTGTGCCTGCGTCAACCAACCGTGTTTCCTGGAGAGTGGCGATATCCACTTCCAGTCTCTTCAGCTCATTATTGATGACGGCAGTCTTCCTGGTGTCGCTGATGTCCTTGAGGTTAGCAGCGAGTCCTGTCATCATAGTGCGGACGTTCCAAATTCCCAGTTTTAGAGTTGGTCTCTTTTGTTTTTTTGTCTTGCCTGGTGCAAAGGTTCTCAGCCTGCCGTTCGGACTTCTCCTCATCCCCATGCACCCAATGAGGAAAGCAGACTGTGGCGGGACAACACCTTATTGGCTGGGGGCTGCACAGCTTGAGGCGGGCGGTAGCTGTCCAGTGAGATCTGATGATCCCTCCCACCGTTGGGAACAACCCCTGGCGCTGCGCTCTATGCCAATTGAGCGGTGGCTTATAACCGGTAACTGTCATTCCCCATGTTTTGTCTACGCCAAAGGCGAAGCTGGAGTGTCCTCTCCAGTGATCCGGTGTTCTACCTTCCAGCGTTGGGCGTTGGTAGGATTCAAGCCTGGGCAGGAAGATATGGAGGACAAAATGTTGCCCATGCAGCATGTCCCCCCCTCTCCACGTCATTGATGAATCCAAAAGAACAGCAGGGCTGCTACAGTTTGGCACCAGCGCCGTCGCAGGAGCTGCCAGAATGATGTTGAGCACAACAGAGAACTGCCTTAGGGACTCCGACTCTGATTTTTCCTCAGGGTTGACTCCCGAAGCCTTTCCTGTGACCGGGTGTGCTGCAAGGCAGCGGAGGTTTGAAATCAGGGTTTACCTTCCCCTAGATGGGCTACCTTCCCAGGTTGACGAGCCACCATCTACCCGAAGCATCTGGTTTTAAGGCGCCAGAGATCCACCCTTGCCCCTTCTCCTATTAGTAAAAGCAGTTCCGCCGGACTTAGAGACTAAACCACACGGGCAGGCTAGGAGTTGGACTTAGTTGTCAGAGGCTTTTCGAGACACACATCATAAGGAGCATTTTATAAGCACTGGGAGCTTAACCCCAGTGCCGCTCCTGGCTATGACAACCTTGGAACCCAAGGTTGGCCAAAATCACTGCAGATTCTATGGTAAAGATCAGCCATGATACAGCCAGTCAATCTAGTAATTGGCTGGGGTTTGGTTAATTAAAATCAGCTGCTACTCTTACGCCACTTATTGCCATGACATTTTTGAGAGTTTAATTTCAGCCTTAATTTCAGTTTCTGTTTTGAGTCACATTTTGATATTAAAAATAAACCACAACATCATTTTGATTTGGTAAGTATTTAATTAAACAGGTGCGGAACATCCAGGGTATGTGGTGATTTGGGGACGTAGTTGTTATGTCTGGAAATGAGGGGCGGACAGGAGTCTTGTTCATGCAGCCAACAACAACTTTATTACACAGAATTTGGGATTATATACACGGTGGGCCGTGCCTGCCTGACGTCACCCAGTGGGTGGACACAGCATCACGTACACATGCATTCCGTACACACCCCCCTTTAGAAAAATGCAAAACCACACACATGATTAAAACCGCCCAAAATTTGAACCCGAATCACGCACTAAGAACATGGAGAATAATATACCGGAATAAAACAACCTATCACATTCACACAAAGAACAACTGAAATTGGACTGTGTCTCTTAAAATGCATAAAATAATCCCATATTGGGGATGTCATAGCCAGGAGCCTGTCATAGCCAGGAGCGGCACTGGGGTTAAGCTCCCAGTGCTCATAAAATGCTCCTTATGGCATACGTCTTGAAAAGCCTCTGACAACTAAGTCCAACTCCTAGCCTGCCCGTGTGGTTTAGTCTCTAAGCCCGGCGGAACTGCTTTTACTAATAGGAGAAGGGGCGAGGGCGGAACTCTGGTGCCTTAAAACCAGATGCTTCGGGTAGATGGTGGCTCGTCAACCTGGGAAGGTAGCCCATCTAGGGGAAGGTAAACCCTGATTTCAAACCTCCGCTGCCTTGCGGCACACCCGGTTATGGGAAAGGCTTTGGGAATCAACCCTGAGGAAAAATCCGGAGTCGGAGCCCCTAAGGCAGTTCTCTGTTGTGCTCAACATCGTTCTGGCAGCTCCTGCGACGGCGCTGGTGCCAAACTATAGCAGACCTGCTGTTCCTTTGGATTCATCAGTGATGTGGAGTGGGGGGACATGCTGCATGGGTAACATCTTGTCCTCCATATCTTCCTGCCCAGGCTTGAATCCTACCAACGGCCAACGCTGGAAGGTAGAACACCGGTGCACATCGGCCTGTTCAGCCGCAGGCGGTGCTGTTCCAGCAGAGTAGACGTTTAGGATTCTCATCCATGGTCATCATAGACCGACAGAGGCCGACGACGAATCCCATATTACCACTTTCACTCACATGCACACCAGCATCAAATATATACACAAAATACATATATTCAGATATTTACACAGGATATATTTGTTTTTCAAGTCACTCCACAGTCCCTGGGCAGCCACCATTTACCCAACACCTCCGGGGGACCCGGGCAGCCTCTCGGCACCTGCGCCCTTGGCCACCGTCTACCCCCAGGGTCGAAGCTCCCCTCCCCAGTGAAAATGTCCCTTCCCGCCATGAGGCGCTTCTTCCCTCTGGGCCCGCAGTGCTGTTGTCTAGTATGCCATCTCTCTGTGTCCGCCGGACCATTCCTGACCGCCTTACACACCGCCGTCATGGCTCCAGACGCTCTGGCCCCCAGCGGCTGCGCTTCAGAGAGAACCGAAGCCTGCTTGTCGGTGTCGTCCGCTGCTTCGGGCACCTCACCATAGCACCCAGCACCCTCCTCCAGGGCGCTCCGCTGTACTGCCTCCGTATCCAGCTGTTGCTCACCCCCAGGGCTCACCATGATGCCCTCGCCAATGTCGTTCTCTGACTCAGGCACCTCACCGCTGCATCCAGCACTCATGTACCAGGCACCCTGCTGCATTGTCACCGTACCCAGCTGCAGCTATTCTCCCTCGGGGTCCTCAGCCTCCAGCTGTGGGGTTGACTCCTGCTGCCTCTCCTCTCTGCTGACCTCACGCACCGCGCCGTCCGACCTGTCAGCGCTGTGGTCCTGTGCCAAGCTGAGCTCCATGGCTGGCTCGCTGTCTTCAGTGACCGGGGACTTTCCCATACTTTGTCCTGGCCCCTCCTCGGCGTCCAGCTTGGCGTCCGTAGCCTCGTTTTGGTACGCAGCTAGCTTCTCAGCTAGCCTGTTCATTGACACAGACAGAGCCGTTAGCTTCCCGAAGTCAACTAGCTCACATATTCCTGGCGCCAAAAGCTCCATCGCCCGTAGCTTGCTGGTCCACGTATGCTCAGCGAAATGCACGGTCAGTCGCTCAACGGCATCCTCATAGCACTCCGTTGCCCCCAGCGTATCGAGGATTCTCTGGCCCGCCGCACCGAGGTTGTGAGCCAGGAGTTCCCACCGCTGTCTCCCGTCCTGCCCGTGTAGGCCCAGTGCTCTGAGGTACCGCTCAAACCCGGCCCTCCAGTCTGGCCACAGGATCAGCGACTCACCTGCGCGCTCCAGAAACGGCACCAGTGGTTGAAGTAGCCAGCACGCTCCTATTTTTCTCCTCGTCGCCAAATGTTACGTCTGGAAGTGAGGGGCGGACAGGAGTCTTGTTCATGCAGCCAACAATGACTTTATTACACAGAACTTGGGATTATATACACGGTGGGCCGTGCCCGCCTGACATCACCCAGTGGGTGGGCACGGCATCACATACACACACATTCCATACACCACAGTAGTGACTTGGGACAGAATGGCAAGGGTACAGAGTGACCCGATACCAGTTTAGAGAAGGTGCCCAGTTAGGATCACACTCTAGCATTTCATAAGCTGGTCTGCCTGTAAAAGCAAAGAAAACAGGAGGAAAATACTTAGGTGTAGAACAAATTCAACCACTTACACATTCCTCCCAGTTCGGTCTGCACTGACAGCCCCTCGATCTCGCAGCCCCTCTGGTTCCTCGTCTGGCTCTTGCCGCAGAGCGTGATGGTCCTAGCCCCCAGAAGGAGAGACAAGCTAGCGGTGTTGATCGTTGTTCCCCATACTGCGAGCAGATATACATACTCCAGTGATGCAGGGGTCTTGGATGTCTGCCAGCCACAACGGGTGGTTTGTGTTCTGACCGGCCACTCCCACCACAAGGACTCATCGTCCTCCCGGTCTGGCGCGCTCACCGGTGGCTGTGGTGATGCCGCGCCCGGTGGGTTCCCACCCCTGCGGTCCAAGTTCATCTGTACAGGCCAGGGCTCTGAGTTGGACCAGGGAGATGGTAGAACCGGTATCGATCAGGGCCCGGATTGGTCTGCTGTCCAGGCTGCACTGCAGGTACAGCCCTGGTGAGTGTCCAGTCAGGCCTAAACGTGGTGATGGTCCATTGGGGAAAATGTCTGTGAGAGGTGCCAGGTCCCCATCTGTGCCACCTCACTCTAGTTTAACGCCGGCGAGGAGGTGGGTTGTTGCGGGGTGGGTGGTAGGCAGTAACGTGTGATGTGTCCTGGTTCCCCGCCACCATTGTCATACTCTCGCCGGCTGCACAGCTGTGGCCTGGCATAGTTCTTCCTCATCGTCACTCTCAGCTGTGGCCTGGAAAGCTCTCTGCCTCGATGATGACACAGCGACACGGTGATGACACGGCTCAAAATCTGGGTAGCCATGCTGTGTCAGTAGCCGTATGTCCGCTGCGTAGGCTCCCAGGCTCTCTTGGTTGCCTCGCCGGTGGCTGGCCAGCTGTTCCCGAACGTGATCAGCATAGGTCATTCGCCCGAACCGCCTTCGAAGCACTCCTTGTAGCGCTGGCCAGCTGTGGCGTTCCTCAGGCCGGAGATCAGACAGTGTGCAGAGAGCTCCGTCCTCCAGAGCCAGCGTGACCTACACAGCTGTCTTTTCAGGTGCACAACCATTCAGTGCAGCGGCCAGTTCAACCTGGATCAGATAATCGTCCAGCAGGGTTTCACCATCAAAGCAGGGGAGTTTGGCCGGTTGATGGGTCAGTGGGATGATCGCCTCCCTGTCGATCACCGACCTCGGTCGCAGTGGAATCACCGGACCACCCTGCCTTCAACAATCTTTTATATTAACAATGGGATGGGAGGTTTTTTAATCAGAGGGACTGATGGTTCATCAGATAAAAAGGTCTCAAGTCTGATTCTACTGTTCTGATTGATTTTTTTTTTTCTGATAAAGTCTGGGGTCTACAGATCAATGCACAGACTGTTAGCATAGAGGTGCTAATGTCAGTTCAACTCTTCAACTAAACTTAAGCTGAGCAGAAAGTACTTCCTCAGTGGTGATTTATGCCAAATAGATCAGTTATCAATTCAAAGATAATAGACTGCAATAGATTTGGGAAAAAGGACTTCCCATAAAGCTTTATTAGTTATTTCTAGCACAACACTCACCCTCAGGCTGCTTGTAAATAGGAGGTTCAAATCATGAATAATCAGAAGAACAGAAAAGCAAACACTGTCCCCTTGTAGTTTCCTGCCCTGAACTGTTCCTACTACTGGGGTGCTATTGTACTGTATGTTAACAATAAAAGCCAATGCACTGTTATAGGTCGTGTGTGTCAAAACGGTAGTTTATTACACCTCAGTGTGCAAGAGGCATATGGTGGTGACTTACTCTGTATCTGTCTGTCTGCACCGAGGCATCAGCATCTATGGTGCTTTCATTGACACAGTGGCCTATATGGTCATATTTTGAGGTGATATATTTACATATTATTGGAGAACTTACTGAGTGAACAGGATGGATCCAGGATTTCTTTTGTTAAAAACCTTGTCAGCCTGTGGTAACGGTGGTTATATCAGTCTGTTCTTGTCTGTATTTGTGTTGCTTTAAAATACTAGAAGTTGGGGGAAATAATACAGTTAGGCCCAGAAATATTTGGACAGTGACGCAATCTTCATGATTTGGGCTCTGCATGCCACCACATTGGATTTGAAATGAAACAACTACAACGGAATTGAAGTGCAGACTTTAAGGTTTAATTCAAGGGGTTGAACAAAAATATATGATTAAACATGTAGGAATTGTAGCTATTTTTACACAAACACTCCTCATTTCAGGGGCTCAAAAGTAATTGGACAAATAAACATAACCCTAAGTAAAATGTTACTTTTCAATATTTTGTTGAGAATCCTTTGCAGGCAATGACTGCCTGAAGTCTGGAACCCATGGACATCACCAAACGCTGAGTTTCCTCCTTTGTGATGCTTTGCCAGGCCTTTATTGCAGCTGTCTTCAGTTGTTGCTTGTTTGTGGGTCTTTCTGCCTTAAGTTTTGTCTTGAGCAAGTGAAATGCATGCTCGATTGGGTTGAAATCTGGTGATTGACTCGGCCATTGCAGAATATTCCACTTCTTTGCTTTAAAAAACTCCTGGGTTGCTTTTGCAGTATGTTTTGGATCATTGGTGAAGCGCCGTCCAATCAACTTTGCTGCATTTGGCTGAATCTGAGCAGAAAGTATATCCCTATACACTTCAGAATTCATCCGGCTGCTTCTGTCTTTTGTCACATCATCAATAAACACAAGTGACCCAGTGGCCATTGGAAGCCATGCATGCCCATGCCATCACACTGCCTCCACCATGTTTTACAGAAGATGTAGTGCTTTGGATCATGAGCTGTTCCAATTCTTCTCCAAACTTTCTTCTTCCCATCATTCTGGTACAGGTTGATCTTAGTCTCATCTGTCCAAAGAATGCTGTTCCAGAACTGGGCTGGCTTCTTCAGGTGTTTTTTGGCAAAGTCAATTCTGGCCTTTCTATTTTTGAGGCTGATTAATGGTTTGCACCTTGTGGTGAATCCTTTGTATTTACTCTCATGAAGTCTTCTCTTTATGGTAGACTTAGATACTGATACACCTACTTCCTGGAGAGTGTTCTTCACTTGAGTGGATGTTGTGAAGGGGTTGTTCTTCACCATGGAAAGGATTCTGCGATCATCCACCACTGTTGTCTTCCGTGGACGTCCAGGCCTTTTTGAGTTCCCAAGCTCACCAGTGCACTCTTTTTTTCTCAGAATGTACCAAACTGTTGATTTGGCTACTCCTAATATTTCTGCTATCTCTCTGATGGATTTCTTCTTTTTTTCAGCCTCAGGATGGTCTGTTTCACCTCCATTGAGAGCTCCTTTGACCGCATGTTGTGTGTTCACAGCAACAGCTTCCAAATGCAAACGCCACACCTGGAATCAACTCCAGACTTTTTAACTGCTTAATTGATGACAGGTTAACGAGGGAAGAGCCCATACAGCCTTGTTATTTTTTTGCAGCCTTCTGAGTCAATTGTCCAATTACTTTTGGTCCCTTGAAAAAGAGGCGGCTACGTATTAAAGAGCTGTAATTCCTAAACCCTTGCTCCAATTTGGATGTGAATACTCTCAAATTACAGCTGAGAGTCTGCACTTTAAGCCCATATTGATTATATAATTGTATCCTGAGTATGTTTTCGTAAACAGCTAAAATAACAAAACTTGTGTCACTGTCCAAATATTTCTGGGCCTAAATGTATATTATGTAAAATCTGAGATTACATTTTGAAGTTTAATTGGGTTTTAGTCTAATTAAACCTATGTAACAGAAACCATTTTTAACATAGACTAGCAAAGAAAAAAAGTGTTTAGAGTAATTAACAAAAGCTCTGTTGGAATTCACATTAATTCATGTGATTAGTAAGGGCCCCTTTACACAGCATGGTGACATTGAGAGACTGGGCCAATTTTTCATCTTTGGGATCGTTTGGAAGATCCTTGTGTGTTTTGGACTGAGTCAAAACTTTGAGGAGACCGTTGTGACTGTGAAGATCACTGAAATTAAAAGTAGATTTTAGATGGATTGATAGATCAAAAATTGGCCAGATTTCAATGATCTCTCAATGATTTCCACGCCTGTGTAAAGGTTATCACCCCTGTGTTTTCTTATCATTACAAATGGCTGCTGTAAATGCTGAGCTTATCTTACTTAAGCGATATTACACGAGAGGGAGTACGGTATCGATGAAAATCGTAACTACGGGTGTGATACGTCTAATGCTCTCCACGTAGCTTCCCTTCTCCTCCTCCTCTTCTGATGATGGTGATTACTAAAACATGGAACATGTTCTGTACATAACGCTGATGGAACGATAACCATTCATAATTTAACTCAAATGTTATATTCGGAAAAATGTCTATCATTTTGCCGTATTCTATTAATGTTGCCTTAAAGTGCCAACCAGGAGTCGACAGTAAATAACGGTTAATAATTAATGGTTACTAGAATATCTTTGAAGTGGAGTGATACATATCCAGTGAAAGTTGGAGTGCAATTATCGTGGATTTTAGTAACTCCTGGAATTCCTGTTGTCAAACCAAATTGCTTGGTCAGAACTAACTGTTGTATAAAATTCCATATTTAACAGTTAACTTTTTATTTTTTGCTGAGAGAAAATAGAAGAGTGCTTCATCAAGAAAAAGGTGATTTCAGCATTCAAAATTGCTAAATTTTACTGTAAAAATTAACTGTTAAATACTCAAATGCCACACCCTAAATTAGAGTGAAACAGTTTAACACATCTCTGGAGCATAAAAAAATTATAAACCCTGATGATGCTTCAAAACTAATCAGTATTGTTGAATGTGCTGAATAGCAAGACTCATTCAGTAGCCATTCCTTCACAAAAATATTATTGCATTGGTTCTGCTCATAATAAAGTATAATTAGACAAGTGTTTGGGAATGTTTTGGTCAGTGGGAAACTGTGATCCCCCCCAACACACACACACACACACACACACACACACACACACACACACACACACACATTTAACAAACCAAGGAATAGATGATTATCGATAACCCAAAAATTTACTGTTAGACAGCACACATACAGATAGCACCTTGATATAAATAGAACAACCAAAGATGTGGTTAGTATTTGCATGGTGCATCATTTGCTTGTGGTAACAAATATAAAAATAAATCCTTGGTACATGTTGTACTGCACACAGAGGACTGCATTTCTACTCAGTATATAAGTACAGATATGAATACTCCGTATTCAGAAAATTTCACAGGAAGAACGTGAGAACTACTGACGGTGTGACTTAAGAAGCAGTCACACAGAAGTCTTTGCTTTCATCCTCCTGCCGTGTGTTTCTGTGTGTGTAGCCATGTCCAGCGTCTGTACACAGTTTACTTTCAACAAGCTGCTGTGAATAAACTGTTAGTGTTGCGGTAAACTCGGGGATTAGTCAACCATGACAGCCTCTTCCTCTTGCCACATGTGGTACTCTGCTGTGACATTTATTATGACAATGGAAAGCTCAACTGTGACATTGATGGTATGTAGATGAGAAAATGTGAGCATCAAATATGGTTGTCGTTTAACTTCTCTTCAGAGCCATTTTGAAAAATTTTATTTCATAATTTGTCAAACTATTCGAATTAAAGGGGTTCCATGTAGGGCAAAAAGTAAAATTTACCACACAATTAATTCTTGGCTGACGGACGTATATATGTAAATAAGTTGATAAAACACCAATGTGCATTCTACACGAGTTATGTTAATATAGCGATCTGGACAGGGCTTCAGCCTCTGTCCATGCTTCATGTTCCCTTTTGGACTCGTTATCATTATCGTCATCACTATTATGATCTTTGTTCCTGCTTTTCTCATCATTTCAGGTTTATTTGTGGTGATAGCACTTTCAGTTACTTCTGTTCCTCATTAGTCGCCCTTTCTGTTATTTATCATTGACAGCTGTTTCTGATTGTGTTAATCACCACCTGCCCTTTATATTCAGCGCTCACTTCACTTTCAGTGTGGTGATCTATTGTTAAGTTTGCTGTGTAGATGACGGTTAGTTTCATCTCTTCACTCACAGCTACTGTTACTTTTGACTATTTTCTCATGCACAGCTTAGCAGGGTTTAGGTTTTTATTCCCATTATTCTGCCGTGAAGCTTTATGTTATTTTTTTCCAGCCTCACGCTGCAGTTGTGTTTTTTCCTCAAAAAATTACATTTCCTTTTCGTCCAGTGAGTGGGTCCTCTCCTTCGCCCCCAAGGGGCACCCATGACAGAAGATCGCCACCAACACTGGACCCAGTGGGCAAAGGAAACAGGAGACGGAGGAGGCAGAAGGAGGAACAGCTATGGGCAGTCAGTATGCTGTGGGACCTGGTTACCATGGCCGGCAGTTCACTTTCCTCAGAGGAGGCAGAGGATTGTCTGGGAGCAGCCGCTAACATTCTGGATGCTCGCCCAGACCTGCGCTCCCTTTCCTGGCTGCGGGTGCCCACTCCCTGCTTTACCACCGCCGCCACCCTCCCCTTCGTCACCTGCTGAGCCTGAGGACTACAGCTGAACCAAACCCGAACAGGACTCAGCAGGTATGGACTATTGGAGTTTTGGACTTAATGCGGATAAGGTGTGGGCAGCTTAAACCATTGAAGATGTCATTTCTGATGCCCACACCTCCCATTCGCCAGAGGCAGCCCTGAGATTCTTGGACCCCACAGCCGAGATAATAGAGGCATTCCCCAGTTTGGAGCTCTCCCAAGCTGGGCGGGCTGTTACTTTCAGTCACTAACCTCCAGCATATGTACTGTGAGATGTGAGGAACGCACCTGGGTTGTTGAGGTGTGTGCCGATGAAGAAGTGTCCCCGGCCTTCGGCATCCTCTGATGCCCGCTCCAGCTCCGATCCCAGCCCCGCCAGCCCTACAGCCGCTCCATGGGCTGAAGATGGGGGCACCATCTACACCGAAGCCTGTGCCGACAGATAAGCGTCCCCTGGCCCCAGCGTTTTTCTCTCCAACTCCTTGCCGCTGTGCTACAGCTTATCGCCACACAGTCATGGTAGCCACCCGGAGTGATTCGTCTAGTTCTACAGCGGTGGATTCAACAGCAGCAGCAGCAGAGCTGGGGGCAAGTACCATTTTCTCATTTTTTAACATGTAATAGTGAGGGGTCTTGTCTCCAGTGAGGAGACTCAGCTGCCGCCTCTTATTGCTGCTGAGTATGGCTGTGTTGTGAGACATGTATATGTTGGACACTGCATATGTGATTTAACCACGATGAAGGAGAGCCAGCCCCCTGCGGTGCGGAGCCACAGAGCCTGGACCCCCTGCGGAGGACAGGGGACAGAAGACTTCCTGACCACTGAGGCTCGGGAAGAGAGAAGGGGGAGTTATGTAAATAAAAGGCTAATGAATGTGAATAAAGAGATTTTGAGAGAGATGTGTTATTTCCCCCGCGAGGGAAATGGTTTGATGTCAGAATGTTTAAATGAGAGAACTTTGGTGTGTTCACTCTCTTTGTTCGCTGCTCAAGAATGAGAGCAGACAGTGGAATGATTTCTTGAATAAACTGGAATGAAAGACAATTCGGTTTCGTTATTCAAGTCTCCCCACATTGGTGACTGACGACGTTGAGAATGAACGAAGAAATTCTCAGGGTCCCGGACTCACAGCGCTCAGAGCTGGCGAGCGCAGTGGCCGTTAAGCTGCCTGATTTCTGGCAGGATAACCCATGGTCGTGGTTTCTGCAAGCAGAGTCGCAGTTCGCGCTCGCAGGAGTAACGGTGGATGACACTAAGTTCCACCATGTCATCGCTAAACTGGACAACAGCACAGCTCGGTGCGTGCAAAGCTTGGTGGAGCAGCCACCCGCGACCGACAGGTACGGCAAGCTGAAATCCACCCTCATCAAGTTTTTCACCCCCTCAGCTGAAGTGAGGGCGAGGAGGATCCTGTCTTTGCTAGACCAAGGTGGACACAGGCCGAGCGCCCTGATGGAGGAGATGATACAGCTGAGAGGGTTGGACAACGATGATTTCATTTTTCAGTTCATCTTCCTCTCCAACCTCCCGGCGCATGCGAGAAGCACGCTGGCCGGCAAAAAGTGTCACACCCTGGAGGAGTTCCGGGAGCTGGCCCAGGAGGCAGATGGGATCCTGGACGCCTGCGGCGGGCAAGCAACCACAGCAGCGACCCGAGACAGCGGGGAGCCAGAGGTGGCAGAACCAGACTGGCCGACGACGGCGGCAACACGGCCGCGACGAGGGGGAGCCAATAGCCCGGCGGCAGAGGCGCGGGCACGACACAGCGGAGGAGAAGATCTCTGCTTTTACCATCGGAGGTTCGCAGAGAAGGCACGCAGGTGTATGCCGCCCTGCATCTTCAGGAGTTCGGGAAACGGCAAGACCGGGGGTCGCTAGCAGCTTCGACCCTCGGAGAACGCAACAAGCTGCTCTACATCACGGATGCGCGCTCCGGACGAGAGTTCCTCATCGACATCGGAGCACAAGTGAGCTTCATCACCCCAACATACGCGGACCGGGTGGCTGGACCCCACGGTAGCGGAGCTACAGCGGCAAATGGCTCGAACATCAACACCTACGGGAGAAGGACCTTGCCTTTATGCTTACATGGCCGCACATATGAATGGACTTTTGTGATAGCGGCGGTGAGTTTCAACATGTTGGGCGCGGATTTTTTGTGTTCACACAATCTGTTAGTTGATCTTGCTAATAGACGGCTGGTAAATGCACTCTCTTTTTACTCTCTCCCCTGTTCAGCTCGAGTGTCCCCGCCACCAGTACAGACCCACGTCGCTACAGCAGGTGGTAAGTTTCACACACTCCTCACCCAATTTCCAGCGCTCACTGTGCCCACTTTTTCAGCGACGGTCGCGAAGCATGGGGTGAAACACTTTATCCCCACTTCTGGTCCTCCCGTGTTTGCAAAAGCTCGGCGCTTGGATGCAGTTAAGCTCGCCATTGCGCGCGAGGAGTTCGCCAGCCTGGAGAGGCTGGGCATCGTTCGTAGGTCGAAGAGCCCGTGGGCTTCGCCGCTGCACATGGTACCGAAAGCCGATGGCTCCTGGAGACCGTGCGGGGATTACCGCAGGCTAAACAACGCTACGGCGCACGATCGTTATCCCATCCCGCACATTCAGGATTTTTCGGTGCACCTGGCGGGGGCGCGCATTTTTTCAAAGATTGATCTAATTCGCGGCTATCACCAAGTCCCGGTCCAACCGGAGGACATTCCTAAAACAGCGGTAATAACCCCGTTCGGACTTTTCGAATTTTTACGCATGCTGTTTGGTCTCAAAGGGGCGGCGCAAACATTTCAGCGGATGATGGATGCCGTGTTACGCGATCTCCCTTTCGTGTTTGTGTACCTCGACGACATTTTGGTCGCGAGTACTTCAGAGGACGAACACGAAACGCACCTCACAGCAGTTTTTAGGAGGCTGGGAGAGCACGGCTTAATAGTTAACCCAGCCAAGTGCCAGTTCGGCGTCGAGCGGATCGATTTTTTGGGTCACCGCGTCTCCCCGGAGGGAGCGGTTCCGTTACCAGAGAAAGTACGCGCGGTAGCGGATTTTCCCCGTCCACAAACGGTCAAATCACTACAGGAATTCTTGGGGATGGTGAATTTTTATAACCGATTCCTGCCCCACGCAGCTCAAATCATGCAACCGTTATATGCCGCGCTCAAAAAACAAAAACCGACCCAGGCGGTCGAATGGTCCCCGGAGCGGGAGCGCGCTTTCACAGAGGTTAAAAAAGCCTTGGCTGACGCTGCGCTCCTGGCCCACCCAGACCCTGCAGCACGTATCGCGCTGACGACAGACGCTTCAGATTTAGCCATAGGGGCCGTTATTGAGCAACAGGTAGCCGGAGTTTGGCAGCCTTTGGCTTTCTTTAGCAAATCTTTAAGCGCGGCTGAACGAAAATACAGCGCGTTTGACAGAGAACTGTTGGCGCTGCATTTGGCTATTCGTCATTTCCAGTTCTGGCTGGAAGGACGGTGCTTCACCGCTTATGTGGACCACAAGCCGCTCACATACGCCATGGCCAAAATTTCAGACCCGTGGTCCGGCAGGCAGCAGAGGCAGCTGGCCGCAATCTCGGAATTTACCACTGACATTAGGCACGTCGCGGGCAAATTCAATGTAGTAGCGGATTGTCTCTCACGCGCGTTCACGACCCCAACACGCACAGAGGCAGAACGGGCCACCGTGACCGCGCCGCAGGAGAGCGGCACGGTGGCGCGCGCAGCCCCGGTGCACGTGGGTATAGATTACGCAGCCATGGCAGCGGACCAGGGGGCGGACGCAGACGTGCGCGCGCTCCAGTCTGGACCAACAGGGTTGAGGCTGGAGAGCAAGTGTTTACAAACCGGTATGCCCCCCCTGATCTGCGACATGTCGACGGGGCGCCCGCGTCCGGTGGTTCCGGCCACGTGGCGCCGCCGTGTTTTTGACTCGGTCCACTCACTGGCGCACCCGGGGGTGCGCGCGTCGGTGAAACTAGTGGCGGAAAAGTTTGTTTGGCCGTGCCTGCGCAAGCACGTGAAGGAATGGGCAAAAACCTGCATTTCCTGTCAACGGGCCAAAATTCACAGGCACACAAGAGCCCCGTTAGAACCGTTCCGCATTCCGGCCAGAAGGTTCGACCATGTGCACGTCGACCTTGTGGGCCCCCTACCGGCATCACAGGGGTTCACGTATCTTTTGACAATGGTGGACCGCACCACACGTTGGCCGGAAGTGGTCCCACTTGCGACGACCACGGCCGCGGAGGTGGCTCGCGTTTTTTTAATGGCTTGGGTGGCGCGTTTCGGGGTTCCGTCGGACATTACGTCCGATAGAGGACCGCAATTCATCTCTGAGCTGTGGTCAGCGATGGCCAACGGCTTAGGAGCCAAAATTCACCGCACTACGGCTTACCACCCTCAGGCCAATGGTTTATGCGAGCGTTTTCATAGGTCTTTGAAGGCAGCACTCAGAGCGTCGCTCACGGATGCAGATTGGGTGAATAAACTTCCATGGGTTTTATTAGGGTTGCGTTCTGCGCCTAAAGAGGACTTAGACGCCTCCCCAGCGGAGCTGGTATTCGCACAAACTCTGAGGCTGCCGGGCGAGTTTTTACCAGAGCACCCAGAGCCCCCACCTCTCTCGGCTCTGGGACCGTTAGTCGGCACGGGGGCAGACACGCTCCCGGGTCCGGTTCATCACGCTTTTCCACGAGTTTTCATCCCCAAGGCTTTGAAAAATGCCGATTTCGTTTTTGTCAGGCGCGAAGCCCTTAAAGCAACGCTCAAACCACCTTACGAAGGGCCATTTCGAGTACTGGAGGCAGGTGATAAGCAATTTGTGCTAGATTTTGGAGACAGAAAACAGACAGTCAGTATTGACAGACTAAAACCTGCTTTTGTCATGAAGGACGTGTCTGTACCGGTCGCAGTGGCGCCTCGACGAGGCAGGCCCCCGCAGAGGGCAATTAACCACTCTCTCCCTCAGTCAACAGAGCCGAAGCAGAAACGCACCGCAGGCAAGGCGGGGCCAACGCACAGCAGATTCGGCAGACGGCTGAAGCCCAAGCGGCGCACAGACTGAATGTTGGTGTTGATTATTCAGTAGTGAGTAAGGTGCTATTTAATTTTAGGAATTAGTCTGTTCTTCATCGTTTGGGGGGGGTTATATATCTGTGTTGTGAGACATGTATATGTTGGACACTGCATATGTGATTTAACCACGATGAAGGAGAGCCAGCCCCCTGCGGTGCGGAGCCACAGAGCCTGGACCCCCTGCGGAGGACAGGGGACAGAAGACTTCCTGACCACTGAGGCTCGGGAAGAGAGAAGGGGGAGTTATGTAAATAAAAGGCTAATGAATGTGAATAAAGAGATTTTGAGAGAGATGTGTTATTTCCCCCGCGAGGGAAATGGTTTGATGTCAGAATGTTTAAATGAGAGAACTTTGGTGTGTTCACTCTCTTTGTTCGCTGCTCAAGAATGAGAGCAGACAGTGGAATGATTTCTTGAATAAACTGGAATGAAAGACAATTCGGTTTCGTTATTCAAGTCTCCCCACACTGAGCCCTGAAATATTTTTCTGCTGCCGCCCCTTTGTTTATTCCACCACTCACCTCAACCCCTTGTTTCCCCAAGGTCATCTCCACCTCAGCTGGATCCATAACGGAGGAGGTGAGCTCAAGTGTAGCTACTGCTCCTCTCCACATGCACACTGCAGCAGTGACTGTTCCACCTCACATGCATGCTCTAGCAACGATTGCTCCACCACACGTGCACACTCCAGCAGTGATTGTTCTGCCTCACATGCACTGTAATGTTCTCCTGGAACATGTAATGACGAGGCGCACACACCGGGTGTCAGTTAGGACTTTTACTTGTCACTTCAAGTGCAACTAACAACTAACCACACTGTGACTCAAGTACAACTCCTTTTATAGTCAGGTCATGGCCGGGGTCATACTGCCCTCTAGTGGTGACTCCATATGAACTTCACATATCAATACATCTCCCTTTTTTTTTTCAAGTAAGGTCATGTCCAACTATAAACTTTTTCTCAAATTTCTATATACAAAATAAACTCCATTTCTATTTACATTTTTGTCAACCTTGTACACTGAATCACAAGTTCAAATTTTTCTCTGTTTACAATTCAACATCAACACATTTTTTTCTCTGTTTACAATTCAACATCAACACATTTTTTTTTTTTTTTTTTCAGTACTCCTTACATTTCCTCAATCAATCTTTTCGGTTTCACAATTTGCCTTTGTGATCTTCTGATTTGTGTCACCTCAGTCTGTTCGTTATTGTCTGTCTCTAAGTTTTGGTTCTCAGCCATTTCTGGTTGTTCGGTTTGGCTGTAAATTGGCATGTCGCTTGTTTCACTGTCTGTGACTCTCATTTTTGTCTGAGGCACTTTCAGTAAGTGACGTCTGTTTCGCCTCATTGTTTTCCCATGCTCTGTGATGACTTCATATGATCTGGGAGTTGTTTCTTTAACCACTTTTGCCAGCGGTCCCCATTCTCCATCACATCTCACTCGCACTATGTCCTCATGTGCAAGTGGTCTCAGAGGTCGTGCTGTTCTGTTGTACAGTTCAGTTTGCCTCTCATCACGCCTCACATCTCTCTTTTCCATCACCTGAGATGCTGATGGAAGTCGCGTTCTGAGTTTTCTGTTCATGAGCATTTCTGCTGGGGACAGTCCATTCTCCAGTGGTGATGCTCGGTAATTCAGGATCGCCAGATGTGAGTCTTCTGCATTGTCTGCAGCCTTTTTCAGTATGCGCTTCACAATTTGCACCCCTTTCTCTGCTAACCCATTTGACTGTGGGTACAGAGGGCTTGAGGTCACGTGCTTGAACCCATATGTGTCTGCAAAGTCTTTGAAGCACTGACTCGTGAATTGTGGTCCGTTATCACTTACAACAGTCATTGGAATTCCATGGCGTGCGAACATTGTCTTTGTATGTGCAATCACCTTTTCTGCTGTTGTGTCACTCAACCCTGCAAACTCTGGGTAGGTGGAATGATAGTCCATGACTAACAGATAGTCCTTGCCCTTAAGCTGAAATAGATCCATGCCCACTTTTCTCCATGGCCCTTGAGGCTTCTCATGGGGCCTCATAGGCTCCTTTGGCTGTTGATACCTGTGGCGCTGGCAAATGTCACAGAGCTGCACATATGCCTCAATGTCCTTGTGCATGTTGGGCCAATATAAAACATCACGTGCACGTCTTTTGCACTTTTCAATACCCAAATGCCCCTCATGCACTAATTTAACCATTTCTGATCTCATGGAGGTAGGTATGACTATCCTTGTACCTTTTTACAGAACCCCATCTAACACAGACAGTTCACCTTTAAAGTGTTGGTAAGGCTTGTCAATCATAACCTGTCCTGGCTGATGTATCTGTTCCATTACTCTTTTTAGTTTCTCATCTTTTTGTGTTTCTTTCACTATCTTCGTCCATTTTGCATCTGACACTGGCATGTGTGCCTTAATAGAGTCTACATGTATTTGCACAGCTTCCTCTGTTGTGCTGCTGGTGTTGCTCAAGCTAGCCCTACTCAGCGCATCGGCTACAATTAGTTGCTTGCCTGGTGTAAACTCAAATTTCAAGTCATATTTCTGTAATCTTAACATTAGACGCTGGATGCGCGGTGGTGCGTCACCCAGTGGCTTCTGTGAGATCGCAATCAGTGGTTTGTGGTCTGTTTCTAGTATTACTGACCGTCCATACACATATTCATGAAACTTCTCACATCCAAACACTGCACCTAGAGTCTCTTTCTCTATTTGCGCGTAATTTTTTTCTGCGCTTGTCATGGTGCGCGATGCGTATGCGACTGGATACCACTCTGTGTCATGTTTTTGCAATAGCACAGCTCCTAGGCCGGCTTTGGACGCATCTGTGGACACTTTTAGCAGTTTGTCCTGATCATAGAATTTTAACACTGGCTCCTTTATTAGACTGCTTTTGAGCCACTCCCATTCTCTGGCATGCTCTGCCATCCACTGCCACATTGTATTGGTCTCTAACAAGCTTCTAAGAGCTATTGTGTTAGCTGATAAATTTGGGATAAATTTTCCCATGTAATTGACTAGTCCTAGGGCTCTTTGCAAGTCATTTTTGTTCTGCGGTACTGGCAGCTCTGCTATGGCCCGCACTTTTTCCGGATCTGGTTGCACGCCTGCCCCAGATAATTTTTCTCCCAGGTATGTAATCTCCTGTACCCCAAATTGGCACTTACTCTTATTCAGTTTCATACCTGACTTTTGCGCCTGTGTGAGAACTCTAGCCAACCTTTCGTCGTGCTCCTCTTTTGTTTTTCCCCAGACTACCACATCATCAAGAAAAACTCCCACCCCTTCTATTCCGTCAAACAATTGCTGCACAGTTCTATGGAAAATTTCAGGGGCTGAGCTAATCCCGAACGGCATTCGTAGAAAGCAATGCCTTCCGAATGGCGTATTAAATGTGCACAATTTAGCGCTTTCCTCATCTAGCACTATTTGGTAAAACCCAGATTTGGCATCTAATTTTGTGAAGTAACTTGCTCCACTCATTGTGCTGGTTATGTCAGATTTTGTTGGTAGCCTGTAATGCTCCCGCTGTATTACTTTATTTAGATCTTTTGGATCTATGCACAATCTCAAATCTCCATTTGGCTTCTCCACTATAACTAGTGAGTTAACCCATTCATTTGGTTCTTCTATTTTTCTGACCACTCCGTCTGCTATCAGTGAGTCTAGTGTTTCTCTCAGCCTCTTTTTAAGAGCTATTGGCACTTTTCTTGCTGCATGTATGACTGGCTCTGCATTCTCTTTCAGCCTAATTTTTTGTTTGCCTGGTAGGCGGCCTATTCCTTTGAACACCTCTTTGTATTCTTTCACCCAGTCAGTGTGTTTGTGCCTACTTGTTGTAGCCTCTGTATTTTCTCGTGTTGTCACTTTGTCTGTATCAATGACATTCACCCTTTTGATCAGACCTAGCTGATCGCATGTTTTTAAACCCAAAATTGCTTGTCTATTTCCATCAACAAGTACAAACAATGCATTCACTGTTTTACCTTTGTTTGACAGTGTAACCCTGCACATTCCTTTAGTGGGTATTGGCTTATCGTCATATGTTCTCAGATTAATCTTTTTATTTCTTATTTTCGGCTTGTTTTTCAGTCTTTTAAATTCTTTCATTGGCAGGATGTTTACCTGCGCACCTGTGTCGAGCTTCAGTGACATGTCCGTGCCATTCATCTCCAGGCACACTATCCATTCGTCAGCGCTCGTCTCTCCCTCGATGGCGTCCACGTAAAACTGATCCTCCTCGCTGTCACTCTTTTTCTCCACGAGTTGCACCCTCTTCTTTGAGAAGCAGGTCTTTGCGAAGTGATTTTTTCCGCCACACTTGCGACATTCCTTCCCGAGTGCTGGACACTGTTTCAGCGCGTGTTGCCTTCCACACCGCTCACAGTTCCCGCGCGCGCGCTCTGGGTTTGCCTCCCTTTTTCTTGCCTGCAACGTTCCTTTCGGCTTCGTGCGCTGCACTGCACCGACCTCAGCAGTCTCTTTTTCCTTGCTGCTAAAAGTCTTTAATTGTGCCTTTGTACTCTCAGACGCTTGGCAAATCTGTATCGCTTTCTCCAGCGTTAAGTTAGTCTCTTTCAGTAATTGCATCCGCAATTTGTTGTCTTGGACCCCAATTACAATTTGGTCCCGTATCATTGACTCACTCACTGTTCCAAAGTTGCATGACTGACATTTCAACCGTAGGTCTGTGACATACAGCTCGATGGACTCTGACTCTTTCTGAAGTCTTTTTCTGAACACATACCTCTCGTACGTTTCATTCTTTCTCGGTGTGCAATAATCGTCAAATTTCTTCATCACGGCGTCGAAGTTGCCTTTTTCTTCTTCCGTGAAGATGAATGTGTTGAACACATTTAGCGCCGCTCGCCCTGCTACTGTCAGCAGTAATGCTATTTTCCTCTCCTCGTCACGGAGACCGATAGCAAGCGAATAAAGTTCAAAACTTTGTTTGAATGCTTTCCAGTTCTCGTTGACGTTACCGGTCAACTTTAACTCGTCCGGCTGTCGAAGAGCGTTCATCTTCGCCGTCGGTTCGTAGTTTTATATCCTGGTATCATGTAATTTACTCCTGGTACCATGTAATGACGAGGCGCACACACCGGGTGTCAGTTAGGACTTTTACTTGTCACTTCAAGTGCAACTAACAACTAACCACACTGTGACTCAAGTACAACTCCTTTTATAGTCAGGTCATGGCCGGGGTCATACTGCCCTCTAGTGGTGACTCCATATGAACTTCACATATCAATACATGCACGTTCCATCAGAGACTGCTCCGACTCATGTGCACGCTCCTGCAGAGACTGCTCCTCTTGAGGCCGTCATTTCAACATCGGTAGCACTGGGTTCCTTGCCAGTGGAAGAGCAGGAGTTAAGGCAAGTCCTCTTGTTTGTTTTCTTATTAGTATTAGAGAGGTCTTGTCTTACTCCTGGTGAGGAGACCCAGTTGCAGCATTCATCTGCTTCTGAGCGCTTCTGCTGACTGCTTTGGTGTTTTGGTGTGATGCCTGCTTCAACCTCTACCTCTTCCTCCCTGTCCAAGGTGTTGGTGTCGGAGGGGAGATCCTGAACATCTGGGTTGTATGCACCCCTGCCGTCTCAGCCTGAGGTCAGCATGCCCAGTCATCTCATTTAGGAATCAGTGTGCTCAAACCATTGGCACAGGAGGACGGCGTGCTTCAGTCATCTGATCCAGAGGTCAGCGCGCCCCAGCCGTCTCATCTAGAGATCAGCGCGCCCCAGCCGTCTCATCTAGAGGTCAGTGCACCCCAGCCGTCTCATCCAGAGGGAAGCGTGCCCCAGCCATTTCATCTAGAGGTCAGCGGGCTCAAATCATCAGCATCTGAGGTCATCACACCTCATCATTGTCATGGCCACCAATTAGGCGCACCTCCGCACACACCTGTCTGCCATTTGGCTCTGCCTATATATTCTGTGAGACCCAGGGATCAGCACGGAGTTGTCTGCTTCCTTCCTTAGGAACCTGAACTCGCCAAACTCCACACTGAGCTTCCAGCCTCATCATCCTCCAGCGCTTCCACTTGTCAAGGGTCTCCTAACCATTCGGCAGTCAAGTAAGCCTGAACCTTCCCTCTCACCCAACCTTTACCCCTGTGCACAGGCGGTGTCCTCCCAGTGGCGGACTCCCCTGCCTCGTTCACCTGCCTGCTACATCGACAACGGGCGACTGGCATTGTCCTCCTGGCCTGGGCCATTGTGCCAACCTACAGTATGTACTTCTCCAACTCAGCAGAAAGTAAGGACAGTTCTATCTGGAACTTCCCCTGTCAAGATAACCCCTAACTATCTCTCTGCTCTGTTCCTAGGGTTGCCAGGTTGCACGGTGCTCTGCTCGCCCCAAGCCGATTCTATGACGCACTACACTCACTACAGACATTCACACATGCATCCACACACTCACACTATTATTAATAAAAGGTTAACTGTGCTTCCTGAGTTGTGTCTGCTTTCTGGGTCTGTACCATGTCAATCATCTGCCTAGCACATCCTCTTTCCTGATTTGGGGGCTTGTGGGCTCAGGTAGACCCCCTGAACCACCTTATCCCACGGTCTGGTGGCCTAGGGACTCTGGGAGGCTGCCAGATCTATCTTGCTACTCAGTCTGGAGGCCCATGGACTGAGGCAGATCCCCCCGACCCACGTTGTTCTCTAGTTCGAGGGCCGTTAAACTTTGGTAGACCCCCTGACCCGTTGTTTGTTCCGATTCTGTGGTCCATGGACTTGGGTAGACCACCCAACCCACTTTGTTTTGGGTCTTGGAGCCTTGAACTTTATTTGGCCCATGAACAGTGTGGTTTTGGACTTTGCTGTGGGGGTGTTACAGTTTGTTCTGGCCTACCTGGCCTTTCCCCCTCCACCCATCCTGTGAGGGGTTTTGGGGTTTTTTTTTGGTGCTACCCTAGGGTTGTCTGGGTTCTGCCCCTTAAAATGGCGGGGGGGGGGGGCGCTGTAGTGGTCTAGACAGGGCTTCAACCTCTTTCTACATTTTATGTTCCCTTTTGGACTCATTATCATTATTGTCATCACTTATTATCTGTGCTCCTGCTTTTCTCATCATTTCGGGTTTATTTGTGGTGACAGCACTTGCAGTTACTTCTGCTCCTCATTAATCACCCTTTTTGTTGTTAATCATTGACAGCTGTTTCTGATTGTGTTAATCACAACCTGCCCTTTATATTCAGTGCTCACCTCACTTTCAGTGTGGCGATCTGCTGTTAAGTTTGCTGTGTAGATGACAGTTTCATCTCTTCACTCATTGTTACTTTTGACTATTTTCTCACGCACAGCTTAGGTTTTTGTTCCCGTTATCCTGCCGTGAAGCTTTGTTGTTTTTTCCAGCCTCATGCTGCGTTTGTACTTTTTCCCCAATAAATTATGCTTCCTTTTCACCTGGCAAGTCGGTCCTCTCCTTCGCCTCAAAGGGGCACACAGTTAAGGCCTTTGGGATCATTCTACAGTTTCAGCATGAGCAATCTGAAACAAAAATGTGAACCAAAATGCTGAACTGAGCAGTGTCACCTAGTCTGGACTCACAAATTTAAGGTCACAATTTGCTCAAATGTTTTCAAAATATGTTCAGTGGACTAAAACTTTGTATGCAAGAGAAATTTACAGACTTTTTTCCCTTGTCCTGTCAAGCAGCTAGGTGAGCAGAACAGAAATCTGCTTCACTTATTGTGCAGAACAGATTTACTTTGCCAAAAGGAGCTTTATATTTTTTTATTTATATTATTGATAAACTCCTTTTGTAATAACTTCTAATACTTTATTACCTCCGCCAAGGAGGTTATGTTTTCATCGGCGTTGGTTTGTCTGTCTGTCTGTCTGTTTGTTAGCAAGATAACTCAAAAGTTATGGACGGATTTTCATGAAATTTTCACAGATTGTCAGAAATGGGGTATCCTACAGATGATTACATTTTGGTGGTGATCCGGATCACCGTCCAGAAGAAAACCGCCATTACAGAAAATGCCATTTTCGTGAATAACTACTGAACCACTAATCCTATCATTGTGAATCCAATTGCTAGTCATATGTTTTCATGGTCAAGGAATCTGAAAAAGTACACACAAACACTGTATGGGGGAACTGTGGTGCTTGGCGGAGGTCTGCGGTCTCCGAGTGCTTTTCTAGTTTAAATTGTTTTACCCATGAAGGACCCAACAGGGGGGGAAAGGAGTGATGGGGAGGGGGAAAGAAAAGGGAGAGGAACAAAGAAGACAAATGAACTAACACAACTGAAACAAACAGAAGACAAACTTTCTTTTACTGAAAAGGTCTCATCATGAGTCTGGTATCTGCACCTGTTAAAGGAGAGACGTGTGTGTGCATGTGTGTGCGTGTGTATGAGATCACATGCAAAATAAGTGTGTGCATATGACTGCTTTGCCAAGAAGCATATGAAGAGGGTGGCAGGTCACAGCAACACCCCACTCCCCTGCCCCGGAAACCCAGAGCAAGCAAGACAGTGCCACCAACCTCCACAGAGCACAAATGTCCAAAGGCCAACAAGCCCCAGGATAGCCAGGCATCTGCCCCAGAAGGGACGGTCGAGGGAGGCTGGGCCACCAAGCAGCTGGCGCAGCACTCCCCCCCAGCAGGGTCAACACCAGCCCCCGGGCCCCAGGCGCTGGAAGGCCAGTGCCCTGCCCGCGGGCTGGAGACTAGCCCGTGCCCCCAACATGAGCCCCCCAGACACCACCACAGCAGACCTGCCCCCACCCTAGCACCGCCAACACACACCCCGGTAGTCCCCACGCCCCCATGCCCAAGGAAGGTGGCAGCAAGGCACAGGAGCCCCTTGGGGGCCAGCCCTCCATCCAAGTGAGCCCACACAGCTCACTTGGATGAGCTGTGTGAGCCTCCTAGTGCCTCCTAGCACTAGGAGGCACCACCCCCTCAATCCAGCACCCCCCGACCAACACACACACCCATTCCCATGCACTCACACCCTCATGCTCTCATATGCACCCACTCGCACCCACACAAACGCACTCACTCACTCTCATTCGCCCTCTCCCCCACACAATCCCACACTTGCACTTCCGCACCGACCCACCCGCTCTCACCCACTCCCGTACCTGCTCAATCTTGCTCCCACTCTCACTAGCTCTCACAGTCGCCCGCATCTACTCACGCTCACCCGTACACACACTCACTCGTTCTCCGACTCACTCACACCCACTCGTGCACTCACCCACACTCATTCACCCTTATTACTTGGGGTGGCTGCAGTGCAGATGTAGCGGGCATGAACGCACACCAATGCTCGGCAGCAGCTGAGATGATCGCCAGCGCGGACCAGCAGCCACACCCCCGCCAACCTACCCCAGGGCGGCCGCGGCCACAGAAGCAGACCACCATCCCCAACACCCACCTGGAGCAACTGATCAACAGACCGCTGCAAGCGCTCTGAGATGCCACCCAACATGCAAAGCGCCACACAAATCTGACCCACCACCACCCTCACCATCTCCACTCATCACTCCCTCACTCTCACTTACTCACTTGTTCATTCACTCTCTCACTCCCTTGCTTGCACGTATTCATTTGGCAGCGCCCAAGGATGTCGACAACATGACGGGCCCCAGCTTTCCAGCCAGGCCCCCAGTCACCTGGCACAAGGAGGGCAGTGTGGGGGGGAGACCCCCATTCCCCATGCACGAATCATGATGGGTGTTAGTTGTGTGGTGTGATTGTGTGCAGGTGTGTGAAGTGCAGTTAAAATTGGGGGGGGGGGATAGTGTGTTGGAGCACTGCTAGCCACTGCTATAGGCAGTGGGGCTCCCATCCCCCAAGCCCTCTGTGTCTAAAGTGCAATTAAAATTGAGGTGAGGGTGGTCCCACTGCGCAGAAGACAGAGGGATCCTCTTCACGACACAGTGTGGCACCCCCCCATCCCAAAACCCTAGTAAGTGTATCCAATAAGATGCATGATCCACCCAGAATTGGGGGGGGGGGGGTTAAGAATGGGAGGGAGGCGGTCCAAAAGAGAGCCCATTGTCCCCCAGAAGCCAGCTCTCAAGCTGGCTCTGGAGGCCACCCACTGCCCCCAGATTCCATTCCAGGGCGAGGGCCACCAGGCCGATCAGCCTAGGACCCGCCCGCATCACACCCTGGTGCTCCCCAGCACCCACAAGCATGATGGAACAGCCACACTCACACTTACTCTCACACATCTTGTACACACAAACATACATCATAATAATAATAAATAATAACATATACACATACATACATACAGTACATACATGCATGCATACATACATAGCCATAACAACAATGGAAACATAATGAGCAAGGACGTGAATGAACAAATTTCAACACTCATTTCAAAACCTTATTACTTATTAAAAATAATAGAAATTCAAAAATGAAAATGCAATGAGTAAACAAATTCCGACTGATTATATAATCTATGAGTGATTTTCATAGACTTTCACTCACCCAACCCTAGTGATTAACAGAACCATCTTCCTCCTTGTATTTATCTAATTTCTCCTTTTTGTACTTTTTTTAAAACTCAAAATGTTTGGACATTGTTTTAACTCTATATTTAATCCATAATTTAACCCCACAGATTGAAACACAAAAACTTCTTCGTACACCTACTATCTTTAGAAGTAAATCCCCCCTTAAATGATATCCATTTTGTCTTTCAAAAAACATGTTTTGGATGTTAACTGGTTGTAAATTGTTCCTTACTTTGTGAATGACTTATTAATACTTTTCTGTAAAATAAAATGTGGCTGTAATGAACTTTTACAGTGGTGTGAAAAAGTGTTTGCCCCCTTCCTGATTTCTCATTTTTTGTATGTTTGTCACTTAAATGTTTCAGATCATCAAACAAATTTAAACATTAGACAAAGATAACACAAGTAAACACAAAATGCAGTTTTTAAATGAAGGTGTTTATTATTAAGGGGGGAAAAAAATCCAAATCTACATGGCCCTGTGTGAAAAAGTGAGTGGCCCCTAAACCTAATAACTGGTTGGGCCACCCTTAGCAGCAACAACTGCAATCAAGCATTTGCGATAATTGGCAATGAGTCTAAATTGTCCTTAGGTATGACTGTGAGAGTGAATGACTGTCTGTCTCTCTGTGTTGGCCCTGCGACGGACTGGTGATCTGTTCAGGGTGTACCCTGTCTCTTGCCCAAAGATGCTGGGATAGGCTCCAGCCCCCCTGTGACCCGAAAAGGATTAAGCGGAAGAAGATGGATGGATGGCAATGAGTCTTTTACAGCGCTGTGGAGGAATTTTGGCCCACTCATCTTTGCAGAATTGTTGTAATTCAGCCACATTGGAGGGTTTTTGAGCGTGAACCACCTTTTCAAGGTCATGCCACAGCATCTCAATCGGATTCAGGTCAGGACTTTGACTAGGCTACTCCAAAGCATTTTGTTTTTCTTAAGCCATTCAGAGGTGGACTTGCTGGTGTGTTTTGGATCATTGTCCTGCTGCAGAACCCAAGTGCGCTTCAGCTTGAGGTCACGAACAGATGGCTGAACATTCTCCTTCAGAATTTTTTGGTAGACAGCAGAATTCATGGTTCCATTTACCACAGCAAGTCTTCCAGGTCCTGAAGCAACAAAACAGCCCCAGACCATCACACTACCACCACCATATTTTACTGTTTGTATAATGATGTTCCTTTTCTGAAATGCTGTTACTTTTACGTCAGATGTAATGAGACACACACCTTCCAAAAAGTTCAACTTTTGTCTTGTCAGTCCACAGAGTATTTTCCCAAAAGTCTCTGGGATCATCAAGATGTTTTCTGGCAAAACTGAGACGGGCCTTTATGTTCTTTTTGCTCAGCAGTGGTTTTCATCTTGGAACTCTGCCATGCAGGCCATTTTTGCCCAGACTCTTTCTTATGGTGGAGTCATGAACACTGACCTTAACTGAGGCAAGTGAGGCCTGCAGTTCTTTGGATGTTGTTGTGGAGTCTTTTGTGACCTCTTGGATGAGTCGTCGCTGTGCTCTTGGGGTAATTTTGGTCGGCCGGCCACTCCTGGGAAGGTTCACCACTGTTCCATGTTTTCGCAATTTGTGGATAATGGCTCTCACTGTGGTTCACTGGAGTCCCAAAGCTTTAGAAATGGCTTTATTATGGCGATGCATATTGGTGATATAGCAATGTACAGTATATTGTGGTTGTGTCAGCAGACAGCATCTCAGTCAGGAGGCAGTGGCTAGACACAAGAGAACAATAGGCAGGGACCTCATGGGGAGTTGGCAGGAAGAGAGAGCTGGGGGTTTAAGGAGAATGTATCGCGGAGGTAAAATGCCATGCAGATGTGAGATGATCTGTGGAGTTTTAAGGGATGAAACCTGGTTTGGCTATTCAGTGCTTTCTGTGTATGATGTTGTGAGAGTGTGAATAAACTTCGTCTGATCATAACTTGGCCTCATCATTTCCAAACTCTCCACACTGGTGACCCTGGACGTATTATAGAACACGAGGCAAGAACCCCGGAGTCGGCCCGGACGGGAAGCCCCAGCAACGCGGCAGGCATCCCACAGATGGCCCGGACGGGAACCCCCAGCAACGCGTGTGCTGTTGCAGTCAACCTACCGGACTTTTGACAGCACAACCCGCGCTCTTGGTTCCACCACACCTAGGCCCAGTTCGCCCTCCGGGGAATAACGACAGACGACACCAAGTTTTTCCATGTGGTTGCAGCGCTGGACGCTCGCACAGCTCAGCAGGTAGTGAGCCTGCTCGACCAGCCCCCAGCCCACGGCAGATATGAGGCTCTCAAAGCTGCGCTGATTCGGCGCTACACGCTCTCGGACTGTGAGAGAGCAGATAGGCTCCTGAGGCGTTCCGAGTTAGGTGATGGTTCGGCCGTCGATCTGATGGAGAAGATGTTGGCATTAATGGGCACGGACGACGGGCATTTTCTGTTTGCCCACCTCTTCCTCCGGAACCTTCCAACAGAGGCGAGAGCGGTCCTGGCCAATTCGCCACTGCTGGCCCCGCGTGACTACCGTGTGTTAGCCCAGGAGGCAGACCAGATCATCCTCACCACCAGAGCACTCTCGGTGAATGCAGCAGCGTCGGAACCCAGCGAGACGACCAGAAGAGGCGAGGAGCCACCTGCGGTAGCGGCAGCGGGGGCCAAGGAGCGCCAGGGAGACACGCTCTGCTTCTACCACCGCCGTTTTGGAGGGAACGCACGCAGATGTACGCCACCGTGCCAATTCAAGCGCTTGGGAAATGCCAGAGCCGGCAGTCGGTCACAGCTGCGACCGCTGACGAAGAGAACAAGCTGATCTATGTGACGGACTCGCGCTCAGGGAGGCGTTTCCTTGTAGACACCGGAGCCCAGAAGAGCATCATCCTGCCAACCTACGCTGACCGGCTGGCAGGACCCAGCGGGCCCGGGCTGGTAGCAGTAAACGGCTCGGACATTAAGACCTTTGCTCGAGGGGCCGGGCCAGTAACACAAGCCAACATCACAGCTCCAGGCAGTAAGTTCCACACACTGCTCATTCAGTTCCCAGCACTCACGGTCCCAACGTTTTCAGCGGCCATCGCTAAACACGGGGTAGAGCACTTTATCACCACCACCGGGCTGCCTGTTTTCGCATGACCTCGGAGCTTGGACGCAGCTAAACTGGCCATAGCGCGCAAGGAGTTTGCCAGCCTGGAAAGGATGGGCATCATCAGGCGATCGAACAGCCCATGGGCATCCCCGCTACACATGGTCCCTAAGGCTGAGGGATCGTGGCGACCGTGCGGCGATTTCTGCAGGTTGAATAATGCCACAGCACACGACCGCTACCCGATTCCCCACATTCAGGATTTTTCTGTTCACCTCGCCGGAGTGCGCATTTTTTCTAAAACAGACCTGGTCCGCGGTTACCACCAGGTCCCAGTGTGCGAGGAGGACATACCCAAAACAGCGGTAATAACTCCGTTTGGCTTGTTTGAGCTTCTGCGCATGCCTTTCGGATTAAAAGGTGTGGCACAGACGTTCCAGCGCATGATGGACGCGGTGCTGCGCGAGCCGTCCAAAGACAAACACGTTACCCACCTCAGGACGGTTTTCCAGAGGTTGGAGGAACACAGGTTAATAATCAACCCGGCGAAGTGCCAGTTCGGCATGAAGAGGATTGATTTTTTGGGGCACCGCGTCTCACCGGAGGGAGCAATACCCTTGCCCGACAAAGTGCACGCTGTGGCGAACTTCCCCCGGCCTCAGACGGTCAGGGCGCTGCAGGAATTTTTGGGGATGGTTAATTTTTATAACCGTTTCCTCCCCCACACAGCTCAGCTCATGCAGCCATTGTACGCCGCGCTCAAGAGACGGAAACCCGCGGATGGAGTCGAATGGACTCCGGAGCGAGAGCGGGCATTCTCTGAGGTGAAAGCAGCTCTGGCAAACACTGCACTGTTGGCGCACCCAGACCCGGCGGCCCGGATAGCGCTCACTACCGACGCCTCGGACGTGGCCATAGGGGCCGTCGTGGAGCAATGTGTCACTGGTTCTCGGCAGCCGCTCGCTTTTTTCAGCAGGGCTTTGCACGACAGTGAGTGTAAATACAACGCATTCGACAGAGAGTTGCTGGCTCTCCACCTGGCCATACGCCACTTCCAGTTCTGGCTGGAAGGGCGCAGCTTCACCACGTTCGTGGACCACAAGCCACTGATCTTCACGATGGCCAAGGTTTCGGAACCATGGTCGGACCGGCAGCAGAGACAACTGGCTGCGATCTCAGCATTTACGACCGATATTCAACATGTGTCGGGTAAACTGAATGTGGTGGCGGACTGCCTCTCGTGTGTGGTAGTGGCCCCGGTCTGTGTAGGGATAGAATATACAGCCATGGCCGCAGAGCAGAGTAGCGATACGGACGTGCGCGCGCTCCAGTCTGGACCAACAGGGTTAAGGCTGGAGAGCAGAGTGCTGCAAGACGGCAGCCCCCCCAATCTGCGACGTCTCCACGGGCCGCCCGCGCTCGGTGGTCCCGGTCGCGTGGCGCCGCCGCGTGTTTCAGTCAGTTCACACTTTGGCGCACCCAGGAGTGCGCGCGTCAGTTAAAATGATGGGAGCGAAATTCGTGTGGCCAGGCCTGCGCAAACAAGTGAAAGAGTGGGCTGCAGCCTGCGTAGCGTGCCAACGAGCCAAAGTGCACAGACCCACCAAGGCTCCTTTGGAGCCATTTAGGATACCGGCTAAAAGATTCGACCATGTTCACGTGGACCTCGTGGGCCCCCTCCCGCCGTCTCAGGGGTGCACGCATCTTCTGACTGTGGTGGACCGCACCACACGCTGGCCAGAAGCAGTCCCGCTGGCGGCAGCCACATCCGCGGCCGTGGCGCGCGCTTTTTTGACAGCATAGGTGGCGCGTTTTGGAATCCCATTTGACATCATGTCCGATAGGGGCCCTCAGTTTGTTTCCGAACTTTGGTCCGCGATGGCCCGCAGCCTGAGTGTTGCAATTCACCGCACAACCGCGTACAACCCACAGGCAAATGGGTTATGCGAGCGTTTTCACAGGTCACTGAAAGCAGCACTCAGGGCTTCGTTGACGGATGCAAATTGGGTTGACCGGTTACCATGGGTTTTATTGGGGTTGCGTTCCGCACCAAAAGAGGATTTGGAGGCTTCCCCGGCTGACCTTGTTTTTTCTCAGCCACTGCGGCTGCCCGGGTAATTTTTGCCAGATAATCCCACGCAGGACAACTGCCCATCTCAGCGTTTGCAGTGTAGTGCAGACACAGGCACACTGCCCGGCCCGGCCCACCACTGTTTCCCACACGCTTTTGTGCCAAAAACTTTGAAGAACGCGGCATTCGTGTTCGTCAGACACGATGTCCACCGCCCACCATTGCGCCCACCCTATGATGGCCCGTTTGGGGGGGCCTCGGTAGAAAATATGCATAGACAGACTTAAGCCCGCCTTTGTAGTGGCGGATGAGCAAGTGCTGCTGGCTCGGACCCCTCGGCATGGAAGACCCCCACTGAGAGCTCCCCAGGCAAACGATTCACCAGGACAGCCGCACGGGCAGAGCGAAGTCCCCTCCCCCTCCCCTTGGCCCACCCACAGTCAGACACACATCCAGCAGCCCCCCGCCAGCACAGAGACCGCAGCAGATATGGGAGGAGACTGAAGCCCAAAAGATGTGCCGACTGAAACTCTGTCTGGGGGGGGGGGGTGATTATGGCAATGCATATTGGTGATATAGCAATGTATATTGTGGTTGTGTCAGCAGACAGCATCTCAGTCAGGAGGCAGTGGTTAGACACAAGAGAACAATAGGCAGGGACCTCATGGGGAGTTGGCAGGAAGAGAGAGCTGGGGGTTTAAGGAGAATGTATGGTGGAGGTGAAATGTCACGCAGATGTGAGATGATCTGTGGAGTTTTAAGGGATGAAACCTTAATGGATCAGTCTCAAAATTTAAGGGAGTTCTTTTCCTGCCGTGATCTAGGAAACATATATGCGAAAGGAAACGCTTTAACTTTTCTCATTCATCCTTTTATTAAACTCATTCAGGTTACATGATATGGCATTCAAATGATGGCTAAACAGATTCAAATGATAACAGGTGTCTAATATCACATCAACTGTTAGTGGATTCCTGAACATAAAATCTAGAGTTAAACTAGCGTTAAGTTTTTAGGACATGAAAGATGAAGACTTTATTAATTATTTTAATAAAGAGTGGGAATCATATCCGGAATATAATGATGTGCCAGGAATATCCCCAGGTGTTCTTTGGGAAGCAGCAAAAGTGGTCATGCGAGGTAAAATAATCTCTTACTGTTCATACAAGAATAAAAAAAGAAAAAGCACTGATACTGGATTTAGAACAGAAGATTAAATCACTGGAGACAACTTGTGCCATTTCCCCACAGGAACAGGCACTTAACGATTTGAGAAAATTAAAGCTGGAATTAAAAGAAATTACAAACAAAAGAGCACAGTTTTTAATACAAAGACTGCGTCTTGAGAATTTTGAGCACAGTAATAAATCGGGGCGATATCTTGCGAACCAGCTTAGATTGAATAAAGAAAAAACAACTATCCATTCTATCAAGGATATGACTGGAAATATTACCCATGTGCCTGAAGAAATAAATAACTCCTTCAGAAAGTTTTATGAAAATCTCTACTCATCACAGGTTAACCCATCGGACTCAGAGATAAATACATTTTTGGACAATATTAACCTACCACAATTAAATAATGAACAGATTACGGCTCTGGATGCACCTCTTCAGGTGTTTGAACTCCAGGAGGCACTTAAGCACATCCCAAACAACAAAGCCCCAGGACCAGATGGTTTTCCAGTAGAATTTTATAAAGAATTTTGGCCCGTGATGGCAACTACTTTTTTTAAAATGGTGAACCAAATCAAAGAAGATAATGTAATTCCTCCGAATATGAATTTGGCTAGTATTATCCTGCTCCTTAAACCTGGAAAAGAACCTACGCTTCCATCCAGCTACCGTCCCATCTCGCTTATGAATGTTAATCTCAAAATAATTTGCAAAGCTCTCGCCAAAAGACTGGAAAGGATAATCCCGTTTATTATACACCCAGATCAAACAGGTTTTATCAAGGGTAGGCACTCGGCTGATAATACACGCAGGCTATTTAATTTAATAGACTACTGCAAGATCAATAATGTAGAAACTACAATCTTGTCCCTGGATGCAGAGAAAGCCTTTGACCGGGTTAACTGGAAATTTCTTTTTTAGATTAGATTAGATTAGATTCAACTTTACTGTCATTACACATGTATGAATACAAGGTAACAAAACACAGTTTAGCATCCAATCAGAAGTGCAAAGGACAGCAGTGCAGTATATACGGTAATTAACAGTATGTGCAATTTAAGCAAATATATGCAAATATATGCAGCAGTGCAGAAAGTTAAAAGTACTGTTATGTGCAAATAATGTGCAATAAGTTAGATGTAGTTATGTAGTTATGCAGTTATGTACAGGTGAGGATGGTAAAAGATGATTGTAAGAGAGTCAGCGGGGAACTAAGTTCAATAACGTGACAGCTGTTGGAAAGAAACTGTTCCTAAACCTGCTGGTTCTAGTCCGAAGGCTTCTGAAACGTCTTCTGGAGGGGAGAAGCTGGAACAGTCCATGAGCAGGATGGTTGGAGTCCCTAAGAATGCTGCGTGCCCGGCGCAGACATCTTTTCCTGTAGACGTCCTCTATAGCTGGAAGTGGAGTCCCTGTGATGCGTTGGGCGGTTTTCACCACCCGCTGCAGCGCCTTGCGGTCAGCTACAGAGCAGCTCCCATACCAGAGTGTGATACAGTTGGTCAGGGTGCTCTCTATCACGCAGCGGTAGAAGTTGCCCAGGATGTCAGTTGACAGATGGTTCTTCTTCAATGTCCTCAAGAAGAGGCGCTGATGGGCCTTCTTGATCAGGCTGGTGGTGTTAACTGACCAGGACAGGTCCTCCGAGATGTGGGTCCCCAGGAATTTGAAGCTGGGGACACGTTCAACAGCTATGCCATTGATATGGATGGGGTCATGTGTCTCTTCCCTCTCCTTCCTGTAGTCCACTATGAGCTCCTTGGTTTTGCTGGTGTTAAGGAGCAGGTTATTGTCAGCGCACCAAGTAGCCAAGTGCTCAACCTCTGCCCTGTAATCTGACTCGTCGTTGTCCCTGATGAGTCCAATCATCGTGGTGTCATCTGCGAACTTTATGATGGAATTGGATCCATACATAGGCCTGCAGTCATGGGTGTAGAGGGAGTAGAGGAATGGGCTGAGCACACAGCCCTGTGGTACACCAGTGTTGAGTGTGATGACGGAAGAACGGTTGGGGCCTGACCTAACATGCTGGGGTCTGTTGGTCAGAAAATCCATGATCCAGTTGCAGGTGGAGGTACTGATTCCCAGGTCCCCAAGTTTGGTGAGCAACTTGGAGGGGATAACTGTGTTGAATGCTGAGCTTAAGTCAATAAACAGCATTCTTGCGTAGGTGTTCTTGTCATCCAGGTGTGAGAGTATATAGTGCAGCGCTGTAGAAACCGCATCCTCTGTACTCCTGTTGCTCCGGTAGGCGAACTGAAGAGGGTCCAGTGTAGGGGGCAGGCCTTTTTTGAGCTGTGCCAAGACCAGTCGCTCAAAGCACTTCATGACTATGGGCGTCAGTGCCACAGGGCGATAGTCATTTAGGCACGATGGTGTTGAATGTTTCGGCACTGGTACTATTGAAGTGGTCTTGAAGCACGCTGGTACCACGGCCTGGGCCAGGGACAGATTGAAGATGTCTGTGAAGACCCCTGCCAGCTGCTCAGCGCATGCCCTCAGCACACGCCCAGGAATGCCATCAGGGCCAGCAGCCTTACGTACATTGACATGACTCAGTGCATTACGGACGTCGGTGTGGGTGAGTGTGAGGTGGTGGAGGTCATCAGAGGGTGGGAAATTGATGTTCTTTTCATTGTTGTCCTTGTCAAAACGAGCATAGAAGTTATTTAGCTCATTGAGAAAGGGCACAGTCATGGCTATAGGTATGGAGTTGCTGGGCTTATAATTTATTTATTTAGCGAATGCAAAGTCCTTAAGCCAAGCAGTTGCCTCCTGGTTTGCTGTATGGAGGGTGTGTAATCCTCCTTCCAGTCTTTGGAGCGGGCAAACCTCTATGATGTGTTCCATTGTTTGCTCCTCTCCACATGCGCACAGTGGGCTAGGGCTACTGCCCCATCTGTGAAGGCTGGCCAAGCAGGGGCCATGTCCAGTCCTGAAGCGATTGAGTGTAGACCACTGTCTCCTTGGGAGGTTGGTGCCCGGGACCTGTTTTTTTTTCCACAATATCTTTATTGAACCTTTTTTTTTTTTTTTTAACAAACATGATACAAACAATCAAACACTAACACTAAAGTACTACAAAAAAAAAAAAAAATGCACTAAAAACACCAACAACCACCAACAAAATCAAGTCTTCAACAATGCTCCTCTGTTTAGTCTAGACAATCCAATACATAAGTATACATATTATGTTCACCAGTTTGGAATTTACAAGGTCCACACACATCATTCACCTTCTTCTTCAAGAGTTATGTTTAAATTTTTTACATAATCAATAAAAGGTCTCCATATATTCTCAAACACAATTTCCTTTGATTTTAGTATATATGTTATTCTTTCTAATGGAAGGTTTGTTAACATCTGTCTTAACCACTGAGTCACATCTGGTCTATGAGTCTTTTTCCATAATAGTGCAATACATTTTTTGGCATTAAGCAAACTGAGGTCTATGAATGTTCTTTCACTTTTATTAAAATTATGCTTTTCTGGGTACAGACCCAACAAAAACAGTTTAGGATTCAATATGATTTGTTTTGAGATTATTTTTTCAATTGTTACCCTCACCTCCTCCCAAAACATTCTTATTAATCTACATTCCCATAAACAATGAAATAGGGTTCCTTTACTTTCCATGCATTTTGTGCATGTATCTGGTATATTTTTGTTATATCTATTTAACTCCTCCGGTGTAACATACATCCGCATTAACCATTTGAAATGTATCAATTTAAGACGTACATTTATTGATTTGGTTTGAGCTTCTGTACAAGCCAATTCCCATTGTTCCTCTGAAATTTCAATTTGCAGATCTTCTTTCCAGTAGTTTAATCTTTTCAGTGAATTTTCACTTGAAGATAGTGTCAGTGAGTTATAAAACTCTGAAATAATACCCTTTCTTTTACTATCTTTCATCATCATTTTTTCCAAGGATGAATAAATAGGTCGAGTGAGAGTTTTATTTTGATTTGATCGAATAAAGTTTCTAAGTTGAAGATATTTAAAAAAATGTGTTCTATTGAGATTAAATTTGATCCTCAGCTCTTCAAAAGACATTATGTTGTCTGCACATGGCAAATATAAATCCTGAATCTTTTGTATCCCTTTTAAATTCCATACTTTAAATACAGCGTCCGCTCTCCCTGGTTTAAAATATTGATTACCCCATATTGGACTAAATTGTGACAATAACTGTGGTTCTTTTAAATAGTTTTTAGCTTCACACCATATTTTGATCATATGCTTTACAAATGGATTTTTAACTTGTTTTTGTAATTTTTTTGCCGAATCTGAGTATATGAATATGGGAAGAGGTAAAGGTAAATTGTATGATTCCATTTCAGTCCAGTGAGGGAGATCATTTGATGAAAAATAATATGTCATAGACCTCAGTTGTGCCGACCAATAATACAACATAAAATTTGGACATTTCAGACCTCCACGATCAAATGGTAAATACAATAAAGACAAACGTAATCTAGCCCTCCTGTTGTTCCATATAAATTCCACTAACTTTTTTTTTATTCTTGAGAATAGATCTAAAGGTGGTGATAAGGGAATGTATTGAAATAAATAAAGTATTTTAGGTAAAATATTACTTTTAAGTATATTGATTCTCCCGATCATCGACATTGGTAGTGACATCCATCTCTGAGTTAACTCATTGATATCTGTCATTAAGGCTTCATAGTTGACACTGGCGACTGATTCTAGCTTAGGCATAATTTGGATTCCTAAATATTTAAACTGATTTACAACATTGAATTGATTTACCTCAGGGGCTGGGTAATTTCTCTGGGTCTCATTTAGCATTAATATTGAAGATTTAGTTTTATTTATTTTATATCCTGATATTTCCCCAAAATTCTTTATTAAATTCAACAAGGTTGGAATTGATTTTTTTAGATTCGACATAAACAAAATTATGTCATCGGCGTACAGGGAGATTTTATGTTCTGTTGGTCCAACTTTAATTCCATATATTTGTGAATGTAAACGTATTGCTATCGCTAAAGGTTCAATTGCCATAGTAAACAGTAAAGGTGAAAGTGGACAGCCTTGTCGACATCCTCTATTGATTTTTATTGGTTTTGAAATATTGTTATTTGTTAGGATTTCTGCTGTAGCATTATTGTATATTATTTGAACCCATTTTATGAAATTATTTCCAAGTCCAAACCTTTGTAGGACTTCAAAAAGAAAGGGCCATTCAACTCTATCAAAGGCCTTTTCGGCGTCCAATGATAGGAGAGCTGTATCCGGTGCTTCTTTATTAAAATAAATAATATTAAATAGTCTTCTTACATTATGGAAGCCTTGTCTACCCTGTATAAAGCCATTCTGATCTCGATTAATAATATTTGGTAAAATTTCTTGTATTCGTCTTGCTAAAATTTTACAGATTATCTTAAGGTCGGCGTTTAATAGGCTTATTGGTCTCATATTTTCACATTTATTAGAGGGCTTACCTGGTTTTGGCAGCAGTATAATTAAGGCATTATTTATGTATGATGGTAAATTATTATTTTGAAATGCTTCTAAAACCATTTCCAAAAAAGGTTTTATTAATTTATTCTTAAATTTTTTATAAAGGTCAACTGGAAGACCATCTGGTCCTGCACTTTTTCCTGATTTCATATTATCAATGGCTAGCCCAACTTCTTCTTGACTAATTTTAGACTCCAATATCTCCCTGTTTTCATTTGGAATACACGGTATAGATAGTTCGTTCAAAAACCCATTTAGTTTTGTTAAATCAGGTTCATTTTTGGTATCATATAATTTTTCATAGTAATCTCTAAAGGCTCTATTAATTTCTAAAGGATCTATAACTACCTGTCCATTACTTATAATACTGGTAATTGGTGTTTTAATTTCCAATTGTTTAATCTGCCATGCTAATAATTTTCCTGATTTTTCACCTTGTTCATAAAAAGATTGTTTCAATCTTAGAAGACTCGAGGCAGCTCTATTCGCTGATTTTTTGTCGTATTCAGCTCTCAAAATCAGTAATTCATTCTCCAACCTTGGGTCACTTCCTGCATACACTTTTTCCTGAAGATTTTTTATTTTATGTTCCAATTTAGCTCTCTCCTCTCGAGTCTTCTTAGATTTTGATCCTGTATAACTAATAATATGTCCCCTAATAAAAGCTTTGAAAGCCTCCCACTTTACACATGCTGATGTTTGTGTAGTATTGATGTCAAAGAACTCGTCTATCTGTTTTTCTATATACTTGACAAATTCCTCATCCTGAAGCCATTTATGCTGAAATTGCCATCTACCTGATTCCTTTGTCAATTTTTTATCTACATATATTAGACAACAGGGTGCATGATCAGAGATCACGATGTTATCATAAAAGCAGTTTTGAATCTTGGACCTTAATTCTGTGGAAATCAAAAAATAATCAATACGTGAGAATGTCTTGTAGGTACTGGAATAACAAGAATAGGCTTTAACTTGTGGTTTCATTTCTCTCCATATATCTAACAATCTCAATTCTTTCATAAACTGATTAATAGTCATCCTACATCCAATGTGCGTACAATCCAGTCCTGTTGATCTATCCACACCTGGATTCAATGTACAATTAAAATCCCCTGCTATTATATGTTGCCCTGTAAGTGATGATAAGATGAGAAATAAATTAGCAAAGAACTTCTGATCATCTATATTGGGACCATATAAGTTCACAAGATTTATATTTTCTAATAGCAAAGAACCTTGAATGATTACATATCTTCCAAATTTGTCTCCAATTACATTTTTCACTTGAAAAGGAACTGATTTATGTATGAGAGTCATAACTCCCCTGGCTCGGGATGAAAATGAAGAGGTGAATACACTTCCCTGCCATCTACTCCTAATTCTTTTAACATCCTCCTCTACCAGATGAGTTTCTTGTAAAAACACAATTCTTGAACCCATGTCCTTTATTTTATTCATAACTTGTTTAAGTTTTTTTAAATTTTGTAGACCTCTGCAATTCCATGAAGTTAAATTAAGGTTAACACTTTGGTCCATGATCAATAGAGAGTTTGGGATTACCTTGCAGTGTAAACATGCTCATACAGAGAAGCAAAAACATGAGTGGTTGAACATTCATCCTACAAACTACACACAAACAAATTTCCCCTTCCCACACTTGTGGCAAACCCCCCAAAATCAAAAGAAAAATTCTGTCTCCCGATATAGCCATCGACCGTTCCACACCCACGGGGAACAGCCTAAGCCACTCCTTCTTCATCCTCCCAATCACCCTAACTCTACTGCTTTTAATGACGTAACATTAACTCTCCTCTGTAGTTTTCCAACTTAACTCCAAAATTTTTAACAACTTTGTACATCATAGTTTTTGTTTTTTTTTTGTTTGTTTTGTTTTTGTTTTGTTTTTTTTAATATATAATACAATCTATATTTTGTAAACTTACTATTTACTTCAAGTCAGTCAGATGCCTGTGCAAATGCTTAATTATTCTACCTTATATTTTGTTCATGCTTAGCTCCCACCAGTCTCTTCTTCTTCTTTGATCTTCTTGATGAACTCCTGCGCCTCCTCTGGGGTCTTGAAGATGTGGGTTCTGCCCTCATACGTGGTCAGCAGTCTCGCAGGATAGATTACACCATGACGAATCCCAAGGTTGCGCAGCTCCTTACGTACGGGATCAAACTGCTTCCTCAATTGCTGGATTCCTGTGGCCAAATCTGGGTAGAACCGCACCTGCTGGTCCTGGTGTTTAATCTCTCCTTTAGCACGTGCAGCGTTGAAGATCTTCATCCTGTCTCTGTTGCTAAGAAACTTCATAATTAAGGTCCTCGGCGGTCCCTTATCTCTCCGTGGGCCAATACGATGTGCTTTTTCCAGAACCACTGCTGATTGCAACTCCTCGCTGCCCAGCACCTCCGGAATCCACTTTTCCAGAAAGGAACATACGTCCCGACCTTCTGATTCCTCTGGAAGACCCACCAGCCTCAAATTATTCTGTCTCGACCGAGATTCCAAATCCAAAATATTATCTTCCAGAGATTTATTTTTTTTTTCCAAAGTGCGCACCTTTAATTGAAGACGGGTGACGTCATCTTCAGCACTAGCGAGACGGAGCTCCATCTGCGCCGTTCGTTCTACACAGTCACCCAATTCCTTTCTTATTCCTTCCAGCGCTGTCATAATCCCATCAAATCTAGAGGAAAAGTCCGCTCTCATTGAACTCATGGCAGCCATCAGCGCATCTGCGCCATTCCCCGCAGAAATCGCACCGCCGCCAGCCTCCTCCGCCATATATGGAGCCTTGTTTGCTGCGTCACAGACCTGAAAGTCCGTTAATTTGGACTGTTTCGGCGGCTCGCTTTTTCCTTTTCCTGGTTTTCCAGCCTTAGGCTTCGCCGACATATCCTCGCCCAAATGCTGGGATACGTTCTGTCCCAAATGAGAGAGTTATTTGCCGATTTTTTTCTCCAGGAGCAGAGCAGAGCGAGACACGTCCGTCCTACGTGGCAGCCATAACCGGAAGTCCGCCCGGGACCTGTTGGTTGGGGTTTATCACCAGCTGTTTGTTTGGGACCTCCTTGGTCTCCCATTCCTCTTGCCAAGCTGTCTGGATGGTAAAGTCAGCTGGGGGAGGGTTTTTCCAAATCGGCCGTCTGGATGAAAGTCGGGCAGTGGGTGGGGTGTAGATATCTGCATGGATTGGCAAGTGAGGAAAATCTTTAACTTTTTGGAGCATCCTTTGAGTTAATGCTGCTCGCCGGATGTGTGGAGGGGCTATGTTTGACAGTACAGAGAGCCAGGGGAGTGGTGTTGAGCGGATTGTTCCAGTTATAGTTCTCATTGTTGAGTTGAGCTGGGTGTCTACATGGTGTGAGTAAGATGACCTGGACCAGACAGGGGCACAATATTCTGCTACAGAGTATGAAAGGGCCAGTGCTGAGGTGCGCAGGGTGGAGACTGCCGCCCCCCATTTTGCACCAGCGAGCTTGCAGAGCAGGTTGTTTCGTACCTTCACCTTAGCAGCCGTCCCCTTTAGATGTTCCTTGAAGGATAAGGTCCTATCAAGGGTCACTCCAAGATAAGTTGGATTTGGGGCATGCTTAAGCTTGAGTCCGCTCAGGTGGATGTTTAGTTCTCTGGCAGCTTTTGCATTGTGGAGATGGAATACACTGGAGACGGTTTTTGCTGGGCTTGGTTTTAGGCGCCAGATTTTGCAGAACTGGTCCAGTTTGGCAAGATCTTCCGTGAGCACCCGTTCCAGTGGTTCAAAGTCTGGTGCTTGGAATGCCAAACAGATGTCGTCTGCATAGATGAATTTGCGGGATTTTGTAGTAGGCAGGTCGTTTATGTAGAGGTTGAACAGAGTTGGAGCTAGAACTGAGCCTTGTGGGAGTCCGTTTTTCTGCATTCTCCATGCACTTGTGTTCTGACCGAGGTGGACTCTGAACCTTCGGTTGGTCAGCAGGGTTTTTATAATTGCTGTTGCCCAAGCAGGGATCGCCTTTATAAGTTTCAGGAGGAGGCCTTTGTGCCAGACCGTATCATAGGCGGCTGTAAGATCGAGAAACACAGCCCCTGTCTTCAGTCTGCTCTCGAAGCCATTTTCGATGAAGGTGGTTAGGGCCAGTACTTGTTCTCCTGTACTGCGGTCCTTGCGGAAACCTGCTTGATCCACACTTAGAATATCCTCTATTTCTGGGGAAATGCGTTGCAGTATTAGGCGCTCCATGATTTTGTAAGGAACGCTGAGTAGGGAGATTGGGCGGTAGCTTGCTGGTAGTTTGTGGTCTTTGCCAGGTTTTGGGATGGCAATGACCTTTGCTGTCCGCCATTTCTTTGGGATCGAGTTTGGCTAATAAATCAGAGATAGCTTGAATGCCCTGCCACATACGTCGGGGGTCAGAGTGCCCAAAATGTTCCTCCACCTTCAGCTTGTAGCTGTGCTTGGCCTTCTTGATGCCCCTCTTCAGATCTGCCCTGGATGAACTGTAGGCCTGTGCATCACCAGATCTAAAGGCATTGTTACGTGCTTTTAGCAGAAGTCGCACTTCTCTGTTCATCCACGGCTTCTGATTTGGGTACGTGGTGATCTGTCTTTCCGTGGTGACACTGTCAATAGTGGTGTTGATATGGTCCAGGACTGAGTGGGTGTAAGAGTTGATGTTTATGTGGGAGCCACAGGTAGCCTGAGAGGTGAACATACTCCAGTCTGTGTTCCTAAACTTCTCCTGGAGTACAGAGTCAACCCCCTCTGGCCACACTCTGATGGTCCTCACTGATGGCTTCACCCGGTTGATGAGCGGTACATATTTGGGGGTAAGGAACAAGGATAAATGATCAGACTGACCTAGGTGGGGGAGGGGAGTTGCTGTGTAGGCTCCCACAATATTGGTGTAAACATGGTCCAATGTTTTGTCCCCTCTTGTGTGACAGGAGACATGCTGGTAGAATTTAGGAAGCACTGTCTTGAGGTTAGAGTGGTTAAAATCACCCGCCACAATAAATGCTGCCTCTGGGTATGCAGTTTGTTGTTTGCTAATAGCTGCATGCAGTTCTTTCATAGCAAGCTTAGCATTAGCATCCGGAGAAATGTAAGCGGCTGTTATGATGGTACAAGTGAACTCGCGTGGCAGATAGAAAGGTCTACATTTAACCATGAGAAACTCCAGGTTAGCTGAGCAGTGTCTCTCAACAGTGACAGAGTTCGTGCACCAAGCCTTGTTAATATAAATGCACAATCCCCCCCCCCCCCCTTGTCTTACCGGAGTCAACTGCTGCTCTGTCTGCCCGGAACGTGTGTAGGCCGGCTAGCTCAATAGCATTGTCAGGTATTCCACTGTGAAGCCATGTTTCCGTAAAAATCATGATATTGCAGTTCATAAGTTTCTTATTGTTGGTGATCCGAAGCCGTAGTTCACTCATTTTGCTCGCCAGAGACCGTACATTAGCAAGGAAAATACTGGGTAGCGATAGCCGGTGCGGTGTTAGCTTTAGCTTAGCTCTTAGCCCACCGCGCTTACCCCTCCTTTGTTTACGGTCCTTACGCCGCCTGCGAGCACTTCCGGTCGGCCGGGAAGCCTGCCGAGCGTCGGGAGTTCTCCAGAGCTCCGGGATGAGACGTAGATTCAGACGTAGGTTGCTGATAAAAAGGTCGTTATCGTTGTTTTGTAAACCAATATTCAAAAGCTCATCTTGTAAGATGATGTAAAAGCAGAGCTGTTCTGAACGAACATACCCGAAATGAGCAGAAATAACACTGCTAGTCCCCAGAATCTGGTAGGACGCTGAGCCTCGCGTTGTGCACGCGCCGCCATCTTGCGCCGAAAAAACTTTGTTAAACAAGTTTGGGTTTTGTTCATCTTTCATAAACTGGGTTAAAACACTATATAGATGTCCAGTTGCATCTGTCCGAACAAATGATCAGACTTCCCGAAGCTTTAATCTTCAGAGAGGTACTAGGCAGGGGTGTCCACTCTCTCCCTCACTTTTTACCATCTTTATTGAACCATTAGCAGCAGCCATACGACAAAATGTTGATATCAGAGGTATTCAAACTGGAGAAAAGGAACATAAGATAAGTCTTTATGCTGATGATGTATTGATTTTCCTTGAAAACTCAGAAAGATCTCTTCTTCAGACAGTGGCGCTCATTGATAAATTTTCATCATTATCAGACTACTCTATTAACTGGGTAAAATCAATAGCTTTACCCATAAATTGCAATTTCCCAAATACATCTACTATTCCAATACAATCAGGGAATGTTAAATATTTAGGAATAGATATTTCCCCCAGGCTCTCAGAGTTATTGCGACTAAATCATATCCCCCTTTTAAAAAAGATACAAGACGATCTTACGCGCTGGAGGACACTACCTTTATCATTAATGGGAAGAGTCGCAACCATTAAAATGATGGTCCTTCCTAAAATTAATTATTTGTTCTCAATGATCCCTACCCAACCATCAATGGCCTGGTTTAAGTCTCTAGACTCAAATATAAGTAAATTTTTATGGAAGGATAAACCATCACGGATTAGTTTAAAAACCCTCCAAAAAGCGAAAGAGTGCGGAGGCTTAGATTTACCAAATTTTTTAAATTACTTTTTAGCCAATAGATTGCAGTTTGTTTCAAAATGGACAAAATCAACCCCATTAGGGAACCCATGGTTAGATGCTGAACAGGCTCTCTGTGGGTCGCTAAATATCTCTGACTTACCTTTTATAAGTCCCTCTATTAAATGCCATGAGTGTTTTAAAAGTATTAATATTAGTTCCTCTCTGACGGCTTGGTGGAAATTTCTAAAAATAACAGGGTCTTCACTTGTCCCCTGTAAACTCACGCCCATTTGGAATAATCCTGATATCCTGCAACAAAAGAGGACATTAAAATTTCCACTATGGCAAGAGAAGGGAATAAACAACTTAGAACATCTTATTCAAGGTGGAAATTTTATCCAATTTCAGGATCTAGTGTCACAACACGAAATCAGTGATAAAAAGTATTTTGAATATCAACAGCTTAAATCCATAATAAAAGCAAGATTTAATCTTAATCAGACAGATTTAGAAGTACAGTTAAGGTGGCAGAGTTTCTAAATCTCCGTTCCCCAAAATTGATATCGAAAATATATAGACTATTATCAAAGTTGGATGAGTCCATATCTCTTCCAATATCAAAATGGGAGACAGACTTATCGATTAATAAGGAGGAAAGTTTCTGGACACAAATATGTTTAAACACTTTTAAGATGACTAAAAACTCTAACTTACAACTAATACAGTATAAAGTTCTACATCGAATTCATTATACAGGACAAAGGATGTTCAAAATGGGCCTGAGTCACACAAATATCTGCCCTCACTGTACTAGCAATGTCCCGGATAGCTATATGCATGCTATGTGGTCCTGTGCACCGGTTCAAAAGTTCTGGCAGGAGACATGTGAAGACCTGTCGGCATGGCTTGGGTATAGTGTCCCACCCTCACCCACACTTTGCATATTAGGTGATTTAAGTGAAATAAATATAGATGCAAGGATGTCACACATGGTTCTCACTGCCTTATGCATTGCAAAGAAAGCTATCCTCATGAACTGGAAAACAAGAAATAACTTATGCACGACTTACTATAATAACTTACTATTGGATTATATTAGCCTGGAAAGAATGTCAGCCTCCTCAAATAATCAATTGGCGGAATTCAATTCTCTCTGGTCCCCGCTTATTAATTCTATAATCTGAGGGGTGGCGGGCAGTGACTCACTCTCCTTGGCACCTCTGGCGGCTGGCTGCGCCCCAGCCGCAGGTGTCCGGGGGGCCTGCTCCGGGGTGGCCGTCTGTCTGGCCCTGGGGGGGGGGGGTTGGTGGGGGGGGCTGTGGGGGGGCCTGGGGGGTTGGGCTGTGGCCCCTGGCCGGCTGGCCTCACCCCTCGTGGGGGGTCTGGGTCTGGCCCTGGGCCCCTGGTGCTGGGGGGGGCGTCCCCCCCGCCCGGGGCTGGGGTCGGGTGTGTGCCGGCGGTGGGGGTTATCCCTGATGCATCCTTGCGTGGTGGGGTCGTGTGCTTTCTGGGGCCTGGGTACCACCCAGGGGCTGGTGCCCGCATCCTGGGTTGCCCTCCCCGTTCACGGGGGTCTGCGGGTGGGGAAGGGTGTGTGTGAGTGTAGGCTTGTGTATGAGCGGATGTGGAAGTGGGTGTGTGTTGAGTGGGCAGGTGGGGTTGTGTGTTTGTGTAGGTGGGTATGTGTGATGGTGGGTGGAGTTATGTGTGTGTATGGAAGCGGTTACTTGTGGGTAGATGTCTAGGGGCGGAGGATGTGTGTATGGGTAGGAGAGCTTTGTTGGGTGGCAGGGGTTGGGCAGTCCATCCAGTGGCATGGGGGCTGGCGTTTCGGGGCTTGCTTGTCCCGGCCGCCCTGCTGTTGTGTTGGGGGGTGAGGCACTTTGCTACATCGCCCCTGATGTCATTGGCAGCGGGTGTGCGTTGGTGCTTGGGGGTGGCTGGGGGGTCATTGGTGCGGGTTGTTGGCCGTGTTTCCATTGGGTTATTCCGGAGCGGCTGTGGTTGCAGGGCGGCCTGCAGCTGTCAGTGTGTGTCTGGGGTGGGTGGTCGTGGGCCTGCGTGGGCGCTCGGGTGTGTCGCCTGGCGTGTTGGGCGCTGTGTGGGTCCGGCCCATTGTTCACTATTGTGACTGTTGTTGTCCATGTTCGTGTGTGTAAGATGAGTGGTAGTATGTTTGGCTGCCCCATTATGTTAGTGGTGCTGGAGCGCCGGGACGTGATGCTGGTGGGTCCTGGGTTGTTTCCACTGGTGGCCCTCGCCCTGGGTTGGGATTTGGGGGCAGTGGGTGGCCTCATAAGCCAGTCTGCAAGCTGGCTTCTGGGGGGGGGAGCGGCCTTGTTTTTGGACCGCTTACCTCCCAGTCTTATTTCCCGCCCTCCTCCTCCCCCTGATCTTTTTTGTTACATTTAGGGCTTTGGGGTGGGGGTGTGCCGCACTGTGTCGGTGAAGGGGATACCTTTGCCGCGTGGTGGGGCTGCACTCACCTCAATTTTAATTGCATTTTAGACACTGAGGGCTTGGGGGGATGGGGGCTCTGCTGCCCATCACAGTGGCTAACGATGCTTCAATTACTATCCCCCCAATTTTAATTGCACTTTAGTAGTCCACACATTTATACAGAATTATATCATATAACCGACACACATCCACCATGTTCTGTGCGGGGGGAGGAGGTGGGGGTCTTCCCCCACCCCTGTTGCCCTATCTTGCTGGGGGCGTGGGGACCTGGTGGGGAGCCTATCATGTTGTAAAAATCCTTGGATGCTACTAATATATAGATACAACCAAGGAAGTGACGGGGGGCTGAATATGAGTTTAAGTGTGAGTGAGAGGGTGATGAATGGAGGTGGTGATGGTGGGTCGGTTTTGTGTGGCGCTTTGCATGCCGGGTGGCATCTTGGGGCGCCTGCGGTGGTCTGCTGATTGTTCACTCAGATGGGCGCCGGGGGGTGGGGGTCTGCTTCTGTGGCCTGCGCCGGTGGCCTCCCTGGTCACTGCCGGGCACGTGCATGTTCAGGCTCGCTGCATCTGCTTCGCAGCCGGCTTTTGAAATAAAGGTGAATGAGGAGTGAATTTAAGTGGGTACTGGAGTGAGAGAGAATGGGTCGGTCTGGCTGAGTGAGAGGGGTGTTCATGGGAACATGTGGGTGTGAAGGTATGGGGAGGGGTGTGCCTGCGAGTTGGGAGGGGCTGGATTAGGGGGGTAGTGCCTCTCGGCAATGTGGGCTCACCTGGGCGAGGGGACTTCTTTGGACGTGGGGGTCCCCGGGGTGTGTGGCCGAGGCGCTGGGGCGGGGCCACTGTGGGGGTACCTGGGGGGGCTCGCGCCGGGGGGCGCTGGCTGGTCTCTGTCCTGGGGGGTGGAGTCGCTGGCCTCCTGGTGCCTGGGGCCCGGGGGCGGATGTTGGCCCCGCTAGGGGGGTGGGGGTCGGGCGGGTCCAGGGGTGTGGGCTCACCGCGCCGGCCGCCGGGCAGCCTGCCCTCCCTTGATCGTCTCTCCGGGGGTGGATGCTTGGCTTTCCTGGGGCTTGCTGACCTCGGGGCTGGGGGTTGGTGGCGCTGCCTTGCCTGCTCGGGGTCCTCGGGGGGAGGGCTGCTGCAACCGGCCTCCGCTCGTATGTTTCCTGACAAACCACTCGCATGCACACACTTATTTTGCACGCGTTCTCATATATAGGCACACAGACATACATGTACAAGTGTCTCTCTTTTAACAGGTGCAGAAACCAGACTCGTGTTGAGACATCTCCGGTGGAAGAAGCAGTTTGTCTTTTGTTTGTTTTAGTTGTCGTTTGTTTTTTTGTTTTGTTTTTTGTCTGTTCCCCTCCCTTTTCTTTCCCCCTTTCACACACTTCCTTTCCCTCTTCCCCATCGTGTTGGGTCTTCCATGGGTAAAACAATTAAAATAAAGTATTAAAAGTTATTACAGGAGGAGTTTACAACAATATACAGTGCAAAGTTAGGCACTGTATAGGCTCCTCTTGGCAAAGTAAATCTGTTTTGGCACAGTAGGGTGACAGATCCCTGTTCTGTTTGCCTAGCTGCCTGACAGGACAAAAAAAAAAGTTTTTAGGACATCACATTTAACCCAGCAGATAGGAAAATGGGAGTCTCACTTACAAACAGCTGTAGGTCCATGTGTTCAGCGGGTCGGTGCCAGCTGGGTTTTGAGGTCGGGACACTGGGAGAAAGTGACTGCTGCTATGCTTCCTCACAGCTGTAAGAAATGCAGACCCAGCCTGGGGCCTCATATACGGACAGCGAAAAGCAGCAGACGGCTGTCTTGGAGCGGCGTGAAGCGTCTTTTTGGCAACCAGCCCGAATTGATGATGTCTCTGGCCGCGAAATAGACCAAACTGAAGGAGGACATCTCTGTCAGGCATGGATGAGACCAAAAAAAGTCCAAAACACAATCTCTGTTCATTTTAAAATAGGAAAATTAAAAGTCCACCTTAACGGCATAAAAAGTCAGAAAATCTAAGAAAAACATTCAGCTAGGATAAGAATAGCTTCTGAGGTGAAGAAAAAAAGGGATTTTGAGAGTTTCACTCTCTTTAAGGTGAGCTCGTAAGAAAAAGATGGTTTCTCCTCAGTAACCCAAAAAACGAGAAAACTTATGCAGGATTTGACAAACTTCACACACAAAAAGGTTTCTTAAAATTCACAGAACAATTTAGACAAAAGAAAACTGCAAGGAACTTTGAAGAAGTGAAACAAAAACTTTCCTCTTAGAGCTAGATTGCTTTTCTGCTTCTTTAATCTTGATCTTAAACTTCTTCTTCTCCTTCTTCAAAGCTATATATTCTTCTAACATGCAGGGCAGCTCCTGCACTTTTTTAACTGAAGCATGCTGTTAGTCATAAAAACCGGGGCTGATCGCAGACAGGCCAATCAGCTTTCATAAAGAGGAGCTTGAACGGGCCTTTGTCCAATGCGAAAACATCTCTTTGTTTGGGAACAGCCAATCAAGTGAAAAGGGCATTATCCCGTAAAAGGTAGAGAGGAGTGGTTTATCAGGAATGATATTGTACAAGGATTAATACCCATTCAGTTCTTATGAAATTAGGTGCTCAATATAAGATCTAACTAAATTAAGTGACTCAGCCAATATTCAGTGATCATGCATTTATACCATTACTAATAATATTAACATTCATTTGAATAACACTCATGAAAATAAACATTCCTAATGCATGTCCCTAATACATGCACTTCACATTTAGATCAAGGATTAATGAATTACTGCAAACCCTGGTCGGTGATCAAAAGGATGATTTTCAGTGTCCTCATCCTGGGAAGATGATAGCTGGAAATTAGGAAAACTTAAATGTTTAGTCAAATTAACAGTCAGATTATACAATGAAACATATTCCATAGATGTCCACTAGGAGGTACTGTTGAGCTGTAGATAATTTTGAAGGTCTCTGTCACATGAGAGGAAGGAGCCTAAAGAGCTCTGGGATCTGTCTCAGAAATGGAGAAGGCCATATACCTGTCTGGTTAAGAAGTTTATGACCTTTTAAGAGCATTAGTTTCCTGTAGGGCGGATGCTATCCACATGAACTGTCTACTTTGAGATCTGGACTCCAGAGTTTATAGTCCACTTAAGCCTTTAAAAGCAAATTCTGATCCTTACCATCTCTGCAAGAGGGGAGTTGTTTACATTGGGGTCCTGGGAACGACACAGCATTCTTGGCCAGGACTTGAGTGGAGGTGTTTTAATATGAAGAAAAGTGAGATTCCTGTAGAATGAAGAAAAGTGATCTGCTGGATTAGCCTGAGGGGACGTTGATGCTACACTGGAATTGGCCTATAGTCTAGGCAGGTGACTAATGTGGGTGTTGGAGCCACAGCTCAGTCTGATGGCTAGTGAGCTGCTGCTGGTGTTGGGTTTGGGCTCCAGCCTAGCGGTTAGTCCTGATGGTTGGTGAGTAGCCTGGACTGGGCCTGATGGCTGGTGGTGGAGCCTGGGCTCGGTCTAATGGATGCTGAGCTACTGCCAGTGCTAGGCCAAGACTCTGGCCTAGAGCCTTGGACTGGGCCTGGTAGCTGGTGATAGAGCCTGGGCTTGGCCTGGTGAATGTTGAGCAACTGCTGGCGCTAGGCCTGGGCTTTTGGCCTGGTGGCTAGTCCTGTTGACTGATGATAGAGCCTGGGCTGGGCCTGGTGGTGGAGCTTGGGCTCAGTCTAGTGGCTGCTGAGCTACTGCTGGTGTTAGACCAAGACCAAGACTCTCACCTGGAGCCTGGGCTTGGCTTGGTTGCTGGTGGTGGAGCCTGGAGTCAGTCTAGTGGCTGCTGAGCTTCTTCTGGGGATACGCTCCATCCTGATGGCAAAGCTGGTGGTTCAGGGCTGTTGCTGGCTGACTACAGAAGACCCGATAGTAGCAGTATCTGGATCCCTGTAGAGGTTACTGATGAAGCTACAGGTAGCCTGGTGGTGATGGTGGAAGCTGCTATGCCTGGCAAAAAAGTAGCTGGAGCCTGTAGTCCAGAATCCAATGAAATTGTTTTTCACAGGAAACAACACAGATCCCTTCTCAGTCAACAACAGCCAAGTCAGTTTTGAAAAGCTTGCAATAGAGTACTTGATACATGTTGAATGTTATGTCAGCAACCAGATCTGAGTGTTTTCATGGAGTATGTAAAGGCCTTTACAACACATGAAGAATGCTGTTACACCTGACAACAGTACACAGTGGTTCACAACATTTCAAGTGATTGAACTATAGCATCAAGTATTAGATACTTTAAATATATAGTTGTTCTCATAAATTTACATACCCAAGCAGAATTTATGATTTTTTTTGGCCCTTTTTCAGAGAATATGAATGATAATACAAAAACTTTTTTTTTCCACTCATAGTGCTTGGGTGAGGCCGTCTATTATCAAACAATTGTGTTTGCTCTTTTTAAATCATAATGACAACAGAAACTACCCAAAAGACCTTGATCAAAAGTTTACATTCCCTGAAAGTTTTGGGCTGATAACATATAAGCAAGTTTGTCTTCTGTTTATTTCATTGTCTTCTCTTTGATTCAGTTGTGTTAGTCTGTTTGTCTTCTTTATTTGTTTCTCTCCCTTGTTTTTTCCCTCCCCACCCCTCTTTTCCCCATTCTTCCCCCTCATCACGCCCTTCATGGCTAAAAAATTTAAATAAAGTATTAAAAGTTAATACAAGAGGAGTTTATAAACAATATACAGTACATATACTGTATATGTGCTGTATAAAGCTCCTTTTGGCAAAGTAAATCTGTTTGGCGCAATAAGGGAAGCAGATTTCTGTTCAGCTCACCTAGCTGCTTGAAAGGACAAGGGAAAAAAAAAAAAACATGTACAAGTTGACACACACAGATTTAAATGGCTACTAAAGATAACCATCCTCATCTGTGATCTGTTTACTTGTAATTAGTGTGTGTGTTTAAAAAGGCAGTGAGTGAACTTCTGGTGGTGACGATGTAGGAGAAGGTCGTGTGAAAGTCGACCTTAGACCTTTTGTCTAAAATTAAAATTTGTTTGATGATCTGGAACATTTAAGTGTGACAAACATACAAAAAAAAAAAAAAGAGAAATCAGGAAGGGGCAAACACTTTTTCACACCACTGTACCTGCATTCACATTAATTGGATGGTGGTTGAGCGTGTCACTAGCTTCAAATTCCTGGAGTTCCAGATTACTGAGGACCTGTCCTGGATGACCAACACCTCCAGTCTGGTCAAAAAAGGCTCACCAGCGCCTCTTCTTTCTGAGGATACTGAGGAAAAAACATCTCTCCTTGGCCATCCTGGCAAACTTCTACCACTGCACCATCAAAAGCATCCTGACCAGTTGTATTGCAGCCTGGTATGGGAACTGCTCTGTTTCAGAAAGGAAAGCACTGCAGAGGTTGGTGAAAACCTCCCAACGCATCATTGGTACTACACCCCCTACCATTTAGGATGTCCAGAGGAAACAATGTCTGCATAAATCACACAGTATTGTCAAGGACATGTCTCACCCTGCCCATAAACTGTTTGCCCTACTACACTCTGGGAGGGGCTTCAAGTGCCTGCAGTCCAGGACCAGCACTCAGGAACAGCTTTTTCACCACAGCTGTCTCCTTTTTGAATGTAATACCTCCCTGACCCCACTGCACTGCCAGACCGCAATTTATACTCTTGCTCGCTGTATATCTCCCACACTTTTCTTCAGTCCAATTCATTTGCACTACTTGTAAATGACCTACTGTTTTATACTTTGTCATGTATACTGAATATACTGTACAAAACCGTTCAAGACACTGCCAATTACATTGCATTTAAAACTGCCTTACTTCATTGTTTGCATCATATATAACATACTACACATGACTATAACCCTAGTTATTATAAGTTATTGCCACAGTTTATTTCACGCACCTTTTATGTATGCATATTCTGGACTTACAGTGGTGCTTGTGTAACTGAGATCATCCTGCGCAGTTCGCCCACTCGGGACACGAACCCGCGACCTACCAGTCAACTACACAGTTCGAGCATGGGAGACACAGCACGATCGCGCTGAGCTAAAGGTCCGACCGATAGCTCAGCGCTACCGATACTGTATGAGGCTTTTCGGGAGGGAGGTTTACTAACGTTCTACGCCGAACAGTGCTAGTTGGCATCCGTTACACTCTCCCCCTTAAACCTCACTCCCATCCCGGGTTCACGGCACCATTGTAACTGAGATCATCCTGCGCAGTTCGCCCACTCGGGACACGAACCCGCGACCTACCAGTCAACTACACAGTTCGAGCATGGGAGACACAGCACGATCGCGCTGAGCTAAAGGTCCGACCGATAGCTCAGCGCTACCGATACTGTATGAGGCTTTTCGGGAGGGAGGTTTACTAACGTTCTACGCCGAACAGTGCTAGTTGGCATCCGTTACACTTGAAAGTTTGTGAACCTTTAGAATTTTTAGATTTCTGCATAAATATGATTAAAACATCATCAGATTTTCACACAAGCCCTAAGAGTAAAGAGAATCCAATTAATTAATGAGACAAAAATATGTCTCAATATTTCCCCTCATGGATCATCACCTTATCGTGGTGGGGGGTTTGCGTGTCTTAGTGATCCCAGGAGCTATGTTGCCTGGGGCAATTTGCCTCTGGTAGAGTCACCCAAGACAAACTGGTCCTGGGTGAAGGATCAGACAAAGAACAATCCAACAGACTCTCATGATAAATATTAGAACAAGGATTCAGTGTACCCCGCCCGGTATGGGGTTACCGGGGCCCCACCCTGGAGCCAGGCCTGGGGGAGGGGCTTGTTGGCTAGTGCCTGGTGGCCGGGTTTCCGCCCATGGGACCCAGCCGGGCTCAGCCCGAAGGAGTTACATGGGTCCACCCTCCAGTGGGCTCACCACCTGCAGGAGGGATCATGGGGGTCTGGTGTTATGTGGATTAGGTGGCGGTCAAAGGCGGAGACCTTGGCGGTCTGATCCCAAGCTTCCTAAACTGGCTTTTGGGATGTGTAATGTCACCTCTTTGGTGGGGAAGGAGCCTGAGCTGGTACATGAGGTTGAGAGATAGCGGCTAGATATAGTCGGCCTCACCTCAACACACAGCTCCGGTTCCGGAACCAGTCTCCTGGAGAGGGGCTGGAGCGTGGCCTACTCTGGAGTTGCCCCGAGCGAGAGGCGCGAGCAGGGATGGGTATTCTTGTATCCCACCACCTTGCTGCCTCTATATTGGAGTTTTCCCCGGTGGACGAAAGGATGGTTTCCCTGGGCCTTTCGGTTGGGAAACGGGTCCTGACCATCATTTGTGCCTAAGCACCAAGTGATTGGTCAGAGTACCCACCCTTTTTGGAGTCTGTGACTGGGGTGCTGGAGAGTGCTCCTCTTGGAGACTCCATTATCCTACTGGAGGACTTCAATTCGCACGTGGGCAATGACAGTGAAACCTGGAAGGGGGTGATTAGGTGGAACGGCCTGCCCGATCTGAACCCAAGTGGTGTTCAGTTATTGGACTTCTGTGCTAACCACAGTTTGTCCATAACAAACACCATGTTCAAACATAGGGTGTCCATATGTGCACCTGGCACCAGGACACCCTAGGTCGCAGGTCGATGATCAATTTTGTTATCATGTCATCAGACCTGTGACCATATGTCTTGGACACTCGGGTAAAGAGAGGTGCAGAGCTGTCAACTGATCACCACCTGGTGGTGAGTTGGATCCGATGGAAGGGGAGGATGCCATTCAGACCTGGTAGACCCAAACGTATAGTGAGGGTGTGCTGGGAACGTCTGGCTGAGGCCCCTGTCCAGGAGGTCTTTAACTCCCACCTCCGGAAGAACTTCAATCACATTCCGAGGGAGTCTGGAGACATGGAGTGTGAATGGGCCATGTTCTTCACCTCCATTGTTGAAGTGGCGGCCCAGAGCTGCGGCTGCAAGGTCGTCGGGGCATCTTGTGGTGGCAACCCCCGAACCAAGTGGTGGACACCAGTGGTGAGGGGGGCCATTAAGCTGAAGAAGGAGTCCAACTGAGCTTGGATGGCTTGTGGGACTCCCGAAGCAGCTGAGGTGTACCGGCAGGCCAAGCGGAGTGCAGCTCGGGTGGTTGCTGAAGCAAAAACTCAAGTATGGGAGGAGTTTGGTGAGGCCATGGAACAAGACTTTCGGTCAGCCTCGAAGAGATTCTGGCAAACTGTCCGGTGGCTCAGGAGGGGGAAGCAGCTCCCTGTCCACACTGTGTATGGTGCGGATGGGGCGCTGTTGGCTTCGACTGGGGATACCGTTGGGCGGTAGAAGGAATCCTTTGAGGATCTCCTCAATCCCACTGATACGCCTTCCACAGAGGAAGCAGGGCTTGTGGACGAGGGGGACAACTTGCCTGTCACAGGGGCTGAGGTCGCCAAGGTGGTTAAAAATCTCTTTGGTGGCCGGGCCCCGGGGATGGACAAGATTTGCCCTGAGTACCTCAAGGCCCTGGATGTTGTAGGGCTGTCATGGTTGACACGCCTCTGCAACATTGTGTAGAGGTCGGAAGCAGTGCCTTTGGCTTGGCAAACCGGGGTGGTGGTTCCTCTCTTCAAAAAAGGGGACTGGAAGGTGTGCGCCAACTTTAGAGGGATCACACTCCTCAACCTCCCTGGGAAGGTCTATGCCAAGGTACTGGAGAGGAGAGTCCGGCTGTTGGTCGAACCTCAGATTCAGGAGGAGCAGTGTGGTTTTTGTCCTTGTCATATCCGGCTCTAGGGAGCCGGGCAATCAGAGCCAGGGGCAAGCCAGTGAGTCGTGATATTTTATTCAGGGTAAAGGGGAAGGGATGAGGAGAGCACAGATACTCATGCAGAGGTACACTCACAGGTTGCACAGCGCAGAGGTAAGCAGCTCGTACCGGACGTGGGGGTAACAAGACGTACATCCTCACAGCGGGATACAAACACAGGAATGCTGCAAGAGGAGTATAAGCTGACACCAGACGAAGGGGCTTCAGCTTAGCAATGTGTTTATGTCGCAGCCCCGAGTCATCGAGGCTGCTCCTATTTATCCTCATTGGCAGCGCCCCAGCTGATGAAGACTAATTGGCCCCAGCTGTCCATAATGCTGCCAGCTGGGGGCCAGCTGAGACGCTGCTCAATGGGAAGCAGGGATGAGGGAAAACATGGGCTGAGTGCCGAGACGGCATCTCAACCCATGGTGACAGAGCCCCTCCCTCAAGGTCGGGCTCCTGAACGACCAGGAACATCCCAGCCCCCCCCCCCCACCTAGGGTGGGAGGAAGGGAGGCGGACCGGAGGGGAAGAAGCCAAGGGAAGGACAACACCAATGGGGCAATGTAGGGTAGCGGGAAAGAAAAACCCAAATACAATACTGACAAAACAGAATAATTAACCCAGGTACAGATGGGGAGAAGAACTGGGTCAGCACGCCGGTTACATACTACCCAGAGAGTACCAACCATGCGTGACCCAGAGCAAGGAAAAAAGAACCACCAAAAAGGTACAGGGCAAAAATGCTGAGTACGGTTAAATAAAAGGGAACCTATACACAGCGCTAATTTAAGTACATACACACACAGTCACCAAGAAAAGTGAGGGTGACTGGAACAAATAGACAATTACAGAGTATGGTGTTACGAAAAACAAGGCACATGACTAATGAACAAACAGGACATAAGAGAAATACTGAGTGCAGGCAAAAAAAACCCCACACACACGAATATATAAATACCCAGTCACCTAAAGAAATGAAAGTGACTGGAATAAATGGATAACTGCAGAGCATGGTGTTATGGAAAACAAAACATAACTCTACAATACAAAAACGGGACTAAAAACATGGCACAAAAAGTAAAATGCTGAGCATGAGCGATGGAAAACACACAGCACTATAAATACGAATCCACCAACAGGACAAAAATACTACACCCAAGTGACCTTAATAACGATAAAAGAAGGTGACACCCGAGGTGAATGGCAGGCAGAGTCCAAAAATGGCCGAGATGGCTCCGGAGATCTCCCCGCCCATTGTCCAGCTGGCGAATCAGGGGAAGAGAAGTGTTCGGACGGCGAACTCTGGACCCAGATCCCAGGAATCCAGTCCACCGGCAGCCGAACCAGGCTGCCCAGAGGGAAACAGACCAGTGGGGGGAACCAGATCACCGAACCGAAAGTTCTGTGGGTCGGGTCGTCGACCCGCATCACTCAACCACCAGGACCGTTGAGACGGGCGAAGGATCAGAGCGGATCCCGGTGGAAGAGGCTCAGGGGAGAGCCGATGACGAGGGCGGCGGGCGTCAGGCCGCAGGAAAACGGCCACCTCCTCACCGGACCTGGACAATACTGGGGCAGCACCCACGTCGGACCCCGATCGGGCCTCAGGCGAACCCACGTTGGACCCCGACTGGGTCTCGGGCGAACCCACGTTGGATACTGCACCAGAACCGACCTCCAACGTTGAACCCGGACCCTCCAGCACCACGAGGAACAGCAACTCCTTGCCGGTGACCCTGGAAGAAGGCTCAGAAGAGAAAACAGAACCGGGATCAGGATCACCGGCAGCGCCAGAACCCGGCGAGACGAGCTCAGACGTAGCGGACGGCTGCACCCGGCTCGTCTCCCCTGGAGATAGGCTGAAGTGCTCGGGGATAAAGAGAGAGAAAAGAAAGGAGAGCACTCGCCTGATCTCGGGTTCTGACGCCGTCCAGGACTGCGAAGATCCAGGATCCGTCGTCAGGTCGTTGTCAGGCTCCCATCTAGCCGCGTCGGGCCCCGCAGCCAGCACGATGGTCAGCGCAGCTTGAGATCCCTCCAGCTCAGGTAACCCCGCCGACGATCCACTCGGCGTGAAGCCAGAAGAATCTCGTCCCGCCGGACCGAACCGCTCCTCCGTGGAGACCCGGGGACGCTCAGTCGTCGGCGTAGACTCCACGCAGCAGTCAGTCCCCCTCCTCCGTCCGCAATGTAGCTGCGGAACCACAGGCCCTCTCCATATCCCACCACGTTGACCCGGAGCCGGGGACCGCTCAGCGGAGAGAGACACAGAGGATGCGGGATTAGGCATACAGGTTACAGCAGGTGGGGAGAGTTCAGGGAGCTGCGAACCCTGAACTTCTCCTCCAGGGATGTGACAGAGCAAATCATTAAGCAGGTGTGAAAAAACAATGACTTGCCTGCCCCCTGGAGGTTGAGTATCGCCTGCTGTAGTGGAATCTGCTTCTTCCTCTCCCCGCCCGGCGATAACGGAGGACCCCCCGGGAGTTCGTCTGAGGATCGCTCGCGTTGTCTCCAGCAGAGAGCTCACCAGGCCGGGATTCCAGGCACACACAGCGGTCAGGAAGCGCGTCGAGGAGGAGGGGGAAACAGCCGGGGTGAGCCAGCCCGAATGTCCAGGAATGACAGCGGGGGAACGAGGCTCAGGGGACGAGGCTGTAGAATCTCCACACTGACGAGGCGAAGGGATGACAGCTGCGTGGGAGGAACGGTCCTGACGATGACCCAGAACTGGATCCGGACGAGGTTCGTGCAGAGGTGACTCGGCGATGTGATGACGACTACTCCCAGGGGACGAAGCGAGGGGGAAACCCAGGATTCGCCGCTCCAGATCAGAGATCGAGACGAGGAAGGCGTCGAGCACGGGAAAGCTTCGTAGCCCTGAAGTCCTCACCATCAATCTCACTGCCGCCGCCACATGCCTGAAGGTGGTGACAGGAAACACAGTAGAGCTCGCGACAGCCACTCGACCCCGGACATAACTGCTGTCAGCTGCGGCTCCTTGAAGGGAATCCCGAGTGACGTGGCGCAGGTCGGGGGAAGTCCTCTGGTTGGCGCGAACTCCCGGACAGGAATAGCGGCAGGAACGGGACTCCGAAGCGGGGAAAGACGTCGCCCACTTCGACTCCCTGCCGGGATTTCCATCCACCCCGTGGAGCTTCTCTCGCTGTGTACCTGCAGCGTCTATCCTGGCACTGTCCTCCAGATGGTACAGAAAGTGAGGGTGACAGTCCAGGAGTTCCTCAGCACGGCCCGGATGCCAGCGTCTCGCGTTGGAGGCGTCGTGCAGGGTGAAGAGCGTCCCGTCGACTGCCTCCGAGATGGACCTCAGCTCGTCGCCCTGGCGCCGGAAGTGACTCCTGGGGAACGGCATGCTAGCAGCGCTGACACCCCGACAGAAAGGTACGTTTCCACAGCAACTCACGGCCGCCGGCAACTCTTCTGGCTGCGACATACTGTCATATCCGGCTCTAGGGAGCCGGGCAATCAGAGCCAGGGGCAAGCCAGTGAGTCGTGATATTTTATTCAGGGTAAAGGGGAAGGGATGAGGAGAGCACAGATACTCATGCAGAGGTACACTCACAGGTTGCACAGCGCAGAGGTAAGCAGCTCGTACCGGACGTGGGGGTAACAAGACGTACATCCTCACAGCGGGATACAAACACAGGAATGCTGCAAGAGGAGTATAAGCTGACACCAGACGAAGGGGCTTCAGCTTAGCAATGTGTTTATGTCGCAGCCCCGAGTCATCGAGGCTGCTCCTATTTATCCTCATTGGCAGCGCCCCAGCTGATGAAGACTAATTGGCCCCAGCTGTCCATAATGCTGCCAGCTGGGGGCCAGCTGAGACGCTGCTCAATGGGAAGCAGGGATGAGGGAAAACATGGGCTGAGTGCCGAGACGGCATCTCAACCCATGGTGACAGTCCTAGCCGTGGCACATCGACCCAGCTCTTTACCCTCTCGAGAATCCTCAAGGGTTTGTGGGAGTTTGCCCAGCCAGTTTACATGTGTTTTGTGGACTTGGAGAAGGCATTCGACCGCGTCCCTCATGGTTTTTTGTGGGGGGTGCCTCAGGAGTATGGGGTATCGGGCTTGTTATTATGAGCTATTCAGTTTCTGTATGACAATTGTGAGAGTTTGGTTCGTATTGCCAACACTAAATCGGACTCATTCCCAGTGAGAGTTGGACTCCGCCAGGGCTGCCCTTTGTCACCGATCCTGTTCATAATTTTTATGGACAGGATTTCTAGGTGCAGCCAGGGAACGGAGGGTGTCATGTTTGGTGACCACAGGATCTCATCTCTGTTGTTTGCAGATGATGTTGTCCTGCTGGCTATCTACATTTAGGACTTGAGTGAAAATCTGATGTTTTAGGTCATATTTATGCAGAAATGTAGAAAATTCTAAAGGGTTCACAAAGTTTCAAACACCACTGTACTGCTGTTGCAATTTTTGATTAACCTGTTGCACTCCTGTGTACCGCGGACGGGCAGGTCTCTGCGTCCTAGTGCGCACGAGGGTGCTGCATCCTAAGAGCGCACTGGAAAAAAAAGCTGCATTTCCGTTCTTCCACTACAGACACAGCCGCGAACAGATCGGATATGATTGACCTCTCATTCAACTAATAAGAGCCTTGAATTGGGTTTCTGAAACCTTGAAGAACCAATGACTGAAAACCTAGCAAGAAGGACCCGCCTACCAGCGCTGTGAATGCAGCGAGCCAATTGAAGCACAGAAGTTTGCAAGCTGTTTTCTGTAAGGCTGGGTGAAGACAGACTGCTGCAGCAGAGTTTCCAGCAGAGTAGACGTTTAGGATTCTCTTCCATGGTCATCATAGACCGACGGAGGCCGACGACGAAGGTCGTAAATCATTCGCCAAAACCGCAATCATGGAAGCGCAAAACCGCAATAATGGAATTATGTTTTGACCGGGGGTCGCGAGACCAGAACCACGAGTCCGTAACAAGGGACCAGCGTCACGTTCGACTGACAATGAGGAAGAGAAGTTCGCCAGGACACTGCTGCTGTGAAGAGGTAAGTGTTATAAGCTAAATTATTCTTTATCCCTGAAAACTGGAATCAAAAATGACTTTTGACCGATTGGTAAATTACAACTGTGCAGCGCACGAAGTCCGAAGTCCGTGTGCCGCGGTACACGGAGAGGCGGCGCACGAAGGTCCCCCCCCCCCCCCCGCTACAGAAGAGTAGCGGGGGGGCGGGCGCGGGGACTGAGGGGACTGTGCGCCGCGGTACACGGTTCGTGCGCCCCGTCCGGACTGTGAACGCCCCCCCCCCCCCGCTACTCTTCTGTGGCGAGGACCGCGGGGACTGTGCACCGCGGTACACGGTTCGTGCACCACGTCCGGACCGTGAACGCCCCCCCCCCCACTACTCTTCTGTAGCGAGGGGGGGGGAAGCCGCGGTGACTGCACCCCCCCCACACACACACACATACACAGCCCTGAGTGTCACCTTTCATTAGAGCCCAAGATGAAGCTTGTATATTGAATCATTCAAAAGTTACAGACGTTTTTCCAAACTGTGCCATTTGGCACAATTTGGCACAGTTCCAAAACGCCTGGGAACTACCTGAGGAAAAAGCTGTGTAATATATTCATTTTTTGTGGTATTGTTACAAAATTTTGACCTCAGCTGGATAACACTTGGTTCTACATTTCTGTTGCATTTTCCAGCCCGGATCTGAAGCTGTGTTATTTGCAAGCATTTGTATCCAAAAAAACACCCAGGCCAAATTTATTTTCTTCAAGTTCAGTATGTTTAGATGACTGTAACTCAGTGGCCGGAGCACTTAGAGAGATTATGACTGTTTTGCCAAAACATTCAAAGTATTTTCTTTTAAATGAGACCAACCCCATGAAGATGCTACAAAGTGTTGAAGAACAGCTTTCGATTTACTTTGGGCACGTTATTTTTTGGCATTTTTAGGGAAATTGACCGGAGTGCAAGGGGTTAAAGGCTAACTGCATTTTGCTGCATTGTACTTGTGACATATATAGTCACAAAAAAGTTTAATCTAATCTCATATAATCTAATAGATTATCAATATCAGTCAACAAAAAGGATGTATAATATTGAAATGTCATAAAATCAAATAGAAAAAGAAAAATATTGAAGTGTTCCAACTTCTATAAACTCAAGTTCATACACGCAATACTTAGTTAATCAATGCAGTGTGCCACCGAGGCGATAAACCCAAGCTGTTTTCAGCTCACCTATGTTGTTGGGTTAAGTATTTCTTGTTTTCTTTTGAATATACCCTATAGAGAATCTATGGGGTTAAGGTCAGGTAAGTTGGCTTGTGTGATGCCTCCAGTGCTATTTCCTTTTTTTTTTTTTTTAAACACATTTTATTTTGCTTTCTTATACAACACTGAAAAAAAAAACCACTACACACAGGCCCGATTTAAAATAATTGTTGATAAGATTAATGATACAAACACAAAATTATGCAAAGAAAGAAAGTGCAAGAAAATACTAATACAAACAATGAAATTGCTAATTAGTGTAAAAATGAAAAACTAAAATAGGATAAACTAATTAAAATAATTATTTAGTTCATTCATTCATTCATTCATCTTCTTCCGCTTAATCCTTTTCGGGTCGCGGGGGGACTGGAGCCTATCCCAGCATCTTTGGGCGAGAGGCAGGGTACACCCTGGACAGATCGCCAGTCCATCGCAGGGCCAACACAGAGAGACAGACAACCATTCACTCTCACAGTCATAACTAAGGACAATTTAGAATCCCCAGTTTGATGCCAATTAACCTATCTTGCATGTTTTTTGGCATGTGGGAGGAAACCGGAGAAATCCTGGAGTAAACCCACACAGACACGGGGAGAACATGCAAACTCCACACAGATCACTGTTGGTCGGGGGCTGGGATCGAACCCAGGATCCCCCGGCCAAGGGTGAGTTGCTGTGCTGCCGCAGTGCTAACCACTGCGCCACCGCACCGCCCATTAAGAAAAAAAGGTCAACATGAGGTCTTCAAGTCCAGTGTGCTCTTCCCCTTCATGATAATTTCACGTAGCTCTGCGGGCAAGTATTCTATTACAGGCTGCCAGATGTGCATAAAAACATTGTTTCCTTTTAGTTTGGCACTGAGCCTTTCCATTGGCAACACTAAATATTTCTTTGTACCACTGAGTTACAGGAGGTGGTTTCTCGTGGATCCAATTAAACAGTATATATTTTCTAGCTAAACCTAAGAGTTTATTTAGTAGTTTTGATTGTTTAGCATTCATACTTCTTTCTTTAGTCTGCAGCCCCAATAGAAATTGGCCCGGATCTTTACATATCTTATGCTTTAATATAGCACTGGTCTCTTTTGATACATACAACCAGAACTTAGAAATTTTTGGACAGGTCCAAAAACAGTGTATAGACGTGGATAAAATTGCTGGTACCCCTCTGTTAATGAAAGAAAAACCCACGGTGGTCACAGAAATAACTTGAATCTGACAAAAGTGGGAATACATAAAAATTCTATGAAAATTAACCAATGAAAATCAGACAATGCTTTTGAATTGTGGTTCAACAGAATTACTTTAAAAAATAAACTCATGAAACAGGCCTGGACAAAAATGATGGTACCCCTAGAAAAGATTGAAAATAATGTGACCATAGGGATATGTTCAACCAAGATGTGTCCTCTAATTAACATCACAGGTGTCTACAAACTTGTAATCAGTCAGTCGGCCTATTTAAAGGGTGACAAGTAGTCACTGTGCTGTTTGGTGACATGGTGTGTACCACACTAAACATGGTCCAGAGGAAAGGAGAGCGATGTCTCAATAGATTAGAAAGACAATTATAGACAAGCATGTTAAAGGTAAAGGCTATAAGACCATCTCCAAGCAGCTTGATGTTCCTGTGACTACAGTTGCACATATTATTCAGAAATTTAAGATCCACGGGACTGTAACCAGCCTCCCTGGACGTGGCCGCAGGAGGAGACGGATAATACGAATGGTAACAAAAGAGCCCAGAACAACCTCTAAACACATTCATTGTGAACTCCAAGGTCAAGGTACATCAGTGTCAGATCGCACCATCCGTCGTTGTTTGAGCCAAAGTAGACTTCATGGGAGACGACCAAGGAGGACACCACTGTTGAAAACAAATCATAAAAAAGCCAGACTGGAATTTGCCAAACTGCATGTTGACAAGCCACAAAGCTTCTGGGAGAATGTCCTATGGACAAACGAGACAAAACTGGAACTTTTTTGGCAAGGCACATCAGCGCTATGTTCACAGACGCAAAAATGAAGCATACCAAGAAAAGAACACTGTCCCTACTGTGAAACATGGAGGAGGTTCTGTATTGTTCTGGTGCTGCTTTGCTGCATCTGCCCAGTGTCAGACAGCTTGGTCTCAGTCGGAGGTCATGGGTCTTGCAACAGGATAATGACCCAAAACACACAGCTAAAAACACCCAAGAATGGCTAAGAGCCAAACATTGGACTATTCTAAAGTGGCCTTCTATGAGCCCTGATCTAAATCCTATTGAAGATCTGTGGAAGGAGCTGAAACATGCCATCTGGTGAAGGCACCCTTCAAACCTGAGACAACTGGAGCAGTTTGCTCATGAGGAGTGGGCCAAAATGCCTGCTGAGAGGTGCAGAAGCCTCATTGACAGTTACAGAAATTGTTTGATTGCAGTGATTGCCTCAAAAGGTTGTGCAACAAAATATTAAGTTAAGGGTACCATCATTATTGTCCAGGCCTGTTTCATGAGTTTGTTTTTTAAAATAATTCTGTTGAACCACAATTCAAAAGCATTGTCTGATTTTCATTGGTTAATTTTCATAGAATTTTCATTTATTACCACTTTTGTCAGATTCAAGTTATTTCTGTGACCATTGTGGGTTTTTCTTTCATTAACAGAGGGGTACCAAATAACAGAGGGGTACCAACAATTTTGTCCACGGCTGTATATATGTTCCCATTGTCAGTTTACTTTTAAGACATAGTGGTGATTTACTAGGGTCTATTTTATTCAATATATGAGGTGTCCTGTGTTGTCTATGTAATATTTTATACTGCATTTCTTTGAATTTATTGCTGATGAATAATGAATGGTTTGAATACACTTTCTCCACGCCTCTTCATCAAAGCCACTTTGAAGGTCTTCCTCCCATCTTTTAACTAATTTTCCCATATCATATTCTTTATAGTTCTGCAGGCATTTATAAAAGTGTGATATTTTGCCTTTATTTAATATCAAGTTTATTATAAATCTCTCATTTGATCCTAACAAGGTTGCATTCTGTAAGTGTTTATTATTAGTTGTGATAAAGTGACGGGCTTGGAGAAAGGCAAAAAAGTCTTTTTTTTTTTTGATAAATTAAAGGTAGTTTGAGCTTGTGTAAAGGACATACAGTGGGGCAAAAAAGTATTTAGTCAGCCACCAATTGTGCAAGTTCTCCCACTTAAAAGATGAGAGAGGTCTCCAATTTTCATCATAGGTATACCTCAACTATGAGAGACAAAATGACAAAAAAAAATCCAGAAAATCACATTGTCTGATTTTTAAAGAATTTATTTGCAAATTATGGTGGAAAATAAGTATTTGGTCACCTACAAACAAGCAAGATTTCTGGCTCTCACAGACCTGTAACTTCTTCTTTAAGAGGCTCCTCTGTCCTCCACTCGTTACCTGTATTAATGACACCTGTTTGAACTCATTATCAGTATAAAAGACACCTGTCCACAACCTCAAACAGTCAGACTCCAAACTCCACTATGGCCAAGACCAAAGAGCTGTCAAAGGACACCAGAAACAAAATTGTAGACCTGCACCAGGCTGGAAAGACTGAATCTGCAATAGGTAAGCAGCTTGGTGTGAAGAAATCAACTGTGGGAGCAATTATTAGAAAATGGAAGACATACAAGACCACTGATAATCTCCCTCGATCTGGGGCTCCACGCAAGATCTCACCCTGTGGGGTCAAAATAATCACGAGAACGGTGAGCAAAAATCCCAGAACCACACGGGGGAACCTAGTGAATGACCTGCAGAGAGCTGGGACCAAAGTAACAAAGGCTACCATCAGTAACACACTACGCCGCCAGGGACTCAAATCCTGCAGTGCCAGACGTGTCCCCCTGCTTAAGCCAGTACATGTCCAGGCCCGTCTGAAGTTTGCTAGAGAGCATTTGGATGATCCAGAAGAGGATTGGGAGAATGTCATATGGTCAGATGAAACCAAAATAGAACTTATTGGTAAAAACTCAACTTGTCGTGTTTGGAGGAGAAAGAACACCATACCTACTGTGAAGCATGGGGGTGGAAACATCGTGCTTTGGGGCTGTTTTTCTGCAAAGGGACCAGGACAACTGATCCGTGTAAAGGAAAGAATGAATGGGGCCATGTATTGTGAGATTTTGAGTGAAAACCTCCTTCCATCAGCAAGGGCATTGAAGATGAAACGTGGCTGGGTCTTTCAGCATGACAATGATCCCAAACACACCGCCCGGGCAACGAAGGAGTGGCTTCGTAAGAAGCATTTCAAGGTCCTGGAGTGGCCTAGCCAGTCTTCAGATCTCAACCCCATAGAAAATCTTTGGAGGGAGTTGAAAGTCTGTGTTGCCCAGCGACAGCCCCAAAACATCACTGCTCTAGAGGAGATCTGCATGGAGGAATTGGCCAGAATACCAGCAACAGTATGTGAAAACCTTGTGAAGACTTACAGAAAACGTTTGACCTCTGTCATTGCCAACAAAGGGTATATAACAAAGTATTGGGATGAACTTTTGTTATTGACCAAATACTTATTTTTCACCATAATTTGCAAATAAATTCTTTAAAAATCAGACAATGTGATTTTCTGGATTTTTTTTTTCTCATTTTGTCTCTCATAGTTGAGGTATACCTATGATGAAAATTGGAGACCTCTCTCATCTTTTAAGTGGGAGAACCTGCACAATTGGTGGCTGACTAAATACTTTTTTACCCCACTGTAAGTGCATTATTATCATCAAACAGGTCTCCTATCACTCTCACTCCTGCTTCATACCAAGATCTAAATATGGCACCGTTAACACCAGGAAGAAAATCTCGAGTTCATAAGTGGAGTGAGATATGGAAAAGGTACTTTTTCTATCGGTGAATTTATTCATGTCTCGCCAGATCTTAATGGATTTAAGAGAATTGGATTATCCCTTACTTTTGTAGACATTTTTATGCAAGTAAGTTCCTCTAATAGTTCAAAGGGGGCACAGCCCCATGAATCTAATGGGTATTCTTTTCCTTTTACATAGCTATGAACCCATTCATGAATAATTCTACCATGACAGGCCCAGTTGTAAAGTATGAGGTCAGGAAATGAAAGGCTTCCTTTGTCCTTGAGCAACTGTAGGGTTTTCATACTAAGCCTGGGTTTTTTTTCCCTTGCCAAATAAATTGTGACAGATCTTTTTCAGTCTGAATGGGCCATGTTCTTCACCTCCATTGTTGAAGTGGCGGCCCAGAGCTGCGGCTGCAAGGTCGTCGGGGCATCTTGTGGTGGCAACCCCCGAACCAAGTGGTGGACACCAGTGGTGAGGGGGGCCATTAAGCTGAAGAAGGAGTCCTATCAAGCTTGGTTGGCTTGTGGGACTCCCGAAGCAGCTGAGGTGTACCGGCAGGCCAAGCGGAGTGCAGCTCGGGTGGTTGCTGAAGCAAAAACGCGGGTATGGGAGGAGTTCGGTGAGGCCATGGAACAAGACTTTCGGTCAGCTTCAAAGAGATTCTGGCAAACTGTTCGGCGGCTCAGGAGGGGAAAGCAGCTCCCCGTCCACACTGTGTATGGTGCGGATGGGACACTGTTGACTTCAACTGGGGATATCGTCGGGCGGTGGAAGGAATAATTCGAGGATCTCCTCAATCCCACTGATACGCCTTCCACAGAGGAAGCAGGGTTTGGGGACGAGGGGGATGACTCGCCTATCACAGGGGCTGAGGTCGCCAAGGTGGTTAAAAATCTCCTTGGTGGCCGGGCCCCGGGGGTAGACGAGATTCGCCCTGAGTACCTCAAGGCCCTGGATGTTGTTGGGTTGTCATGGTTGACACGCCTCTGCAACATTGCGTGGAGGTCGGGGGCAGTGCCTTTGGCATGGCAAACCGGGGTGGTGGTTCCTCTCTTCAAAAAAGGGGACCGGAGGGTGTGCTCCAACTTTAGAGGGATCACACTCCTCAGCCTCCCTGGGAAGGTCTATGCCAAGGTACTGGAGAGGAGAGTCCGGCCGTTGGTCGAACCTCGGATTCAGGAGGAGCAATGTGGTTTTCGTCCTGGCCGTGGGACATCGGACCAGCTCTTTACCCTCTCGAGAATTCTTGAGGGTTCGTGGGAGTTTGCCCAACCAGTTTACATGTGTTTTGTGGACTTGGAGAAGGCATTTGACCGCGTCCCTCGTGGATTTTTGTGGGGGGTGCTTCGGGAGTATGGGGTATCGGGCTTGTTGAAGGTGGTTAAAAATCTCCTTGGTGGCCGGGCCCCGGGGGTAGACGAGATTCGCCCTGAGTACCTCAAGGCCCTGGATGTTGTTGGGTTGTCATGGTTGACACGCCTCTGCAACATTGCGTGGAGGTCGGGGGCAGTGCCTTTGGCATGGCAAACCGGGGTGGTGGTTCCTCTCTTCAAAAAAGGGGACCGGAGGGTGTGCTCCAACTTTAGAGGGATCACACTCCTCAGCCTCCCTGGGAAGGTCTATGCCAAGGTACTGGAGAGGAGAGTCCGGCCGTTGGTCGAACCTCGGATTCAGGAGGAGCAATGTGGTTTTCGTCCTGGCCGTGGGACATCGGACCAGCTCTTTACCCTCTCGAGAATTCTTGAGGGTTCGTGGGAGTTTGCCCAACCAGTTTACATGTGTTTTGTGGACTTGGAGAAGGCATTTGACCACGTCCCTCGTGGATTTTTGTGGGGGGTGCTTCGGGAGTATGGGGTATCGGGCTTGTTGTTACGAGCTATTCGGTCTCTGTACGACCGTTGTGAGAGTTTGGTTCGTATTGCCAACACTCGGTCGGAGTCATTCCCAGTGAGAGATGGACTCCGTCAGGGCTGCCCTTTGTCACCGATCCTGTTCATAATTTTTATGGACAAGATTTCTAGGCGCAGCCAGGGAATAGAGGGTGTCATGCTTGGTGACCACAGGATCTCATCTCTGTTGTTTGCAGATGATGTTGTCCTGTTGGCTTCATCCAGCAATGACCTACAGCTCTTGCTGGGACGGTTTGCCGCTGAGTGTGAAGCGGCTGGGATGAGAATCAGCACCTCCAAGTCCGAGTCCATGGTCCTCAGCCGGAAAAAGGTGGATTGTCCTCTCCGGGTTGGGGACAGGCTCCTGCCCCAAGTGGAGGAGTTTAAGTATCTTGGGGTCTTGTTCACGAGTGAGGGGAAAATGGAGCGAGAGATCGACAGACGGATTGGAGCAGCATCTGCAGTGATGCGGACGTTGTACCGGTCTGTTGTGGTGAAGAGGGAGCTTAGTTCTAAGGCAAAGCTGTCGATTTACCAGTCAATCTACGTTCCTACTCTCACCTATGGTCACGAGCTTTGGGTAATGACCGAAAGAACGAGATCGCGGATACAAGCGGCTGAAATGAGCTTTCTCCATAGGATTGCTGGACTCACCCTCAGAGATAGGGTGAGGAGCTCAGTCATCCGGGAGAGGCTCAGAGTAGAACCGCTGCTCCTCCACATTGAAAGGAGTCAGTTGAGGTGGTATGGGCATCTGATTAGGATGCCTCCTGGACGCCTCCCACTTGAGGTGTTTCAGGTACGTCCCACTGGGAGGAGACCCCGGGGCAGACCCAGGACTCGGTGGAGAGACTATTGCCACATTTCCACTATATAGTTCTGCGCTACTCTTTTCTTTTTTTTACTACTTGTTTCTCCCGCGGCTGCGCCTCCATCACAACCGCGGAAAGACGAGTATTGGTGGGGTGGGCGGGATCGAGGTGGCGCTACACTGCTGACGTATAAAGGACGAGACTGACTCCTCAACAACACAGAAAAAAATAGCAGATTACGAGCGGAGGATTTCCACGGTTTTTAACACAATGAATGTCTTTAACGAGACGAGAATTTTACAGGAGAAGACGACGTGGATTGAGACAACACACGTTGGAGCAGGAGAGGAGAATAGCAGTTGCCCAGGAGGAATCTGAGGCAGCTGCATATGAAGCAGAGATCATTTCATTTGTTCAGTGTTCATGTGCATACATATGTCAAACGTGTTTTTTAAATAAAATGTTGTGCACTTTTAAACTACGTCGCCTCTGTTGTTCAAAACGGTTAAATGTTAACAGACGGTTAATTAAATGCTGAAACACCGGGGTAATTTAAAATTATGCAGAAACTTAATCCTAAACCCCTTTAACTTACCAAATAATTTATAATATTATAAAAAAGCCAATCCAAATCTAGACCCATTTTGTATATTGTGTAATAATGATACACTGATGATAAACTGACTTCCCAAAAAAAGCAGCAGCTATACAATGCACTTTTGGTTTGATGGAATTGCCAATTGACCTTGAAATTATATGTGGAAACTTGTTATACTTCCAGTTAACTTACAAAATAATTAAAAATATTATAAAAAAAAGCCAATCCAAATCTAGGCCCATTTTTTGTATTGTGTATCATTTGAGTATCATTGTACAATCTATTGTTATTTATAAGGGTTATCTGTTCAGTGGTGGCTAATTACACACTAAAACAACGTAGAAAATGACTGCAAAGAAAATGCTGCAGCTAGACAACTCACTTTTGGTTTGATGGAATTGCCAATTGACCTTGGAATTATATGTGGAAACTTGTTATACTTCCAGTTAACTTTAACTTACCAAATAATTGATATTATAAAAAAGCCAATCCAAATCTAGGCCCATTGTGTATCATTTTTCCCATCTACTGTTATTTATAAGGGTTATCTGTTCAGTGGTGGCTAATTACACACTAAAACAACGTAGAAATGACTCCAAAAAAAAAAAAAATGCTGCAGCTAGACAACTCACTTTTGGTTTGATGGAATTGCCAATGAACCTAGAAATTTTATGGTGAAACTTTTTTTAATCCTATTAAATACACTGACATTGTCACACTGCCCAACACCAAATTATAATTTTCTTTTTCAAACCAAAGATCACTATGGATCTATTGAATCACAATAGCATAGGTTTATCATATACATGTCAACGTTTACAACATCGAAAATGTTATATTTGGGTTTACATGTATGGGTATTTTCGCTTTATATTATACTAGACTGCTTATAATTTATTGGAATTCTCAGAATTTGGAATGCCGATATAACATTCAATTCACATGTACTTACCTTTTACCCAATTCGACTTTTACCTTTATCAGTGTCTACTGCTGAATGTAAATTACACCTGTGCAACTGCTTACAATTTTACTTAAAAACTGTACCCAATGTAGAGCAATGGATACAGCAGTGGTAATATTTATTAAATTTAACAATAACAATTACATTACCATTAAAAATCTTGACACCTTTATGGCTGAACAGCAGGATTAGGGTCATATGAGGCAATGGAATGTGTATGTAATTATTCGCCTTTATCATCCAGTGTTATAATATACAAACCACACTTTTATCCAAAAGACTAACATTTTATTACATTACAAATATTCCCAAAACATGTTAACAAATGGGGAGCTTTCAGTACTTCGACCAGACTGCCAAAATGGTTTAGGAAGGATCCGTGGAAGGAAGCCGTCTCTGTCAGCTCATCCCTTCTTAATGCGGCTAACTGCAGGTGTCTTTCGCGCTGTTCGAGCATCCTTTCATGGATCCGCATCTCCTCAGCATGATTCTGGGCCATCAGTGATGCAAGGTCTGCAATGTTGCTGGACCTCTTCAGCTTGCCTATATGAAAGACAGAAGTCATTGTATTTAGATAACACCAGATCAAAACATGTCAGAAAAAATATTATGGAATTAAACTGTTGAAAGCCTGTGGTAGGATGCTTCGTTGCTGTATTTAAGCTCAACTGTCATGTCGTTGCCCCGCAGTAGAGTGGACTATAAGCAACTTCTGTGGTGATGTGGTTAGGCCCCCCTTCATTTCAAAAAGGATTTATTGTAAAAAGTATTTTGATTTAATGGGTTATTTTTAAAAGAATTTCTGTGGCCTCATAAATCAGAATGGGTTAATAGTGTTAGCTGACTTGAAGAATTTCAATCAAGCATTTTGATTTGAAGTCGGTACATGTGCTCCTTTTTTTTTGTGAAAATACAACAGTATTTCACCACCAACACACCTATAACACTGGGCCACTGTGGCTATGAACACCCCTGAATCTAGTATTTTTATAAACGTAGAAAGACATTTTAAATTCCTTGTTATGCGTCTATAGAAAACAATCACATATAAAAACAACCGGGTGGTAATTTTCAGTTTGTTGTGCCTTACCAGCACTTGACTGGGAGATGCCGGGGCAGTCCAGTGAGGCGGACCCAAGGGATTTGAAAACTGTGTATAGAAGGAAAAAAACACACAATAAAGCTCACAAACAAAGTGCAACATGTACCGTAAACACAAAACTTTTTAACCAGAATACAATAAGCTTACGTCAGCGTTTTGTTCACGTGAATACTGAAATAAAAGCGCGATTCAGCAGCTTGATGCCAGGTAGCAGCAAGGTACAGAGGTAGCTAGCTATTAGCGGGCTAGCCATCACCACAATTGCCCACAATCAAACAACTTTCTTTATTGCTAAAATAAAGTGCGCTTTTGACCGAAAGGCAAGAAGACGGACAATAACAAAACAACACTCACCGTCACCGTTTTCCAACTGTGTGGCTGTGTCGAGTCCAAATTCTCTGCCAAAATAGCAGGCTGGACACTTCCTGGTATATTTTTTCATTGCAAGTTGCCCCACCAACTCGCTCTGGATGTAGTCATCGGCTACGAGGGACAGAAAAGTCCGCACCTCCTCGTTTGTTCATGGAATAAACTTGCGCGTGGACATCGTTATATTAACACAATTGTGAATCCAGTCACCGCAGTTACTCGCTGAAATTACAAATGGCGGACGTGTAGCTTCAACAGAAAACAAAACGGACGCGTTTGGTGACGTTACGCCCTGACCAATCAGCGTTTAGCAGTCGATTGACGTCAATTCACACCTCGCTTTTCGCTCGCCTGTACCCTGCCTCTGAACAGGCACGAAAATCGTAACGGTTAAACCGTGAGGACTTGGGTGGAAATGGCGAAAAACCGAAACAAGTAAAAAAAAGTAAAGCCAAGGTGATACTAGTGGAAATGGGGCTTATGTCTCCCAGCTGGTCTGGGAACGCCTTGGTATCCCCTCTGAAGAGCTGGAGCAGGTGGCTGGGGAGAGGGAAGTCTGGGCTTCTCTGCTTGAACTGCTGCCTCCGCGACCCGGACCTCCGGAAAAGCAGTAGAAGATGGATGGATGGATGGATGGAGATCTTTTTCAATCTCTTTTGCCGATTTTTTAGAAATATAAATAGGTAGCATCTGCATTGGATATAGTAGTCATGGTATCACATTCATTTTTAGCCAATTAATTCTACCCATCCAAGAAATTGGCAAATCCTTCCATCTTATTAGGTCATTCTTAATATTCAGTAAAGTTCAATAAATTTTGAACATTTGGTGTAATATTGATTCCTAAATATGAAAATCCTGAGGGAGACCAAGAAAAAGGAAAATCAGGGAGATGTGGTATATTATTATCATTGTGGGGGCATGGCGTTGGACTTCTCCACCCAGGGAATAATGGACCGAAAGAAGAGGTGTCACTGGGGGGTATCAGATGGGACAGAAGGACTATGCGCCCCCTGGGGAGAGGAGTAAGTGCCGGGGCCGCTGGGGGAGGAAAGGTGTGATAGTGGCGTCAGCATTATGTCATGTTAATGTGCCACACAGGCTTTGTTCTAAACATAATGTATGATGGTTGGAAGTTCCGGGTCTCGATGCATGGTATTAAAGATATAAAAGAGGAATGCACAGAGACCTGGGATTCTCTTTTGCTATAAGTTATGTTGGAGAAAGAATAAAGTTCTGTGTTGTCCAGCTCGTTGCCTCGCCTGCCTCCTTTCTCCAATGTCATGACCCTAAGACGTGCCATGGAAAGTGAGCTGAGTGTTGCCCCCGAGGCTGCCGGGAGGGAGAGCACTGGCGCCGTGTGCACTGTCACAGTCAAGCCCCCAGACTTCTGGCGAAGCCAGATGGATGCGCACGCCACACAGCAGATGATGAGCCTACTCCAGGAGCAGCCAGCCCAAAGAAAATATGAAGCGCTCAACACCCTTACACCCTTTCTGACAGTGAGAGGGCAGAGAAACTCCTAACACGTTCGGAGTTAGGGGACAGATCAGCAGTGGAGCTAATGGAGAACATGCTGGCATTGAGGGGGAAGGACGATGAATCCTTCCTGTTTGCCCACTTGTTCCTCAGGAACCTACTGGCTACAGCAAGGGCAATCCTGGCCAGCTCGCTGCAGCTGGTTGCTAAGGACTACTGCACCCTGGCGCAGGAAGTGGACTGCATCATCTTGGCGACCAGAACTCTCAGTGGGCAGACAGTGGCACCGGCATCCATTAGGGACTCCAGCAAGGTCGAGGAGCCATTCGTGGTAGCCGGGACGGACACCAGAAGATGAAGGAACGGGGCGATCTGTTTTTATCATCGCCGTTTCAGCTCGAATGCGCAACGTTGCCTGTCACCATACCAGTTCAAGGAGCTGGGAAGATGGCACATTCGGAATTCGGTTGCAGCTGCGACCGAAGGCGAAAGGAACAGACTGCTTTATGTTACAGACACACGTTCAGGGAGATGGGTCTTGGTGGACTCCGGCTCCCAGAAGAGTCTCATGCTGCCGGTCAACGTAGATAGGGTAGCAGGACGCAGTGGTCCCGAGCTCACGGCGACCAAAGGATCCACCATCAGGACATTTCGCGAGCAGACACTGACGATATGCTTACACAGATGCAACTTTCAGTGGGACTTTGTGATAGCTGCATGTTCCGGCCCCATTTTAGGCGCAGATTTTTTTATGTGCTTATGGGTTGTTAGTCGATGTTGCTAATAGGAGATTAGTGGAGGCTGTCTCTTTTACCTCACTGCGCTGCACAGCTCGGGGAGCTGGGTCGACAACACTGGCTAACGTTATAGCTCCAGGGGGTAAGAACCAACATTTGCTCGCAGAGTTCCCAGCACTCACGGTCCCAACTTTTTCGGCTACAGTGATGAAACACGGGGTTGAGCACTTTATAACGACAAAAGGCCTGCCGGTGTTCACGCATCCTCGGCGTTTGGATGCAGCTAAACTGGCCAGTGCGAGAGAGGATGTTTACCAACTTAGAGCAGTTGGGCATCATCAGGCTCTCCAACAGCCCGTGGGCATCCCCGCTACACATGGTGCCTAAAGCTGATGGGTCGTGGCGACCGTGCGGCGATTTCCGGCGCTTGAACAATGCCACGGAACACGATTGCTATCCTATTCCACACATCCAGGATTTTTCCATACACCTGGCCGGGGCGCGTGTTTTTTCCAAAGTGGATTTGGTCTGTGGTTACCACTGGGTCCCGGTGCGCATGGAAGATGTTCCAAAAATGGCGGTAATAACTCCTTTCGGCCTTTTCGAGTTTTTACACGTGCCGTTCGGATTAAAAGGCACGGCGCAGACCTTCCAGAGGATGATGGACGCAGTGCTCCATGACTTGTCCTTTGTTTTTGTCTACTTAAGACAACATTCTGGTAGTCAGCGCGTCCGAGGAGGAGCACATCGCCCATCTCAAGACAGTTTTTCAGAGGTTGGAGACGCACGGGCTGATAGTCAACCCGGCGAAGTACCAGTTCGGTGTGCCAGTGATTGATTTTTTTGGGGTCACTGCATTTCGCCAGAGGGCGCGATCCCATTACCAGATAAGGTATGCGTGGTGTCGGGTTTTCTGCATCCGCAGACCGTGAAAGTACTACAGGAGTTTTTGGGAATGGTCAATTTTTATAACCACTTCCTTCCTCGAGCAGCCCAGCTGATGCAGCCGTTGTATGCCGCGTTTTAAAAAAAGAAGCCCGCGGAAACATCGACTGGACTCCCAAGCGAGTTCATGCTTTTACTAATGCCAAAACAGCACTTGCGGAGGCCGCGTTGTTAGCCCACCCAGATCCATCTGCACAGATAGCGGTCACTACGGATGCATCTGATGTTACTATAGGGGCAGTGGTGGAGCAGTGCACCTCTGGTTTGTGGCAGCTGCTCACATTTTTCAGCCGCGCTTTGCGCGACAACGAACGCAAGTACAGCACGTTTGATAGAGAATTGCTGACTCTCCACCTGGTGACACGCCATTTCCAGTTCTGGCTGGAGGGGTGCGAGTTCACTGCGTTCGTGGACCATAAGCCGCTGATGTACACGATGGCCAAGGTCTCGGAACTATGGTTGGCCCGGCAGCAACGGCATTTGGCCGCAATTTTGGAGTTTATGATCGACATTCGGCTGCACGGTGGCGCAGTGGTTAGCACTGTGGCAGCACAGTTTACCCTTGGCCGGGGGATTGTGGGGATCGTGGGATCGTGGGTTCGATCCCAGCCCCCGACCAACAGTGATCTGTGTCGAGTTTCCATGTTCTCCCCGTGTTGCGTGGGTTTACTCCGGGATTTCTCCGGTTTCCTCCCACATGCCAAAAACATGCATGTTAGGTTAATTGGCTGTTCTAAATTGTCCCTAGATATCTGTTTCCTATAGGCCCTTAGAATAGAGGGTTAGTATTAATGAAAGCGCTTTGAGTGGTCTTTGTGACTAGAAAAGCGCTATATAAGTGCAGGTTAGTTAGTAGTTAGTTAGTTAGACATTCAACACATCACCGGTAAGCTCAATGTCGTGGACAACTGTCTGTCGCGTTAGTCTCCCCGGTCTACATGGGAATAGATTTCCCTATGATGGCCATGGAGCAAGCTGGGAACACGGACATTTGTGCGCCCCAGTCTGCGCCCACGGGATTAAGGCTGGAGAACAAGGTGGTGCAAGAAGGGTGCCCTCCCTTGCTCTACGATGTCTCCACCGGCCGCCTGCACCCGGTGGTTCCGATCTCTTGGTGCCGTCGTGTTTTTGAGTTGGTCTATTCCCTTTTGCATCCGGAAGTGTGTGCTTCGATGAAGCTAGTGGGGGTGAAATTCGTCTTGCTGCGTTTGCGCAAGAATGTGAAAGAGTGGGCTGCAACTTGCATCGCGTGCCAGCGGGCCAAAGCGCAGAAGCACACCAGAGCCCCCCTCGAGCTGTTCCAAATCCAGGCCAGGAGGTTCGACCACGTCCACGTAGATTTGGTGGGACCCCTCCTGCCATCGCAAGGTTTTATGCACCTTTTAACAATCGTGGACCACACCACCCGCTGGCCTGAAGTGGTCTCGCTGGCTTCTACCACGTCTGCAGAAGTGGCTCGTGCTTTTTTGTCGGCTTGGGTTGCACGTTTCGGCTCTCCATCGGACATCACATCCAACAGGGGCCCACAATTTGTTTCAGAACTCTGGTCTGCGATGGCCCAGTGCCTGGGGGTCAAAATTCACCGCACTACCACGTACAACCCCCAGGCTAATGGGTTATGTGAGTGTTTTCATAGGTCGCTTAAAGCAGCACTCAGAGCTTCGCTCACAGACACAAATTGGGTCGACCGCCTGTCCTGGGTTCTTTTAGGGTTGCACTCTGCACCTAAGGAGGATTTGGCAGCCTCCCCGGCTGAACTCATTTTTTCTCAGCTGCTGCGGATCCTCGGAAAGTTTTTACCGGAAAACTCCACCACCGAGGCTAATCCACCCGTGCATTTTTTACACAGTACGGAGGCTGTGAGCGTACCAGGCCTGGCCCACCATTGTTTTTCCCTGCACATTGGTCCCAAAAAGCTTGCATAAGGCCAGTTTTGTTTTTGTCAGGCACGATGCGCACCGGACCCCACTGCGCCCACCATACGACGGACCGTTCAGGGTGTTGGAATCTGGGGCGAAGCATTTTGTGTTAGACTTGGGGGAACGTAGGAAGACCGTCTGCATTGACAGGCTGAAGCCCACTTTTGTGTTGGCAGATGAGCAGGTGGTGTTGGCCCAAGCTCCCCGGCGCGGACGCCCACTGTTGGTGGCTCTGCAAGGTGGCGATCCCTCGGCGATTGCGGTGCTGGCGTTATGCCATGTTAATGTGCCACACAGGCTTTGTTCTAAACATAATGTATGATGGTCGGAAGTTCCAGGTCTCGATGCATGGTATTAAAGATACAAAAGAGGAATGCACAGAGACCTGGGATTCTCTTTTGCTGTAAGTTATGTTGGAGAAAGACTAAAGTTCTTTGTCGTCCAGCTCGTTGCCTCGCCTGCCTCCTTTCTCAACATCATACCCTATTGGCATAGCCAAGGATTTATCGAGGTTGATCTTATACCCTGAGAAGTACCCAAAGGTTTCAATAACTGACATTAAGGCTGGTATAGATTCTTCTGGATTTGTGATAAACAACAAAACATCATCCGCATACAGCACAATTTTGGATGTATTGTTTTTAATTTGAAAGCCAGCTATGCTGTTGTGGCTTCTAATGGCTTCTGCCAATGGTTCGATGGCCAAAGCAAATTTTAGGGCCGATACAGGGTCTCCCTGTCAAGCAGATCTCCCAAGTATAAATTCAGATGACTACACCATTTACAAGCACACTAGCTCTAGGTGAATAGTATATTAGTTTAACCAAGTTGATAAAATCTTCTCCCAAGCCAAATTTTTCCATTACTGTAAAAAGGTAAGGCCACTCTACGCGGTCGAAAGCATTCGCTGCATCAAGTGAGATAATGAGACCATTTGTCTGATTCATATTTGTATGCTGAATGATATTGAGTACTTTTCTCATGTTAGTTTGGGAGGTTCTATTCTTAATTAAACCTGTCTGGTCTGGCTTAATTAGTAGAGGGAGATAGCGTTCAAGTCTGCTTGCTAATATCTTGGAAAAGATTTTGCTATCTACATTGGTTAAGCTAATGGGACGATTCTTCCAGCATTCAGAGAGAGCAGACGCTTTTCTCCCTCCTCTCCCTCCTAATCCTCTCCCTTCTGATCCCAGCTTGCAATGTTGCGTTTTTGTCTGTGTTTAGTCGCTCTTCTTCTGCTGAATCTTAATCTAAACGGAAATTATGGATCTGGAAGCGGCTTAAATGTGATTGTCACCACTTTAAAAGAAGATCTGGTCAGGGGGGACCCAAGGGGAAGACTCATGGACATTGGGAACTCATGTGTCTGTATGATTCGACTGGAGATGCAGAAGACATCTATTGGCTATGATCACAGGACTTCTACTTTGGCTTTGGAGTTTCCTGATGTTTCAGAAATTGAGGAAGGTGGAGAGCTGTTCAAAATGCGGACCCAGGAAAGCTCCTTCACCAAATTCGACCAGTTTTTTAAGCCTGTACATGGAAATTATGAAGCACAGAATCGCATGAGAGAGGAAAATTCTATTCTCTGAGTGCACTGTGCAGATTTGACCTTGGTTTTTTTTGGTGCCCTGTTTACATTCCTCCTCGATGAAGATAAGGTGGAAGAGGCGGCTCTGCTAACCCAAACAATCGACAAACAATTGCTGTTGTTTCAGCAGACTGAACTCTTCAAGGACAGTGTTACCATGCGTCTTCAAACTCTGCCATCTGCAAGCACGAGAGAGATAGACTCTGGACTTGCTTATAGATCACATGATTATAACATCCATCCACTGCCAGGAGGCGCCCTCTGCTGTTCACTAGCAACTGACACACCCACACTACACACTGCATACAACATCACATGACTGATACATACACTGACACACATACACACACACTGTCTCTCTCAACTTTTGTTTTTGTGTGATCTATTGTCTGCTAATTGTGCATTGGAGAGTTTTTTTCTATGTAATCACAATTTTGGTCATAAAATGAGCTTTATTTTGATTAACAATGCTTTTTTCTCTCTGCCCATTGTGTCACTTCCCTTTCCCCTCATTCCCTTCTTTACCCTCTACTGCTGACAGGCACCTCCATGGCTGCCGCGTCATTGAGATGCGCTTATTCAGCGCGCCCAATGTCAAGTCAAATTCCTCATATGTTTATGTTTTTTATGTAAACATGCTTGGCAATAAAGCTTTCTGATTCTGATTCTGAACTGCATTTTTCAGGGGGGTTATCTTTTTTAAGGATTAATAAAGTGTTTGCTGAGTACAAGGAGTTAGGGAGAGAACCTTTCTCAACCGAGTGTAGGTACATCTTTAAAAGAGGGCCCTTTAATGAATCCTGGAATGTTTTATACAAACTCAGGGCTGTATCCATCAGGCCCAGAAGCTTTTCCACCCTGGAGGGAGTTAATTGCATTTCTAATCTCTTCCTCATTTATTGGTCTACCAAGTGCAGCTCTTTCTGTCTCTGTAAATGATGGAAGATTGAGGTTTCCTAGAAAATCATGAATACATCTCTGAGATTTATTGAATTCAGAAGTATAGAGTTTTTTTTAATAAAATTTTTCCATTATCTCCACTAACGTTTTAGTTTCATGGTGATTTCTTCCGTACTCGTCTTCTAATGATGAGATAGGTTTGAAATCACGTCTGCCAGCTGCTAGTCGAGTAAGCAGTCGTCCCGGTTCGTCTCCCATTTCAAACAATCTGTGTTTAGCATAAACGATACTTGCTTCTGCTTTTTGTGTTAGGAGTTGATTAAGAGCTGACCTGATGGCTTCAGATTTCTTGTGTGGGGCCGCAGATGGATTATCCTTAATTTGCTTAGCAACCTCACTCAATTGTTTTTCAAAATTAATTTGTTCTTTCAAAGTTTCCTTTTTCCTGGCTGCACTATAAGAAATTATGACTCCTCTCAAGTAAGCTTTAAGTGTATCCCACAGAGCTGATGGGTTTGTGTCTTTGTTATCATTTATTGAGAGAAAAAATTCAATTTGTTGTTTCAGAAATAACACAAATGTGGGGTTATTTAAAAGCGAGGGGTTAAGGCGCCAGTTATATGAAGTTGGTTGGGGAGAAGGTGGGGAGACTGTGACATAGGTATCTGTGTGATCAGATAATAGACGAGTGCCTATTACACATTCCTCAACTCTCTCCAATACTGTTCTTGAGACAAAAATGTAATCAATTTGAGAAAAACTTTGGTGTGGGTGAGAAAAGAAGGTATATTCAATTCAATTCAATTCAAACGTTTATTTCAAACTCAGGGTTCATATTAAGAGCAAAACTAAAACGAGTAGAAAATAGATAAATAAATAAAAGTATATACAGATCAGCAGACACTCGGCGCTCTTGTAACAACAAAAACATAATGGGCTCAGTATAAAATGGAACGCCACCACTTCCAAATGCTGGAATGAAGTGTGAGTGACGAGTTGACAATTGCTGATATAAGATGATTGTTACATTCCAGCAGTCTTCTCAAAAAACTGTAAACATTCTTACGTATCAATTCTCCAAAAGACGGAATGTTCACAGACACAAACAGCTTGCTTGCACTCGACCTTCGTGGTACATCTAACAACCTTCTTAGGGAGTTATTATATGCAATGAGGATTTTGTTCCTAACAGCAACATTGCTATTAAACCATAAAGGCGAGCAGTACATTGAGGTACAGAAGGTCTTGAACAACATACATTTGACTTCAGGAGAACATCTCTGGAAATTACGCAACAGTAAATTGGTTTGAGCGTACAGTTTCCTGAGATGCCTGTTACAATCATATAATCCTTGTCTTTGGGGTGGAGAACTTTCCAAGTATCGAAAAATTGCAAATCTGAACATAGTTCTCTAGTAGCTTCTCTCATCTTAGATACAATATTTTTCGCTGGAGGGTTTTGGTCTACATCAGGGTTCAAAGTACAGTTGAAGTCTCCTGCCAGGATACTAAACACCGATGATATTGAGGAAATTTCAGTTAGTAGTTTAGAGTAAAATTCTCCTTGATAGATGTTCAGTGCATATACACAGCCAATCATTATATTTTCACCATGTAGAGTACCCATTATGAGAACATAGCGACCTTGTTGATCCTTTACACATTTTGACAGGGTGAATGCTGTATTTTTATTTATAAGAATAGCCACACCTCTTTTTTTGTTGAAAATGACGAATAGTAAACTTGTCCAACCCACTCTTTCTTAAGTTTTTTCATGCTCCTTATCATTGAGGTGTGTTTCCTGTAAAAGGGCAATGTTAGTTTTTTCCTTCTTAAGCCAGAATAGCAATTTCTTGCACTTAATAGCATGATTTACTCCTTTGGCATGAAGAGATATATACTTAATTGTGTTCATTTAGACCACAGTATGCTTATATCTACGTATGTACAGTGATGCAGATGTAAAATGACAAGAAAACAATAAGAACAAAAAAAAAAAAAAAAAGACACGAACAAGATGGGGGAGGAAGAAAAACAAAAGGGGGGGAGTAGGTGTACTCAGGCTTACACATGTGGACAAAATTGTTGGTACCCCTCTGTTCATCATCATCATCATCACCATCATAGCAGTCTGTCGGGGGCGACAATGACTGTTTCATTTAAGTCTGATCAGATTCCTCCACACAGCTCTGTAATTCGCCTTCCGCTGCAATGAAAGAAAAACCCACAATGGTCACAGAAATAACTTGAATCTGACAAAAGGGGGAATACATAAAAATTCTATGAAAATTAACCAATGAAAATCAGACAATGCTTTTGAATTGTGGTTCACCAGAATTACTTTAAAAAACAAACTCATGAAACAGGCCTGGACAAAAATGATGGTACGCCTAGAAAAGATTGAAAATAATGTGACCATAGGGACATGTTCAATCAAGATGTGTCCTCTAACATCACAGGTGTCTACAAACTTGTAATCAGTCAGTCGGCCTATTTAAAGGGTGACAAGTAGTCACTGTGCTGTTTGGTGACATGGTGTGTACCACACTGAACATGGACCAGAGGAAGCAAAGGAGAGCGTTGTCTCAGGCAATTAGAAAGAAAATTATAGACAAGCATGTTAAAGGCTATAAGACCATCTCCCAGCAGCTTGATGTTCCTGTGACTACAGTTGCACATATTATTCAGAAATTTAAGATCCACGGGACTGTAGCCAACCTCCCTGAACGTGGCATCAGGAGGAAACTTGATGGAAAATGGAAGAGACGGATAATACAAATGGTAACAAAAGAGCCCAGAACGACCTCTAAACACATTCATGGTGAGCTCCAAGGTCAAGGTACATCAGTGTCAGATCGCACCATCCGTCGTTGTTTGAGCCTAAGTGGACTCCATGGGAGACGACCAAGGAGGACACCACTGTTGAAAACAAATCATAAAAAAGCCAGACTGGAATTTGCCAAACTGCATGTTGACAAGCCACAAAGCTTCTGGGAGAATGTCCTATGGACAGACAAGACAAAACTGGAACTTTTTGGCAAGGCACATCAGCGCTATGTTCACAGACGCAAAAATGAAGCATACCAAGAAAAGAACACTGTCCCTACTGTGAAACATGGAGGAGGTTCTGTTATGTTCTGGGGCTGCTTTGCTGCATCTGGCACAGGGTGTCTTGAATCTGTGCAGGGTACAATGAAATCTCAAGACTATCAAGGTATTCTAGAGAGAAATGTGCTGCCCAGTGTCAGACAGCTTGGTCTCAGTCGCAGGTCATGGGTCTTGCAACAGGATAATGACCCAAAACACACAGCTAAAAACACCCAAGAATGGCTAAGAGCCAAACATTGGACTATTCTAAAGTGGCCTTCTATGAGCCCTGATCTAAATCCTATTGAAGATCTGTGGAAGGAGCTGAAACATGCCGTCTGGAGAAGGCACCCTTCAAACCTGAGACAACTGGAGCAGTTTGCTCATGAGCAGTGGGCCAAAATACCTGCTGAGAGGTGCAGAAGTCTCATTGACAGTTACAGAAATCGTTTGATTGCAGTGATTGCCTCAAAAGGTTGTGCAACAAAATATTAAGTTAAGGGTACCATCATTTTTGTCCAGGCCTGTTTCATGAGTTTGTTTTTTAAAATAATTCTGTTGAACCACAATTCAAAAGCATTGTCTGATTTTCAATGGTTAATTTTCATAGACTTTTTATTTATTACCACTTTTGTCAGATTCAAGTTATTTCTGTGACCACTGTGGGCTTTTCTTTCATTAACAGAGGGGTACCAACAATTTTGTCCACGGCTGTACAACTCTATTTTTAAAACTGTCTTTAAACAGTACAAGTACTGAGAACTTGTACTCGCGAATAAATCCTTTTAACTCGAACAGTCTCATCAACAGCAACAGGCCAGGAACAGTCCTTACCAAAGCATCAAAGCAAACACTCCTTGGGGCTGAGGGGAAACGGCACTTCTTGCAAGCACACACACAGCCTAGTCCGCTGGTCTTCTCCATATCAAACAGTCGATGTGTCACTTGCTCACTCCCGGCTCAAACTTCTCTATGGTCTCATTAGAGAACAATCTGGTGCTCAATGTGGACAAAACGAAGGAGATGATTATCGACTTCCGGCGGTCACAGCCTGAACACGTCCCCCTCAGCATTGGCGGCCGTTTAGTGGAGAGAGTGGAGAACATCAAGTTCCTCGGAGTGCAGATCTCGCAGGACCTGACCTGGAGCAAGAATTCCTTGGGGATCAGGAAGCGGGCTCAGCAGAGACTGCACTTCTTGAGGAAACTCAAACAGGCCTCTCTCCCCATCTGCATCCTCAGGACCTTCTACAGAGGTGTGATGGAGAGTGTTCTGATGCTCTGCATTGCTACATGGTACTCCAGCTGCAGTATGTCAGACAAAAAAGCCCTGCAGAGGATAGTCAAGGGAGCTGAGAGGGTAATGGGAATCTCCCTCCCCTCTGTCCAAGAACTTTTTCAGAACCGTTGTAGGAGCAGGGCACTGAACATTGTCAAAGACCGTTCTCACCCTCTGCATAAACACTTTGAACTTTTGCCGTCTGGCAAACGATTCCGGAACATCAGAGGCAGAACCACCAGACTGATCAACAGCTTCCTTCCACAAGCTGTTCGAATGCTGAACAGTTGACCCAGAATCTCTCATATTCACTACTGCACCTACGGACATTATGTGCATTATTTGTATATTATAGCTAGTTAGTTTTTTTCAAGTATGTCTCAGAGATGTGTGAACGGTTGGGGTGGGGGGGTGGGGGGTGAAGATATGTGTGAGTGTGTCTTAAATCATGTTGCTTCTACTTATATGGATGCCGAGAGAAACGCAATTTCATCTTGCCTACACTACAGATGTATGCACAGCAATATGACAATAAAGATTGATTTGATTTATACTCATGTAGTCAGTCTAATATGATGTAAACAGAGCGCCGGACTTACTCCATTTAAGCATAGTCCGCCTTAATTAGTCACCTGTAAGTATTAACTGTCAGATTGCATTTTCAACAGTCACAGTCGTTAACATGGTTCTCCATTAACATGTTCTCACCAGGCTGTTTATTCACAGGGCCATGTCCATTGTCTCCACGAAGCTTCCGGCTTCCTCTACCGTATCAAAGGAAAGCTCCTTATTATTGTAGGTAAAACGGAGGGTCACTGGATATTGCATCCTAAACCTGATGTTTTTGTCAATCAACGTCTGGCACACTGTGTTGAAGCGTCTCCTCTGTTGTCAGATATTCTGTGGTCTGTCTTGTCGGATGGTAATCTTTGCTCTTTCGTATTCCAGTTTTTGTTTGCCACTGAGCATTAGAATCTTCATCTTGTCTGCGGGACAGTGGAGCTTCATAATAACAATCTGGGGGAAATCTGATTTAGGGCGGCTGAGTCCTCTGTAGCATCTATCCAGTCTTATCCTGCCTTTTTTAGTCTCCATATTAAGTAGCTTGGGTAGCCAGGTTTCAAAGAATAGCACATTCTTCCCTTCGATTCCTTCCTTAACGCCGAAGATTCTGATGTCACGGTGGGACCGCACTCCTGGTCATCAATGCAATTAATGAGCTTAGCTTCTGCTTCAGCTAACCTACCCTCAAGTTCGGCGATGATATCTTCGGCGCTGGAGATACGGCATTCGGCTTCTCCCAAACATTCTGAGTCCTCTTCTAACTTTGTCGTAATAATGTGTAATTTGTTAGAGAATACGGCCAGTTTCTCCTCCATGACGGCTGCAACGTTGGTTGTAAGTTCCCTTATTAGAGCAGTGCTATCAACAAGCGAGCTAGCATTAGCCTCCATGGAGTCTCCGTCTTTAGCAGTCAGTTCAGTGGGCTGTAGGTGATTATTTCTGAGACCTTTGTTTTTCAGGGACGTCTGCTGATATACATTTGCTAGACATGTTCCCCAGCCACTCCCTTGCTTAAGTGTGTACAATGACTACAAATGCATAGTTAGAATATAAGTTTTTGAGATAGTTTGGTCGGGAACTATCTGGCCATGATCCTCTCAGTGCTACGCCATCACCGGAAGTCCCGCTGTTTCCTTGTTTTGGTTACACAAATGGGCAATAACTGACCAGATGGCACTGTGGGTGGGAAAAACTGAGTTATTACACAGGGAAAATCACAGCATTAGTATACCATGATCCTTCATTATTAATGGCCTGTATCAGAAGCATGGAAGATACATCTTAGAATCAAAATTTCAACAACTAATAGCTTTATTTCCCCAAGCTTGTGAAATACAATAGAATTTTACCCTTTAAAATTGAAGTTAAAATGGTTGGATCCATTATTATGAAATCACTTCAAAAACACAAAACCATTAAAAGGATAGCATTGTCATTCTAATCTTTATTTTATTTTTATTTATTTACATGTGTCATGATGTGGAGCACAGTTAGGGAACCGTGCTTACGCTCCTTTATTAGTTAGTTTATTTTCTGTATTTTCCCACTTCTGTTTAGTATTTTATCTGGTTGGTTCTGGTTGCATCCATTACCATCCAGTTTTGTTTCATGAATATTATCTGCCTTTTGACATGAGCCTACCCTTGTCTACAGTCCTCATTCTGTATATTTATATTTATATTCCAGCTTTTTGCATTCCTCGGGTTTGTATTTATCTTGTCCTCGCCCTTATGGGTCATTGCTCCCTGTCGGTATTATTTGGTCTGCTTTTGTATCACTTCTTATTCATTGTCAGTCACCTTTTGTTATATTCTTCTGTGCCTTTATGTTGATAGTTCTCCGTGTTGACGTCCCCTTTTAGTTCAAGTTTGTGGGCTGTAACAGCAGTCAGTAATTAGGTCAATCACCCTCGCTCATGTCACCCACACCTGTTTATCATCTGTGTTATTCCTCTGTGCCCCGTTTAAAGACTGTGGTAATGCAGTCCGTTGCAGTGGTCTTCTCCAAGTCCAGACGCAAGTTTCACATCTCATCTCTGTGCTCAAATAGATGTGCTCCGTCTTCGCTCTCTCTTCTGTATTCCTGGCGTTCTCTGTACGCCTCAGCCGGGTCCCGTCCCGGCTGTTCTCCTGTTCTTCCGGACGTGAGTCCTGTTTTCCCCGGCGTCCCCACATGTCATTATCTTCTTTGTATCCTGCCTGCCAAGTTTTTGTAAGTGTTGTGTCTCTGTGTTATTTTTGTGTTTAATTAAATGTTGCCGGGAAATAATACACACTGAACAACAAATGTATTTTATGGGTTTTATCTGATATATAGAAAATAAAGAGCAGCACGCTTCAGAATGAAAAGATTTACAAAAAATTTTAAAGGTAAATAAAATAAAATGAAATGTACAAAATGTCTCTTTGTATATAACTCTCACGTTTGTGTTACAGTCTGTACTGCCTCAAACACACAGGAGGCGGATCTTAAACAAAATGGTGGATTACTAACAAAGAAAAATACAATCTGATAAAACGTTCAGTAAACTAATGACCCCAAATAAGTCCGTACAAACGGTAGTGGTGATAAACATACACACGACGCCACACCAGTGCGTGATCACTGACTGATCTTCACAGGACACCCGAGTCTCCAATGTTTCTTTATGAAGATTATTCCTCGTCTTGCTTGCTTTTCAAATCCGGTCTCCTGAACCGTTTTCCCAAATGAAAAAAACCCAGATATTCAAAATCCTCTACCTGGCATATCCCGCCCACACCCTGAAGTCACTTCCTGTTGAGTCAAGTTCAAATCAAAATATTTAAACGCAAATCAAATCAACAAAGATCCATAAATATGACCCGGTTACATTCTCCCCTGCTTACAAGTCAACGGCCTCGGTGACTACAAATGAGTTTTTGATTTCCCTCACAGCTTCTCTAAACAAGACCGTGCCTAAGTTTGCAAAAATCTGAGCGATTATAGCTGAAGAACTGGGATCCAAAACTGACTTTGGCTCATGGTACGGGTTTGAGTGCTGGCCTGCTGTTGACCTTTGACTCCTGCGGGGAAAGGGAACAGGTTCAGGCATGGCTTCATCTTCTGTATCAGACCGTGTTTCTTGTGAGTCTACCTCAGATTCTGGTTCAGGAAATTCATCATCCTGCTCTGACTCACCATTGATGCTACCTTCTGCACTATTCTCACTGCTAGGGATCCTGACCTGACCATCAGTGTGAGCTGGGTTACGGATGGGACTAAGAGCCCTCACTTCTTCCAAAACTAAACCATCGGTAGGGTCCTCTGAATTTAAACTGTCCTCCGGCGGGGACTCTGGGGACTTTCTAAGACACTGGCTACTCGGTCGTGACCTGAAGACGGGTGGGGACACACATGGTCTGATGTCAACTCTGTTAACTCTTTTTGTCGGTCCTCCTTCTACAGGTTCTACCGTGTATGTAGTTCCTTGAATCTGCACCACACGGTGGGGAATGGGTTTCCAAGCATCTTGAATTTTGTTTCTGCCTGGGGGCCGGTTTCTGACATACACAATCTGACCTAGCTCAATAGGGGGACAGTACACTTTCTCGTTATGCATTGAAATGCGTTCAGCAGCTTTCTGTTCACAGTACTCTTTGGCCCTGGCATGAGCATCATTCAGACGCCTTTGGTGGATCGCCAGCCAGTCGTGACTGGGCTCTACAGTGGACTCCTGTCCTAATAGGGCATCAACAGGAAGGTGTGGGTCCACACCAAACAGAAGGTAGTAAGGGGAGTAGCCTGTTGTTGAATGCGGGGTAACATTGTACGCATAGACTAACTCTGGCACATACTCTGGCCATCTGCGTTTTTTCTCAGGCGGGAGGGTGCGCAAGAGTTCATGCAACGTCCTATTAAAACGTTCACATTGGGCATTCCCAGTAGGATGATGGGGGGTTGTACGACTTTTTTTTACACCATACAACTTGCAGAGTTCTGAGATCACCTCGCTTTCAAAATTCCGGCCCTGGTCCGAATGCAAACGCTCAGGGACACCATACTTGAGAAACCACTCTCGCAGCAGAACCTTGGCTGTTGTGTCAGCTTTTTGATCACGTGTTGGGAAAGCCTGCGTAAACTTTGTAAACACATCGGTGATCACTAGAACATTTTCTCTACCATCGCTAGAGGGTTCTAGAAGAGTAAAATCAACTGCGACTACCTCTAAGGGCCTACTAGCTAGAAATGATTTCATGGGGGGGGTGAATCTTGGGATTTGGCATTTTTGTTAACACACAGCGTTCACATTTCTTTATCCACTGTTTGGCATCCTCATGAATCCCTACCCAAAAACATCTTTGTCGTAGCAATTCCAGAGTACGCTCAATGCCTTGGTGCCCCATCGAGTCATGCACACTCTCTAACACCTGAGACTTTAAACAGCCTGGCACTAGTAGTTGAAAACGTTCCCCATACCTCACATCCTCAATCACCCGATAAAGCAGTCCCTCCTTCTCCCGAATATATGGCCAATGTTTCAATAAAGAGAGCACTGGTTTTTCAAGGTCTTTCCTCTCCTGAAAGTTAGGTTTACTTTTGCCGTCCCAAAACCTTCTAAAAACTCCCAGTACTGGATCCTGCCCCTGAAATTCCCTTAATTCCTCTTTTGAGTAGCCAGGTAAGGTAGGAGTATTACCCTGGGCTCCAGAACCGGAACCATCTCCCTTTTCGTTCGCCCGCATTTGCCTAATCTTGCAACTCTCAAGACCAGCACTTGTTAGCTCAGTGCCAAGTGTTGTCCCTTTCTGTATCACATTGCAGATAGCCACACACCCATCATAATCCATGTCGTCTGACATTGGTTCCTGCTCCCCTGCAAACTGGTGCCTAGATAATGCATCAGCAGCCCGGTTAGACCGGCCAGGCCGATACTGAACATCAAAATCAAACACTGCTAACTGAGCCACCCATCGCTGTTCTAGTGCTCCTAATCTAGCAGTTGTCACGCCGCGCCGTTCATCAGCGGCGCCACCTGCTCACACACCTGATCCTCATCAGCGGCGAAGGAGAAAAGCCGCCTCGCCCGGAGGCTCGGCCTGAAGCCGTCAGACTTCGTTCCTCACCGTTGTGAGTCATCTACTATCTTCAGCGCAATCATTTGGGTAAGAAGCCTTACCTTCTCTCTCCAGTCTGCTCCCCTGTGCACAGGTGGATTTCCCGGCGGCGGCGGACGTCTTCTCTCCAACGCCCATTCCTCGCTGTTGCACCGAGCTCTCCAGGTGGCTGTCTCCCGGGTTTCGCCCCTTGCTGTGCCAGCTGACCTGTCATCCAAGTAAGTCCTCCTCTTGCCATAATCCCTCCTGTGTTGGTGTATGCCTGTCACCCTCTCCCTGTGTCTTCTCCATAGGGTTGCCCGGCTGTACGGTCACCTGCCTCTGTGTCTGAAGCGGACACCGCCACCAACACATTTACACCCCGCAGACACGCACTCATTCACGCCCGTTGTTAATAAACTATTTGAACTACTCTGAGCCTGTGTGTGTGCGTCTCCTGAGCCGTGCGTTATGTCAGTACGGCTTCAGCAGAGCGGCTCGGCAGACGGCGGGCTCGCACACCGTCTTACCACTCTCGAGGTTCGAGTAGATCAGATCGCTTATCAACAACAGGTGATCCTGAACCAATTAATTGCAATCACAAACCGATTGGACCGTCTGGACCCCCAGCAGCCGTTCCCCCCGGCTCCCCAGGGTGGCACAGCTCCTGCTGTTCCTGCGGCCGTTCAGCCAGCTCCAGTGGCACCGGCCCGTCTCACACCAATTCCGACCCCCGCTCGCTTTAGCGGAAAGCTCGGCGGAGCGCGGGGGTTTGTGATGCAGTGTGAGTCCGTGTTCGACCGTGTGCCCGGGGACTTTCCCTCAGATCACAGCCGAATCGGCTACATAGGTAACCTTCTGGAGGGGCGCGCTTTAACCTGGGCCTACGCTATAATGGCGAGACCCAGTTATGCCACCCTCACCTATGCCGAGTTCGTGAGGCGCTTCCTGGAGGTGTTCGACCATTCTCGCACCGAGACGGTCCAGGTCGATCGGCTTCTCGCTCTCCAGCAGGGAAGCCGGTCAGCCGCGGACTATGCTATCGACTACCGGGTAGCAGCGGAGGAATTGGGCTGGGACGAACGTTCCCTCTGTGGCCTGTTCCTCCGCAGCCTCAATGACGATCTGAGGGATGAACTGGCTGGACGGGATGTCCCCGGAACGCTAGCGGAGCTAACCTCACTAGCCATTAGCTTGGACAACAGGCTGCGCGAGCGCTCCTCAGGACGGAAGTCGCCTACTTCTCGCCCTCGGGGAGCCTCGCTGCGCCTGCCCCAAGTTCGCCCCCTGGCGACGCCGCCACCATCGCGCCCCGAGGAGTCGGAGCCGATGGTGACGGGCTGGACAAAGCTCTCCCCGGCAGAGAGACAACGCCGCCGTGAGTTGGGTCTCTGCATGTATTGCGGAGACAATCAGCACACGGTGGAGCTTTGTCCGCTGAAGCCAAACGGCGGGGTCCGCGAGTCACTGTAGGGGGCCTCACGGACGTCAATCGGCCAAATCCCCTCACCCAATTGAAGCTGCCCATCCGTTTCTGCCACAACCCCACTGGGCATCTCACCCACGCACTGGTGGATTCGGGCGCAGAAGGCAGCTTCATTTCACAAAGCCTGGCAACCCGATTGGGCATCCGCTGTCAGGCACTGGGAAACCCCATCTCCCTGGTCAATCTCTCTCGTGCCTCCCTTGGGAGAGTCTCACATCAGACCGTCCCCGTCCCGGTCATCATCTCAGGGAACCACCGGGAGGAGATGGTTTTCTACGTCCTGCCCAACTCTGTGTCGCCCGTCATCCTGGGGTATCCCTGGCTACGCCTCCACAACCCTGTCCTGGACTGGAAGTCAGCTGGGGTAGCGGCATGGAGCACGTTTTGTATGGGCACCTGCCTTCAGTCCGCTGCCTGCTCCCCGTCCGCTTCCCCCCCTGTGGCGGACGCAGCACCCCCGGACCTGTCTCTGGTGCCTCCGGAGTTTCACGACCTGGGTATGGTATTCAGCAAGGCGAAAGCTATGTCTCTTCCCCCTCATCGGCCCTATGACTGTGCCATCAACCTCCGCCAGGGGGCCCCCTTACCTTCTGGTCGGCTCTACAGCCTGTCTGCGCCAGAGAAGGAGACAATGAACACCTACCTGAAGGAATCACTGAGCGCTGGGATAATTCGCCCATCGTCGTCACCCGTGGGGGCAGGGTTCTTCTTCGTCGGGAAAAAGGACGGGTCCCTCCGCCCCTGCATAGACTACCGTGCGCTCAACGACATCACTGTGAGGGACCGTTACACCCTGCCCCTCATGGACACTGCCTTCCACTCCCTCCAGGGGGCGACCTGGTTTACCAAGCTGGACCTACGCAGCGCTTACCACCTCGTCAGGATCCGGGAGGGAGATGAGTGGAAGACAGCCTTCCGTACCCCGAACGGCCACTTTGAATACCTAGTCATGCCGTTCGGGTTAACCAACGCTCCTGCCGTCTTTCAGCGCCTCATCAACGATGTCCTCCGGGATTTCATCGGCCTCTTCGTGTTCGTCTACCTGGACGACATCCTTATCTTCTCCAGGTCCAGGGACGAGCACCAGGTCCATGTGAGGCGGGTCCTCCAAAGGCTGCTGGAGAATCGGCTCTACGTGAAGGCTGAGAAGTGCGAATTCTACGCTAGGACCACATCCTTCCTGGGATTTATCATCTCTCAAGACCAGGTGCTTCCAGACCCAGAGAAGGTGAAGGCGGTGGTGGAGTGGCCTACTCCCGCATCCCGGAAGCAGGTGCAACAATTTGTTGGCTTCGCCAATTTCTACCGCCGCTTTGTGCCCAACTTCAGCTCGATCGTCGGACCGCTGACCCGCCTCACGTCCCCGAAGGTCCCTTTCCGGTGGACAGAGGAGGTCGCTGCTGCCTTTAAGGCGCTGAAGGCGGAATTCTCCTCCTCCCGGGTTCTTCGCCAGGTCGACCCCGCGCTGCAGTGCATAGTGGAGGTGGATGCCTCGGACACGGGAGTGGGTGCAGTTCTATCCCAGCGGTCACCGGACGATGGCGCCAAACGACCCTGTGCCTTCTTCTCCCAGCGCTTGTCCCCGGCGGAGAGGAACTACGATGTGGGGGACAGGGAGCTCCTGGCCATCAAACTCGCCTTACAGGAGTGGCGCCACTGGCTAGAGGGGGCGGACCTGCCGTTCGTGGTCCTGACGGACCACAAGAACTTAGAATATTTACGATCTGCCAAGCGCCTGAACGCCCGCCAGGCGCGCTGGTCTTTGTTCTTCGCCAGGTTCCATTTTACCATCACCTTCAGGCCAGGCTCCAAGAACGGCCTGCCTGATGCCCTCTCTAGGCAGTTTACCCCCGTGGGGGCTGAGGAGACGCCCCACACCATCCTGCCCAGGTCGTGCGTCGTGGGTGCCATCTCTTGGGACATCAAGAGCAAGATCCGGAAGGCGCAGGAGGTGGAACCTGATCCTGGCGGCGGACCGGAGGGAAGACTGTTCGTGCCATCTGCGGTCCGAGGAGAGGTCATCCACTGGCTCCACACCTCCCGGCTCACCTGTCATCCCGGCACCTCCCGGATGATCAACCTCCTCCAACGGTCCTTTTGGTGGCCAGGCCTGCGGAGGGACGCGGCCCGCTACGCCCGGGCTTGCCCTATCTGTGCCACCTGCAAGTCGGGAAACGCCCCTCCAGCGGGTCTGCTCCAGCCCCTGCCCGTTCCTGGCAGGCCCTGGTCGCACATCGCGTTGGATTTCGTCACCGGTCTCCCCGTTTCCAACTCCTTTGACTCCATCCTGACCATCGTGGACCGTTTCTCCAAGGCGGCGCACTTCGTCCCCCTGCGAGGTCTCCCTACTGCCCTGGAGACGGCGGGCCTCCTCGTCCAACACGTGGTCAGGCTGCACGGGATTCCGGTGGACGTGGTCTCGGACCGGGGTCCCCAATTTTCATCCGAGGTTTGGAGGTCGTTCTGTAACGCCATCGGAGCCAAGGTGAGCCTCTCCTCCGGCCATCACCCCCAGTCCAACGGGCAGTGTGAGCGGACCAACCAGGAGCTGGAGGCTGCGCTCCGCTGTGTGACCTCATCTAAACCAACGTCCTGGAGCAACCATCTCGCCTGGGTCGAGTATGCTCATAATACCGCTCGCTCTTCTGCTACGGGGATGTCTCCATTCAAGGCGTCCCTGGGTTACGACCCCCCGCTCTTTCCAGAGCAGGAGAGTGAGGTGACCGTCCCCTCGGTTAGAGCACATCTCAGGCAGTTCCGCTCCATCTGGGCTGCCGCGCGCAGGGCGCTTTTACGCACAGCGGAGCACAACAGGACTGTGGCGGACCGGCATAGAAGACCTGCCCCGGCGTACAGGGTTGGGCAACGTGTCTACGTTTCCACCCAGGACGTCACCCTAAAAGGTGAGAGGAGAAAGCTGGCACAGCGCTTCATGGGTCCCTATCCCATCACCCGGATCATCAACCCGGTGGCTGTGCGCGTGGCTATTCCCCCCTCCCTCCGCATCCATCCCACCTTCCACGTGTCGAAGGTGAAGCTGGCAGTCACCGACCCCCTTTGCCCCCCTCCTGCTGCGCAACCCGCGCCCCGGATGATTGATGGCCATCCGGCCTGGTCTGTCGCTTCCATCCTGGACTCTCGACGCCGGGGTCGTGGGTTGCAGTACTTGGTGGACTGGGAGGGCTATGGGCCCGAGCATCGACAGTGGGTACCCTCGTCGTTTGTGTTGGACCCATCGCTCATCGCGGACTTCCACCGAGCGCACCCGGATAAGCCATCGCCAGGAGGCGCTGCTAGAGGGGGGAGTACTGTCACGCCGCGCCGTTCATCAGCGGCGCCACCTGCTCACACACCTGATCCTCATCAGCGGCGAAGGAGAAAAGCCGCCTCGCCCGGAGGCTCGGCCTGAAGCCGTCAGACTTCGTTCCTCACCGTTGTGAGTCATCTACTATCTTCAGCGCAATCATTTGGGTAAGAAGCCTTACCTTCTCTCTCCAGTCTGCTCCCCTGTGCACAGGTGGATTTCCCGGCGGCGGCGGACGTCTTCTCTCCAACGCCCATTCCTCGCTGTTGCACCGAGCTCTCCAGGTGGCTGTCTCCCGGGTTTCGCCCCTTGCTGTGCCAGCTGACCTGTCATCCAAGTAAGTCCTCCTCTTGCCATAATCCCTCCTGTGTTGGTGTATGCCTGTCACCCTCTCCCTGTGTCTTCTCCATAGGGTTGCCCGGCTGTACGGTCACCTGCCTCTGTGTCTGAAGCGGACACCGCCACCAACACATTTACACCCCGCAGACACGCACTCATTCACGCCCGTTGTTAATAAACTATTTGAACTACTCTGAGCCTGTGTGTGTGCGTCTCCTGAGCCGTGCGTTATGTCAGCAGTGTTGAGATGACACAACGGATTGTTATCAGTAAGGACCGTGAATTTAGAACCTAATAGGTAGCCTCTGAATTTTTCTGATATTGCCCATTTCAGAGCTAGAAGTTCTAATTTCATACTGCTATAATTTCTGTCATTCCTCTCTGCATTTCTGAGCCTACGGCTTGCATATGAAATTACTCTTTTCTTTCCCCCTTGTTCTTGATACAATATTGCTCCCAACCCTTGATTACTGGCATCTGTCTCAACAACAAAGGGACGAGTAAAATCCGCATACCCTAGTACTGGGGCGCTAGTGAGTTTCTGTTTCAGAATATCAAACGAGCTTTGGCATTGCGGCGTCCACAGACTGCACATCCATTGATTCACCTTGGAGGGAGGCCCTGAATTCAAACAGAGATTCACCAGGTCGTGAAGCGGGCTAGCTATCTGGGAAAAGTGCTCAACAAATCGCCTATAATAACCGCAAAAGCCTAGGAACGAGCGCAACTCTTTCAGTGTGGTAGGCACTGGCCATTGCTTCACTGCCTCTATTTTACCTGGGTCTGTTTCAATTCCATCTGCTGAAACCTGGTGACCTAAAAACTTAACCTTCTGCTGCAGAAAGTGACATTTCTCTAGTTTGACTTTAAGACCGGTATCTTGTAGTCGTTTCAAGACTATGTCAACTCTTTCTAGGTGCTCCGTGAATGTCTTGGAAAACAGCAAAATGTCATCCAAAAACACCAGCATTATTTGGAAAATCAAATCATTCATCGCAGTTTGCATCAATCTTTGAAACGTTGCTGGACCATTACAGACACCCATGGGCATGCGCAAGTACTCAAAGAGACCAAAAGGGGTTGTGAAGGCTGTTTTATGTTGGTCATGCTCTTTTACTGCCACCTGGTGGTACCCACTTGCTAAGTCAATTGTTGAGAAAAACTTTGCTCCCTGCAAAGCATCGAAACTCTCATCAATTCGCGGCAGTGGAAAAGCATCTTTTCGTGTCTTCTGGTTAAGCTTACGGAAATCCACACATAGCCGTATACTACCATCAGTTTTTCTCACTACCACCACAGGAGATGCGTAAGAGCTACAACTCTCCTTGATTATCCCCTTTTTCAACAGCTTGGATATGTGCTCTTTAACCTCTGTGTATTGGTTGGGTGGAATTCGCCGATAGGGTAGGCTCACAGGTACATCATCCACTAGGTGTATGTCATGTTTGACTCTGTCTGTGTACCCCAAGTCATCATCATCGACAGCAAAAACATTAACATACTTGGCCAGCACAGTTTTCAATTGATCCTGTTGCTCTTTACTCCCTCCAATGTCTAATTTGTCCAAGACAGACGAGGTGCTGGCATCAAGGGCACTAGGCTGTTCAACTGAGACATGTTCGATACTTGCTGAAATACGGTTAAACTTTACTTTAACTGGGGGTTCGTCACTTAGGCACTCCACAGGGGAAAATACCCCAAGCCGGGGTCCTCGCGTTTAGCCACACATCCTCCGATGAAAGATTCACTACTTGCACTGGGACAGTATTACTGCTAGCTTCAACCAATGTGGGTAGGACAACCAGACCACTTGGCAAAGTCATGTTCCCCAGTTCTAGTAATCTCAAGCCGTTACCCTCTTGTACCTTGGGAAACCCTTTTGCCATGACTGTAACTACTGATGCTGAGGGGATGTGGGCTCCATCCCTACCTACCAGCCTAGCCACACTCCGCCTAGTGACTGTACATTTCTGAACCTGCTGAAAGGCACTTCTCCAGTCTGAATCAAGTTTCCCCCCAAGGACAGTATCAAACTCAGCATGCACCAGTTGACGGCAGCGGCTAATGATATTCATGCCGACAATCCCTGCAGTTTCTGAATTCGGTGGGTCTTTCACAACGAGGAAACCGCAATCAGGTATTTTCAGTCCCATGGTCTCAATCTCTAACTCAAGATATCCTAAATATGGGATTTCTAATCCATTAGCAGCAGTCAACCTTAACCACCCCGCTGTAGCCACCATGTCATCATCCTCCCCACACAAATGCTGACGGAAAAACTGTTCAGTTATGGTGCTGACCTGGCTGCCCGTATCTAGTAAGCAACGGGTTACCACACCACGTATGTTAATCTCTACCGTGGGACATGTTCCTACTGCACGGGCCAGTAACTGATCTTGAGTAATCTGTGCTTTAACTGAGTCTGAAGTGTTCCCCCTAATCGCTTGACTCACGGCAACCGGGGCCTCTAGTTTCCCTGATTCTGACCGCTTTGCTGTGCCTTTTGCTTCTGGGTGCAATTCTTGGCTATATGCCCCTCCCCTTGACATTTAAGACAGATGGGTTTTCCATCATCTGTAAATTTCAACTGAGCTCGACGGCGGGTATTGGTCTGTTCACTTGAATTTGTTCTCTGCATAGTTAGGGTCTTAACCGCAGCAGCCAGCTCACTGATCTGCTTCCCTTGCTCTGCTACTACTTTGAAAAGATCACCCACAGTTCCCACTTGCTGTTCCTGAGCAGCTTTTGGGCGCATGCGCACGCAGCGACCAGCAGCTTGGTGATATAGTGCGTGTGTGCGTGTGTGTGTTTTTTGTACTTTTTTACGTTTTTAGAAAATCCTCTGTGTCGTTTCTGCCCTGGAGCGTTGGTGGAATATATGGCGAACAGCTCCCTGGTATCTGCAACATGGATTTCCTGTCATATCTCGCACTACTGCTTTCTGTGCTGTGGCTCTTTGTCTCTGAGGTAAACGCGTTCGGCTCCATGGCGAGCAGAATAGTGGGCAGAATACAATATTCCAGGGACGTGTTGCTGCGCTTTAACACAGCTGGTGCAGAGTCTCTGATTGCGCCCAGATTTCAGCTGCCGGACTTTATTTTGAGAGACGGACACAGCGGTGAAAAAAGAAGCGGCAGGAGGAAGCGTGGAAGACGTGGAGGTGTGAAATTGCGCCTTAGGAGACGTCAGTTTGGTAACATTCCTCTTCCTTCGATCATTTTTGGGAATGCACAGTCTGTGAGAAACAAGGTGGAGGAAATTCAAGGCAACGTACGTTACCAGAAGGATTTTAAGAACTGCTGCGTCATGGCTTTCACTGAATCTTGGCTTACTGCGCATGATCGGGATGCAGACCTGTGGATTGACGGCTTTGGAGCTCCGCTGCGCTCGGATCGGCAGGAAGAGGTAACGGGGAAACGTCAGGGGGGCGGAGTATGTTTATACATTAATAAGCAGTACTGCACATCTGTCACGGTCAGAGAGCGCATCTGTACACCCCATGTGGAGCTGCTGTCTGTGTCGCTTCGCCCCTTTTATTTGCCTCGAGAGTTTCCCCAACTTTTCATCACAACTGTGTACATTCATCCGAGGGCAGACGCTGACTCCGCCTCCAGCACCATCTCTGATGTGATCCAGCGGCTGCAGTCAATTTCTCCAGAGGCGCCAAACTTCATTCTTGGGGATTTTAACCATGTTTCTTTAAAGAAGACACTTAAAAACTTTCATCAGTATGTCTCCTGCCCAACCAGGCGAAAAAAGACATTGGACCTGTGCTATGGATCCATAGAGAGGGCCTATAAATCACTCCCCCTTCCTCCTTTAGGATCATCAGATCACAACTGTGTTCATTTGCTGCCCACATATAAAACTGCTCTCAGAAGAGGCAAGGTGGAGATGAGAGACATTGATGTGTGGACAGAAGATTCAGAGCACAGCCTCCAGGAATGCTTTGACTGTACAGACTGGAAGATGTTCATAATGGCCTGCGGGGATGATTTGGACTCTCTGGCTGAGCTCACATGCTCATACATGGCTTACTGTCAAAATAAGTTTGTTCCACGTAAACGTGTCAAAATATATCCCAACAACAAACCATGGGTTACTAAATCAGTTAAATCCTGCTTACAGAGGAAAGCACTTGCCTTTAAACAGGGGTCTGTTTCTGCGCTACAGGTTGCCACTAAGGAGCTAAAGGCCGAAATTTTAAGAGCAAAACAGAATTATAAATCAGAATTGGAAAGCAAGATGGCAGCAAATAAACTTGGTTCGGCCTGGGCCAGTATGAAAAAAATTGCAGGCCTTCAGAGCACAGAGCGCAGTAATCGTGTGTTTTTAGATGGTTTTAGTTCAGACACAGAGCTGGCTAATGCTCTTAATTGTTTTTATGGTCGTTTTGACTCCTTTGATTTTAGCACAGAAATCCAAGATTTGAAACAGAAACTCAAAGACAATCAGCACTTTAATATTGAGATGCAGGATGTTGAAAGGGAGTTCCGCGCTGTAAAAGTGAACAAAAGTCAGGGCCCTGATAATATATGTGGACGCCTGGTAAAGTCCTGTGCACATGAACTGAGTCCTATATTTCACTACATTTTCAATAAGTCCTTACAGACACAACATGTGCCTAAGATCTGGAAAGATGCCGTGGTTGTTCCCGTTCCAAAATCCAGCTGTCCTAAAACGGTAAATGACTTTAGACCAGTTGCTTTGACTTCAATTTTAATGAAAATTTTTGAAAAACTGGTCAGATGTGAGGTCCTAAAGCAGACTGAACATGCATTGGATCCTCTGCAGTTTGCCTATAGGCCTCACAGAGGAGTGGAGGATGCCACTGTCACTCTGTTTAACATGCTTTTTAAACATCTGGATTTTAATGGGACACACGCCAGGCTTTTATTTGTGGACTTTTCTTCTGCCTTTAATACAATCCAACCTCATATTTTAGTTGAAAGGCTCCTGCAACAATTTGATTTAAGCAATAATCTGGTGGGTTGGATTCTGGATTTCTTAACCAACAGGACGCAGAGAGTAAGGGTCAATGGCACATTGTCTGACCTAAAGTGCTCTTCTACTGGCTCTCCTCAGGGGTGTGTGTTGTCACCACTACTCTTCATCCTGTACACAAACATGTATCGGAGCAGACATGACAACAGACACATTATAAAGTATGCTGATGACTCAGTCATTGTCAGTCTCCTCCAGGATGGTGAGAGTGGCCACGGCCCAGTAGTTGATGACTTTGTTCACTGGTGTGAGGATTCCTACCTGCAGCTGAATACAACAAAAACAAAAGATATGATTATTGACTTTAGGAGGAAAACTCCCAGGCACAAAGTCACCATACTAAAAGGCCAGACCACCGAATGTGTACAATCGTACAAATATCTTGGGACGATTATTGATAGTGGATTGAACTTTGAGGTGAACTGTGAAAGGGTGTGCAAAAAGGGTCAGCAAAATTTGCATTGTTTGAGGAAACTTGCACGCTTCCAAATTGACCGAACCATAATGACTATGTTCTATCGGGCTTTTATTGAATCTGTTTTATCCTTTTCTTTAATGTCATGGTTTGGTCAGATAAAACTGAAACAGAGGAAATCCTTGGATCAGGTAGTCAGATGGTCCAGTCGTTTGCTTGGTGAGTCACAGCTGAGCCTGACATCCCTGTACACCAGACAAGTACAGAGGATGGCCGACTCGATTTTAAATGATGACTCCCACCCTTTGCACTGCAACTTTCAGCTTCTTCCCTCCAGACGGAGGTTTGCTGTCCCAAAAAGTAGAACCCAGCGCTACAAAAACAGCTTTGTCCCTGCTGCTGTCAAAGAGTTGAACAAGCTATAAAAATTATATTGTACATATTTTATATTTACCTATTTTGTAAGATGTGTGCCTGTGTTTGTGTCTATGTTGAATGTAATTGTGGCTTGTAAATATGGATGTCACCAACTGCAAAACAAATCTACCTACGGGTACAAATAAAGTAACCTGAACCTGAACCTGACCTGAGCTGTTATGGCACTGCACTGGGTCTCTCTATCTCCACTGTCTCCTTTACTTCGGCTTTTAGAAGATCTGGAATGGCTAGTATCCTCCACTGACCACAAATAGGCTTCTTCTCGTACCTGTATCATAGTGGAGTCTGGTTTCTGTCTTGCAAACTTCCTCAGTTCTTGTTTAAGGAGTGGATCACTAAGGCCTTCAATGAACTGATCCCTAAGAACTTTCTGCTCATTAGCTAAGGCATTTGCGTCGTGCTTTGAGATCGTTCTCAAAATCTGACACAAGGCATGTGAGTAGCCAAGGATATCCTCACCATCTTTTTGTTTTCGACTGTATAGGTCATGTAAGAGCTGAGCGGTGCATCTTTTATCTCTAAAGGCTTCTCTGAGGTACTTGAACAGGTCAGCAACGGGTAGTGATTTCCCCCCACTACGAAATCGCATCTCCTCTAGAGCTGCACCCTTTAGAAGTGACATTATGAAGTCATACCGGTCACTGTTTGATTGGTATCTAGAATGCACTACACGCTCAACCTCCTCAATAAAATCCTCAACAGAACGACCATCCTTATCATAATCACCACTGAAAGGGGTGATTTGCCGTTCTCTAGGTACATAAACATAGGATCTCTGTGGTTCCTCACTCAAAGCCGCGATGGCTGTCAAGGCTTCAGTTTGTTTACGTTTCAGTTCAGAAACCTGTTCTAAAAGGTCTCCGTTTTCAGGTGATACCTCAGCATTTCTGCTCGCAGAGGAGTCCTCAACGCCTCTGTTTTCAACGCCCCCCACTGCGCCCTCTTCCATGTTCAAAAGTCTCTCTTACAAGTAGTTGAGGATATTGTGTTGAACTGTCCAGTCTGATGGAACCCCGGGAATTGCAGTCTCTTGGCCCCGAGTCCTCTCCGCTGATCCAAGGTCCACGATCACTCCGGCCGGTCTCTCCGTCTGCACCCTGTCAGGCTCCAACCGTCCAGCCGCTCTCGTCTGCTTCGTATCACCACTACCGTTTACAGTACACCAACCCACTCTAAACTATCAGATAATTGACCCCACTCCTGGTACCAAAATTTGTTGCCGGGAAATAATACACACTGAACAACAAATGTATTTTATGGGTTTTATCTGATATATAGAAAATAAAGAGCAGCACGCTTCAGAATGAAAAGATTTACAAAAATTTTTAAAGGTAAATAAAATAAAATGAAATGTACAAAATGTCTCTTTGTATATAACTCTCACGTTTGTGTTACAGTCTGTACTGCCTCAAACACACAGGAGGCGGATCTTAAACAAAATGGTGGATTACTAACAAAGAAAAATACAATCTGATAAAACACTCAGTAAACTAATGACCTCAAATAAGTCCGTACAAACGGTAGTGGTGATAAACATACACACGACGCCACACCAGCGCGTGATCACTGACTGATCTTCACAGGACACCCGAGTCTCCAACGTTTCTTTATGAAGATTATTCCTCGTCTTGCTTGCTTTTCAAATCCGGTCTCCTGAACCGTTTTCCCAACCGAAAAAAACCCAGATATTCAAAATCCTCTACCTGGCATATCCCGCCCACACCCTGAAGTCACTTCCTGTTGAGTCAAGTTCAAATCAAAATATTTAAACGCAAATCAAATCAACAAAGATCCATAAATATGACCCGGTTACATAAATTCACCAGCAACTCACAGCTCCAGCATTTGGGTCTTTTCCCTGCTCTGAAGGGCGATTTATGACAAGATGTTTATAGTAGCAGATAAAAACAAAAAGAACATTTACTGTACTGAGCTGCATTATTAGTGTCCTGAAACAGCCACAGACAGCAGGCTGATCAACACTGACAAAGAGGGTTTCACTCTTAGGGTGCAGAAACTTCTGTGTGTAGTGCAGCTCAGAAAGATGTTGCTTTTACTTCCTGTACTAATCAATAACCACAGATGAGGAAACGAGTGGTGCAAAATTAAAAACGCCCATCAGTCATGTTGTTTCTGCATAATTTCTATCATGCTTTCTAGATGACACTTCAGTAGTGAAATGCAGCTTCTCACAGGTTAGCAACCAAAGTACTGGTGCTGTCTGCACGTCAGCAGCACACATGTGACAAGAAGCAGCAATGACAACTGGGCTTAGGTTTACAGGGGAAGAAGCTGATGACACTGATGGACTACTTGTGAATTTTTTACATTTCATTTTTGGAGGTGATAGTTGGTGAACAAGTCATCAGTGTTAGACCCACTCTGTTCCTCTACACAGCAACATCACCTCAGAATCCATCCATCCATCTTCTACCACTTAATCCTTTTTGGGTTGTGGGGGGGCTGGAGCCTATCCCAGCATCTTTGGGCGAGAGGCAGGATACACCCTGGACAGATCGCCAGTCCATCACAGGGCCAACACAGAGAGACAGACAACCATTCACTGTCACATTCATACCTAAGGGCAATTTAGGATCCCCAGTTGATGCCAATTAATCTTACCTGCATGTCTGTGGGAGGAAACCGGAGTACCTGGAGTAAACCCACGCAGACATGGGGAGAACATGCAAACTCCACACAGAAGGGTCACTGATGATCAGGGGGTGGGATCGAATACATGATGGTCAGGGGTGGAATCAATCCCGTGACCTTCTTGCTGTGCCACCGTGCTGCCCAGAATAGATGAGTAAATATATAAAACTTGGTTAAAGTCCAACTGGCCAAAGATGCAACAATCACAAAGCTTGCATGAATAACAGCAAATCATTTTTTCTACATAATGTTTTTAGCCTTGCCTTGATATTGCTTTCTCTTCAAGAAAGGAAGAACTTGCTCATCACTTTTTCTAACACTCCCTCTAAACGTGTATGGTGACAAAACCATTCTGGGTATTCCTTGTAAATGATAAGCTCTCGGTTTATAGCATGCACCAATTCCTGTCACCATGGAGAATAATAAAGCCTGACATGCAGTGACTTGATGTGACCTTCAAGACAATAGGGCTGCTTGTTCTGTAAATGTTGAACCTGTAGAAACTACAATAAAACAAGTCCAAACTGGGAATGAAAAGATTAATTTCACTGTCTATATATTTCCCATTAATGCTTTACAGTGTGTGCCAGAAAATTTTTGTTGTCTTATGTTGAAAGCCCCCCCCCCCCTTTTTAGGTTTTGCAATCATTTGTGCCCAGGGTTCTTCAGATACATGACCTGGGCTCTTTCTGGCATTGTGAACATTTTAAGAAGCCTTATGTCGCCATCCAGGTGTGGACTCAGAGAGGCAACATTCTTAACTGGGCTCTAAACAAACAGGACTACTGCACCTGAGCCAAGAACAACTTTACTGGGTTACACAACCACTAGGTTCACAGGAAAGATCCATCTACAGCAATTCAACTGATAAATGATAAGAGTGGGGAATTTTGTTACAAAAAACCCCCCCAGACAATTACTTCCTTACCATATTATTACCAGAATCACTATGGAATCATTTGCAAATGTTGACAACTATCAGAACTAGCAGGAGTCAAATGTAACACACTTTCCTGTGCATAATTTCCAATACTGTGAGGGGGGGAAACTCACGGCTGTCTATGGCTACCTATGAACAGGAAACATGAAACTAATTCCACTGAAATCCAACCGGAGAGGTGAGGCATGTTTACATGTTACATACATTAACAGAGGAACATGTGTAGGAGAGCCTTTGTTTAAACAGTCCTCATCCACAGAGCTTGATGCTGATGGAAAAATACACATGAAGAATTTTCATTCAGTTCTCTAACATGGCATTAACACTGCCCTCAAGTAAAACATTAATAAAGCCTTCCTGTTTTGAATGATAATCTGTATATTGTGCAAATCATGCTCTTGTAATATTTCTAAATTTGAAATATACAATGTCACAAAGGGTTGGTAAAACATTTTTCAACTCAGATTTAACAACAGGCAAAATAAGATTTTATTATGCAAAAAAGGCTTCTGTAAGGTGGACTGAAGCTCATTTTGAGACTATAGTTTAAAGATGGTATATTGTGCCCTCTTCTAACTTCTTGCATAGTAGCACTGAGATACTGTATTTGCAGTTGAAAATAAATAAGAGTTAGTAGTAAATAGGGCTGTCGGGATAACCGCAATTATGTAATACCACAGTATGGACAAGCCTACCGCAGAGGAAAACGAGCAACCGCAACAACCGCGGTGCTCACTTTTTTTGTGTGTGTGGCTAAATCTCGTTGTTCACTTATGTGCCCCTATTGATTAATAAATAAATTAAGTGTATTTTTATTGCCAACAGCATGTTTGCACCCGGTATTGATGGCGGCAGCACCCGGTGCTGTAGAAGCTTTCACAGCATCGGGTGCTGACAGTGGCAGCACCGTATGGGGCACTCTCTCACCATACAGACTCCAGCTGGCAGTTACTGATGGAAGCGTTTGGACTCCTTGTTAAATACAGCCGTGACAGTGAGCACTGAAGGGGTACAAAGCATGTTATTTCCTTCTGAGCAGAGTGTTTATGATCCTGACAATTGAGCTCATACAGTGAAACAACTACTGTGTAGTGCATTGCTTGTTTGAATGTGATTTTTCGGACAGCGGCAAAAATCCAAAAATCATGGAGACAAGAGTCACGCAGGGTCCTGTTCAGAGACTGCCCTGTTTAAATAAGCTGAATGTCGCTGCAGTCTCCAGTCCATGCACACCATAGTTGAAATACTGGAGTTCCCGTCACTGCCTTATGAAAATGATCTTTTTTTTTTTTTTACAGAATCAGCAGTTCATGCCTAGTAAGACCAGAGCTCCATGCAATTGTCAAACACGCACATAAAGTTGAGAGCGGAGCTGCAGCGAGTTTCTCACAGCTTCCATCATTTTCCACATAAGTTATGAACCCCATTTAAATTACAATACCACAGGGTCCTAAAAACATTTGCAATAATACCGCATACCACGGTGTTGAGCTGTCCACTGTCACGGCAGGGGGAAATTCCTCTACCATGACAGCCCTAGTAGTAAAGCAAGGCTTGTCTGGGTCTATAAAAACTAGAAGCTTAGTTGGACCCCTAATGCCAACAACACAGATACAGCTCTGGGAAAAAAAGAGACCACTGCAAAATCTCGCCTAAATTATCATCTCTACATGTGTAGCAGCCATTCAGTTTGAGTATTTGTTGAATACCAACACAAGGACACCTCAGTCTACTGATTCAGTGAACATCTATTCAATTCAATTCAACTTTATTTATATAGCGCCATTTCACAACAACAGTCATCTCATAGCACTATCAACTGTAGGGGGGAACCCCCACAGTTGCAGAAAGACCCCAGCAATCAGGCAATCCCCTGTGAGCAAGCACTTGGTGACGGTGGAGAGGAAAAACTCCCTTTTAACAGGAAGAAACCTCCAGCAGAACCAGGCTCAGGGAGGGGCAGTCATCTGCTGCGACTGGCTGGGGGGTGAGGGGATAGAGAAGAAGAAAAGAACAGACATGTAGAGAGCAAACAGCACGATGGGGACTCAATCTATGGGTGAGATCAAACAAATGTTAATGACCAGCAAAAAAAAAATATTTCATTGAGAGTGAGGAAAGGAGTGAGGCCCAGTGCATTACTGGAGGTCCCCCAGCTGACTAAACCTATTAGCAGCATAACTAAGGGAGGGTTCAGAAACACATGATCCCTTCCTAATTGTAGGCTATATCAAAAAGGTAGGTTTTAGCCCTATTCTTAAAAACAGAGATCGAGTCTGACTCCCAAATCCAGATTGGCAGCTGATTCCACAGGAGAGGAGCTTGATAACTGAAGGTGTCACGCCGCGCCATTCATCAGCGGCGCCACCTGCTCACGCACCTGCCAATCATCAGCGGCGAGGGATAAAGGCCGTCTCGCCCGGAGGCTCGGCCTGAAGCCGTCAGACTTCGTCCCTCACCGTTGTGAGCATACTTCCCTTCAGCGTAACCATTTTGGTAAGAAGATCGCTTACCTTTTCTCTTCAGTCTTCTCCCCTGTGCACAGGTGGATTTCCCAGCGGCGGACATCTCCTCTCCATCGCCCAATCCTCGCTGCTGCACGGAGCTCTCCAGGTGGCTGTCTTCCGGGCTTCACCCCCTTGTTGTGCCAGCTGTCCTGACCCACCAAGTAAGTCCTTCTCTCGCCATAAATTCCTCCTGTGTTGGTGTATGCCCGTCACCCTCTCCCTGTGCTCTCTCCATAGGGTTGCTCGGCTGTACGGTCACCTGCCTCTGTGCCTGGAGCAGACACCATCACCAACACATTTACATCCCGCAGACACGCACTCATTCACTCCTGTTGTTAATAAACTCTTTGAACTACTCTAAGCCTGTGTGTGTGCGTCTCCTGAGCCGTGCGTTATGTCAGAAGGCTCTGCCTCCCATTGTACTTTTGGAGATTCTAGGTATTACAAGTAATCCTGCATTTTGGGAGTGTAGTGCTCTGTTAGGATAATACAGTAGTATCAGATCTTTTAAATAAAAAGGGGCCTGATTGTTTAGAGCTTTGTAAGTAAGAAGAAGGATTTTAAACTTAATTCTAAACTCTATGGGAAGCCAATGAAGGGAGGCCAGGACCGGAGAGATATGATCTCTCTTTCTAGTACCTGTTAAAACTCTTGCTGCAGCATTTTGGATCAGCTGAAGACTTTTTAAAGATGTTTTAGGACAGCCTGATAATAAAGAATTACAATAATCTAATCTCGAGCTAACAAAAGCGTGGATCAGTTTCTCAGCATCACTCTGAGACAAGATGCTCCTAATCTTGGCAATATTACGCAAATGATAGAAGGCAGTCTTAGAAACAAATTTAATATGTGAATTGAAGGACAAATCCTGATCAAAAATAACTCCAAGGTTCCTCACAGAGCTATTAAGAGAAAGAGTAACTGCATCCAAACTGAAAGTTTGATTTGGAAAGGAATTTCTAAGGTTTTTTGGACCAACAAGAATGACTTCAGTCTTATCTGAATTTAATAGCAGGAAATTACAAGTCATCCAAGCTTTGATTTCCTTAAGACAGGCTTCTAACTTGGCTAATTGATTATTATCATCCGGCTTCATTGACAGGTATAATTGTGTGTCATCTGCATAACAATGAAAATGTATACAGTGCTTTCTAATAATGTTCCCTAACGGAAGCATATATAAACTAAAAAGAGTAGGGCCTAGCACAGATCCCTGTGGAACTCCATGACTAAGCTTTGAGTTGAAAGAAAACTCATTATTTACATGAACAAACTGGAACCTATCAGATAAATAAGATCTAAACCATTGCAACGAAGTTCCATTAAGTCCAACATAGTGTTCTAATCTATCAAGTAGAATATTATGATCGATAGTATCAAAAGCTGCACTAAGGTCTAAAAGGACAAGTACAGAAACTAGTCCATTATCAGATGCAATGAGGAGGTCGTTAGTGACCTTCGCTAAGGCTGTTTCAGTACTATGATGGATTCTAAACCCAGATTGAAACTCTTCAAGTAAACCATTTCCCTGCAGGTGGTCAAATAATTGCGTAGCAACAACTCTTTCTAAGATTTTTGAAATGAAAGGGAGATTAGAGATTGGTCTATAGTTAGCTAAAGCTCCTGGATCTAGCGTTGGCTTTTTGAGTAAGGGTTTAATTACAGCCGTTTTAAAAGCCTGCGGTACATGGCCTAAAGTTAATGAAGAATTGATTATATGAAGAATAAAGCTACCAATAAGTGGGAAGACTTCTTTAAATAACCTGGTAGGAATAGGGTCTAAAAGACAAGTTGAAGGTTTGGATGAGGAAACTATTTTGTCTAACTCACAAAGGTCGATTGGAGTAAACTCATCAAGACAGAGATCAATAGAAGGAGTTGTAGTAGTTACAGTATTTAAGTTAACTGTGGGAAGAATCTGATTGATTTTATCTCTGATGGATGAAATTTTATTATTGAAAAAGTTCATAAAGTCCTGACTAGTAAGCTCTAAGGGAATGCTAGGATTGACAGAGTCCTGACTCTTTGTCAACCTGGCTACAGTACTGAAAAGAAACCTGGGATTATTCTTGTTCTCTTCTATTAATGCAGAGTAATAACTCGTTCTAGCTTTTCTAAGAGATTTTTTATAAATTAAAAGATGATTTCTCCAAGCTAAATAAATTTCATCTAAATTAGTAGAGCGCCATTTTCTTTCTAATTGACGAGTCTTCTGTTTTAAGCTACGAGTTTCTGTGTTGAACCAAGGAGTTAGAAATCTCTGATTAGACTTTTTCTTTTTTAAGGGGGCCACCAAGTCTAGAGTCTGATGCAGAGAAGCTGAAACACTATCCACCATGTTATCAATTACAGAAGGAGCAAGCTGTCTATAGCTTATTTCCGTTGTGTTGACACATGGCATAGAGGAAACAATCTGCATAAATTTGGAAACAGCATCATCTGAGAGGCATCTACTGTAATAATATTTTTCTTTAGGAGCCAAATAGTCAGAAATAGTAAAATCAAAGGTTAACAGACAATGGTCTGACAGTACAGGGTTATGAGGAGACACTACAAGATTTTCTATTTCTATGCCATATGTCAGAACAAGGTCCAATGTATGGTGGAGGTAATGAGGAGAATTTCCTACTTTCTGAGAAAACCCAATCGAATCTAATATTGAATTGAACGCCACATTAAGGCAGTCACTATCTACTGTACATCCATATGTATATTAAAGTCCCCTACTATAATTATTCTATCAGATTTCAGCACTAAATCAGCTAAGAAATCAGCAAATTCGGATTAAAATTCTAAGTAGGTTGATGGGGGACGATAAACTATGGCAAATAAAATTGGGTTTAACCTAAAATTGCTAAAGTGCCCAATACTGAGGACCAGGCCCTCAAAGGAATTATAACATGTTTTTTGCTTTACATTAACTAGTAATTTGGAATGGTAAATTGTTGCTACTCCTCCTCCACGACCAGAACTTCTGGGATTTTGACAGTTTAAATAACCAGAGGAAGTTGATTCATTTAAACCAACATAATCCTCTTGCCCTAACCAAGTCTCTGTAAGGGAAATTAAATCAATCTGATGATCAATTAACAAATCATGGACTAACAGAGACTTGGGAGTTAGAGACCTAATATTTAATAAACCACATTTAATTTTTAAATTATGAGGAGGAACAGAGGCCAAATCATTCAATTTAGAGGCTTTATATTTAATTTGAGTTTTACCAATATTTTGCTTTATCACTTTGGGATGCTTATACATTATATTTTTATTTACTTTGGAGGGAGCAGACAATGATTCTCTGATGGGGAAGACAGGGGCTAAGTTGAGGGGTGGTGGATGAAGAGGAGCTGCAGAGAGACGTGTAAGACTGCGACTCTGCTTCCTGGTCTCAACTCTGAGTAGTCAGGGTTTTGGAAATTTGGATAAAAAAGATGCCAGATTGTTAGATAAATGAGAAGCACCATCCAAAGTGGGATGAATGCTGTCTCGTCTCATAAGACCAGGTTTTCCCCAAAAAGAGCTCCAATTGTCAATGTAGCCCACGTCATTTTTAGGACACCACACAGACAGCCAGCGGTTCAAGGATGACGAGCAGCTAAACATGTCATCACTGGTCAGATTGGGGAGGGGCCCAGAGAATACTACAGTGGCACACATCGTTTTTGCAAAGTCACACACCGATTCTATATTAAGTTTCGTGACTTCCGACTGCCAGAGACGGATGTCATTAATGCCGGCGTGAATAACAATTGTGGAATATTTACAGTTACTTTTAGCCAGCATTTTCAAATTTGACTCGATGTCTCCTGCTCTGGCCCCAGGAATGCATTTGACTATGGCCGCTGGAGTCTCTAGGTTCACGTTTCTGAATACAGAGTCGCCAATGATCAGAGTTTTTTCCTCAGCGGGTGTGTCGCTGAGCGGGGAAAAACGATTAGAAACGTGAACAGGTTGGTGGTGTACTGGGGCTTTGCGGCTAGGCTTCCTTCTCACCGTCACCCACCCAGTCTCCTCGCTGCTGAGGAGAGCCGGGGGACCGCTGACAGTGGGGCCTAAGCTAGCTAGCTCCGCTGCAGCTAATGGGCATCCGTCAAGATTAACTGGCGCAGACGGTGTTTCAATGCAGCGGAGCCGGGATTCCAAATCAGACAACCTCGCCTCGAGCGCCTCAAAAAGACAACATTTATTACATTTACCGTTATCAATAAAAGAGGCAGAGGTGTAGCTAAACATCTGACAGAGAGAGCACACCAGAGGAGGAGAGGAAAGAGAGCTAGTAGCCATAGCTAGTGGCTAGCTAGTGGCTGGAGAGCAAACCACACAGACAGACAGCAAAACAGGAAGTGATGATCCACTCGTTCTCTATGCATGGTAAGATGCATGAAAACTGTCAATAAAAATCAGAGTTATTCCACAAATACAGATTTCTGATTTCTTCCTACTTGTAAGTTAAAACTTAAGTATTGTAGTGTTTAAGAATGAATATGAACTCACTTTCTTTGCATTATTTGATCTAAAAGCACATGAACAAGCAACATCTTTTTTGCTGTTTTGGCCAGTTGTCATTTTCTGTAAATAAATGCTCTAAATGACAACATTTTGACTTGAAATTTGGGTGGGTTGTTTTTGGCAGGTTAGAGAATAAAACAAAATTGTTCATTTTACTCAAACACGCAGTAAAACCAGATAAAATGCTAATTTTGCAGTGGTCTCTTCTGTGCTCTTATTTTTTTTCCAGAGCTGTATATTCATCTTGGGATTTTGACCCAGAGAAGCTTCTAAAAAAAAGTGCAAGTTGCAGAATTCGGGGCATTCTGAAGTTATACAGATAGAAAAAAAAAGGCAAATGTTTGAGGAAAAAATGTAATGAAAAGTAAACATTTGAATTTACATGAAGAAAACTTGTAAGTTTAAAAGAAGGAAAACTTGCAAATCTATAATTCTGAAAAACAATTTAATTAAAAATATACATAAAAAATTTTATTGTTCATTAACCTTGTTCCATATACACAAGACTTTACATGTACTTGAGCACCAGTGATCCATGGAAATTTCAACCCAACATGTTTTTATTTTCAAAAATATAGTTATAAAGTTCCATGTCAAAATTCAAGGTATATACATAAGATCACTATCCACTGAACTTGAATTCACCATATAAAACAATTCTTTTATTTACTAGTGAACACTGTCATAACTACCTCCAGCAGACGTGGTTGGTGGACTCACTGAGCCGGCAGGATACCAGTGAAACATGGTTTTATGAACAAAATAGGCAAGACGAAACAAAGCAACAGCATGGGGGCTGGAGATAACACAGGTGGTTACTAGGCAAACAAACTCACAGGGAAAATACTGGACATGAGGGTGCCGGCAGGGAAACACGACAATGGTGCCACACCAGAACACAAACTCAAACCAACATAAATAGGGTAACTGATAATCACAAACGCAGGACAGCTGGGAGAACAATCAAGGACTAAACAGTAACACACATGAGGGAAAGTGTCTACAGGTATGGAAAACATGAGCTGCAAACAATAGGTAAACAAATATACACACAAGACCCAGTACCACACAAAGAACACACCGCCAAGAGGATCACTTCCTCTGAAGGATGGATAATTTTTTCACACATAAGGAGTTGTTCAGAACTCCTTATAAGAACTCCTTATACAAAGATATAGAGTGATGATAATCAAGTCAGTGGCAGTAATGCACCTGTAAGCTGGTTGCCAACCGCCAATCAAATCTAAAAGAAGAAGAAGAACAAAAAACAAGGGCAGGGAAACACAAAGACCACAATAATAACAATAAAGCCAAACAGGGAATGAGACAACAGACCGGGGAAACATAGAAGACAATAACAGAAGACCCAGGAGAACACAGAAGGCAATAATGCAACTAATTATTTAAACTCCTTATTTAAATCCTTCACCTGAACAACGAGAGCAAGTTTTTAGCCAAAGTCAAATTCCTTGTATGTGTTGTGCATACTTGGCCAATAAAGCTGATTCTGATTCTGATTCTGATTCTAATTATAATAAACCAAAACAGGGAAGACAGAGAACAAAAATGAACATAAAGTGTGGGCATACTCCTAAGACCATGCCCAGATTATGACGCCCCCCCCCCCAAGGGCGGATTCCAAATGCCCTCAAAACACAAACAAAGATCACCTGCCCAGGCAGGGTGGTGGGGGCCCAAGGACAGGCAGGCCAAAACATCTTTCCCCCCAGGACAGTCCAAGACAAAAAAACAGATTGTTGGGTGGCCTCCCAAAGTCCCTGGGCCACCAGACCGGAGAGCACAAAGGCTCGGGGGGGGGGGGGGGTCATCCAGAGTCCATGGATCCCCCAGACCAGAGAATAAGGCAGGCCAGGTGGCCTCCCAAGGACCATGGCCCACCAGATGGATGAACTCGCTGCATCGGGTGGCCATGGTGGAGCGGACTGCTCAGATGAACCAGGTGGAGCGGACTGCTCAGACAAATCAGGTGGAGCTGTGGCGTGCACCTCAGACGGGGAAGAAGAAACACAGGCCGGTATGAGATCCACACCACTACCACCAGCAGAGAAGCTCGGCGGGGAGAACTCAGAAGCAGATGGGGACTGCGACTGGGTCTCCCCTTCAGGAGCAAGTCAAGTCTTCTTTAATAAAGATATTAAAAAGACAAAAAAGAGAACTTGCCTTAACCCCTGCTCCTCTGCTGGAGAAGACCTCAGCGGCTCTGCTGCTGAGGTGATGACGACACTCGATGACACTGCTGGAATGACACCCATCTCTGGAGATGCTGCTGGAATGACCCCCACCTCTGGAGACGCTGCTGGAATGACCCCTGCCTCTGAAGACGCTGGTGGAACAGTGGGCGAGGTGGTCCAGCATACAACAGCGGATGAGATGGTCCAGGGCACCGCAGCGAATGAGACAGTCTAGCAGGAAACAGCCAAGAGGTGACAAGGAGTTGGCACAGGGCGTGGAACTGGAACTGGAGTGAAAAGCGCTTGAGCCAGGGGATGCTTATTCATTGGCACAGGCTTCGGTGTAGAGGGGGAGTTCACTTTCAGCCCATGAAGTGGCTGTGGGGCTGGTGAGGCTGAAGGCTCTGCTGGAGGAGCAGCAGTGGAATGCCAAGAAGAGTGGCGTCTCCCGGAACCTCCCTTCCAACCTGGACCACTGTACGACCAGCAGGTCCCACAGTACTCCACTGGAACGGAGGGATCGGCAGCCGGCGGTGGATTAGGAAAAACTAGCTGTGGGGAGGAGGCTGGCGTTGGAGCTGGAGTGGACTCCAGAGAGTGGCGACGAAAGGGAGGCGCTGCAGCCTGGGGACGCTTCGTCATTGGCACAAGCCTCGGCAATCCAGGTAAGTTCCTCACCATCTCACGGTCCATGTGCCACAGGTTAGGGACGGACATCAGTAGCCCAAGCAGCCCTGGGTAGCTCCGCAGACTGGGATATGTTTTCACCACGCTGGCCACAATGTCCAGGTTCCTCAGAGCTGCCTCTGGTATGCGGGAGGTGCGGACATCCGAAATAAAGTCCTCAACAGTCTGCGCTGCCCACACCTCTTCCGCGTCAAGACTCATGTCCCAGAAGTCCAAACCTGATGAGTCCTGATTTGGTGGCGTCATGCTGTCATATCTACCTCCGGTAGGCACAGTTGGTGGACTCAGTGAGCAGGTTGGATTCCAGTGAAACATGGCTTTATTAACAAAATAGGCAAAGAGAAACAAAACGACAGCATGGGGGCTGGAGATAACACAGGTGATTACTAGGCAAACAAACTCACAGGGAAAATACTGAACATGAGGGTACCAGCAGGGAAACACAACAATGACACCACACCAGAACACAAACTCAGACCAACATAAATAGGGTAACTGATAATCACAAACACAGGACAGCTGGGAGAACAATCAAGGACTAAACAGTAACACACATGAGGGAAAGTGTCTATAGGTATGGAAGAAATGAGCTGGGAACAATAGGTAAACAAATACACACACAAGACCCAGAACCACACAAAGGACAAAAACAAGGACAGGGGAACACAAAGACCACAATAATGACAATAAAGGCAAACAGGGAATGACACAACAGACCAGCGAAACACAGAAGACAATAACAGAGGACCCAGGAGAACACAAAAGGCAAATAATACAACTAATTATAATAAACTAAAACAAGGGAAAACACATAACAAAAATGAACATAAAGCATGGGCATGATCCAAAGATCATGCTCAGACTATGACAAACACCAGCCATACATGAAAATGTTAACCTGCACCTTATCATTTTCCCTTCCACCACCTCTGATAACCTCCTGATAATGCATTTTGTGATATGGAGAGCCTAAGTCACAACCCCTCTACTTCCGCATATAGGACCATAAATCAGAAAAAATCTCTATTGAAATGGATGGGAAGAGAGAAAATATCTTTTGATCCCGATTGAATTTTGCCACGAGTGACATATATGATGTTTGTCAATTTAAAAGATAATTTTCAGTTGGTGTATAATAAAAGAGTAATATTTAGTTTTTGTGAAACTGTTTATTGGACTACATTTCCTTGTCTCAGACTGTATACGTCACCAAACATGATTATGGCAGTTTCCATCTCAAAGCTCACCTGTTTTCTGACCACTGAAAGAAACATCCAAAGAGGAGAAAAAAAACACAAATGTATTGTATTTTCAGAGCTGCAGTTGATCCACAGGACTGTAAGTTATTTCATGCTGAGCTCTCTTTGAAAACAATAACAAAAATTATGTGCATTTGTAGTCTTTCAGTTTATGTATTTTCATAACCTTATACTTTTAACAGTTAAAAGTATAAGTAATAGTTAAAAGACAGCCTACAACTTTATTTACGTGGAAAATTATCTTTTAAACTAACAAAGACCATATGTGTAACTTGTGGCAAAATTTAATCCAGATCAAAAGATAATTTCTCTCTTGCCATTCACTTCAATTGAGATTTTTTCCGATTTAAGGTCCCATATGCAAAAGTAGAGGGGGCGCGACTTAGGCTCTCTATTCGAAAGACTTTCGAAGTGACAATTTGTCGTGAGTTTATACAACTACTTATAATGAAGACATTTTTATTGTGTGTCATAAGATTTGTGTGGATTATCATTACAGCCCCATACACTTTTTTCCTCCAAGGCTTTAGAGTGGCAATGACTCACCTGAACTGATTAAGGTTGATTGTCCTTGCTGAGCCATAGCAACCTGGACAACAATGGCAATGAGCAGCAGCACAAGTGTCCTTGAAGTGTCCTTGAGCAAGACACTGAACACCAACTTGATAAAACACTTGCAAAATATCACGGCAGCAAAAAAGTATGCTGAGTTCTGTAAAGAACCGAGCAGAACCAAGTGTGTCGTGTAGCAGCAGCTGCTGTTTTACTGCTGGAATATGCTAAATGTGAAACTAAAACAAGGAAAGTGAAAGTAAAAAAACAGAGGTGCAGGAATGGAGACATAACATGGGCTTTAGATGGACAGTTACAGCTGATGAGAGGTAGGTGACAGAAACATAAATAGCAAATTATAACTGGTGATTGGAACCAGGACTATACAAGGACTAAGAAGGCTACATGGAATGAAACAGGGATGACTTCAAAATAAGAGCAAACCTAAAAACTATGGACATAGAATAAACTACTAAATAAACTGAGCACCAGGAGAATACTTATGATGATAATAACACAGGGTTACAAAAATAATTTTTTTGCAAGTTGTCTTTGTTTTTTCAACTGATTTAAGACAATTTTGCACCACTGAATCCGAAAATGACATCCGTTTCTCTCGATCGGGTCAGGTTTTTAAAAGAAAAAATCATTTTCTAACACAATTTATTGATTAAATGTTACAAACTTTCATTACTGTAAATTGAATAGTAGACATTGATAAAGGTAAGTACATGTAAGTTGAATGTTACGTCATCATTAGCATAAGGAGAGAACAGATCTCGCCCACTCCAGTGAAAAGATTAAGCCTACACTTTGCAGTTAATCACGTGTGTAACCACACATTTTAATCTTTTTAGTTACGAGCAACAATTGCAAACTTTTGAAGTGATATGTGTGTGTTTTGACTTATGCTAAGTCTTGTGAACTGTTCCTAGTTATCTGTCGAATAGGTCATAGTGATAAGTCAGCTGGGCAGCAGTCTGTCTTTTCAAGTTAGACCGCTGTTCAAGTGACTGTTCTTTTTCCAGATAAAATTGTAGGCATTACTACTCAAGGATTATCATGAAATCTTATAATTTTTTTTCTCTTTTTTAATTTGGTGAATCATTTTCATTAAGTTAGAGAAACCTCTGTTTGATATTTAGTAGCCTCAGGTAAATTATATGCACAAACACTGTCATCATCACCTTGTTCTGTGCTTTGAATCATGTAATATAAGCTGTATTTCAAGCTTTCAGGAATTGGGCATTATTAAGTGACAGCATTATTCCATAATCTTCATTGTCATGCTGGTTGCAGTGATTAATATGCATGTAATTTTACTTAACTTATTGGCTTATCCCGCCTGGCTTGGTTGTCGACGGGAGGAATAGGGTGAGCACGGGTGAGGCGACATTGTTTGCTGGGCTTCTGGGGCAGGGTCATGGCCGAGCAGCAGAAGAGCGCTGCAGGTGGATGGAGGAACCCAGGCGTTATCATGTCAGACCCTTAGTCCGTCGTCCTTTTTCCCTGCAAAGTTCACTGTTATCCCTCAGTCAGGGAGGTAATGCAACTGAGTTAATAAAAATTACAGTAATACTGCAAAAAAATGAATAAAAATAGTCCAATGTTGTTCATCTGCCCTCAGGCGTCCCAAAAATTAAAAACCCAAAATAAGGAAAAAATCTGGTAACTGAAAACGTTGGCTTCAAAAATATGAGAATATTTACCAGCTATGCAATGTTAGATTCAAAACCCACAGAATTAGATTGAAAAACCCACAAAAAGAAACTGTAAAACTCCTAAGATTTGCAAAAATACCCATATATAGATTTTTTCCCTTCTTCTCACTCACTCACTGTCAGACACAAGGGCCCACACATACATACACACACATGCAGCTCCCTCCTGTTATCTGTCCAAGGTTACTTTTGGGCAGCTGCTCACGCAGAGAAACAGTAAGATAGCCTTAAAACAAGCTTGAAATGGCAACCCATATTACTTGTAAAAACAAATCTGGCAACCCAACGTTCTCATGTCAACTTTTTGTCTACCGCTGTGAGAACACAATTCAATTTCTTACCCAAAAGTATTATTTGCAAGCTCCCACAATTAAAAGTATTACTCCGTGAGCCAATAATTACATAACCGTCCCTTTATACTCCACAATAACCAGAAAAACAATGGACAAACACGGCTTCCAACCATTGCGGCACTTGTACTTCTGCCTCTGTGGTTTCACCAGGACAAACCGTATAACACAGAACAACCAGACAGACAAAACTGCAGTTATTTTTAAACCAGCACTATAACAAAAATTAAAAGTTACCGGTTCACACAAGCCAATGCTCACTGCAATTCCTCACAGAATCTTGCATTGATTTTTTTTCAACTCGAATGCTCACTGCAGCCGAATGGCAGAATCTTGCCTAGCTTTCATAATCACTCACCGTAATATTGTAGGACAGACGCAATATTAAACAGTCTGTGGCATACAACAAATAAATTTACTCACATCCAAGCTGCCTTTAGGGTTGTTAGACCCGTCACCCAGTCAGTTCCAGGGCGCTCGGTTCGAAATGCCTTCACTGCAGTAACACTGAGTCTTGTACCCATCCTGGGAAGGTCTTTGCAGGGAAAAGGAACTTTGCGGGGAAAAAGGACGATGGACTAAGGGTCTGACATGATAACGCCTGGGTTCCTCCATCCACCTGCAGCGCTCTTCTGCAGCTCAGCCATGACCCTGCCCCAGAAGCCCAGCAAACAATGTCACCTCACCCCTACTCACCCTACTCTTCCCATCGACAACCAAGCCAGGCGGGATAAGCCAATAAGTTAAGTAAAATTGCATGCATATTAATCACTGCAACCAGCATGACAATGAAGATTATGGAATAATGCTGTTGTAGGAAACTCAAAATGAAGAGACTGAATGTTTTTCAGTATTGATTTATTCCATATCAAGTCCTACAGCTCCTCTCTCAGCCAGGGAATGAAGAGAGCGAGCTGAGATAAACCACATACCTTAATACTGTTACAACAGACACAAATCACATTCACATCAAACACAGAATTCCATTCATAACTAATCCTCCCATTGTCTTCTCGGCTTCTCTGTCTGACCCTATGAGTCAGGCGGTCTCTTCAGGTTCACTCTCAGATCTTCTCACTTCTCCTCTAGTCCGCAGGGGGTCCAGACTCAATGTCCATCTGGGGCGTGATGTCAACACACACTGTGAGCTCAAAGTTCCTTCATGTCTGGTTCTGTGCCAAGGAATATGTGAGCTACATAATGTTACGCCACATCACTCCCCCTGAAACGCCCAAGAACGGACATACACCAACCTTAAGTCAATAATGGACAGTCATACACACTATGTCAAGAAAGGACACACACACACTGCCCTCATGTCCATAATGGGCAGTCATACACATTGCACCCTTACAGCCGCCCCCCCCCCCCTTTGCAGGATCTACAGCACAATTTACACAGGTTGATCAAAATACACATCACTCTGCCCGTTGCTTAGGCTTCAATCTCCTCCCAAATCTGCTGAACGCAGGCTTCGCAGCCTGTGTTGTGCCGTCCTGCTGTGCGCCTTTGGAATGAGGGGGAGAAGGGTTATTTGCCCCCTGCTGGGGAACTAGGGGCTGTCCCTTGGGAGGCCTGCCGCGCCGAGGCGCCCCTGCCGGCCGTACAGGTTCGTCACGTAACACAAAAGCAGGCTTTAATCTGTCAACACTGATTGTCTCTTTCCTGCCCCCCAAGTCCAGTACAAAATATTTCTCCCCGGTTTCCAGCACTTGGAACGGACCATCGTAAGGTGGGCGGAGACTGTGACGCTGGGCGTCGTGCCTGACAAAAACAAACTCTGCGTTTTGCAAAGCCTTGGGAACAAAAACCCGCGGAAACGTGTGATGAGCGGGGCCCGGGAGCATTTCTGCCCCCGTGCCACTTAGAGGTCCCCACACCGGGGGGCGCTCGGGTGCTGCATGGGCTGGCAGGAACTCTCCTGGCAGCCTGAGAGGTTGAGTAAACACTAATTCAGCAGGTGAGGCATCTAAATCCTCCTTGGGTGCCGAACGCAACCCCAATAAATCCCATGGTAGTTTGTTTACCCAATTTGTATCCGTGAGCGACGCTCTGAGGGCTGCCTTCAACGACCTGTGAAAACGCTCGCATAAACTGTTGGCCTGTGGGTGATAAGCGGTGGTGCGATGAGCTGTCGCCCCTAAGCCGCTGGCCATGGCTGACCATAGCTCTGAAACGAACTGCGGACCCCTATCGGACGTAATGTCCGACGAGACTCCGAACCGCGCTACCCAGGCTGTTAAAAAAACGCGAGTTACCTCTACCACTGTGGTAGACTGCAATGGGACCACTTCCGGCTAACGCGTGGTCCGGTCCACCATTGTCAGGAGATGTGTGGACCCCTGCGAGGGCGGCAGGGGTCCCACTAGATCTACATGCACATGATCAAACCTCTTAGCCGGGACGTGGAAAGGCTCTAAAGGGGCTTTTGTGTGTCTGTGAACTTTGGCCCGCTGGCAGGACATGCAGGCTCTCGCCCACTCCTTCACGTGCTTGCGCAGGCTCGGCCAAACAAACTTCTCTGCTACCATTTTCACCGAAGCACGTACTCCCGGGTGTGCCAGGGAGTGCACCGCGTCAAAAACACGACGGCGCCACGTGGCCGGCACCACTGGGCGAGGTCGCCCGGTGGATACATCGCAAATAAGCGGGGGTGAACTGGTTTGTAAACTTACGCTCTCCAGCCTTAACCCTGTTGGTCCAGACAGGAGCACGCGCATGTCTGTGTCCCCGCCCTGCTCTGCTGCCATGGCCGCGTAATCTATCCCTACGTGCACCGGAGCCGCGTGCGCGTCCGCGCTGTTACCGCGCTCCGCGTCTGCGGTGCTACAGCCCCCATCCGCGCGGACAGGTGCTGTTACCGCTTGCGAGAGGCAGTCCGCCACCACATTAAATTTACCGGCTACGTGCTGTATATCGGTGGTGAATTCTAAAATTGCGGCCAGCTGCCTCTGCTGTCGGCCTGACCATGGTTCAGAGACTTTGGACATTGCAAAAGTTAACGGTTTGTGGTCGACAAAAGCGGTGAAACGCCGCCCTTCCAACCAGAACTGGAAATGGCGAATGGCCAGGTGGAGCGCTAGCAGTTCCCTGTCAAACGCGCTATATTTTCGCTCCGCATCGCGTAGGGACCTGCTAAAAAAAGCGAGTGGTTGCCAAGCCCCGGCGACTTGCTGTTCTACCACAGCTCCTACGGCCACATCTGACGCGTCAGTGGTTAGCGCTATTCGGGCTGCTGGGTCTGGGTGAGCCAGCAGTGCTGCATTCGCTAGTGCTTTCTTAACCTCAGTGAATGCGCGCTCCCGCTCCGGGGACCACTCAATCGCATTGGAGGGCTTTTGTTTTTTTAGCGCGACATACAACGGTTGCATGAGCTGCGCCGCGTGAGGTATGAAACGGTTGTAAAAGTTTACCATGCCTAAAAATTCCTGCAACGCTTTTTCCGTTTGTGGCTGGGGAAACTCAGCCACCGCGCTTACTTTGGAGGGCAGCGGAACTGCACCCTCTGGGGAGACGCGGTGCCCCAAAAAATCGATCTGTGCCGCGCCGAAATGGCACTTGGCTGGGTTGATTATCAACCCGCGCACTCCCAACCGCTGAAAAACAGTTCTGAGGTGACTCTCGTGTTCCTCCTCAGAGGCGCTGGCAACTAAAATATCATCTAAGTAGACAAAAACAAAAGGGAGGTCGCGCAAAACGGCATCCATCATGCGTTGGAAGGTTTGCGCAGCGCCTTTAAGGCCAAAAGGCATGCGTAAAAATTCAAAAAGCCCGAAAGGGGTTATTACCGCTGTCTTGGGAATGTCCTCTGATCGGACAGGGACCTGGTGATAACCCCGGACCAGGTCTATTTTAGAAAAAATTCGTGCCTTGGCCAAATGCACCGAAAAATCTTGGATATGCAGAATTGGGTAGCGGTCCTGCGCTGTGGCATTGTTTAACCTGCGTTAATCGCCGCACGGTCTCCACGAGCCGTCCGCCTTCGGGACCATGTGGAGGGGGGAAGCCCAAGCGGACTTTGAGCGGCGGATTATGCCCAACCTTTCCAGGTTGGCGAACTCCTCACGCGCAATAGAGAGCTTAGCTGCATCCAGGCGCCGAGCCTTCGCAAAAACCGGTGGACCACTTGTGGTTATAAAGTGCTCCACCCCGTGCTTCGCCACCTTGGCTGAAAACGTGGGAACTGTGAGTGCTGGGAACTGGTTTAGGAGAGTGTGGAACTTACCTCCTGCTGCGGCGGCGTTGGCCTGTACTGACGGCGGGGACACTCACGCTGCACAGGGAATAGAACAAAAAGAGAGTGCATTAACCCAGCGTCTATTAGCCAGATCTACCAGCAAGCCATGTGAGCACAAAAAGTCGGCACCCAACATGTTAAAACTCACCGCCGCTACTATGAAGGTCCATTCATAGTTGCGGCCGTGCAAGGACAGGCGCAGAGTTCTTTCGCCAAACGTCTTGATCGACGAGCCGTTTGCGGTTGTTGCTCCATCTCCGCGGAGGCCGGCTGCCCGGTCCGCGTAGGTTGCGGTGATGAAACTCCTCTGTGCTCCGGTGTCAACGAGGAATCGCCGTCCGGAGCTCGCGTCCGTCAGGTAGAGCAGCTTGTTCCATTCGCCGAGGGTCGAAGCTGCCAGCGACCTCCGGCTCTTTGCGCTTCCCTGCTTCCTGAAGTTGCATGGCGGGACGCACCTGTGCGCCTTGTGCGCGAAACGTCGATGGTAGAAGCACATCTTGTTCTCTCCTCTGCTCCGGGATCGTGCTGCCGCTGTTGTCGCTGGGGTCGGCTCTGCTGCCACCAGTTCTCCGTCGCCCTGGGCTGCCGTGCCGAGGTCCACTGCTGCCGCTGCCGTCTCCTGTTCGCCGCATGCGTCCAGGAGTCGCTCTGCTTCCAAAGCCAGCGTGCGGAAGTCCTGCTGGTCCACACACCTCATGCTGGACAGGGAGCCTCTCATGTGCGCTGGAAGGGTCCTCAAAAAGATGTGTTTAAATAAAAACGCATCGTTGCCTGCCCCGATCATCTGCAGCATGTCCTCCATGAGGACGGTCGGCCTGCGTCCTCCTCTGTCGCGCAGGTCCAGGAGTGTTCTGGCCCTCACCTCGGCCGATGGCACAAAGCTCCGAATGAGGGCGGCTTTCAGGGCGTCGTATTTGCCAGCAGCGGGCGGCTGCTGCACCAGTCTCCGCACACACCGGGCTGTGCGGCTGTCGAGTCTTGCGATGACATTGTGGAACTTAATGTCATCCTCTGATACCCCGTTAAGCACGAACCGTGATTCCACGTGTTGGAACCATGAGTGCGGGTCCTCTTGCCAGAACTCGGGGAGTCTAATGGAGTTTACGCCGGAATGATTTTTCAGTATTGGTTTATTCCATATCAAGTCCTACAGCTCCTCTCTCAGCCAGGGAATGAAGAGAGCGAGCTGAGCTAAACCACATACCTTTATACTGTTACAACAGACACAAATCACATTCACATCAAACACAGAATTCCATTCATAACTAATCCTCCCATTGTCCTCTCGGCTTCTCTGTCTGACCCTATGAGTCAGGCGGTCTCTTCAGGTTCACTCTCGGATCTTCTCACTTCTCCTCTAGTCCGCAGGGGGTCCAGACTCAATGTCCATCTGGGGCGTGATGTCAACACACACTGTGAGCTCAAAGTTCCTTCATGTCTGGGTCTCTGCCAAGGAATATGTGAGCTACATAATGTTACGCCACACTGTCACTTAATAATGCCCAATTCCTGAAAGCTTGAAATACAGCTTATATTACATGATTCAAAGCGCAGAACAAGGTGATGATGACAGTGTTTGTGCATATGATTTACCTGAGGCTACTAAATATCAAACAGAGGTTGCTCTAACTTAATGAAAATGATTCACCAAATTAAAAAAGAGAAGAAAAAAATAAGATTTCATCATAATCCTTGAGTAGTAATGCTTACAGTTTTAACTGGAAAAAGAACAGTCACTTGGACAGCGGTCTAACTTGAAAAGACAGACTGCTGCCCGGCTGACTTATCACTATGACCTTATGGCAATGCATATTGGTGATATGGCAATGTATATTGTAGAGGAGTCAGCAGACAGCGTCTCAGTCAGGATGCAGTGGTAAACATAAGAGAATAATAGGCAGGGATGTCATGGGGAGTTGGCAGGAAGAGGGAGCTGGGGGTTGAAGGGAAATGTATTGTGGAGTTGGATATCATGCAGTGTGATGTGAAATGTCATGCAGATGTGAGATGATCTGTGGAGTTTATAAAGAGAGACCTGGTTTGGCTGATTCATTGCTTTTCTGTGTATGGATGATGTGAGAGTGTTAATAAAGCTTCGTCTGTTCGTAAACTGGCCTCATCATTTCCCACACTCTCCACACTGGTGACCCTGGACGTATTATGGAACACGAGGCAAGAACCCCGGAGTTGGCCCGGACGGGAAGCCCCAGCAATGCGTGCACTGTTGCAGTCAAGCTACCGGACTTTTGGCAGCACAACCCATGCTCTTGGTTCCACCACACCGAGGCCCAGTTCGCCCTCCAGGGAATAACGGCAGACGACACCAAATTTTACCATGTGGTTGCAACGCTGGACGCTCGCACAGCTCAGCAGGTAGCGAGCCTGCTCGACCAGCCCCCAGCCCACGACAGATACGAGGCTCTCAAAGGTGCGTTGACCCGGCGCTACACACTCTCGGACTGTGAGAGAGCAGAGAGGCTCCTGAGGCGTTCCGAGTTAGGAGATGGTTCGGCCGTCGATCTGATGGAAAAGATGTTGGCGTTAATGGGCATGGACGACCGGCATTTTCTGTTTGCCCACCTTTTCCTCCGGAACCTTCCAACAGAGGCGAGAGCGGTCCTGGCCAATTCGCCGTTGCTGGCCGCGCGTGACTACCATGCGCTAGCCCAGGAGGCAGACCGGATCATCCTCACCACCAGAGCGCTCACGGTGAACGCGGCGGCGTCAGAGCCCAGCGAGACGACCAGAGGAGGTGAGGAGCCACCAACGGTAGCGGCAGCAGGGGCCAAGGAGCGCCAGAGAGACACGCTCTGCTTCTACCACCGCCGTTTTGGAGGGAACGCATGCAGATGTGCCCACCGTGCCAATTCAAGAGCTCGGGAAATGCCAGAGCCGGCAGTCGGTAGCAGCTGCAACCGCCAGTGAAGAGAACAAGCTGCTCTACGTTACGGACTCGCGCTCAGGGAGGCGTTTCCTTGTAGACACCAGAGCCCAGAAGAGCACCAGAGCCGACCTACGCCGACCGGCTGGCAGGACCTAGCGGCCCCGGGCTGGTAGCAGTAAACGGCTTGGACATTAAGACCTTTGGTGAGAGAACACTGGCTTTATCTCTACACGGCCGTACATACGAGTGGACTTTTGTCATAGCAGCACTGAGTTTCCCAATCCTGGGAGCTGATTTTCTGTGTGCACATGGTTTATTAGTTGATGTTGCTAACAGGCGCCTGGTTAATGCACTGTCCTTTGACTCTCTCCCCTGTACAGCTCGACGGGCCGGGCCAGTAACGCAAGCCAACGTCACAGCTCCAGGCGGTAAGTTCCACACACTGCTCACTCAGTTCCCAGCACTCACGGTTCCGACATTTTCAGTGGCCATCACTAAACACAGGGTGGAGCACTTTATCACCGCCACCGGGCCGCACGTTTTTGTGCGACCTCGGCGCTTGGATGCAGCTAAACTGGCCATAGCGCGCAAGGAGTTTGCCAACCTAGAAAGGTTGGGCATCATCAGGCGATCGAACAGCCCATGGGCATCCCCGCTACGCATGGTCCCTAAGGCTGAGGGGTCGTGGCGACCGTGTGGCAATTTCCGCAGGTTGAATAACGCCACAGCACACGACCGCTATCCGATTCCCCACATTCAGGATTTTTCCGTTCACCTCACCAGAGCACGCATTTTTTCTAAAATAGACCTGGTCTGCGGTTACCACCAGGTACCAGTGCACGCGGAGGTCATACCCAAAACAGCGGTAATAACTCCGTTCGGCTTGTTCGAGTTTCTGCGCATGCCTTTCGGATTAAAAGGAGCGGCACAGACGTTCCAGTGCATGATGGACACGGTGTTGCGCGATCTCCCGTTTGTGTTCTTCTACCTGGATGACATCCTGGTAGCCAGTGCGTCCAAAGACGAACACGTAACCCACCTCAGGACGGTTTTCCAGAGGTTGGAGAAGCACGGATTAATAATCAACCCGGCGAAGTGCCAGTTCGGCGTGACGGGGATTGATTTTTTGGGGGCACCGCGTCTCACCGGAGGGAGCGATACCCTTGCCCGACAAGGTGCGCGCTGTGGCAAACTTTCCCCGGCCTCAGACGGTCAGGGCGTTGCAAGAATTTTTGGGGATGGTTAATTTTTATAACCATTTCCTCCCCCGCGCAGCTCAGCTCATGCAGCCACTGTACGCCACGCTCAAGAGACGGAAACCCGCGGAAGGAGTCGAATGGACTCCGGAGCGAGAGCAGGCATTCTCTGAGGTGAAAGCAGCTCTGGCAAACGCCGCACTGTTGGCGCACCCAGACCCGGCGGCCCAGATAGCGCTCACTACCAACGCCTCGGACGTGGCCATAGGGGCCGTCGTGGAGCAACGTGTCGCCGGTTCTTGGCAGCCGCTCGCCTTTTTCAACAGGGCTTTGCGTGACAGTGAGCGTAAATACAGCGCGTTCGACAGAGTTGCTGGTTCTCCACCTGGCCATACGCCACTTCCAGTTCTGGCTGGAAGGGCGCAGCTTCACCGCGTTCGTGGACCACAAGCCGCTGACGTTTGCAATGGCCAAGGTTTCGGAACCATGGTCGGGCCGGCAGCAGAGACAGCTGGCCGCGATCTTGGAGTTTAAGACCGATATTCAGCATGTGTCGGGTAAACTGAATGTGGTGGCAGACTGCCTCTCGCGCGCAGTAGTGGCCCCGGTCTGCGTAGGGATAGATTATACAGCCATGTCTGCAGAGCAGATTTGCGATACGGATGTGCGCGCGCTCCAGTCTGAACCAACAGGGTTAAGGCTGGAGAGCAGGGTACTGCAAGACGGCAGCCCCCCAATCTGCGAAGTCTCCACGGGACGCCCGCGCCCGGTGGTCCCGGTCGCGTGGTGCCGCCGCGTGTTTGAGTCAGTTCACGCTTTGGCGCACCCAGGAGTGCGCGCGTCAGTCAAAATGGTGGGAGCGAAATTCGTGTGGCCAGGCCTGCGCAAACAAGTGAAAGAGTGGGCGGCAGCCTGCGTAGCGTGCCAACGAACCAAAGTGCACAGACACACCAAGGCTCCTTTGGAGCCGTTTAGGATACCGGCTAAAAGATTCGACCATGTTCACGTGGACCTCCTGGGCCCCCTCCCGCCGTCGCAGGGGTGCACGCACCTTCTGACAGTGGTAGACCGCACCACACGCTGGCCAGAAGCAGTCCCGCTGGTGGCAACCACGTCCGCGGACATGGCGCGCACTTTTTTGACAACATGGGTGGCACGTTTTGGAATCCTGTCGGACATCACGTCCAATAGGGGCCCTCAGTTTGTTTCCAAACTTTGGACCACGATGGCCCGCAGCCTGGGTGTTGCAATTCATCGCACAACCGCGTACAACCCACAGGCAAATGGACTATGCGAACGTTTTCACAGGTCACTGAAGGCAGCACTCAGGGCTTCGTTGACGGATGCAAATTGGGTTAACCGGTTGCCGTGGGTTTTATTGGGGTTGCGTTCTGCACCAAAAGAGGATTTGGAGGCTTCCCCGGCTGAGCTGTTTTTTTCTCAGCCACTGCGGCTGCCTGGGGAATTCTTGCCAGAAAATCCCGTGCCGGCCAGCTGCCCGTCTCAGCGTTTGCAGCGTAGTGCAGACACAGGCACACTGCCGGGCCCGGCCCACCACTGTTTTCCACGCGCTTTTGTGCCAAAAACTTTGAAGAACGCGGAGTTTGTGTTCGTCAGACACGATGCCCACCGCTCGCCATTGTGCCCACCCTATAATGGCCCGTTCAGAGTGTTGGAAACAGGGGACAAGCATTTTTTGCTAGACTTGGGGGGGTGTCGGGAGAAAATATGCATAGACAGACTTAAGCCCGCCTTTGTAGTGGCGGACGAGCAAGTGCTGCTGGCCCGGGCCCCTCGGCGTGGAAGACCCCCACTGAGAACTCCCCAGGTAAACGATTCACCAGGACAGCCACATGGTCAGTGCGAAGTCCCCCCGCCCCGCCTTGGCCCACCCGCAGTCAGACACACATCCAGCAGCCCCCCGCCGGCACAGAGACCCCTGTTACAGCAGATATGGGAGGAGACTGAAGCCCAAAAGACGTGCCGACTGAAACTCTGTCTGGGGGGGGGGGGGGATTGGTAATGCATATTGGTGATATGGCAATGTACTGTATATTGTAGAGGAGTCAGCAGACAGCGTCTCAGTCAGGATGCAGTGGTAAACATAAGAGAATAATAGGCAGGGACCTCATGGGGAGTTGGCAGGAAGAGAGAGCTGGGGGTTGAAGGGAAATGTATTGTGGAGTTGGATATCATGCAGTGTGATGTGAAATGTCATGCAGATGTGAGATGATCTGTGGAGTTTATAAGGAGAGACCTGGTTTGGCTGATTCATTGCTTTTCTGTGTATGGATGATGTGAGAGTGTTAATAAAGCTTCGTCTGTTTGTAAACTGGCCTCATCATTTCCCACACTCTCCACAACCTATTTGACAGATAACTGGGAACAGTTCACAAGACTTAGCATAAGGAGAGAACAGATCTCTCCCACTCCAGCAAAAAGATTAAGCCTACACTTTACAGTTAATCACATGTGTAACCACACATTTTAATCTTTTTAGTTAACAGCAACAATTGCAAACTTTGGAAGTGATTTGTTTGTGTTTTATTTTTTTTAAATGCTGCATTGTGAGACTTATTTCACAGGAAGCCCATTAGACTTAAAGATTCTAATAAATGACACTGTGTGGAGCCCATAGTTATAACCTATGTGACTCACATGTGGCTGGCTGAATTCAGCCAAGAGAGACTTTGAGCTAGCCATGTGTATTGACTTCACACCCCAAGAGGAAGATGTGTCTGCACCCCCTGGGGACTCAGGAGAGAGGAGAAGATTACCCGGCCTGACCTTTGGGGGTCAGAGAGGAGAACAGAAGGACTCTGGGTGTTCTATTACAGATGAAAGGATGTAGCTGAGTATTGAGACTTTTGTGTGATGTATTGTTAGAGATGAGTGTATAAATGTATGTGTGTGACTGCGTCCTGTCTCTTTTCACTCCGATCGAGAGAGGACGTAGGATGAATGAGAATTAAAGCAGATACTGGAAAAATCATCCAGTCTCCTCAATTCTTGACTCCTACAATTGGTGACCTACGCATGAATCTGAGCACGCCGAGGCTGGAGGACAGCCTCGTGATCGATATGGAAGAGCTGGGAGACAGCCGCTCAGACCCGGATTCACCGGGGAATGCCAGCAGGGGCACAAGACTAATTAAGCTCCCCGAGTTCTGGCAAAACGACCCGCACTCGTGGTTCCAGCATGTGGAGTCGCGGTTCCTGCTCGGGGGAGTTTCAGCGGATGACATTAAATTCCATAATGTCATCGCGACGCTCGACAGCCGCACAGCTCGATGTGTGCGGAGCCTGGTGCAGCAACCACCCGCTGCCGGCAAATACGACGCGCTGAAAGCCGCCCTCATCAGGAGCTTCGTGCCGTCGTCTGAGGCAAGAGCCAGGCAGCTACTGGACCTGCGCAACAGAGGTGGACGCAGGCCAACTGTCCTCATGGATGACATGCTACAAATGATCGGGACGGACAACGACGCGTTCCTTTTCAAGCATATTTTCTTGAGAACCCTCCCAGCGCACACGAGAGGTTCCCTGTCCAGCAGGCGATGTGTGACCCAGCAGGACTTCTGCGACCTGGCCCAAGAGGCGGAGCGGCTCCTCAACGCCTGCGAGGAACAAGAGGCTTCCGTGGCAGCGGCAGACCTCGGAGCGGCGGCCAGGGGCAGTGTGGAGCCAGTGACAACAGTGACCACCTCAGCGGCGACAGCAGCGGCGAGATTCCGTGGCAGGGGAGGTGACGGCCTCTGTTTTTACCATCGACGTTTCGCTGGGAAGGCGCACAAATGCATCCCGCCCTGCAAGTTCAAAAAGCAGGGAAACGACCGGGCCGGGAGCCGTTAGCAGCTTCCACTCTCGGCGAACAGAACAAGCTGCTTTATCTGACAGACGCGGGCTCCGGGCGGCAATTCCTAGTGGACACCGGAGCCCAGAGGAGCTTCATCACTGCCACCTATGCTGATCGGGTCGCGGGACCCCGTGGAGACGGAGCGACAGCGGCCCACGGCTCCAGCATCAAGACGTACGGAGAGAGAACCTTGTCTCTGTCCTTCCACGGCCGCGCCTATGAGTAGAATTTCATCGTGGCGGCAGTGAGCTTCAATATGTTAGGTGCTGATTTTCTGTGTTCACATGGTTTGTTAGTTGATCTGGCCAACAAACGACTAGTAAATGCACTCTCTTTCTGTTCTATCCCTTGTGCAGCTCGGGTGTGCCCGCCGCCAGTACAGACCAACGTCGCCACAGCAGGTGGTAAGTTTCACAGCCTTCTACACCAGTTCCCAGCACTCACAGTTCCTACTTTTTCAGCTAAGGTGGCGAAGCAAGGGGTGGAGCACTTTATTACCACGAGTGGCCCACCAGTTTTTGCGAAGGCTCGGCGCTTGGATGCAGCTAAACTCTCCATTGCGCGCGAGGAGTTCGCCAACCTGGAAAGGTTGGGCATAATTCGCCACTCGAAGACCGCCTGGGCTTCCCCCCTCCACATGGTACCTAAAGCTGACGGCTCATGGAGACCTTGTGGTGATTAACGCAGGTTGAACAATGCCACAGCGCAGGACCGGTACCCGATTCCACATATCCAGGACTTTTCAGTGCACTTGGCGAAGGCGCGCATTTTTTCTAAAATAGACCTGGTCCGCGGTTATCACCAAGTCCCGGTCCGACCAGAGGACATCCCCAAAACAGCCGTAATAACCCCGTTCGGGCTTTTTGAGTTTTTACGAATGCCTTTTGGCCTTAAAGGCGCCGCACAAACCTTCCAACGGATGATGGATGCAGTGTTGCACGACCTTTCTTTCGTTTTTGTCTATTTAGACGACATTTTGGTAGCCAGCACCTCCGAGGAGGAGCACGCAAAACACCTCACGTCAGTTTTTCAGAGGTTAGGAGAGCATGGGTTGATAATCAACCCAGCCAAGTGCCATTTTGGCGTGGCACAAATTGATTTTTTAGGGCACCGCATTTCCTCGGAGGGAGCAGTTCCTCTGCCGGCCAAAGTACGCGCAGTGGCAGATTTTCCCCAGCCTCGAACGGTAAAAGCGTTGCAAGAATTTTTGGGGATGGTAAATTTTTATAACCGTTTCATACCCCACGCAGCGCAGCTTATGCAGCCCTTGTACACTGCGCTTAAAAAGCAGAAGCCCTCCCATGTAATTGAATGGTCCCCGGAGCGGGAGCGCGCATTCACAGAGGTTAAACGAGCACTGGCAAACGCGGCACTGTTGGCCCACCCAGACCCGGCAGCCCGCATAGCGCTAACCACAGACGCATCAGATGTGGCCATAGGGGCCGTGGTAGAACAGCAGGTTGCCGGGGTTTGGCAACCACTCGCATTCTTCAGCAGATCCCTACGCGAGGCTGAGCGAAAATACAGCGCGTTTGACAGGGAGCTGCTGGCGCTCCACTTGGCTATTCGCCATTTCCAGTTCTGGCTGGAAGGGCGGCGTTTCACCGCGTTTGTCGACCACAAACCGCTCACTTTTGCGATGTCCAAAACTTTAGAACTGTGGTCAGGGCGGCAACAGAGACAGCTGGCCGCAATTTCTGAATTTACCACCGATATTCAGCACGTAGCCGGTAAAATCAATGTGGTGGCAGACTGTCTGTCACGCGCAGTAACAGCACCCGTCCGCGTGGAAACGGATTGCGCGGCCGCTTACCCAGAGCGCGGTAACAGCGCGGACACGTGCGCAGCTCCAGTCCACGTGGGAATAGATTATGCAGCCATGGCGGCGGAGCAGAGCGAGGACGCGGACGTGCGCGCGCTCCTGTCTGGACCAACAGGGTTAAGGCTAGAACGCAGAAATCTACAAACCGGTTTCCCCCCGCTTATCTGCGATGTATCCACAGGGCGACCGCACCCGGTGGTGCCAGCCGCGTGGCGCCGTCGCGTTTTTGACGCCGTGCACTCCCTAGCGCACCCAGGGGTGCGCGCTTCGGTGAAAATGGTGGCGGAGAAGTTTGTTTGGCCGACCCTGCGCAAGCACGTGAAGGAGTGGGCTAAAACCTGCATGGCTTGCCAGCGCGCTAAGATTCACAGGCACACTAAGGTGCCCTTAGAACCGTTCCACATTCCGGCTAAAAGGTTCGATCATGTGCATGTGGACCTCGTGGGCTCCCTGCCCACTTCACAAGGGTTCACGCATCTCTTGACAATGGTAGACCGAACCACTCGTTGGCCGGAAGTGGTCCCGTTAACATCGACCACAGCGGCAGAGGTGGCACGCGCTTTTTTAACAGCCTGGGTAGCGCGGTTCGGGGTCCCGTCAGATATTACGTCTGATAGGGGACCTCAATTTGCGTCGGAACTGTGGTCAGCAGTGGCCAGCGGCTTAGGAGCGGCGGTACATCGCACGACCGCTTACCATCCCCAGGCCAACGGTTTATGCGAGCGTTTTCACAGGTCTTTGAAGGCAGCCCTCAGAGCGTCACTGACGGACACAGATTGGGTAAACAAACTACCATGGGTTTTATTGGGGTTGCGTTCGGCACCCAAAGAGGATCTAGATGACTCACCAGCAGAATTGGTCTTTGCACAACCGCTCAGGCTGCCAGGCGAGTTTTTACCCGACCACACGGCACCAGGGCCCCCCCGATCCGGGGGTCTCTGAGTAACACGAGAGCAGAAATGCTCCCGGGACCCGCTCATCACTCTTTCCCGCGTGTGTTCGTGCCCCAGGCTTTACGAGACGCAGAGTTTGTTTTTGTCAGGCACGATGCGCAGCGGCATAGCCTCCGCCCACCTTACGACGGTCCATTTTGAGTGCTGGAAACCGGGGAGAAATATTTTGTGCTAGATTTGGGGGGGCAGGAGGGAGACAATCAGTATCGATAGATTAAAACCTGCTTTTGTGTTGCATAACGAGTCTGTACGGCCAGCGGGCGTGCCTCGACGCGGCAGGCCTCCAAAGGGGCGGCCCCGGGACCCCCCACGGGGGGCAAATAACCCTTCTCCCCCTCACTCCACAGATGCACAGCAGGACGGCCCAACATAGAGCAGGAGGCCTGCATACAGCAGATTCGGGAGAAGATTGAAACCTAAGCTGCATGCAGAATGATGTGTTTTTTGGTCAGGTTGTTTAGGTTGCTGTGAGATTCTGTTGGGGGGGTGACGTGCTGTATGACTGTTGTATGACTGTATGTGGGTGCCCAGTCTTTCGCGTGGAAGGGGGGAGTGATGTGGAGCCCATAGTTATAACCTATGTGACTCACATGTGGCTGGCTGAATTCAGCCAAGAGAGACTTTGAGCTAGCCATGTGTATTGACTTCACACCCCAAGAGGAAGACGTGTCTGCACCCCCTGGGGACTCAGGAGAGAGGAGAAGATTACCCGGCCTGACCTTTGGGGGTCAGAGAGGAGAACAGAAGGACTCTGGGTGTTCTATTACAGATGAAAGGATGTAGCTGAGTATTGAGACTTTTGTGTGATGTATTGTTAGAGATGAGTGTATAAATGTATGTGTGTGACTGCGTCCTGTCTCTTTTCACTCCGATCGGGAGAGGACGTAGGATGGATGAGAATTAAAGCAGATACTGGAAAAATCATCCAGTCTCCTCAATTCTTGACTCCTACAACTGTTATATTCCAGAGTGAACTTAAAGTAATGCTAAACCGTGCATATTGGTAAAATTTATTGATTCACTAAATATTTAGCAAGAAGTTGTTGTTGGAATTAGAAAATCACATCATTCATATAGTGGAAGCTTTAGGTGTAATTTAAACATTGTGTTATTCTGGGTTCATGTTCATGTTTTTGTTTTTCAGCAGAAAAAAGAGAGCATTAACTAACTATCTTTCACCAAGATTTAGAATTGAAAAGTCAAAAAGGTGAAAAATAAAAATCAAAAGCTCACCATTAGCTTTAATTCTAACTAATCCCTGGTGACCAAGATACACAAAAACAATTCACTTGTGTTTCTTAGCATTAACAATTATAATCAACAGTGGAATAAGCACTGTAACAACTTTAAAGGACAAAAGCTGAATGACTATAACAGCAACACTTGCAAAAACAATTTATGGGGAAAAAAAAATTCCACTCCTGTTGTTGTGAATTCTGATGCACGGATGGGGGTAGCCTCGGGCTTCCCACGATTTCTTTTTATAGGATGGCCCTGGCATTGCATGTTTGTCGTATGCAGGAGGACAGAGAGCGATGTGGGGCAGGCTGGCTGTGGCAAGGGGAACAACACTTTGTCATCAACCTGGTCATCAGGCTCATTGGCTGGGGGCCAGTGTCAGCGTGGGGGGGGGGGGGGACCTCACAGAGGACCATAACAACAGTGTGACAAGCACACCCGAAGCTAAGTAAAACAAATGACATTGACAATGACATAACGCATATCAATTTAACTGACTGACTTTGAAAATGCAGTGTTTACATGACTTTACATTGCAGGACACATCTGACACATTGCAATGATGCCTCTCGCCAGATAATGGTATGACAGTATCACATTTCAGAAATGTGAGAGGAATAAGGGATAATTGTGTTGCACGATAATGACGTGCTAAAGAGCTGGCCTATTCTCCTGGTGCTTGGCCTCGGCCGAGCTGGGCCTAGGGACTACAGACCACACCACAATTTAGGAAGAAACAGACAATAAAGCATTCCTTGTGCAAAATGAACCCATATTCTGGTTAAGCAATATGTCCACCTTTCCATTAAAAGAAGGAGTGGGACATTACCCTTTCACATAGATGAACTTACACAAGTTCAGACTGTCTGTGTTCAACAGGACAGACAGATGTGGCCTTAATGACTAACTCAGAATTGGTTAAAATAAATGTTAAATCACATTACATCTGCACAGACAGCTGTGTTAATTGTTGTAATTGAAATCTGTAAACTAGGTCAAGGGAGGACTCTCACAAAAGAAGCCATGATTACAGGAAATCTCATATTGGGGTTGTTACATTACTCACAAACTCTCATCTAAATTAACCATTTGTAACACATATAAATGGCACACAACATTTCCTTCTTCTAGTAAAAAGGACACTACCCATCACGCAAGTACACTGTAACTTTGATGCATGTGCGTCTCCATGCATCGGGGGGGGGGGGCACAACAATTAATTAGCAAGAAATAATTAGCAAAAATCCTCAGAAAAATAGATAATAAATGAAAATTATCAATAAATGATAAATAATGTAGGAGAGAAAAATATAGGTGAAACCGCTTGGTAATGAAATCACAACATTCAATAGGAGAAGTTAAATTTACATCAATAGATTTGTAGGTATTTAAGAAAATCATGTGTTGGAAAATATTTGCAGACTATTGTAAAGAAAAAATATCATGTTTATAAGAAATAAAGTAAACTGATCATCATCATCATTGTCATAGCAGTCTGTCAGGGGCGACAATGACTGCTTCATTTAGGTCTGATCAGATTTCTCCACGCAGCTCTGGCCTTCGCCCTCCGCTGCCAGGAACACCTGACCTGGTTAACCCGGGCAACGTTCGAGCTGGTATGAGTTGCTTTCTGAAAGAACCAGAAAACACCGTAACAAAGAGGAAAAAAAAACAAAAGAGGGCAACAATGATAATCAAAATGACGAGATAAACACCCAGAAAAACAAGGCAGAACATGATATAACAATCCTTAAGCAAAGCTGAAAACAAAGAATACCATATTCTGACTAATGAACAAAAATACAGGTATGTACAAAAACATACCGTACCCTAAAACACACTGAGCAGCAAATATTGTCCATATTACAAATAGGTAAAGACAACAAAAAAAAAAACACCTTTCTCAGACTACAGAAGGAACCAAGAAAACTGAAATACAGGCAGTGCAGCGGATGATAAAAAATATAAGCGACGATGCTGTGGTTTTAAGTAGAGTTTTATTATATCATACCGCCGTCACGAGCTCCGCTCCTGGCGCCGTGCATGGGCGCCGGGAGCGAGCCCACGGCTCTCAGAGGAGGAGGACACAATGTCTGTGTCCTGCAGCAGCAGTTGCAGAATCAGAATGAGAGAGAGTTTGCGTTACAGAGTTGCAGCATATATACCCAACTACAACAATACATCAAAGGGCATTCCCCAGCAGTTGGTATGATCAAAGAGATAACAGAACAGGCATGAGACATTTGCATTTGAGAGACATATTGATCTCAGTCCCTAGGTCACAGTAAGGACAGGACTCATGAACACAATGCATGAAAGGCAACATTAACATCACAGAAGTGAGCCAGAAGAAACGAGTCTGTCTGTAGACATTAATACACATTTCACTGTTCTGTTAATTGCTCTAGCCGAGCGCTGTGTCTGACCAGTCTGTTTGTGGGGGTTACACCAAAGCACATCTACATATTGATCTCAGCCTCTAGGTCACAGTAAGGACAGGACGCATGAACACTATACATGAATGGCACATTACATCACAATACATGAATGGCACATTGCATCACAATACATTCATGGCACATTGCATCACAATACATGCATGGCACATTGCATCACAATACATGCGTGGCACATTGCATCATAATACATGAATGGCACATTACATCTCAGTAGTGCAGCGGGAAAAACCGAGAGAAGAGAGCTGAGTGTCCTGTGTGTTGTGGGGGGGTTGAATCAACCCGCCACAGGCACATAATAACCAGTAACCCAATACTATCAGGGGAGGAAAAAAAAAATCACGCTACAGAGCGGCAAACCATCCACAGTTCAATAAAGATCAGATAAAAAAAAAAAAAAACACCAAAGCATCCCCAAAGATTACCGAGGACAGCAAAAAACAGGGATGACAGAACGGCAATAAATACAGTTCAATATAGTTCAAATGGCAAAGAAAACACAGGAGCATTACAGGAGAGCAAAAAATACAGGGATGACGGCGGGCAGAGCACAATGAACAACAAGAACAGATAATTCGGGAGGTCTACCTGCATCCAGTGTCTAAATCGCTAACAGGAGAAGAAGAATGAGTTCGGGCAGTCTATCCCAGTCCCAGGCCTGGAGAAACAGTATCTCTGGCGGCCGGACCAAGTCGCCGAACAAAAGGTCCAGTATGCCGGGTGGCTGACCCAGAATGCCAAATCGGCGAAGCAGCTTACCAGGCGGCCGACCCACGTCCATAGGCAACCAGGACCGAAGGGAAAAGCTCGGAGGTGGCCTCCCTACCGAGAGGGACAGCGAGAGGAAACTGATCCAAGAACGGGAAATCCCAGCGGCACCCGGTGGGGGAAGAAAGGGATCGAGGAAAAAACGAGGGGCCACGACAGAGGATCTGCAGCTCATTCTCCGAACTTCACTCGAACCGGCACTGCACCCTTGCCGGACCCCGATCGAGACAGTGCTGCACCCACGACGGACCCCGACTGGGCCGGAACAGTGCCCACAATGGACCCCAATTGGGTCAGAGCTGCACCCACAACGGACCCCGATTGGGCCAGCGCAGCACCAGGGACGGCCTCCAAACCCAAACCCGGAACCTCCAGAACAGCGACCGGTATCAACTCAACACCGGTGACCCTGGGAGAAGGCTCAGGAGAAGAAAGAGAACCGAGATCAGGATCACCGACAGTGACAGAGCCCAGCGAGACAAACTCGGATGCACCTGGCTCGTCTCCCCGAGAGACAGGCAAAAATGCTCCAGAATAGACAGGAGAAAGACAAAATAGAGCACTTGCCTCATCTCGAGTTCTGCCGCCGTCCAGGACTTCGGCAATCCGGGTTCAGCAAGTAGAAGGTCGTCCTCTGGTTCCCACTTGGCTACGGTGGCCTCCGCAGCCGGCATGATGGTCTTCACAGTCTGAGGATTCCCTGACACTGATGTCCCCGCCAAAAGCCCGCACGGCGTGGTGGCAGGGGATCCTTGACCTGCTGGGTCGAACCGCTCCTCCATGGAGACCCGGGGACGCTTAGTCATCGGCGCAGGCTCCAGTTGGCAGTCCGCCCTCCTCCTCTGCCCATGATGTGGCTGTGGGGCCAGAACCAGGTTCTTCAGGCCCACAGGCTCCCTCGTCGTCTGACAGTGTAATCCTGGCACTGAGGAACACTCAGGAGAAGGAGACACACAGGTAGCAGGTTCACAATTAATGACTACAGCAGGTGGAGGGAGCTCAGGGGACTGTGAACCCCGAACTCCACCCCCAGGAATCAGACAAGGCAATTCATAATATGGAGGAGTAAAATGAAATAGCACTTGACTTTTCTCCCGAGGACCGATGGTGTCTGCTGTAGCGGGCTTGGTTCCTCCCTATGGATGGCGACGGGGGCAGCTGAAGTCGGACTCATGGAGCTCACAGCAGCTGGAGAGAGCATCGAGGAGGAAGGGAGAACAGCCGAGGCGGGCCGGGGGCGAGGCACATACAACCCGGAGGTGGCAGCGGCTGTCTTACCCCTCTGGCGAGACACAGAGGCTGCAGCTGACTGGGAGACAGAGTTCGTGCGGCTACCCGGAACTGGATCCGGACGGGGTTCTCGCTGAGGGTACACCGGGGGAATCCCGGCTGACGTCGTTCTCCACTGGGGATGACCCCTGGGTGGTGCGAACTCCTGGACTGGACAGGGACAGGAACGGGATCCCGAGGCGAGGAGCGAGGATGCCTCCTCTTTGGCTTCCTGGCTGGGTTTACCTCCAGCCCACAGAGCTTCTCCCGGTGAGCAGAGATGTCCGCCATCCTCGCCGTGATTTCAGGGTGGTCAGCGTAGCGAGGATGGTGGTTGATAGTCGCCTCAGCGAGGTCCAGGTACCAGCGTGCATCGCTGGGGGTGTCATAAAGCCAAGCAGTGGAGAGGATACCATCAATGTTGATGAGAGTCATAACCAGCTCGTAGCCCAAGCTCATCACATAGGCCTTGGGCGGCACCATCTCCCAGCACACTGGTTCGAGAACAGGGTGAAAAACTACAAGCCCGAATTAAGCAAACTCACAGTCACCGGCGTCTCGTCTTGGCTGCAACCTACTGTCATGGTGTGCGTGTCATGGTGGCCGTCACGAGCCACCATAAGACGCCAGCAGTCACCAGTGAGTTGCAGTGATGTTTATTAAGAGGTGCAGCAACAGAGAATGATGCACACAATAGTGCGGGTAAGACAATCACAGGACGTACCTTAACAGGGAAGTGTAACAGGAACTTCAACAGAGCGTATCATAACAGGTAGCTTAACAGGAAGGTTAACAGTAGGTTTAACAGGAAGATTAACAGGAAGATTAACAGAGACTGCTGCATCGGGGAGCATTCAGCGCCTGCTTTTAACCCCGGTCACTAATGACCCCAAATGCAGCACAGCTGTTGACTCTGACAGCAGGGAGCTCCACTGGGCGCTGTCACAATAAGAGCCCAGGGAGCTAGAAGGAAACCTCTGCTGTCAAAGCCTGGAAATGATACCAGATCCGAGTGCGGACGGAACCAGCACTCGGGCTGTAACAGTGCGGACTACTAATGAGACGCTATAGGCAGCCGTAGAGTTTGCGTATTTATTAAAGAAAGACACAAAAAAAACCCACAAATAAAGACTATGATTAGAACACACCAATGATAAACTGAGAACTAGGAAGACTGACGGGAGACAAGGATACAACACTTACATGCAAACAGCGAGGGCGGAACCTAACACTGAAAGGAACTGGCTCCAGACGTAGGGAAACCAGACTGGATAAGGCGAGGTTGCAGCCCCAAGTGACAGGAGCTGCCCCCTTAAATAGGGCAAGATTGCCTCATCAGCAATCAGCAATCAGCTGCCTCATCAGCTGTGATTCAGCTGATGAGGCATCATCAGCTGAATCAAATCAACGCCAGCTGTTACTGCCAAGCTCGGCTCTGACAGCCGGAAGCCCCGCAGAGATGCTGTCAAAATAAGAGCTCAGAGAATCCACAAGGAATTAATAAAGAATGGGAAGAAAATGCTGCATGACCCGAGCGCAGACGAGATCGGCGCTCAGACCATGACAGATAATGGAATACATTTAGTGGAATACACTTTGTAAATCAAATCATATCACATTTAGGTACAGTACCCCAATTGTTAGTACCTAACATTTACCTAGGAAACTATTTAGCTTACCATCAACAATCTACAGGGTCAGCATAATACACAAATAGGATTATGAAAGAAAAATGGAAAATTGTGAATGGCAAACCCTACTATTGAAGCCATTTAACTTGGGTGATGAGGAAGGGTTTCTGGCTGATTACATGCAAAGAATGACAACTGACAGCAATGTTATCCATACTGCCCTTCCCAGGAGGGACTATGTGACAAAGGAACCGTGGGAAGTGCACCCATCTTTTGGCCGAACCAGGGGATCTGGTCATCAAAGAAAACTGGACCAAAATTCCCCGGCAAGAATAGCACAAAGATTATCCTGGCAGTGCCAACAGCTGCGAAAAGCGAAGGATGTGACACTTGGGTGCATCTAACAGTTTACCCCACTTGGAACCTTCAGCAAGAGACTGTTTAATACACATTGCATACTCACTTAAAAAAAAACCTCAACAAGTGACTGTTTAACTGTTTCTCTATGCAAGTGTCAGCTGACGGCGCCCCTGGCATCCAGTAATGGCTTTTGCATAACGAAGCAGGCTGTTTATCATGGCGAGGCAAAAATGCAAGGGAAAGAAAGGTGCAGTTGGTGTTGTTGCCTTATCATCCTCATCATCTTCGTAGTAACACTTATGCCTGTTTTCCACTAGCCCAGCACACCTCGATATGGCTCAGTTCACTTCAGTACGGCTCAGAATGCTTCTGTCTCCATTGGTGTTGTGCTTGTGCTGTGATGGTTTGTTAGGAGGTTTTAGAAGCAGGGCAGCAGCAGATTCTGAGCGAGGCGGGGCCACACTCCCGTGACGTTACGCACCCACTGAGTCCTTATTTACACAAGACAAAAAAGGATTCAAGGATTATTGCCTTGCTCGCTCTGTGGATTTATCTCACAATTAATTTTATCTCATAATTAAGCTGCAACAACACAAGTCACTTTTGTTTTGAATTAACTGCCAAATGACCTAGAAATAAAGACCTGAAACTTGTTTTTATTCGTATTAAATAATGAGACTGTGGCACACTGGCCTACACCAAATAATTTTTTTTTACATCCTAGGGCATTTTGGATGTACTGAATTAAAAAAAATTCATGTTTTTCACCTTCAGGTCAACGTTTGGAACAACAGTATTATTATTTTCCGTTTAGATGATGCTACACTCCTTCTAAAGTATTGTAATTCTCTGAATTTGGAATGCCGATAGAACATTCAATTTACATATACTTACTTTTTTACATTGACTTGTAAGCTTGATCAGTCTCTCCTGCTGCATTTTAAAGTCCAACTGTGCAACTTCTTATAAGTTAACATAAAAAATGTACCCAAAGTTTAGAACTGGATCATGTGGGGCTAATTTTTTATATTTCAATAAAAAGAACAGAAAGCTTACAAAAACATTTGTTTTTTGGTCTAGTTAAAAATTACATTACCTTTACAATGGTTGACCCTGACAGGAAGATCAGTATCATTTTGATCAGATTAGGCAATGGAATTTCTATGAAATTATACTGTTTTATAATTCAGTGTTATAACAGACAAACCACACTTTCCAAAACAATTCCATTTTATTATATACAAAATATTAAAAGAAAAAAAAAACTTTGCAACACAACATGAAGGTTAATCGACATTTTATACACGCCGACCACTGAGTGTCTACACCAGCTTCCCAAACTGGGTCACGACTCAGCTGAATGAAGCGTCTCTGCCAGCTGTGGGTCAGGAAGGCTCGGTTGAATAATCCAGACGGGCTGTCGCGGCGGACACGTGGGATGATTCTACAAGGAAAATGCACACAATAAAATACAGAACAATAGTTTTTAACAAGAATACATAAGCTTATTTCAGCGTATTGTTCACATGAATAATTAAAATAAAAGCTTGAGTCCGCAGTGTGCTGCCATTAAGCAGCGATCATCATCCACAAATGAACAGCTTTTTTATTGCATAAATAAACTGAGCGTCTTACCGAATATATTTGCGAAAAAACGCACAATAAAAAAAAATTAAAACTCACCGTTAAAGGACTCCGATGTCGAGACCTCCCGGTATATTTTTTCATTCCGGGCAGCTCCGTCTAACTCGCGCTGCATACGTTCGTCTGACAATGCAGTGAGCAGACACTGCAGCTCCTTACTGATCCATGGAACACCCTTATTACGCGACGCCATTTTTGATAGAAAATAAATGAAAATAGCACAGCAATACACTGAAAGGAACCGCCAACAGTGGTTGCGTGCTGAGTAAAGGCGGTCGTGAAGATTCTTTTTTTTTTTTTTGAAAAACTTTATTGAGAAGGTCGTGAAGATTTGGTAGATGAGGAGGAGGAGAGGGGCGGTTACAACCTGACCAATCAGCGCCGGTTACGACCTGACCAATCAGCGGCGACCAGTCTGTTAACGTCACAACACGGCACAGCTCAGCACTGCTGTACCCTGCTCTTCAGCGGGGCTGAGAATTGCGGCTGTTAAACCGTGTTGGGGCTTGTGGAAAAGCGTACAAAGCGTGCTGAGCCGTCCCGTGTCGCGCTAAAGCGTACTAGTGGAAAAGGCCCTTTAGTGTTGGTCATTTGTAAGTTGTTCCACTGCCTCTACACCATAGAGAATTGTTTTGTTTGTTCCTTAATGCCACTATCAGCTGGACGAATTATTTGCTACTGCTAAAATAATGCAGCTACTACAGGCTGGTTGGTTTCTTAAGAGAGGCTATATACAGAAATAACACAGCAAACATCAATTTGAGTCACACCTGTTACAACATTTATCACTCCACGGATCGGAAACATGATGACACTCCTTACTCTGCCCAAAGCAAGGTTAATTTCATCAGGAAACTCCTCTTTTCTGAAGCAGTGATGTCCTTTTCAGTAGCTTAACACCCTCTAAGTGTGCAACGGCTTACAGTGCGTCTCTCCCCTGTATTACTACCCTGCTTGACCAACGAAGCGAGCAAGTGTTATGCTAGGGATCTACATTGTCAAAGGGGGGTTAGTGATCACTGGACGTACCCACACCTGGCCAGGAAACTGGGCAGGGTTGTGTACCCCATTTTGGCGACTGACAGTACCCTCATCATATCGGCAGGGCAGGTGGGCAGGGTGAAGAGAGATGCTTTGTTACCACATGATGCCATTTTGGAGCACAATGGAAAGCACAGGAGTGAGGGTCTTTCATTCACTGTTTCCTTGAGTGAGAGTGGGCAAGAACACCTTAGGGATTGAAACAATTATAGACTACAATTATTTGTAAAATTATAGCATAGAATAAGATAAGATAAGATAAGATAAGATAAGATAAGATAAGCCTTTATTAGTCCCACAACGGGGAAATTCCAGGATTGCAACAGCACAGGGATAGCAACACTCAGAGCAACAATCAGAAGGCAAGAAAAAAAACAAGCAAGCAAGAGCAGCTAATATACATATGTACATATTACTATAAGATATATATATACACACACAGAGACACACAGTGCAGAGCATTGTAGCTGGATGGAATAAATATATGAATATATGAACACACAGTGCAGAGCATTGTAGCTAGATGGAATAAATATGTAAATATATAAACACCCACAGTACGGAGCATTGCAGCTAGGTGGAATAAATATGCAAGTATATAAACACACACAGTGCGGAGCAATGTAGCTAGATGGAATAATATGTAGATATATAAAAACACAGTGCGGAGCATTGTAGCTAGATGGAATAAATATATAGATATATAAATATAAACACACCCAGTGCTGAGCATTGTAGCTAGATGGAATAAATATGTAAATATACTGTATAAACACACACAGTGCAGAGCATTGTTGCTAGATGGGATGGAACAGCATAACCGACTACTTAGTTATCCTACATGGTATGATTATGTGCCCATACATATTCTCACCCTCCATAGCGACCGGTATGTTCCTAGTTGTATGCCGGAGAGGACCATTGTGTAAGTCTATTGCATCTTTTGCATTCAAAAAACTATTAGTTTGTTACATCTTTTTGCTATCTCTGCGAGCAGCCCTGCTTAGGTTGTACAGTCTGACAGCCGTTGGTAGGAAGGACCTACGAAACCTCTCGGTTGTGCACCTGGGATGATGTAGTCTGCTGCTAAATGAGCTCCTCAGTGCATCCAGTATGTCCTGCATAGGGTGGAACTCGGACTCCAGCAGAGATGACAGTTTAGCCACCGTCCTTCTCTCTCCTATCTCCTCCATCGGATCAAGGCGCTGCCCCAGGACAGAGCTAGCTTTCTTAATCAGTTTGTTCAGTCTCTTCCTATCGGCTGCAGTAATGCCACTGCCCCAGCAGACCACTCCAAAAGTGATGGCTGATGCCACCACCGTGTCATAGAATGACTTCAGCAGCGCCCCTTGTACACCAAAAGACCTGAGTCTCCTCAGCAGGAACAGCCTGCGCTGTCCCTTCTTGTAGAGTGCGTCAGTATTGTGTGACCAGTCTAGTTTATTGTTCAGATGAACACCCAGGTACTTATAGGATGTCACCATCTCGATGTCTGTTCCCTGTATATTTACTGGTGCTGTGAGGGGCTGCCCATGCCTGCGGCAGTCCACCACCAGCTCCTTAGTTTTCCTCGCGTTGATCTGGAGGCAGTTCCGATGGCACCAGTCCACGAAGTCCTGGATAAGCCCTCTGTACTCAGCTTCATCTCCGTTGGAGATGAGACCAACGATCGCAGAGTCATCAGAGAACTTCTGTAGATGGCAGTGTGTTGTGTTGTGTGAGAAGTCCGCAGTATAAAGAGTGAACAGGAAGGGAGCCAGCACCGTTCCCTGGGGGGCCCCCGTGCTACTGATGATCGTGTCGGAAACACAGAATAGAATAGAATAAAAAAACTGCCACCCGTAGGGGTGGGTGCCATGTTATAGGAGGTTATTGTCGTACTTCTACCCATGAAAATAATGCAAATGGTCATATTAATACACACAGCCTCACTGCTTTGCAGGCAATAATTTATTTATTTATTTAGCGAATGCAAAGTCCTTAAGCCAAGCAGTTGCCTCCTGGTTTGCTGTATGGAGGGTGTGTAATCCTCCTTCCAGTCTTTGGAGCGGGCAAGCCTCTATGATGTGTTCCATAGTTTGCTCCTCTCCACATGCGCACAGTGGGCTAGGGCTACTGCCCCATCTGTGAAGGCTGGCCAAACAGGGGCCATGTCCAGTCCTGAAGCGATTGAGTGTAGACCACTGTCTCCTTGGGAGGTTGGTGCCCGGGACCTGTTGGTTGGGGTTTATCACCAGCTGTTTGTTTGGGACCTCCTTGGTCTCCCATTCCTCTTGCCAAGCTGTCTGGATGGTAAAGTCAGCTGGGGGAGGGTTTTTCCAAATCGGCCGTCTGGATGAAAGTCGGGCAGTGGGTGGGGTGTAGATATCTGCATGGATTGGTAAGTGAGGAAAATCTTTAACTTTTTGGAGCATCCTTTGAGTTAATGCTGCTCGCCAGATGTGTGGAGGGGCTATGTTTGACAGTACAGAGAGCCAGGGGAGTGGTGTTGAGCGGATTGTTCCAGTTATAGTTCTCATGGTTGAGTTGAGCTGGGTGTCTACATGGTGTGTGTAAGATGACCTGGACCAGACAGGGGCACAATATTCTGCTACAGAGTATGAAAGGGCCAGTGCTGAGGTGCGCAGGGTGGAGACTGCCGCCCCCCATTTTGCACCAGCGAGCTTGCAGAGCAGGTTGTTTCGTACTTTCACCTTAGCAGCCGTCCCCTTTAGATGTTCCTTGAAGGATAAGGTCCTATCAAGGGTCACTCCAAGATAAGGTGGATTTGGGGCATGCTTAAGCTTGAGTCCGCTCAGGTGGATGTTTAGTTCTCTGGCAGCTTTTGCATTGTGGAGATGAAATACACTGGAGACGGTTTTTGCTGGGCTTGGTTTTAGGCGCCAGATTTTGCAGAACTGGTCCAGTTTAGCAAGATCTTCCGTGAGCACCCGTTCCAGTGGTTCAAAGTCTGGTGCTTGGAATGCCAAACAGATGTCGTCTGCATAGATGAATTTGCGGGATTTTGTAGTAGGCAGGTCATTTATGTAGAGGTTGAACAGAATTGGAGCTAGAACTGAGCCTTGTGGGAGTCCGTTTTTCTGCATTCTCCATGCACTTGTGTTCTGACTGAGGTGGACTCTGAACCTTCGGTTGGTCAGCAGGGTTTTTATAATTGCTGTTGCCCAAGCAGGGATCGCCTTTATAAGTTTCAGGAGGAGGCCTTTGTGCCAGACCGTATCATAGGCGGCTGTAAGATCGAGAAACACAGCCCCTGTCTTCAGTCTGCTCTCGAAGCCATTTTCAATGAAGGTGGTTAGGGCCAGTACTTGTTCTCCTGTACTGCGGTCCTTGCGGAAACCTGCTTGATCCACACTTAGAATATCCTCTATTTCTGGGGAAATGCATTGCAGTATTAGGCGCTCCATGATTTTGTAAGGAACGCTGAGTAAGGAGATTGGGCGGTAGCTTGCTGGTAGTTTGTGGTCTTTGCCAGGTTTTGGGATGGCAATGACCTTTGCTGTCCGCCATTTCTTTGGGATCGAGTTCGTTTGTGTGATCCTTGTGTAGAATTGTGTCAACCAGGTTAGGGCTCGGGGGCCAAGATTTTTCATGAATTCTGGGAAGATGTTATCGTATCCTGCTGCCTTTCCACATTTCAGGCCCTGTAGGACTTTCTCCAGTTCAGCAGCCTCGAAAGGTTCAGGGTTCGTTTCCTCTACAGGCATTTTTTGGTGTTTTTTTAGCTCAGTTGTAACAGGCAATAATAACAAAACTGATTAAGTTAGTGATTCTCTTCATGGAGAAGTCTCATCATGAACTTGGTAATGATTTTTATAGTGATAACTATGGACTTTTCCTGTGTGAGTCCTTGTGTCCGTAATATGATGATGATGAGGCTGGTTATTGTAAACTTAGTAATATGTCTTCATACAACTTCTGCAGATGATGAGGATGGTGAAAGGGGTGATACTAGCCTAAGGAGTATGAAGGTTGCAATATAGTTTACATCTATTCTGAGTTTCTCTTATTTGATATGGTCTAGGATTGATTTTGATTATATTACACATATTCACTTTTAATGACATATTCTACACACGTTTTGAACCAACTCATAAGATTCTGCAAAGACACATACAGTAACATGTAAATCCTTACACATATATCTTTATATCATTTCAATCAATTTATTTTACTACCACCTTGATTATTTTCTTTTAATCATGATGCTTTATTAAGCATCAAGGGGGGAATATGAAAAAAATAAGAAAAATAAAATTCCATATTATCTATATTATTATTATTATATTACTCCATAACTTTCCCATTTCATGTCTGATGTTTATATGTGCATTCCATGTAGGATAAGTTCATATATTCCTTTATATTATTTTTTCATATTATACAGTATATATATTATATGTCTGATACATTCTTGATGTGTTTCTGTGAGCAAATATTGTTTATCTGTGGCCTTCAGGATATGCGTGCAAATGCCTGAGACTGCAGGTCATCTAAGACGTAAATAACGACCTAGGATAAGCTCTCATGTTATATTGACCTGCTTTGTTTAGGATACCAGGACTATGATAGGCACTTAGACTGTCTCCGAGATGTGCCTGAATGGCTCTGCAGATGGGTCAAGGCCTTCTACCCCCTTCTTCCTCTTTGTTTACCCATAGCTATAAAACACCAGACTCAGAAATGTATGTTCAGAGGTTAGGTGCGTGTGACTAAGTTTCACACCCATGTAATTGTAACCCAGCTGAGAAAATGACCCTTTTTCTCACATTTCATTTGTATTAATGCAATTGTGTGATTTTATTTTGAAAAACGGTTATGAGGAAGTGTGATCCTCGTTATCCAACTTTTAAATTCCTGTTTCATGGTCACGTTGGGCGATCTTGGTCTTTTCATTCGTTAAGAGCGATATTAGCCCCGCCTTCCGAGCAGAGTACCGAGGCACGCATCCGTTTTCCAGTCTTTTGCGCTTGCCGAAAGAATGAGAGAGGCTGGAGACGGTCCATGTAGAAACCTGTGGGTCTTCTTGGTGAGTTAATACAGAAAGGTGCTATAAATAAATCTAAACACTGTCCAAACGCTAATTTGAAACCTTTATTGTCTTAAGTTGATGGAAGCACGAGCTTGAGAGGCCGTGAGGCTGTGACTTTTGTTGTGTTCATGCTGATATCTCATCTTGGTGAGTGAAAACCGAGTGTGTACTAAATGAAGCATGCTAACGCCATGCTAATGTTAGCGTTATGCTAATGCTAATCGCGAGTGGATTTTTCCTGTTTAAAAGCAATGGAAAAGGCTATTTTTGTGTCTGTATGGTTTTTCTAAATGTGATTTCAGTTCACAACAGTATGCTGAAGTACTTTTAGTTCTTTTGCACTATTTCTGTCAAATGTAATGTGTAGTTTGATGCTAAAAGCACATTTTGTTGGTTTCCTATGTAAATTCATAGGTTATGCTAAACCCAGTAGCTCAGGCAGGGTTTTACTGATTTTAAGAAAGAATATTGGAAGTAATGGGACAGTATATTCCCTGGTTATGTGATAAATTAATTGTATTTCATTTCATGATTTACAAAGACAAGGTTAAAAAGATTAATCATAATTTCACGGTTAAATGATGTAGAGATAAAAAGAGAAATTAATTTATTTGGGTACATGAGAAAGAAAAAGTATTTCATGTACTACCAGAGAGATTTTGAGAAAAAAAAACATGCATGTAAGATGTGAAATGTGAATTGTACGATATTACTATATTACTGGATTGTAACAATAGTAATATGAGAGAAGAATTTAACCTCTTGCACTCCGGGATACCGCGGGCGGTCACGTCTCTGCGTCCTAGGGCGCACTGAAAAAAAAAATCTGCAGACACAGCCGCGAACAGAAAGCCAAAGGAGTGCTTTGATTGGTTTAGATTTGACTGACCTCTCATTCGACTAATAAGAGCCTTGAATTGGGTTTCTGAAACCTTGACGAGCCAATGACTGAAAACCTAGCAAGAAGGACCCGCCTACCAACGGCTGCGAATACAGTGAGCCAATTGAAGCAGAGAACTTCGACAATTGAAAGCGTACGTCCCGTGCGTAAAATCTGTTTTGTGTAAGCCGCTGGGTGACACACACGCGTCTTTTTTTCTTACTACTGTTCTTATTTGTTTTGAAAAATCGTTCGCCAAAACCGCAATCATGGAAGCGCAAAACTGCAATAATGGAATCATGGTTTGACCGGATCGTGTGACCAGAACCACGAGTCCGTAACAAGCGGACCAGCGTCATGTTCATCTGACAATGAGGAAGAGAAGTTCGCCAGCGACACTGCTGTTGTGGACAGGTAAGTGTTATAAGCTAAATTATTCTTTATCCCTGAAAATTGTAATCAAAATGACTTTTGACCGATCGGTGAATTACAACTGTGCGTCATCGCAGCATGACGGACCGCGGCACACAGACTGGACACGGTCCGTGCGCCGCGTCTGGACCGTGAATGCCCCCCCCCCGCTACTCTTCTGTAGCGTATTGCAGATATTATTGCAGATATTTTAGTACAACTGTGCGTAGTAGACTGCGGCGCACCGTCCCCGCGGTCCTGTAGCGGGGGGTGGGGTGGGTGGGAGTTGTTATCTTCTACATTACAGATATTTTAGAATAATTTTTAGTGCACTGTAGGTTATTTTTTCTTGTAAAAAAAAAAAAACACACATTTTTTTACGTGGCATGCTTCTTTGTGTGTGGGGGCTTGTTTGTTCATTCATTCATTCATGAATGAATAAACAACCCCCCCCACACACACACACACACACAGCCCTGTGTCACCTTTCATTAGAGCCCAAGATGAAGCTTCTATATTGAATCATTCAAAAGTTACAGACGTTTTTCCAAACTGTGCCATTTGGCACAATTTGGCACAGTTCAAAAACGCCTGGGAACAACCTGAGGAAAAAGCCGTGTAATATATTCATTTTTTGTGGTATTGTTACAAAATTTTGACCTCAGCTGGATAACACTTGGTTCTACATTTCTGTTGCATTTTCCAGCCCGGATCTGACAGCTGTGTGTTATTTGCAAGCATTTGTATCCAAAAAAACACCCAGGCGAAATTTATTTTCTTCAAGTTCAGTATGTTTAGATGACTGTTACTCAGTGGCAGGAGCACTTAGAGAGATTATGACTGTTTTGCCAAAAAATTCAAAGTGTTTTCTTTTAAATGAGACCGTTAGGCGTTTTTAGGGACATTGACCAGCGTGCAAGGGGTTAAACACTAAGCTATAGTGTTATATGAGAAGAGATTGGAAAATGAATTACTTTAGCTGTATACAGTGATATCATTATTGTTGTGCAGGCTAGGTTTTTTTGGTTGCCGATTAAGAATCTTCTGGATCCTGGATTCTATCCGAATGGAGATGGCGAGCCTGACCCGAGACCTGAACCGAGACCTGACCCGAGATCTGAACCAAGGCCTGAACCGAGACTGAACCGAGATCTGAACCAAGATCTCGATTGAAGAACATCTTTCCTCTCTCCAGTGCACAAAATTCAAAGTGGTAACAACTCACGCCGCTGCTTTAAAAGAGGAAAAGAAACCTGAGTCTCGAAATACAAGATATCTTGACTGGTCGAACGACTAAAACAAAAAGACAAACAAACACTGAGCTCAGTAAGACATTTTTTGGGGTTTTATTTCATGCCGGCCGTTGTTATATTTGTATATTTGTAAATTGTTTGTATATTTTGTTCCCTTTATCTTTAAAAATAACAACCATGAACTGCTCATTTCTTGCCTCCAGCTATTTCATTCCACACTCATTTTGATTCCCTATTGTAATCCTTACGAACCTAGCAACTGGTCTATACTTAATAATTTCTTTTACCTAATTAACGTAAGGCAAGGGTTACATAATCTCTCCGAATGGCCATGGGATTTAATAAATATACTTAACAACTAGGACATTATCAGTCGCTACGGAGGGTGACAATATGTATAGGTATATATTCATACTATGTAGGATAACTAAGTAGACGGTTATGCTGTTTATTCCATCTTGCTACAATGCTCCGCACTTTGTATATATATTTACAGTGGGGCAAAAAAGTATTTAGTCAGTCACCAATTGTGCAAGTTCTCCCACTTAAAAGATGAGAGAGGTCTCCAATTTTCATCATAGGTATACCTCAACTATGAGAGACAAAATGAGAAAAAAAAATCCAGAAAATCACATTGAAGGATTTTTAATGAATTAATTGGTAAATTCCTCAGTAAAATAAGTATTTGGTCACCTACAAACAAGCAAGATTTCTGGCTCTCACAGACCTGTAACTTCTTCTTTAAGAGGCTCCTCTGTCCTCCACTTGTTACCTGTATTAATGGCACCTGTTTGAACTCTTTATCAGTATAAAAGACACCTGTCCACAACCTCAAACAGTCAGACTCCAAACTCCACTATGGTCAAGACCAAAGAGCTGTCAAAGGATACCAGAAACAAAATTGTAGACCTGCACCAGGCTGGGAAGACTGAATCTGCAATAGGTAAGCAGCTTGGTGTGAAGAAATCAACTGTGGGAGCAATTACTAGACAATGGAAGACATACAAGACCACAGATAATCTCCCTCGATCTGGGGATCCACGCAAGATCTCACCCCGTGGGGTCAAAATTATCACGAGAACGGTGAGCAAAAATCCCAGAACCACATGGGGGGACCTAGTGAATGACCTACAGAGAGCTGGGACCAAAGTAACAAAGGCTACATCAGAAACACACTACGCCGCCAGGGACTCAAATCCTGCAGTGCCAGACGTGTCCCCCTGCTTAAGCCAGTACATGTCCAGGCCCGTCTGAAGTTTGCTAGAGAGCATTTGGATGATCCAGAAGAGGTTGGGAAAATGTCATATGGTCAGATGAAACCAAAATAGAACTTTTTGGTAAAAACTCAACTTGTCGTGTTTGGAGGAGAAAGAACACCATACCTACTGTGAAGCATGGGGGTGGAAACATCATACTTTGGGGCTGTTTTTCTGCAAAGGGACCAGGACGACTGATCCGTGTAAAGGAAAGAATGACTGGGGCCATGTATCGTAAGATTTTGAGTGAAAACCTCCTTCCACCAGCAAGGGCATTGAAGATGAAACGTGGCTGGGTCTTTCAGCATGACAATGATCCCAAACACACTGCCCAGGCAACGAAGGAGTGGCTTCATAAGAAGCATTTCAAGGTCCTGGAGTGGCCTAGCCAGTCTCCAGATCTCAACCCCAAAAAAAAAATTTTTGAAGGGAGTTGAAAGTCTGTTGCCCCAAAACATCACTGCTCTAGAGGAGATCTGCATGGAGGAATGGGCCAAAATACCAGCAACAGTGTGTGAAAACCTTGTGAAAACTTACAGAAAACGTTTGACCTCTGTCATTGCCAACAAAGGGTATATAACAAAGTATTGAGATGAACTTTTGTTATTGACCAAATACTTATTTTACTGAGGAATTTACCAATTAATTCATTAAAAATCCTTCAATGTGATTTTCTGGATTTTTTTTTTCCTCATTTTGTCTCTCATAGTTGAGGTATACCTATGATGAAAATTGGAGACCTCTCTCATCTTTTAAGTGGGAGAACTTGCACAATTGGTGGCTGACTAAATACTTTTTTACCCCACTGTATGTATTTATGTGTATGTATGTATATCCACTGCTCTTATTTATATCTTCCGTATCTTCTTAATTATTGCTCTGAGTGTTGCTATCCCTGTGCTGTTGCAATCCCGGAATTTCCCCATTGTGGGACTAATAAAGGCTTATCTTATCTTATCTTATCTTATCTTATCTTAAATCCAAATACTCCACCTGATTTTTGACTCAGAATAATTATGCTCAAAATTATTCTATCACCAGCTCAAATCAATTTGCAGTGATGGGGGATGGGATGGTTTCCTAAATTCTGATGGATTTCAGCTGGTTTATTGGCTTTCTTTTGGCAGCACTTTTTCTTCATGTGTTCAATACTTATTCCCTGTGTCATTCCACTTTATTAAATATAACTTGTTTTTTGAACACAGTTGCCTTGATTCCTTTGTATGTATGGATTACTTGTGTTGTTACTGATACCTGGTGAAAATCTCAGGTCAGTGGCTCCATCAGAAATATGTTTAATGAGAAAAATATTGAAGTGTTCAATACTTATTTTCCCCGCTGTAAGTGAACACCATTTACCATTTAACACAGTGGTAAACATGCCCCTGTTCCAGTTTTTTTTGGAATGTGTTGCAGTCATCAAATTCAAAATGAGTGAATACTTTCAAAAAACAAAAAAGTTTATCAGTTTGTGATAGAAATGTTTAGATAAGTTAGGATATTATATATTTTTACACAGTGTGCTTGCTCTAAATATCAATTAAAAGATTTCATAGCTTACAGCATACATAAACAGGATGTGAGTTTTTTTTTTTTTTTAGCTCTGCACACACACACACCCTCTATTGCCTAGCAACAAAGTACTTGCTTCTGCTTACACATAGAAAAACAGAAAGATGTACCTGGGGTAAGGGTTGTGATAGAGGAACCGAAAGGAGACAGTGGAACATCAACAGGAAACATCTGCCAGTGACCATTCAAGGGGAGAGGGCATCTGATGGAGTCAGCAGTCCTTACCAGCTCAACAAGGAGAAAGAAGCCATTGTGGGGGTTGCGGGGGAACGCCCCCGCAGCCAGAAGACTTTATATACCTTTTTTGGGTCTTCACTATCAGGTTGTGCTGGGACGAAGACCTCACAGCTGTGATATTCTCTGCATGCTTCAATAAACAGATAAGTTGAGAAATAGCACTTCTCATGTAATTTTTAATCTTCTGGTGTATTTTAAATGGTTTTGTGCTAACTGTCCAATTTTTGAACACACTTATCAGAACAATAAGTTTTACAACCTGGTGGCCCCGACGTGATTGGCCAGTTGGCCCATTCAGTTGACGAGGCATCGGAGGTGACCGGTTGAAAAGCTTCCACCTGTCTATTGCAGACAATTCCAGGCCCATATTAACAAGGTGAGCAGGGAACCTTCTTAACAAATCTCTGTAGGATTGTCTGCAATATGCAGTAGAAGTAAGTCTTTTTGTCATAATTATAATTTCACCAGAAATTAAGAATTTGATCATTATAATTTTTAACAGAAATTTGAGAATTTAATGTCATTTTTTGAAGAATTAAGAACATGCAGAAAATATTTTAATCATTTTCATTTTAGGATAATATGAATGAACTGACTAGTCATTGGTATATTTTAGGGTCAGATTAATAAGCCACCTTTTATAGAGAATAAGAAGTATCGATACAGAAAAGACGCACTATATATTACAAGAATATCAATTACAAACAACGATAAGATAAGATAAGCCTTTATTAGTCCCACAATGGGGAAATTCCAGGACTGCAACAGCACAGGGACAGCAACACTCAGAGCAATAATTTAGATGATAAGAAAATAAGAGCAGTGAATATACATATGTACACATAAATATATAAATATATATTTTGATTGAGATATCTATCTATCTTGAGATAGATTGAGTAATATATAAAGAAAGTACGATATATTACAAGAATAACAATTATAAACAACGACTGAGTAATATATGAATGGAAATAATGGGCATTTAAGGAATATAAGTAATACATGACACAACACGATTATCTTAACTCTTTAGCTGTCCCAGTCGCCATATGGCGACTGGAATGGTTAAAGGGTGGTCAAGGCCCCTAGTGGTCAAGAGTGGTAAACAAAATTTTGTCAATAAAATAGTTAAGATTTCCAAAGCTATAACTTGAAAGTTGCAAGAGATAATGGCTTACTGTCAATTAGAAAGATGTAGAATATGATCCAAAGTTTCAGATAGGAATAAATTTACACATCCAATTTGCATAATGTTGCGGCAGCTATATAAATTACATAACTCAGTCAAATGTGGACTTTGGACACATTTACACAAAGAATGGTTTGTTTTTTTTGACACCGTTTTGTCTACAGGGGTATGTTTTTATCTAATCTTCAAAGTATATGAACCAGAAAATCAATAAAATGTAAAAAAAAAAAAAAAACATACACTACCGTTCAAAAGTTTGGGGTCACTTAGAAATTTCCTTATTTTTGAAAGAAAAGCACTGTTTTTTTCAACGAAGATAACTTTAAACTAATCAGAAATACACTCTAATATCTAATATACATTGCTAATGTGGTAAATGACTATTCTAGCTGCCAATGTCTGGGCCTCTATACACCTCTATAGGTGTATAGAGGCCCATTTCCAGCAACTATCACTCCAGTGTTCTAATGGTACAATGTGTTTGCTCATTGCGTCAGAAGGCTAATGGATGATTAGAAAACCCTTGTGCAATCATGTTAGCACAGCTGAAAACAGTTTAGCTGGTTAGAGAAGCTATAAAACTGACCTTCCTTTGAGCAGGTTGAGTATCTGGAAAAAAATATTATTTCAAATACAAATCATTATTTCTAACCTTGTCAATGTCTTGACTATATTTTCTATTCATTTTACAACTCATGGTGGTAAATAAGTGTGACTTTTCATGGAAAACACAAAATAATTGTCTGGGTGGCCCCAAACTTTTGAACGGTGGTGTATATTTGTCTCTTACCTGTTGTGTGTGTGTGTGGTGGGGGGGGCTCACTCGCTCATGTGACAGGTCCGTTTTGGTCCATTGTGGTCAATGTTTTGCGTTTGCTCAGTTATTTATGCTCTCTACCACATCTACAAACTCTTATGATTATCCCGCGTGAATTTTGTTTGTATTACGCGGCTATTTTTTCTGTTTGATGCATTTTTCCTGTGAGAATCCATGATGACGTGGGCGCTGCCATCTTGGTGCTGTGAGCTCAGTTTTTCGCCCATCATGGTCATTGTTTCATGTTTGGTCGGTCATTTACACCTTCTACCACATCTATTAACTCTTATGATTATCCCACGTGAATTTCATTTGTATTACGCAGCTATTTTTCCCATATCATGCAGTTTCAGGTCATGGCGGCGACCACATTGGTGTTGTGGGCTCAAAGCGGAAAAAGGAAGAATAATAATGAGGATTTCTTCTTCTTTGCTGTATTCCATGTCAGCCATGATTCCTCCGGTGCGTGTCTGCCACTTTCTGAACTGTCAGATCAATACAGATCAGTACAAATTCTCAGTATATAAGACGTTAATAAGTTGACAGGTGCAATTGCTGCACTGTGCCACTGGGGGCGCACAACCCGTCCATGCAATGTGGACAGTTAGAGGGTTAAGTAAAAACAAATAGTGAGTGAATTGTGTCATCATAAGAAATATAATGACTATACCGCACAATACAAGAAACCTAAGTAACAACAAATAGTGAGTAATTGTGTTTGGCCAGTTTGATAAAATCAGTTGGACTGATCTTTATAACACGCTGTCAATGGTTTTGCTTATCGGACATGAGCCAAGGGAAATAGCCTCTGTTATAGAGTTAAACTGGTTTAAAAGCCCATAATATTGAGCGGCAAGGGAAAGACACACAATCACACAACTACTTATGCAGATATTATGTATGCTGTGTATGTTGACATTGTGTTGCCTCTGTAAATCATGTGGGGATAAATGTGTGGGTGGTTAACCTCTTATATCCCAATTTAAGACACGAAGAGTGGTGTAGGGTGAAAGGAATTAGTCCTGATCCCGAATTCCCATTTCTGGTTGTCTGAATAAGAGGCAGTGTATTGTGAGGGTTGGTAAATAAAAGCAAAAGCCCCCGGGGAATGTAACATTTTTTTTTTTTTGGTCTAACAGAAACAAAGAATTTACAATCTCCACTGACATTGCAGGCCATGTTGTCATGAACGGGGCTGAGGCGTCAGTCCCTGTTCCGTGATTGTGGTTCCGTGATTGTCATTGAGCCTGAGCCTGACTCCCTGTCAGCCTATGGCCACGCCTCCTTCTCTCTGCCAGGCATCCACCAGTTTACACTGTCACCAGATGTTTATTATTATTTGTCCTCCTTGTTTTTACATACTCATTTACACACCTGCACACACTCAAGCACACTCCTTCATTCATGCACACACGCACACACACACATATGTTGATACACACACACACATCTATTTTGACTTGCAGTCTCACGCAGCTGTTCAGCCACACTCCTGCATCCACTTGACTCCATTAGCTCACCAGGGTATTTATGTGAGTCAGTGGGTGCACTCAGTGTGGCAATGTCTGGCAATCGTGACTTGTTTGTGCCTTTCCTATCCGCTCCAGTTCCATCTGGGAGTGCGTGGGGCTCCTCCTCCAACCAACTAGCTCCGTCATCCATTGCCTTGTGTGTCAGACTGTTTTTCATTGAACATTTTATGTATTTTGTGTTTCCCCTTTCTGTTAATAAACACGTTCACTTCATCTGCATATTGGGCTCGAATGAACTCATTTGTGCGCTGCGCAATTACGCAGCGTACATGACACATGTGCTCTACCGTTTGTTTCAACAGGATTCAGGTAGAAGGTTGTAGAGGCTGCAATTTCCAGTAAGGAGTTGAAAATTTGGACTTTAGACCCTAGGGACTGTAAATATTTGCAAACTTTTTCTTCCCATAGTTTGTATAGAGAACCTGATAACTATGGCATTGTCAAACCCATTTTTTACTGTGAAGAAAATATGTGAGAGGACAGAAAAGGCTATTGAAAGGCAGACAGGTGTGGCAGACAGAAAAAAGGAAGTCAGAAAGTTTCAACTGTGGGTGTGTGACATGCGGAGTCAAGGATTTTTACCAGGGTCAGAAAAAACATGCCTTAGTCAACCAAACGTAGAAATTCTGCAGATAATCGTGCAAAGTTATCTCACTGCAGAGGAAAATTATGTTAAGGCAGGAAATACTAAATTTGGAAAAATTAAGAACAAGTTGCAGGAAACAGAGAAGAAAAAGACCACGGCTATGTGTTGCATTCCTAAACTTGTGGCAGCATTGAAAGAAGGACAGGTAGTTGTAAGTGATACTGGAAAGGTAACCTTACAGCTGATTAAGCAAAAAGAGGACAGTGAGAAACCACCTCATTGTGATGATGTTGTCTCACCTCCTCCAACAGCTTCCCCAGCCTCTTGTGTGTCACAGTCAACCCTATATGCAGAGTGTGTAAACATGCTCTCCAAACAAATGCCCCTTACTACATTTGTTAAAGAAAACCATGACATGGTAAATGCAATAACAGGAGTGCTTCACATGAGACCAATGTTGACCACAGGAGACAGCAAAAAAGCTGGACAGTACAACAAATTATTAACCAACTAACACCTTTAGAGTCACTAGGTCAGCACGATCACCTTTATGACAATCAGGAGGTAGAGGAGGAGGAGTCCCTTAGCGAATCAGAAATAGCTGTCACCTCCACCCCTACAGCAAAACAAGAGACAAATGAGGACCGTTTTGGTGTTAAATTGCATGAAATTAATGAACGCTTGAGCCAGACTGTAATTAGGCTAGGAAACATGTCAAGTACTGGTGAGGGAAATATCCCTAAGAAAATCACTGATTACACAGACAAAAATGCACCTATAGGCACACAAAAACAGTGGAAATATGATGATTATGGATCCACAGCAGAAAATCTGACTGAAAAGGTACCTCAGCACACTCATTTCCAAGCAGGAGCCATACCTAAAGTAAATTATAAGCACATGCCCATGATAGCTACTGAAACTGGGGCGGCACAATATTCAGAATGGTCCTTTAAGGACCTTAAACGTATTTGTGATGCATTGCCTCCACTGACCTTGGGAGCATCCCTGTGGATCAGAGCCATGCAGAAGGCCTCAGCTGGTTGCCGTTTGTGTTTGGCAGATGTCAGGAGAATAGTGGCTACTCACACCTCAGCCTCTATGCTCAAAAACATAGAGGAAGAGGCTGGCACCACAAATAAGCCTGATGAGGCCCCATTCAGACAACACAGTGATAATATTTTTGCAGTATTGAGAGGGATGTTCCCCGTAGATCTCACTAGTGCTGAACTAACAGATATTCCCATGAAAAAAGGAGAGGAAGCAGGAGCCTATGTGGATAGGTGTTTGGCACTTTGGACTGGCATGACAGGGGAAAACCACGCAATAATGCAACTACGCAGGCGGTATTCTGCAATGTTGTACAAACCTCAGTACCACCGCCTGTTAGAGCTGCACTAGAGGGGGTAGTGGGCTTAAACACCTGCTCCTGGGCAGAATGGCTGTCTCATGTGCATCACTATGTGAGACAATACAACAAAAAACAAGTTGAAAAAGAGACAGAAACAGCAGCTTTATCTAATCAGCTAGTAAAAGCCCAGCTGAAAGCAGCTAGGGATGTGGTGAATAAAGACAAAAATCCAAAAAATACTGTACAGGCTCCAGCCGTTACAGTGGCAACCCCTCAGGCCATTATTGGTCCTGTCCCTGCTGAGCCCTTTGTGTTGGCATCCCAACAACAATGGTATTCCCACCCACCACAAAGAGGGCGTGGTAGAAGTGCATACAGAGGAGGCATGAGACCATCAGGCCCACCCAGTGACAGTGCAGCAAAAGAGGCCATTGGGCTTGTGGTTGTAGAGCTCCACCTACTGGCAGAGGAAGTGTCTGGACAAATTATGCACTCACCCCACCTCCAGCACCCGGGGTGTGGCCAGATCAGCTACAGCAGACACAGCTGCCTCAGCAATCACACATGGCTCCCAACCAGAGCATGATGCCCAGCCAACAATGACAAGGCCTACAGAGCCACACCGAAGAGGGAGCACTTTCGGATCCAATGCTGTCCCTCACGGTGGGAGACAAGACTTATGAAGTTATGGTGGACACAGGGGCTCACTTTTCATCAATATCAACTTCTCTACCCCTGTCCACTAACTATACATCAGTTGTTGGCATCTCTGGCACCCCGAAATATCTCCCTTTCTCAGTACCGTTGAACTGTTCATTGGCTGGACTGGATTGCTTCTCAAGCTCCTCTCCTGTGGAACCAGCTGCCAATCTGGATTCGGGAGTCAGACTCGATCTCTGTTTTTAAGAATAGGGCTAAAACCTACCTTTTTGATATAGCCTACAATTAGGGAGGGATCGTGTGTTTCTGAACCCTCCCTTAGTTATGCTGCTAATAGGTTTAGTCAGCCGGGGGACCTCCAATAATGCACTGGGCCTCACTCCTTTCTTCACTCTCAATGAATTTTTTTTTTTTTTTTTTTTTTTTTTTTGCTGGTCATTAACATCTGTTTATTCTCTCCCATAGATTGAGTCCCCATCGTGCTGTTTGCTCTCTACATGTCTGTTCTTTTCATCTTCTCTGTCCCCTCACCCCCCAGCCAGTCACAGCAGATGACTGCCCCTCCCTGAGCCTGGTTCTGCTGGAGGTTTCTTCCTGTTAAAAGGGAGTTTTTCCTCTCCACCATTGCCAAGTACTTGCTCACAGGGCATTGCCTGATTGCTGGGGTCTTTCTGCAACTGTGGGGGTTCCCCCTACAGTTGATAGTGCTATGAGATGACTGTTGTTGTGAAATGGCGCTATATAAATAAAGTTGAATTGAATTGAATTGATTTTGTCCACTCTTTTCTTTATTCACCAGACTGTCCTGTAAATCTCTTGGGAAGAGATGTGTTGCTGAAAGTGAGGGGCACATCTATTTTGCTTCTACCGGAACTGTTGTGTGTCTGCCAGATGGGACCATGCTCAGTGCACGTCAGATTTGTCTACTTCCCTAAATGCTCCACAGTTGCAAATACAGGAAGCACACACAGAGGAAGATCAAACCTCTTCTGCAACTGTGTGGTGGCTACAGCTGAATGATGTGAGCCCTGACAAAAATCAACTGGTAGCAAATATATTTCATGGGCCCCATGGATAGACCTGTTTGACCATTTGACCCCCCCCCCCAACATGATCCACTCCACTGCACAATGAACTATTCACATGATGATCAGGAACTGTGTGATGATCAGTGGGAGACTTTGATGTGGGTATAGGACTTGGTTTGCAAGGACATTTATGTGGGTCTACAAGGAGTTGCTGCTGCAGTTTATTTGGACAAAGACTTGTTGCCTCTGTATGTCCTCTCGGACACTACTGCACCCCATGTCACACTGGGATTGTCTGTAAGGGAGGAGGCAAGGGCACTGAGACCAATGGTGAAAAACTGTCTTAAGTTGACTGACTGGGTTGTCATACAGTGTAGGGACCTGTATTACTCACCATCTGCTGATTGCTATCGCATCTCATGCAATGTCACAATTCAGGCTACTCCACAAACATTGCACCTAGACAGAACACATGGCAGAGAAAACACTGACCATCCAGATTCTGGTGCACATTTGGGCACTCTGCCCCCCTCTCTATGGTCAGATGGCTCTGCAGATGTTGGTCTGATTACTTGTTTACCACTCAAAATTTCACTGAAAACAAGAAATTATTCAATTTGATTGCTACAGAAACCTATGGTACTCTTATTTGCTCAGGCGATTTCAATATAGTCCTGAACTCAAAATTAGACACCACAAACAGAACAAGGAAAACAAGTTCTCAATCTTGCAGATTGAGGACAAGCCCAAGCCAATCTTGGGCGCATGCGTACACAGCGACCGGCAGCTGGTGAAAAAGTCCGTCGTCTGTGTGTCTGTTTTTATGCACTTTAATGTGTTTTTACGAAATTCTCTGTGTCGTTTCTGTCCTGGAATGTTTGTGGACTGTATGGCGAAGAGCTCCCTGGTTCCATCAATATGGATTTCCTCCCCTTTTTTGCACTGCTGCTACTTTCCCTCCGACTCTTTGTCTCTGAGGTAAACGCGATCGGGATCGTGGCGGGCAGAATACATTATTCCAGGGACATGTTGCTGCATTTAAACACAGTTGATGCAGCGTCTGTGATTGAGTCTAAGCCACAACTGCCGGACTTTATTTTGAGAGACGTTCATGGACACAGCGGTGAAAAGAGAGACGGGAGAAGGAAACGCGGAAAGCGTGGAGGCGTGAAATTGCACCTGAGAAGACGTCAGTTTGGTAACATTCCTCTTCCTTCTATGATTTTTGGGAATGTACAATCTCTGAGGAACAAGATGGATGAAATTCAAGGGAATGTACGCTACCAGAAGGACTTTAAGAGCTGCTGTGTCATGGCTTATACCAAGTCTTGGCTTAATGCGCATGACCGAGATGCAGACCTGTGGATTGACGGCTTTGGAGCCCCACTCCGCTCTGATCGGCAGGAAGAGGTAACGGGGAAACGTCAGGGGGGCGGAGTATGTTTATATATTAATAAGCAGTACTGCACATCTGTCATGGTCAGAGAGCGCATCTGTACACCCGATGTGGAGCTGTTGTCTGTGTCACTACGCCCCTTTTATTTGCCTCGCGAGTTCCCCCAGCTTTTTATCACGACTGTGTACATCCACCTGAGGGCAGACACTGACTCCGCCTCCAGCACCATCTTTGATGTGGTGCAGTGGCTGCAGTTGATTTCTCCAGAGGCGCCAAACTTTATTCTTGGGGATTTTAACCATGTTTCTTTAAAGAAGACACTTAAAAACTTTTATCAGTATGTCTCCTGCCCAACCAGGCGAAAAAAGACATTGGACCTGTGCTATGGATCCATAGAGAGGGCCTATAAATCACTTCCCCTTCCTCCTTTAGGATCCTCAGATCACAACTGTGTACATTTGCTGCCCACATATAAAACTGCTCTCAGAAGAGGCAAGGTGGAGACCAGAGACATAGATGTGTGGACAGAGGATTCAGTGCACAGCCTCCAGGAATGCTTTAACTGTACAGACTGGGAGATGTTCACACTGTCCTGCAGGGATGATTTGGACTCTTTGGTGGACGTCACATGCTCATACATGACTTTCTGTAAAAATGTGATCGTTCCACGTAAACGTGTCAAAATATATCCCAGCAACAAGCCATGGGTTACAAAATCAGTTAAATCCTGCTTACAGAGGAAAGCACTTGCCTTTAAACAGGGGTCTGTTTCTGAGCTACAGGTTGCCACAAAAGAGCTGAAGTCCGAAATTTTAAGAGCAAAACAGAATTATAAATCAGCGTTGGAAAGCAAGATGGCAACAAAGAAACTTGGTTCAGCCTGGGCCAGTATGAAAACTATTGTAGGCCTTCAGAGCACAGAACACAGCAATCGTGTGTTTTTAGATGGTTTTAATTCAGACACAAAGCTGGCTAATGCTCTTAATTGTTTTTATGGTCGTTTTGACTCCTTTGATTTTAGCACAGAAACCCAAGATTTGAAACAGAAACTCAAAGACAATCAGCACTTTAATATTGAGGTGCAGGATGTTAAAAGGGAGTTCTGCGCTGTAAAAGTGAACAAAAGTCAGGGCCCTGATAATATATGTGGGCGCTTGGAAAAGTCCTGTGCACATGAACTGAGTCCTATATTTCATTACATTTTCAGTAAGTCCTTACAGACACAACAAGTGCCTAAGATCTGGAAAGAAGCCATGGTTGTTCCCGTTCCAAAATCCAGCTGTCCTAAAATGGTAAACGACTTTAGACCAGTTGCTTTGACTTCAATTTTAAAGAAAATTTTTGAAAAACTGGTCAGATGTGAGGTCCTAAAGCAGACTGAGCATGCATTGGATCCTCTGCAGTTTGCCTATAGGCCTCACAGAGGAGTGGAGGATGCCACTGTCACTCTGTTTAACATGTATTTTAAACATCTGGATTTTAATGGAACACACGCCTGGCTTTTATTTGTGGACTTTTCCTCCGCCTTTAATACAATCCAACCTCATATTTTAGTTGAAAGGCTCATGCAACAATTTGATTTGAGTAATAATCTGGTGGGTTGGATTCTGGATTTCTTAACCAGCAGGACGCAGAGAGTAAGGGTCAATGGTACATTGTCTGACCTAAAGTGCTCTTTTACTGGCTCTCCTCAGGGGTGTGTGTTGTCACCACTACTCTTCATCCTGTACACAAACGTGTCGGAGCAGACATGACAGCAGACACATTATATAAAGTATGCTGATGACTCAGTTATTGTCAGTCTCCTCCAAGATGGTGAGAGTGGCCACGGCCCAGTAGTTGATGATTTTGTTCACTGGTGTGAGGATTCCTAAAAACTAAAGACATGATTATTGACTTTAGGAGGAAAACTCCCAGGCACAAAGTCACCGTACTAAAAGGCCAGACCACCGAATGTGTACAATCCTACAAATATCTTGGGATGATTATTTATAGTAATTTAAACTTTGAAGAGAACTGTGAAAGGGTGTGCAAAAAGGGTCAGCAACATTTGCATTGCTTGAGAAAACTTGCACGCTTCCAAATTGACTGAACCATAATGACAATGTTTTATCGGGCTTTTACTGAATCTGTTTTATCCTTTTCTTTAGTGTCATGGTTTGGTCAGATAAAACTGAAACAGAGGAAATCCTTGGATCAGGTAGTTAGATGGTCCAGTCGTTTGCTTGGTGAGTCACAGCTGAGCCTGACATCCCTGTACACCAGACAAGTACAGAGGATTGCTACCTCCATTTTAAATGATGACTCCCACCCTTTGCACTGCAACTTTCAGCTTCTTCCCTCAAGACGGAGGTTTGCTGTCCCAAAAAGTAAAACCCAGCGCTACAAAAACAGCTTTGTTCCTGCTGCTGTCAAAGAGTTGAACAAATTGTAACAATATATTGCACATAATTTAGGTACCTGTTTATTAACTCCATTTTATATTTACTTATTTTTGTAGGATGTTATTTGGGTTCTAAATAGTTTATTGGGTTTTAGACCTTTGAGTTTTTAACCTCTTTGACTAGTTTTTAACTTTTTAATATGACCCTTCTCTCTTACCTCTGGTTTCTCTCTCATCTCTTTGTCTTTATACCCTGATTGATGGAGCCTTGAGTATTTTTATCATGTTTATAGTCAGCTTCATGTGTGCCTGTGTTTGTGTCTATGTTGAATGTAATTTGTGGCTTGTAAATATGGATGTCACCAGACTGCAAAACAAATCTACCTACGGGTACAAATAAAGTAACCTGAACCTGAACCTGGACCTGAAGTCCAGTTGAGAAGCAAATAAATAAAATATTACAACAATTGGGATTAATTGATATTTGGAGACAAATGCATAGATTCACTTCCAAGTTCACTTTCTATTTGGCTAGGCACAATAATTACACTGGTCAACACCAAATTTATTGTCTAAGTTTTTTTTAGCTGATTTAGGACAATTTTGATGTGCTGAATCCAAAAATCACATTGGTTTCGCTCAATCAGGTCAACTTTTTGAACTATGGCCACATGTTTTCTTACGTTTTTGTTTACACGTACGGGTATTTTCACTTTATATGATGCAAAATTCTTTTTCATTTCTTGAAATTTTCTGAATTTTGAGCAACGATGATGTAACGTTCAATTTACATGTACTTACCTTTATCAATGTCTACTATTCAATTCACAGTACAACTGTACAACTGCTGTACAACTGCTTAAAACTTAACATAAAAACCTGACCAGATCAAGAGAAACTGATGTCAGTTTTGGATTCAGCGGTGCAAAATTGTCTTAAATCAGTTGAAAAAAACACAGACAACTTACAAAAAAAAAATATTTTTGTTATGTTGTGTCATTCAAGAATTGATTACTTTTTCATGTATAATCAGCACTACCATAAAGTTAAGGGCTGTACAATTGGACAAAGGGATATTTAAGATCACTCTTCACTGAATCTTAAAATATATATGGAGGGGAGGCCCAAAAATACTATCTGGAGAATGAATACGATTCTATTAAACAGTAATGCATTCAAACAGAAATTAAAGAAAAACTGAAAGAGTACCGTATATGGAACAGAATGACAATGGGGAAGTGAGTCCAGTTATCTTGTGGGATGCGTCTGAAGCTTGCCTTAGAGGAGAAATTATAGCCAACACAGCGCATTTGAAAAAGGTAAAGGACAAAAAGATGTTTGGTTTGCAGGATCAAGTGGGGAAGTTGGAGCTGGCCCACAGTATCAGTAAAGTTCCTGCTATACTAGAACAAATGAGACCTATTAAACAGGAAATAGAAAAAAATTATAGTGAAGAAATTGAGAAAAAAACTAACGTATACGAAACAAAGATATTATGAGGTGGGTCCTAAAGCATCCAAAATACTTGCATGGAGAATTAAAAAAGTATAAGCAGGGGACTTCCGGGAAGATGGCAGAGAGACATAACGCTTAAACAGAGAGCTCTCCCTAGTCGGATTTAAAATCTTTGATAAATGGCCAACTCGACATAAATGGAACAATAAACCAAGGGATGAAAACACGAAGAAGCCGGGCACACGGACAAAAGCAGGGTAAAACTAAAGAATCCTTCTTCAACAACGCAGGAGAAATCGCTGAACACGAGGCCCAAAAAAACGAGGTGACTACAGCAGAGAAAATGGAGGAAGCCAAACTCGATATTATGAACACTGGCTTCGCCAATATAACTAAAGACATAAAAGACTTCAAGCGACAACTCCACAGGATTTAAACGGCTCTTAAGGGAAGATCTGAAAAAAGAGATGAAGGAGGAAATTATGGGCCTCCGAAAAGAAATGGAACGCAAGCTAGCTGAAAACATGGAGGAACAGCGCACTCAACGGACGTGTTTGGCAGAGCACAAGCTCGAATATCAGAGTTGGAAGACTGGAGGACCGAGGCAAGCGAGCGGCTGCAGACCCTGATGGCACAAACACAGAGGATGCAGGAAAAAATAACCGACCTGGAGAGCAGGTCCAGACGGAGCAATATACGCATCTTCGGGATTCCGGAGGGCATTGAAGGCAACTCGATGACGAAATTCATGGATCAATTCTTAAAAAAAGAGCTTGAGCTGCCCGATGAAACGGACCTGCAGATCCAACGAGCGCATAGAGCCTTGGCACAGAACCCGAATCCAAACTCTACACCCAGGTCAGTTGTGGTAAACTTTCTAAAATACGACGTAAAGGAAAGAATCCTGACACAAGCGTGGAAAAAAAAGATACGAGTCGGAAACGCTGAAAGAGAAAAAAATTAGATTCCAAACGCCGCTAACGAAGATGAGAATTCATTGGGAGGACGGCGTGAAAACCTACAACACGGCCAGAGAGGCAGCGTGGGACATGACGGAGCGAGGCTTTGTGGTGAGCGTACTGGAGGAAGCGGCTGGAGCAGCGGCGGCACGGAACACATCGCGACAGCCGGAGTGGAGGCGAGTGAGCGGCAGAAGGCAGGAGACGGACGTGGCGCACCGGGCCCAAGAAAAACTGCAAGGCTTTCAGCGGAAAGCCTAGATTATAACAAAGATTAAGAAGGACACAGAAGAAATGAAGGCCAAGAAGACAAGGTAAAAGAGAAACAAACGGCTAGGAGAGGTTTAAGTGATTTTTGTTGGACATTTCTAGACTAATGACTATTACTTGGATAGTAAATACAGGTCTAGGGAGGGCCCCTCACTCGGTGAGGACATTCCCTCCACCCACCAACAGGGACCAGTGGGCAGAAGAAAGGCCCAAAGTACGGAGGTCGAGATTCGTTAATGTGTTTTTGTACAAATATATGTTAGTTTTGTTGTTAAAGGGGTTAGGAGCACAAGTTAAAAAAATGGAAAAACATGAATATGGTTAAAAATCTTAAGATAATGACATTAAACGTGAATGGTCTGAACTCACCTGTTAAAAGGGAAAGAATAATAAGAAAATTGAAGAAGGAAAAAGCCGAAATTATATTTATACAAGAGACACATTTGAACAGGACAGAACATGAGAAACTAAAGAGATTTGGCTATAAGAACTCCTACTACAGTTCATTTAAGTGAGGAACTAAAAGGGGGGTTATGATACTAATTTCAAATAAAATACAGTTTGAATGTGAACAAGAAATCCAGGATAAAGGTAACCACTCTTGTAACCACTCTTTATGAAAAAAAACTGCCCATTAGTTAAAAAAAAGCTTAAACACAAATTTGCTGACAAACCATGGTTAACCAAAGGGCTACAAAAGGCGTGTAAAAAGAAAAATTTATATTATAAAGCTTTCATAAAGAAAAGGACAAAAGAAGCAGAGCAACGGTATAAAACATACAAAAATAAGTTAACATATATAATAAGATGCAGTAAAAGAGACTATTACAGTAAAGAACTGGAAAAAAAACAAAGACAATATTAAAAATACATGGACAATAATCAACAGTATCCTTGGAAATAAAAGCAGAAAATACTAGCTACCCAACTAATATTCCAAAAAATAATAAATCGACTCCGAATGTGAATATAGCTTCACCTGCAGATGAATTTAATAATTTTTTTGTTAACATTGGACCTAAACTGGCCCGAGAAATACCCACTACGGCGCCTACAGGTGATACAATATGCAATAACACTGCTGTAAAAGACACCATCTTCATAAAGAACATAGACGAAAGAGAGGTCATTGAAATTGTTAAATCGTTCAAAAGTAAAACATCTACTGACTGCGATGGTATTGACATGCTACTAGTCAAAACTGTTATCGAATGCATAGTGAAACCACTGACGTATATCTGTAACCTGTCTCTCCAATCAGGTATATTTCCCAATGCAATGAAAATAGCTAAAGTAATTCCGATTTACAAGACAGGCGACAGAGGGGAACTCTCCAACTACAGACCAATTTCACTATTACCGCAATTTTCCAAGATACTTGAAAAAATATTCTATGAGAGAATTGACAACTTCATACTGAAGAATGATTTATTGTGTGAGCAGCAATATGGGTTCAGACACAAAAGGACAACAGCATATGCCGTAATGGAATTTACAGAAAAAATATCAACAGCCATTGAAAATAAAGAGTATTCAGTTGGAGTATTCCTGGATCTTAAAAAAGCATTTGATACAGTAGATCACAATCTATTATTAAAGAAACTACAAAATTGTGGTATTAGAGGGGTAGCACTGTCCTGGTTAAGTAGTTACTTAAAGAATAGATATCAGTTTGCATGTGTTAACAGCAAAAACTCAGAGTTACTGAAGGTCACCTGTGGAGTCCCACAGGGTTCAGTTTTGGGACCATTATTATTCAATATGTATATAAATGATATATGTAAAGTTTCAGAAAAAATGGACTTAATATTGTTTGCTGATGACACTAATCTGCTATGCAGTGGAAACAATTTGGAACAACTTCTGGATACACTCGGAAAGGAATTAGGAAAGCTGAAACTGGTTTGATTCAAACAAATTAACGCTCAATTTAAGCAAGACAAAATTTATAGTCTTTAACAACCGTCACAACTACCCAGTACCCAAACTCAGTGTAAATGGTGTAGAGATTGAAAGGGTATCCGAAACTGAATTCCTTGGAGTAATAATTGATAACAAACTGTGTTGGAAGCCACATATTAATTATATAAAAGGTAAAGTATCCAAATCAATTGCAATATTACACAGAGTGAAAAATTTGCTGAATCAACCCACACTATGCACCTTGTACCATTCATTAATACTCCCATACATGACATATTGTAATGAAGTATGGGGAAATACATATAAAACAAACATACAGTATATCCACTCTTTATGCTTCAAAAGAGAGCTATTAGAATAATCAACAAAGCAGCTTACAGGGAACCAACAAACCCACTTTTTCTTAAACAAAAAACTCTCAAGTTGAAAGATCTGATTGACTTTAAAACCGCAATAATAATGTTCAAAGTGAAGAATCTATCACTGCCCGCAAATATCCAAAAGTTGTTCCAAACAAGGGAGAAACGATATCACTTCAGAGGAACATGTATATTTCAAAAGCCTACAGTGAGAACAACCACCAAGCAACACTGTATTTCAGTGCAAGGAGTCAGATTATGGAACGATTTTGGACCTGAATTAAAATCATGTACAAAGCTTGGACAATTTAAACAAAAACTAAAGGAAGAAATACTCCAAACATATTTACAAGACGACATGTAAACTCACATAAGGATTGACATTTCCAGCCTGTGTTGTGTTGTAGCTTAGTTTTTCTTTTTTTCTTTTTTTCTCTGTGACACTATGTCTTAGATTTGTTTTTGAATAGTAACGCTTAACTTAGACTAGCTCAGTTTTCTTTTTCTCTCAGTCACATTTTGTCTTAGCCTTGTTTTAAATTGTAATCGCTCTTGTCTTGTTTTCTCTTTTTTCTCCTTTGAATTCTTGGATGGAATATGGGTGGGCAATATAAGCTGCGGCTTCAGCCATCACCCATTTCGGATAACTCACGTGGAATTGTATAGTAGAAGGAGTCTTTGTCTAATCTGACCTTGTTGTTATATTATACAGTTTCTTTTAACCTGTAATGTACTATCCGAATTAAATAAAATTCATTCATTCATAAATAAATAAAATTCATTCATTCATTCATTCATTCATTCAAAGAAGGCAGATATGTAATAATAAAGGGAAGAATAGATGGTATGCAGATCACATTAGTGAACATCTATGCCCCACCAGAAAGTGACAAGGGTTTTTTTCAACAACTGTTTGATCTCATAGCAACACACAGTGAAGGAGTCCTAATTTGTGGAGGAGACTTAAATGCCGTCATGGATCATGAAGTTGACACAACAAGTGTTAAGAAGACAAAAAAACATGTAACAAAATTCATAAGAACCTCAGTGGAGGGACCTGCACCCACTCGAAAAAGACTATACACATTATTCAGCAGTCCATAAAGTACACTCTAGAGTAGATTACTTCCTTATGAATGAAGGTGACAGACACAGGGTGAGAAATTGTCGGATTGGAGGGGCAGAAATATCATATCATAATCCTATATACATGGAAATATATTTAAACAATAGAAAACGACAAACATGGAAACTTAATGTAGGACTATTAAATGATAAGAAAATGAAAGAAGGAATAAAGGTAAACATAAATGAGTATATCAAGGAGAATGATAATGGAGAAGTGGACCCAACAATACTATGGGACGCACTAAAAACCGTGTTAAGAGGTAAATTAATTGTTGAATCAGGAAAAGCAAAAAAGTCTAAACTGGAATCATATGAACAAAGATGTGAGAGACTGAGGGAATTAGAATGTAAACATCAAAGCACAAATGACCCAAAAATATATCAAGAAATTAAGGAAGAAAAAATAAAGATAAAAGAAATACAAATAGATGAAATCGAAAGGAAAAATAGATATTTAAAACAAAAATATTATGAAACGGGGCCAAAGGCCACAAAACTACTGGCAAAACGGTTAAGAAAACAACAAACAGTGAATAATGTATATAAGATTAAGGACCCCATCACAAATAAAACCACAGTTACCCCAGAAAACATCGAAGAAATATTCCATAAATTCTATCAAGAACTATACTCGCAACCTGAAGAGACAAATGTTAAGGATATTAAAAAATTTCTATGCACATTGGACTTGCCATCAATAGGAAACCAACAAAATGAAAAGCTAACAGCAGAAATAACAACACAAGAGATTAAAGATGTGATTAAGTCACTTAAAAACGGTAAATCACCAGGTAGTGATGGATACCCATCTGAGTTTTATAAACTGTTTATAGAAGAACTCACGCCACAGCTCCTAAAGTCATTTAATTGGACATTAAACAACAACAAAATACCTCCATCATGGAACGAAGCCATTATTTCAGTTATTTTAAAGCCAGGGAAAGATAGGGAACAATGCGGAAACTATAGGCCAATCTCTTTATTAAATGTGGATTATAAAATATATACAACAATTATCTGTAAACGAATAAAGACATTCTTGATGGAATTGATAGAGGATGATCAAACTGGTTTCATAGAGGGACGCCAAACACATGATAATATCAGGAGAACATTACACATAATTAATCAAATACATAAAGAAAAGAAAAGCGCAGTAATAATGAGTTTAGACGCAGAAAAAGCATTTGATAGGGTTAATTGGATGTTCCTGTATAATGTGCTGGAACGCTTTGGATTTAACGAAAAGTCAGTGCAATGCATAAAGACACTGTATCAAAAACCTGTGGCAAGAATCAAGATAAATGGTAGCTTAACAGACAAAGTAAATATACAAAGATCAACTAGGCAGGGATGCTGCCTATCGCCCACCTTGTTTGCTCTGTTCATAGAGCCACTGGCTCAAGCGATGGGACAAAATAAGAAATTAAAAGGTGTAACAATAAAGGGAGCGGAACACAAGATTGGGGGTATTTGCAGACGATATTATAGTTTACCTTGAACAACCAGATGAATCAATAATGGAAATGATGGACTTGATAGAAAATTTTGGAAAATTATCAGGATACAAGATAAACATAACAAAAACACAAATACTGGCATTCCACTATAATCCTTTAAACCAGATAACTGATGAGATCAAACTAAACTGGAAACAAAAAGAAATAAAATACCTTGGAGTGAACATACCTAAAGATTTAAGCAAAATCTATAAAGCAAACTATGATAGGTTAGAACAAGAAATAAAAAAAGATATTGATAAATGGTCAATCTTAAATATGGATCTGAATTCAAAAATTAAGACAGTCAACATCAGCATACAACCTAGACTGCTTTACCTCTTCCAGGCTCTACCAACAGAGATTCCTGGTGCCCAGTTCTCAAAGTGGGACAGGATGATATTGAGATTTGTTTGGGGAGGTAAAAAGCCAAGAGTGAAATATAAAACTCTCCAATTACCAAAAGAGAAAGGAGGCATGGGTCTACCGAGTCTAAAGGAATATTACTACTCAGCACAAATAAGATATATCATATGTTGGTGCGACGGAGGATATGAGGAAAAATGGAAAGAAATGGAAAAGGAAATTGAGGGACTCCCAGTACAAAGCATAATAGGAGATAAGGATGCATATAAGCAAATCAAACAAATAGACCCAATCACTAAATTTACTTTGGAACTGTGGTATAAAATACTACAAAAGTATAATATAAAGGAGGACATAAAACTATTGAAATGGGTAGCATGTGACAGTCAGTTTGAACCAGCAAAGCAAGATAGGGGATACAAAAATCTGGTGAACAAGGGAATCACAGCATGGGGCAATATCGTAAAAAAAGATTTCGGGAGTTTTGTAAACATGAGAAGAAAATTTGTACTAGAAAAATCTGAATTCTTTAGATATCTGCAGATGAGAGATTATTATTTGAGGAAGATTAGGCATAACCTCCACACAGGTGTGAGCGAGATTATACAATTCATTTTAAGCTCGTATGCAGGAAATAAAATAAGAATTATTTCAAAGCTATATCAGAAACTTACGGCAAACAAACATTCAAGTAACTATATAAAGGAGAAATGGGAGAAAGAGCTAAATTTAAACATAACAGAAGAAAACTGGCAAGAAATATGGAAAACACAACACACATCAACAAGTTCAAGGACATGGAGGGAATTTGGATGGAAAAACCTGATTCGCTATTTCATTACACCACAGATTCAAAGAAAATATACAAATACCCAATCTATATGCTGGAGGGGCTGTGGGGCTCAAAATGCAGACCACTCACATATGTTTTGGAAATGCTGCAAAATCTCATCATTCTTGAAATCTATACATGTGACAATACAGAGGATATTAGGATATAATATACCAATGAACTGTAACTTGATGTATTTATGTGATCTTAAAAGAGACAATGTAATACAGGCTGAGGACAGATACCTAGTTAAAATATTGCTGATTGCATGTAAAAAAAACAATCACAAGAAAATGGCGATCAGAAGTTCTTCCTGACCAAGAGCAATGGACTGACATTGTTGAGGATATACGTTTAATGGAAAAACTAACATATCGACAAAGAATGCAAGAAGGACAATATGAAAAAAATATGGTGGAAATGGACACACTACAAAGTGCAACAACGAGACAGAAATTGAAACAATAACCAAAGACACTGAAAAACCAGAAGAATTAAGAGATGGAAACTAAAAACTTGATGCTCCAACATTTGTCCCCCCCCCCTTTCTTTTTTTTTTCTTCTTCCTCTAGCTCCTTTTTTTTAAAATATAGAGACTGTGATCTGAATGTAATACGTATGATGAAAAATGAATAAAAATCAAAGTTACAAAAAAAAAGTATAAGCAGAAACAACTATTCATAAGATTAAGGACCCTGCTGCAAATAGGATTGTTACTAAACAGAAAGAAATCCAGGAAGCATTTGTAACATATTACAAACAATTATACACGCAGCCGGATAAAGCAGACAGATCAACAATCCAGAAATTTCTTTACACCTTAGACCTCCCCTCTATCTGCAAAATTCAGAATGATAAACTTATATCTGAAATATCAGTTGAGGAGATCGATAGTGTAATTTCTAAGCTTAGAACCAACAAATCTGCAGACTGTGATGGATTTCCCTCAGAGTGGTATAAATGCATGAGAGAATCACTGCTTCCCCTACTCCAAACGTCCTTCAATTATACTCTGAAACATGGGGTCCTGCCACCATCCTGGAGGGAAGCATTTATTTCAGTGATACCAAAGGAAGGTAAGGATTGACATTGACATTGATTTTATTTGAACATTGTTAAAGAAAGAAAGAAGAGAGTTCAAAACACAACAAAAAAACAAGCCAAAAATAAAATGTTCAAAAGGAGTGGGAAGAAGCCAACGCTTATACAGTCCCACCCCTTCTCCACACCAAACAAATTACAGTATTACTCATAATCATCATTATCCCACAACCACATTCACCATAATACACCCATAGTCAAATTATACAACAAAAATGACACAACAATGACAGTCCATATCCAACAATATTGCGACAACAATAAACATACACTTCTGGCATGTTCAATGCAAACACAAACAACACCATCACCTTCACAATCACCATAACACACAACAACCTTCCCTCACTGAAGACACAATGTAACATCACTGCCCTTCATTCTCATACTGCTCAAAAATCATTTCTTTATATGTTGATTTAAATATATGGATGTTTGGACATTGCCTGTGTTTCTCCCCCAACCCATTCCACATTTTTACCCCACACACAGACACACAAAAACTCTTCCTTGTAGATCTTACTAAGTGCATTTTAAATTTTGTATTCCCCCGTAAATTATATTTCCCTTCTCTCTCCCTGAATAGATTCTGTATATTGTGTGGCAAGAGGTTTTTACTAACTTTAAACATTAATTGTGCTGTGTAATAATGAACCAGATCCCATAATTTCAATAACTTCGAATGTAAAAACAATAAATTAGTATGTTCGAGGTGCCCGACTTTGTGTATAACACGGACTGCCCTTTTTTGTAATATTAACAATGAATTAAGTTTACTTTTATAACTGTTACCCCAAACCTCTATGCAATAAGTCAAGTATGGAAGTACTAATGAACAATACAAAATATGAAGGGATTTATAATCTAGGACCTGCTTAATTTTATTTATAATTGCAATATTTTTTGCAACTTTATTTTGTATGTATCTGACATGTGGTTTCCAACTAATTTTATCATCCAGTACTACACCCAAAAACTTGATCTCCTTAACTTTTTCAATAACTACATTATCTATATGAATGTGTATATCTTCTGTATTTTTACAATTACCAAATATCATTACCTTAGTTTTCTCTATATTTAGTGATAGTTTATTACAATCCATCCATTTTTTTTAGCTTATTTAATTCATTATTTAGAGTATGGATTAGTTGATTATAATTATTTCAAGAATAAAATATATTAGTATCATCAGCAAATAATATTATTTTTAATAATTTAGAAACTTGGAATATATCATTTATATATATGTTAAATAATTTGGGGCCCAATACTGATCCTTGGGGGACCCCACAGGCAATTCCCATACACCCAGACAGATTTTCACAAATTGTTGTCTCTCAGATAGATAACTTGTAACCCATTTCAGAGCAATTCCCCTAATACCATACATTTGCAATTTATTAAGAAGTATTGAATGATTTATTGTATCAAATGCTTTTCTAAAATCTATAAACACACCAATTGCATATTTTCCTTGATCTAATGCATTTATTATTTCTTCTGTTGCATCCATTATCGCCAACGATGTTGTACTCTTGGCTCTAAACCCATATTGGTTCTGATTCAGCACATCCTGTTTATTTAAAAAGTTTTCTAATCTGTTGTTGAAAAGTTTTTCCAGAATTTTTGAAAATTGTGGGAGAAGTGATACTGGTCTGTAGTTTGTGTATTGGTGTTTATTTCCTTGCTTAAATAATGGAATTATTATAAGGATAGAATGGAATGTAACAATTACCGGCCAATCAGTGTGTTAAATGTGGACTGTAAATTATACACAGTCATACTCACTAATCGACTTCAGACAGTGATACCCTCCCTCATAGATGAAGATCAAACAGGCTTTGTTAGAAACAGGCAGACCCATGATAACATGAGTCCTTCATATTATTGATTATATTTCTAAATCAAATATTGGTACAGTCCTTTTCAGCTTTGATGCTGAGAAGGCTTTTGATTCAGTCAGGTGGGATTTTTTATTTCAAGTAATGGAGAAGTTTGGTTTTTGCGAAACATTTGTAGACTGAATTAGAACATTGTATTCATCTCCAACAGCAAGAATTAAAACTAATGGGAGCCTCTCAAACCCTATAGCCTTGCAGAGAGGCTGTAGACAGGGGTGCCCTCTCAGCCCATCACTTTTTAGTCTTTTTATTGAACCCTTGGCCCAAACCATCCAGGAAGAGTCAAATATAGAAGGTATATACATAGGTAGAGTGAAAAATAAAATATGTTTATATGCAGATGATGTTCTGGTAATACTCCAACAACCTGAATCTGGCATCCCATTTTTAATGAAAATACTGAGCATATACGGGAGTTTTTCTGGTTATGTTCTTAATGTTCAAAAAACCCAGGTTCTGACTCTTAACTTTACCCCATCACAAGAATTGAAAAGAAAATATCCATTTAACTGGGACAAACCCAGCATCAAATATTTGGGGGTCTTTTTGACAAGCGAGCTCTCAAAACTGTATGATGTCAATTATAAGAATATTAATAAGAACATATATGATGATCTGAATGGGTGGGACTTGACCTCAGCAGCAGAATTCGGATAATAAAAATGAGTGTCCTCCTGAGATTATTATACTTGTTTGCAGCACTTCCAATAGAAATACCCATAACTCAATTTAGGGAATGGGATAAATATTTCTCAAGCTTTATTTGGAATAACAAGAGACCTAGAGTGAGATATTCAACTTTGCAGCTGCCACAGGAGAGGGGAGGCTTGTCCCTGCCATGTTTGAGAGATTATTATGTATCAGCAAAGTTGAGGCCTCTGGAATGTTGGTGCAACCCAGTATATAAAGTAAAATGGAAGGACATTGAGTTGTCTTTAATGAGTTTTCCTACTCAGTCAGTTTTGGGATGTCCTAATAAAATTAACAATACTCCTCAGCTGCAAAACCAGTACGTGATTTTCTCTATAATTGTTTAGTTGGCCAGCATATGACCTACATTTCCCCCCGGCATGGCAGGACCATAGGTTTTGCCTATGGGCCCAGTGAGGCCTTACTGCTCTGTGTCGAATGATGGAAAAGGATAAATTCTATAGTTTTGAAGTTCTTTGCTGACGCTATGAATTGGACAAGGATGACTTTTACCATTACTTGCAAGTTCAACACTACTTTCTTAAAGAAATAGGAAGTACTGGTTCAGTAGAGCCCTCAAGAATTACACAAATATTTATCAATGCATATACTGTAATTCAGGTACTATTAAAGGTATTATGGGAAATCTGTATAGGGCCCTTACTGTAATGAATAAAATTTCTACAGCATACATTAAGCAATGCTGGGAGGAAACGGTCGATGTGATCATAACAGAGGAGGAGTGGTACCAAGTATGGGAGACTCAGTGCTCCACCACCAACTCTTTAGTTTGGAGAGACTTCTGCTGGAAGTCTCTGATTCATTTTTTTATAACCCCCCCGCCCCCCCCATCAAAAATCAAAACTCAGCAGGTCTTCATAGTCCTGCTGGAGGGAGTGTGGATCTACGTTGGCAGACCATGCTCATATTTTTTTGGTTATGTCCATATATTCAATCTTTCTGAGGGGATGTGGGACACCTTATTTCAGAGACTGTGGGACTCCAACCTGATTTTTTTTTTCTTCTACCTCTACCTGGGAATAATTCCAAATTGCATTCCTAAAAAGGACAAATAATTGGTGAAGATATTTCTTGCAGCAAGTAAGAAAGCAATTACAAAATGTTGGCTCCAGAGAAGCTCCCCAACCATTGTTCTTTTCATTAAAATAGTGAACGCGATTGAATTAATGGAGAAGATGACCTTCAGATTTCGGCTTCAACTGGACAAAGGGGAGAAATATTGGGGAAAATGGGACTCTAGTAATTATTCAGAGATTTAAAATGACATTGTACTTGCTGTGTGTGTGTGTGTGTGTGTGTGTGTGTGTGTGTGTGTGTGTGTGTGTGTGTGTGTGTGTGTATCTTTTTAGTACTATTTCCCAGACCTCACTTGTTTGTGTACTGTTTTTCTTTGTTTAAAAAAAAAATTCACTGAAAACAAATACTCAGCCAATATGGCGAGCACAGTATCCTCTCACAAAAAAGAAGGAGATAGGCATAGCAGGAACAATACAGGGTCTTCTTCAGGCAGGGGTTCTGGTGCCAACACAGTCCCCATGGAACGCACCAATTCTTCCTGGAGAGAAGCCTGGCAAAACGGACTACAGGATGGTACACGACCTGAGACCTGTCAATTCTGTGGTCGTTCCTACGAATTACACTGTTCCAAATCCTTAGTTGCTTCTGAATAGCATTGCACCACAGCACAAATTTTTTTACTATGGTGGACATTTCTAATGTCTTTTTCAGCATTCCACTACATGCAGACAGCAGGCCTCTTTTTGCATTCACTTATCAGGGTCAGCAATACACATACAGCAGACTACCACAAGGTTTTGTTGATTCACCAGCCATTTTTAATCGCATACTGCATCAACATTTGCAGGATTAATTCCTGCCTCCTGGCACATTGTTGTTGCAGTATGTTGATGATCTGCTATTAGCAGACCCTACTGCTGCCTCTGTGCTTTCAGCCACGGAGATCCTCTTGAAACATCTTTACCAGAAAGGCTACAAAATAAGCCGCATAAAAGTACAGTGTTGTTGCCCCAGAGTTCATTATTTGGGCAGGCTAATCACATTTGGTGATTCCGCGGTGTCTCCATCACAAAGGTCATCAATTCTCTCACACCCTAAACCGTGCACTGTGAGGGAAATTATGTCATTTTTGGATCTTACCGGATGCAGAAGAAATTTCATCCCAAATTACACTGCGCTCATTCAACCCCTGCGCGACCTTCTTAAAGAAGCAGGACACAAAAATCTCACATCACTACTGCAATGGACTACTTCAGTGGAGGGTGTGTTCATTGAACTAAAACAACTGATGTCACATGCATGTTCACTCAAACCACCTGATTACACTTCCCCATTTTACTTGGATACTGTATTTCTGAACAGAACGGAATTGTGAATGCCATGCTGTATCAGAAGGGGGAAGGTACAGGGCCAAGGTCAGTTCTAATGTACTACAGTTCAACATTAGATAACACAGAGAGAGGACACTCACCATGGACACATCATGTTGCCGTGATAGCCAAAACATTGGAGAAAACTTCTCACATTACCATGCAACACACTGTGATTGTGCACACAATGCATGGAGTAGCTTCATATTATATAAATTGAACATCCAAATTTGAATCTTTTCTGTGATGGATGTTGTTAGAGGAAAACAGATGGATCTTTGAGTGCTTCATTTGCAGTTGTAAAATATGATGAAGAGACAGGTGCATTTCAAACTGTAGAGGCAGGAATGGTAGACCAGCCTGCCTTTGCTCAAAAAGCTGAAATTGTAGCCCTCACTAAAGCATGTCAATATGCAAAACAACAAGAGGCAAACATATACACTGATTCAGCTTATGCTCACCAGGCTGCACATGTTGATTTGCCACATTGGAAAAGAAAAGGATTCCTCACTTCAATTAACACACCGATTAGACACCTACCTGAAATGGTTGAGCTGTGGGAGGCCATGGGTCAACCAAAGAGGGTGGCAATTTTGAAGTGCAAAGGACATCAAAAAGGAAATGCTATTGTAGCCAAAGGAAATTGAGCTGCTGATTTGGCTGCTAAGCAAGCAGGTGGTTATGCTACCCAGGCAAGTATGATGGTTCAGAAGGAAGCTCAGAAGTACATGGAATTGGGTGAGGAGGAAATCAAGCAACAACAAGAGATGGCAAGTCCTGAAGAAAAGAGTAGGTGGATAGAGAAAGGAGCAAAGAAGGATGAAGAAGGTTTGTGGAGATCAGTTGATGGAAGGCTCGTAGCCTCAGCTAAGGTGCTGTTGTGTAGAGAAGCACACTTGAAAGGCCATGTCTCAAAAACAAAAATCTCTGCTTTGACTGAAGCACATTGGTGGCATCCACATTTGGCTGAGGTTGCAGAACTAGTTGTTTCTGAATGTGAAGCATGCCAGAAGTTCAATCCTAAATGCACATTAAAGGCTTATATGGGAGCTTTTCCAGCCCCTGAAGGGCCATGGAAAGACATTGATTGATTTTACAGACATGGGCCCAGAAAACAGGTGCAGAGACTACAGATATCTGTTGGTGTGTGTGGACACATTTTCAAGATGAGTTGAGGCTAAAGCATGTAAAACAGAAAGTGCAAAGGAAGTGATTAAGTGGCTGACAGAGGAAAAAATTCCTAGGCATGGGTTTCCAAGAGTGATCAGATCAGACAATGGCAGACATTTTGCAAATAAACATTTGAAGAAAGTTGAATGTGCCTTAAGCTTAAGGCATAAGTTTGGTTCTGTGGTGCATCCATCCTCCCAAGGGCTAGTTGAGAGAGCAAATGGTACACTGAAAAGAATGCTAGCCAAACAATTCATGGGGACAGGCATGACATGGGTTGATGCACTGCCATTAACACTGACAGCACTGTGATCTACCCCCAACATAACACTCTGCCTGACTCCTCATGAGATGCTAACGGGGAAAGATGCCAGGACCATTTGTTGATACACCTTTGATTCCTAGAAACAGTCAAGCTGTAGAACTGTCACAGTACACCAAGAGTCTAAAGAAAATATCTGAAAGCTCTCTCAACAGGTTCCAGACATTCTTAACAAGGAGACACCGCCCCACTGGAACTTGGTAACTGGGTGTGGCAAAAAGTAGTGAGACCACATTGGGACTCATCTAAGTGGCAAGGACCTTTTAAAGTAATAAAAGCCACTTCACAGGTAGTATAAGTGTGGAAAACAAGGAAAACTCAGCAACTGGATTCATGTGACTCATTTTATTAGAGCTGTTGAGTCAAATCGACCTCTACTACAGACTGTTGCTGACATAGTCAGTGCAGGTAGCAGTGATGTCACCTATACTGCTTAAGTGAGCCCAGATGGGAGAATTACACATGCTATAGAGGCCTTAGAAGGCCTTAAAACAGAATTTGTACAAAATACTGGTTATGAGGAAGATGCTTTTACTGCATGGCTGCAGTCTATCTTAGGACGTTGGGCAGGAGTAGTACGCTCAGCAAATCTGATCATAGTCATCTCACTGGCAGTGATACTGGGCTGCTGCTGTATCCCATGTCTGAGAATGCTGCTGGAAAAGATGTATAGTTACGACCCTGTCCAAAAAGCCAGCCCAAAAGATGATAGCTCAAGTCCACTCCCAAGAGTAGTCTAAGTCGCTCCTCCACGACAATGACCATTGTGAATCTTGGAATAATGGTGATGAAGGAGAGGCCATTGTTTGAAATGTATCTATTATGCCTTTCTGCTATCCACTGTACACACATTCAATATCACACTCACGCATATGAATCTACATGAAAAGGGGGTGCGCTGAATGCAACCTTCTGTAGTGGGCCATGTGCTAGTAACCTCTGGTCCCTTCTTATTTCTTGTGCTTTTTTTTTTTTACAGGTATCATCAAAACATTGTGCTATTTGCTTGCCTCCTCTCCAGCCATCACCCCTGATTCAGAACCCACTTTTTCTCCACCCATAGATAAACAGCTCTCCCTTTTCTCACCCATAACCACTGATGAACTTTCCAAAATACTCTCCAGCATGAAATCTACATGCCCCCTGGACCCCATCCCCTCCCCCCTTATCAAAGTCTGTCTGCCCCCTTATCATCGACACCATCAACTCCTCCCTCACCACTGGCACTGTCCCCCCATCACTTAAGATTGCTGCCATCACCCCCCTCCTTAAGAAACCTGGCCTGGACTCTGACGACCCCAACAATTTCAGACCTATCTCCAACCTCCCATTTCTGGCTAAAATATTGGAAAAAGCTGTCGCCATCCAACTTAAGAAACACCTCCTCTCCAACAAACTCTACGAAACATTTCAATCTGGATTCCGTTCTCACCACAGCACTGAAACCGCCCTCCTCAGGGTCACCAATGACCTCCTGCTCGCCTCTGACTCTGGCTCCCTCACCATTCTTCTCCTCCTCGATCTCAGCGCTGCTTTCGATACCATCAATCATTCCATCCTGCTCCATCGTCTGCTTTCTATTGGCATCACTGACTCCGCCCTCTCTTGGTTCACCTCCTACCTGTCTGAGAGATTCCAGTACATCTCCATCAACAATCATAAATCACGCACCACCCCCGTCTCACACGGTGTCCCTCAAGGCTCTGCGCTCGGTCCAGCCCTTTTCACTCTCTACATGCTTCCGCTTGGTCACATCATCCATCAACATGGTCTTCACTTTCACTGCTACGCCGATGACACCCAGCTGTACATCTCCTCTAAATCCATCACCCCCGCCATTCTCTCCACCATCACCAACTGCCTTACAGACATAAAAACCTGGATGACTAACAACTTTCTCAAGCTAAACAGCAATAAAACAGAAATCATCATTTTTGGACCAAAATCTCTTTTACCCTCTTCCCTGACCTTTTCATTCCAAATCGATGGTCACTCAGTCACCCCCTCCTCCCTGGCCAGAAACCTCGGCATTATCATGGACCCCACCCTCTCCTTCAAATCTCACATCAACCATATCACCAAAACATCATTTTTTCATCTTCGTAATATTGCACGCCTCCGTCCCACCCTCTCACCCTCTGCTGCTGAAATACTCATCCACGCCTTCATCACCTCCAGACTTGATTACTGTAACAGCATTCTGTATGGACTTCCTTCCACCATCCTCCAAAAACTACAGTATGTCCAAAACTCAGCCGCCCGCCTACTTACTCACTCCCGCTCCAGAGACCACATCACTCCTCTCCTCCGTCAGCTCCACTGGCTCCCCATTCAACAGCGCATCAACTTCAAGATCCTCCTCATCACCTATAAAGCTCTTCATAACCTCGCCCCCTCATACCTAACGGACCTTCTATCTCGTCATTCTCCCACTCGTCTCCTCCGCTCTGCTGACGCTCACCTTCTTACCCCCATCACCAAGACAAAATTCCGCACCCTGGGTGATAGATCATTCGTCATCGCTGCACCAACCCTCTGGAATTCCTTGCCCCTTCACATCCGGTCTGCCAATACACTTGCTTCTTTTAAAAGTCAACTCAAAACCCATCTTTTCAAATCTACCTATAAAAACTGACTGCCTCTTCTACCTATGTGTACCTACCTTGTCTGTTTACCCGTTCTCTGTATGTTTGTCCCTATGCTGCTTTGTAAAGCGTCTTTGAGTATTTAGAAAAGCGCTATATAAGACTGATGTATTATTATTATTATTATTATTATTATTTGCAGTCATGTAGTCAGAATAGATGTGAAGGTTTAAAGCTCTGTTGTACAGCAGGTCTTGAGACCAGGATACAGTACAAATGGACAGAAATGTCTTCTGACTTGAAATGTTTTGCTTTGCTCAATCATCATTTATCCATTTTGCTGTTTTATTTCATTGGTAAAAGTTTTGTTAAAGGCCACCAGGCAGAGAGGCTGGCATGAAAATTTTTGCCTGTAAATATGCATCAATGAATAAAAGAAATGCATAAATATGATTGCTTAATGACATATATTCTGCGAACAGGTTTTTCGCTCGTGCCATAATCAATGAATAAAGCATATCCAGGGTCTGTGTGTTAATGTGCCTGCTTTAGGTGTTGGCTCCATAGAATGGAGCCAAAATAGAAATGTTTAGATAAGTTAGGATATTAAATATTTTTACACAATGTGCTTGCTCTAAATATCAGTTAAAAGATTTCACAGCTTACAGCATACATAAACAGGATGTGGGTTTTTTAGCGCTGCACACACACACCCTCTATTGCCTGGCAACAAAGTACTTGCTTCTGCTTACACATAGAAAAATAGAAAGATGTACCTGGGTTGAGGGTTGTGATAGAGGAACCAAAAGGAGACAGTGGAACATCAACAGGGAACATCTGCCAGTGACCATTCCAGGGGAGAGGGCATATGATGGAGTCAGCAGTCCTTACCAGCTCAACAAGCAGAAAGCCATTGTGGGGGTTGCGGGGGAACGCCCCCACAGCCAGAAGACTTTATATACCTTTCTCTTTTGCTTTTGGGGGTCTTCACTATCAGGTTGTGCTGGGACAAAGACCTCACAGCTGTGATATTCTCTGCATGCTTCTGTGGTACACCTAAATCATGCACCACATTTGGAAATAATTCAGAGAGACTGTCATTTTATTTTTATTTTAAGAGCATTTAAATATATTTTGAGATTGTGAACGATCAGTAATATTAACATTTAATATGTAGCCCTGTATAAATATTTAAGAGTAAGTAGCGGAACCTTTGGCACTGCAGTCGTCCCTCCCCAGGTAAACAATTAGGGTGCGCTTCCGGCCCCCCTTTAATGCTATCTGGAGAAAGACACGAGTGGTCCTGTGTTCTGTCTTTCTAAGACTCTTTCTTTATTTTCCAGGTCAGTATTTGGTTAAAAATGCCATAAATAAGAGCCTTAAGCTCCGTGTTCTGTGTTTCGCGACGAGTAATACTGTGATGTTGATGTGTAGTTTTGATACGTTTTTGTACAAGTTTAAGCTGCGGCCAGCGCCGGAGATCAAAGGCGAGCCGCATCGCGGTAGCGGTTTCGCGCCAGTCTAGCTTAACTTTGGGAAAAACTGTTAGCTCGCGTAAAATGTTTTACCTTATACAAGTATATTTTGCTCCGTGTGAATGTAAAAGTCTCCTGATGCTAATTAATAGTCAGAGTTTGTCCTGTGTATATTTGTCTATTGTCAAGTTTGTAAAACAATTTGTTAAGTCCAGGTCAGCTAATCTAAGTGCAATGTCTGAACTAATCTAAGGTCATAGTTAAGTCCTATGTTTTGTCCTAATTAATGGGAGTCAGTCTAGTAATTGAAAATCCTGTATAAGTAAATTGTGATTTGTAAAGTATGTAAATTTGAGATGTCAGATGTAGTGTAGTTCATGCACTGTGTGACTGAGAAAAAAAACATTATTTACAGTATGTAAAAGAAAACGACATGTAAAGCACAAAATGTGATGCTGCCTGTAAATGAAAATGAAAAGAAAATAAGAAATGCTATCTGGAGAAAGACACGAGTGGTCCTGTGTTCTGTCTTTCTAAGACTCTTTCTTTATTTTCCAGACCTATTTCTTTTTGTTATTGTAGCCACCTCCCCGGGACCCGTAATACTTCAATAAACAGATAAGTTGAGAAAGAGTACTTCTCATGTGATTTTTAATCCTCTGGTGTATTTTAAATGGTTTTGTGCTAACTGTCCAATTTTTGAACACACTTTTCAGAACAAAAAGCTTTACAACCTTGAACATTAAATATCTTGTCTTTGTAGCGTATTCAATTGAATGTAAGTTCAAAAACATTTTTACATCATTGTATTTTGTTCTATTTTACGCAACGTCCCAACTTCACCGAAATTGGGGTTGTAGGATATGGAAAAAATGCAATATCACCAGCATTACCAAATGTACACAATATCCCAGAGCTCAAGGTGACTTCATCAAGTGTCTTGCTTTGTCCAGTGAGTGGTACAAAACTAACCAGACCATCAATGACAGAGTTGCTCATTCAGGCCTTACGACATCACCTCAAGAGTGTTCCTAGATAGAGACCCAAGCTACATTCCAATCCACAGTGTACTTCAACTGTGTTCCCTATTCCCTGCTCTGTTCTCAGGGAATATCAGTTAACTGTCCTTCACAAAATTTCTCCATTTGAAACACCCTGTAACCATCGGCTCCCCCCTCTGTGCGTTACCACGGTAACCATAGACATGTATTGATACTATGGTGGATAATTTATATTTCTTAAATAAAATCTCCAACGGAGATGAAGCTGAGTACAGAGGGCTTATCCAGGACTTCGTGGACTGGTGCCATCGGAACTGCCTCCAGATCAACGCGAGGAAAATTAAGGAGCTGGTGGTGGACTGCCGCAGGCAAGGACAACCCCTCACAGCACCAGTAAATATACAGGGAACAGACATCGAGATGGTGACATCCTATAAGTACCTGAGTGTTCATCTGAACAATAAACTAGACTTGTCACACAATACTGACGCACTCTACAAGAAGGGACAGCGCAGGCTGTTCCTACTGAGGAGACTCAGGTCTTTTGGTGTACAAGGGGCACTGCTGAAGACATTCTATGACACGGTGGTGGCATCAGCCATCACTTTTGGAGTGGTCTGCTGGGGCAGTGGCATTACAGCAGCCGATAGGAAGAGACTGAACAAACTGAAAGCTAGCTCTGTCCTGGGGCAGCGCCTTGGCCCAGTGGAGGAGATGGGAGAGAGAAGGATGGTGGCTAAACTGTCATCTCTGCTGGAGTCCAAGTTCCACCCTATGCAGGACATACTGAATGCACTGAGGAGCTCATTTAGCAGCAGACTACATCATCCTAGGTGCACAACCGAGAGGTTTCGCAGGTCCTTCCTACCTACGGCTGTCAGACTGTACAACCTAGCAGGGCTGCTCGCAGAGATAGCAAAAAGATGTGACAACCTAATAGTATTGAATCCAAAAGACGCAATAGACTTACACAATGGTCCCCTCCGGTATACAAATAGGAAAATACCGGTCGCTATGGAGGGTGAGAATATGTATGGGTACATAATCATTACCATGTAGGATAACTAAGTAGACGGCTGTGCTGTTTCATTCCATCTAACTAACTAACCTGCACTTATATAGCGCTTTTCTAGTCACAGAGACCACTCAAAGCGCTTTCACTAGTACTAACCCTCTATTCTAAGGGCCTATAGGAAACAGATATCTAGGGACAATTTAGAACAGCCAATTAACCTAACATGCATGTCTTTGGATTGTGGGAGGAAACCGGACCCCCGGAGTAAACCCCCACAGCACAGGGAGAACATGCAAACTCCACACAGAAAGGTTCCAACCGCTGCCAGCCTGGGGATTCGAACCAGGAACCTTCTAGCTGTAAGGCAACAGTGCTAACCACTGCACCACCGTGCTGCCCATCTAGCTACAATGCTCCGCACTGTGTGTGTTTATATATTTATATATTTATTCCATCTAGCAACAATGCTCCATGCGGTGTGTGTTTATATATTTACATATTTATTCCATCTAGCTACAATGCTCCGCACTGTGTGTGTTTATATATTTACATATTTATTCCATCTAGCTACAATGCTCCGCACTGTGTGTTTATATATATATTTATATATTTATTCCATCTAGCAACAATGCTCCACACTGTGTGTGTTTATATATTTACATATTTATTCCATCTAGCTACAATGCTCCGCACTGTGTGTGTTTATATATCCAATATTTATTCCATCTAGCTACAATGCTCCGCACTGTGTGTTTATATATTCATATATTTATTCCATCTAGCTACAATGCTCCGCACTGTGTGTGTTTATATATCTACATATTATTCCATCTAGCTACAATGCTCCGCACTGTGTGTTTATATATTCACATATTGTTACGACCCGAGCGCTGGGTTCTGTCCGCGCTCGGGCTACGCACAGCTCGCTGCTGGCCTTGACAGCTGTGGGTTGTATTCTGGCCTCACTGGGCTCTTATTGTGAAGGCGCTCGGTGGGGCTTCTGCCTGTCAAGGTTGGTCAGCTGTCTGTCATCACTGCTCGTTAGTGTTCGCCTTTATAAGGCGGGCACCGACGGCAGTTAGATGGCGGGATCATAAGTCGACCTTAGTCACCCGAAGTCAACCTAAGTCAACCTACCCTCGTGATACCCTGTAAGACCTTCATTTCAGGTTCGTCTTTATTCTTGTCTTGTCGTAGTTTAGCTCGTAGTGGCTGGGGTTAGCCCTACGAGTCCTTATATCTCTTAGTTTGTGTTTTTGCCCTTAGCGGCTCACAGCCTTGTATCCTATCCTGTCTTGTCTTGGAAATAAAACATCACTGCAAAACTCACCGGTGACTCTTGGCGTCTTATGGTGATCCGTGAGGATCGTCGAACATGACAGTATGCTCCCGCCGCCATAGCGTCTAAATGGAGACGCCACACTGAGACGCCTTTTTCACCGTGAGTTTTTGCAGTTTTTGGACTGTTGTTCTTCCTGTCTGGGTGTCAAGTGTCAATTCCTGGGAGAATGCTGTCATCCAGGGGCCGCGGTCGGCGCCTGGGCAAGGAGCTAGCGAGCGCCCTGGAGTATGTTGATGGGTCGCTCCTGGCCGCTACCTTTGACGACAACCCTTATGATATGCTCTGACACCTGAACTACGCTGAGGTTCTGCTGGACGACCTTCCCCTCCACTACGACGTCCACCCGGAGGTTAGGATGAGGAGGGCTGAACTCGCCGCACAGCGCGAGATACTCCGTGGGCTGGAGGGAAATCCCGGCAGGAAGCCGAAGAGGAGGCATCCCCGCTCCTCACGTCCGGATCCCGTTCCTGCCTCTACTCCGGTCCAGGAGTTTGCTCTGCCCAGGGGTGATCCCTACCAGAGAACTTCGTCATTCGGGAATCCCCCGGAGAAGCTCCAGCTCGCAGCTGCTTCCTTCTGGGACCGTGTGGCGGCTGCTCGTTCCGCAACACACCCCTCACTGATTATTAAACATGTGACGGCGGCACTCAGACTGGTGGAGAAGAATCCTAGATTGAGTGACTTCCCGGAGTTTGCCGATCTCCTTGCCTCGGTCTCGGCACAGGAGCGGCGATTCCCGAACCTTACCTTTGCCTCGCCCTCTGCCAGAAACCGCCGTCACCTCCACAATGGACCTCAGCAGAATCCCCGGCTGGACCCGCTGCCGACGAAGGCCGCCAGCGAACTCCTAGAGTGGCTCCACCTTGTCCTTCCAGGAGGCCCTCTGTCGCCATCCAGCGGGGAGAAGGAGGAACAGCGTCCCCTACAGCAGGAACCATCTTTCCTCCGGGAGAAAGGCAAGTGCATATTAATTTATTACATCATGATTGTAGCCTGCCTTGTCTGACTCCTGGGGGCAGAGTTCGGGGTTTGCAGACCCCCGAGCTCCTTCCACCTGCTGTAGAGACTATAACTAAACCTGCTGCCTCTATGTATCCCCCTGTTGAACGGCCCGCGACGCCAGGCCAACGTCGTCGGGTGAAGAGGGGGTCTGCAGTGCTGGAAAGCCTGGATCCGGCCCTGCAGCCACGTCGTGGATGGAGGAGAGCAGTGGACTGTGGCCCGGAGCCTGAGCCGATGATAGAGCATCCCCGGGTCTCCTTGCCTGAGCAGTCCGAGCCAGTGGGTCGGGTGTCCCCTGCCCTCACGCCAAACGGGTCATCGGCGTGGACTTCAGAGCAGGAGGAACCTCAGGCTGCAGACGACATCATGCCAGCTGCGGAGCCCGACGCAGCTGAGTGGGAGCCAGAGGACGATCTCCTCCCACCTGAGCCCCGATCGTCGGAGTCCTGGACAGCGTCAGAACCCGAGATCAGGCAAGTGCTCTGTTTTGTCTTTCTCCTCTATGTTTTAGAGCATTTTTGCCTGTCTCTTGGGGAGGCGAGCCGGGTGCAGCCATCCACTGCATCCGAGCTTGTCTCGCCGGGTTCTGGCGCTGCCGGTGATCCTGATCCCATTTTTTTTCTTCTGAGCCCTCTTCCAAGGTCGCCGGTGCAGAGCAGGTGCCAATCGCTGTGCCGGAGGTTCCGGGTTCGAAGTTGGAGATCGTCACTGGTGCGGCCCTGATCCAATCAGGGTCCATCGCGGGTGCAGCATGGGCTCAGTCCGAGCTCGTCACCGAAGTGGCTCTGACCCAATCGGGGTCCGACGCGGGTGCAGCTATGACCCAATCGGGGTCCATCGTGGGTGCAGCGTCGGCTCGTTCTGAGCAAGTCACCGAAGTGGTTCTGACCCAATCGGGGTCCGACGCGGGTGCAGCTATAACCCAATCGGGCCCCAGCGGAGATGCTGCACCGGCGTGGTCCACAGACGGTGGAGGAGCAGCAGACCCTTCTCCGCTGGACGGATTACGGGCTCGTCCTTGCCTTCTAGCCCCTCTACAAAGTCATCGCCCCTGCGCATCATCGCCAGGGGCCGTGGGGGTTCCTGTTCGCTTGCCCCAGCTCTTCCGAGTTTTGTCCTCGTCAGGGAGGCTGCCGCGGGTTGTTTTCCCCCGGGATTGGTGGCTGAGGGACACGGGTCGGCAGCCTGAGGAACTGCTTCGCTAGTTTGGCTCCCCAGGTCGACCACCCGACTTGTTTTGTGTTTTGCCGGGCGACCTGGTTCAGCCACCAGAGGAGTGGACGTGCTGGACTGTGGTGAGCCACCCGGTCATGTTCCACCTCCCGTAACCACCCGTCGGCCGTTGGACTCGGGGAGACCTCCTGAACTGTTCCTATGGCACCGGGTCTCCACCGGTTGGCATAAACTGTCGGGGGGGGGGGTAGTAGTTACTTTCTGGTGATGCCCTGATCCAGTTATTCTCCTGTTTTTTTGTTGTTGTTTTTTCCTTGATATTCTGTGTTCCCCTATGTCTTGCAGTTGCTCTATTTTGTTTTGCGTTTAGTTAAGTATGAGTCAATAATTGTTCTGTTTTCCTGTTTTTGGTGACTTGAAGTTTTCACTTTCTTGCAGTTGCTCTTTTTTGTTTTGCGTATAGTTAGTATGAGTCAATAATTGTTCTGTTTTCCCATATTTCGTTATTTGAAGATTCACTTGAGCATTCACACAGGTGAGAAATTACGCTTAACCACAAAGAAGGACAAATAACAATCCCAGACATCAGGATCCAGCGAGGAATATTCCAGGGGGACAGCCTTTCGCCACTGCTTTTCTGTCTATGTATTGACCCCTTAAGTAAAATCCTATCAGACCTTGACATCAGGTATGATTTAAGCAAAGGCAGAACAAGAAAAGGGAGCAAGAGAGTGAATCATCTGCTCTACATGGACGACCTCAAGCTCTACGCAGAATCTGAACAGAAACTAAATCAACTTGTCAATACCGTTCACATGCTTTCAAAAGACATCTGCATGGAATTTGGACTTGACAAGTGCGCAAAATGTACAATAAAAAAGGAAAAGAAAACAGCATCAGAGAATATCCAAATAGAAGACAATAAGCACATCAAAGACTTGGCAGGGGAATTAGCGTATAAATATCTGGGCATTGAAGAAAACACAACTATTGAACACAGAAAAATGAGGGAAATGGTCAAAAAAGAATACCAACATCGCCTAAAGAAAATCTGTAAATCAAATTTAACACCTAAAAATAAAATCACTGCAATAAACCAGTTGGCAGTACCAGCTGCCACATATGGATTTGGGGTGATAGACTGGCCACAGGGGGAACTGGACAAGTTGTATGTTCGGACCAGGAAGACCCTGACCCTTCATAAGGTAGCATACAGAAACCAATGTCTAGATAGGATATATATGCCCCTAAAGAGGGAGGGCTGGGCCTAATTGAAATAAACCAGGCCTACAGGGCAACAATAATAAGCATTGGTCAATATCTAAAAAGCGCCAGTGATGAGACAGTGGAAAAGGTTACCCAACATCATGAAACCCTCAGTCATAACACATCCATAACTAAACAAGCCAAGACCTTTGCAGGAGATTTATTAGGTAACATGAAAGCCAGTCAACAAAACCCAGCAACAAAAATAGCTAGAAAGACAAGGGAAAAATACAGACACAGGAGGAAAGAAAAGAAAGATGGAAACAACATAAGCGAGCAGGACGTTTCCAGGAGGAACTCAACAGGGAGTATATCGATAGGGAAGAGACATTGCGCTGGATCAGGAACGGAGATCTGGGGTACAACGAGGAGAGACTAGTGGTTGGAGCACAAGATCAGGGACTTCTAACCAATGGCTTTAAAAAAATGGCAGGATTGTCACAGAGTGACAAATGTCGATTCTGTCATGTAGCGGTGGAGAGTGCAAGCCACCTACTCTCCGGTTGCCAGGTCCTCATGGCCGATGGACACTACACTGCTCGCTACAACAAGATTTGCCGTTACATACACTGGAAAATATGCAAAGAGTTCAAAATAGAAGTAAAAGGACCAGTATGGGAACACGATCCAGAGCCAGTCAGCTCCAACGGAGATATTACCATCTATTATGACAAGGAAATCCCAACTGGAAGACACATTGAAGGAGGAGCAATAAAACCGGACATAGTTATCTTGAACAAAAAGGACAAAACTGCCAAAATAATAGATGTAACCATACCAAACGACTACGGCCTCAACAGAGCAGAAAGAGAAAAAAGAACAAAATATCAAGACCTCAAAAACGACCTAAGGAGCATCTGGAATCTGCAGGAAGCAGACATAATATCTGGGGTGGTGGGAGCAACTGGGATGGTGAAGAAAAACCTAAAAAAATATCTACAGGCGATACCTGGCTGTCCTAGCATCTGTGAAATACAGATCTCAGCATTAAGAGGAACAGTATCTTGAAGAGAGCCCTCGGATATAAAGCGTTTTGATTTAAAGTGTAACCATAGACCCCTGGTTGGGGCCCATTGCACTTGTAATGAAGTGAGATATAAATAAATAAAACAGTGAGAAACCATTTTCTTGTGAAACACGTGGGCGACGATTTAATTTTCTCTTTCTGTCCTGTATTTAGTTATTCTGACCCAGTAATTCTGTTTTTTTTTTTCCCCTCTCATGATATCCTGTGCTATTTCCTGTAATTGTTAGTTGAATATTTAATTTAATCTGAGTATTTGGTATCTCTTGTCATTGTCCTGTGTTTAGTTGTTCTTTTTGCCGGGTTTTGACTTTGTAATTGCACTGTTTCTGGGTTTGGTCTCTCTCCCTCCGGACCTACCCCCAGCCACCCACCCTGGGGGGTAGGGTGGGGCAGGGTGGTCCGTGGGCGTTCTGAGCCCGCCCTTGAAGGGAGGGTACTGTTACGACCCGAGCGCTGGGTTCTGTCCGCGCTCGGGCTACGCACAGCCCGCTGCTGGCCTTGACAACTGTGGGTTGTATTCTGGCCTCACCGGGCTCTTATTGTGAAGGTGCTCAGTGGGGCTTCCGTCTGTCAAGGTTGGTCAGCTGTCTGTCATCACTGCTCGTTAGTGTTCGCCTTTATAAGGCGGGCACTGACAGCAGTTAGATGGCAGGATCATAAGTCGACCTTAGTCAACCGAAGTCAACCTAAGTCAACCTACCCTCATGATACCCTGTAAGACCTTCATTTCAGGTTCGTCTTTATTCTTGTCTTGTTGTAGTTTAGCTCGTAGTGGCTGGGGTTAGCCCTACGAGCCCTTATATCTCTTAGTTTGTGTTTTTGCCCTTAGCGGCTCACAGCCTTGTATCCTATCCTGTCTTGGCTTGGAAATAAAACATCATTGCAAAACTCACCGGTGACTCTTGGCGTCTTATGGTGATCCGCGAGGATCGTCGAACATGACACATATTCATTCCATCTAGCTACAATACTCCGCACTGTGTGTTTATATACTCATATATTCATCCCATCTAGCTACAATGCTCCACACTGTCTATATATATATATATATATATATATATATATATATATATATATATATATATATATATATATATGTATATATATATATATATATACTCACTGCTCTTGTTTTTTCTCTTGCCTTCTGATTGTTGCTCTGAGTGTTGCTATCCCTGTGCTGTTGCAATCCTGGAATTTCCCCATTGTGGGACTAATAAAGGCTTATCTTATCTTATCTTAATACAAATATATTTTTATTACAGTCAGTTTGTCATGACGGCCGCTGGGCCGTCATCTGCCTCATCATCTCCAGCTGCGCACACACCGGCAGGTGCAAATCAGCGGCCTTTAAAAGCCAGTGTCACTGACGGCTCGGCACGGAGTCGTCTGTCTACTCTGCCTGGTAATGAGCCAAGACCACAACCTCTCGCCAAGCCAAGAACATCACGTCAGGATCGCTCATGTAAGAGATCTCTGCATTCATCATCTCCTAGCCTTTTCCCCTGTGCACAGGTGGACCTCCCTGGTGGCGGACCAGCCTCCCCAGCTAATGGGGCATCGCCTCCTCCCTCACGGAGTTCCTCCTCACCCCCGCAACTACGGGCACCATCACCACCACGTCGCATGGGCACTCGGAGCCAGCAGAACACAACCTGTGGCACAGTCAAGTAAGCTTCACCATCTGCAATTACCCGTTACCGCCGAACAGCTGTAATCGTTTCTGCTTGTGTGTTCCAGGGTTGCCAGGTCGCCATCAGAACTGCTCAGCTCCAGTGACCAGACATCTATACTTGCACTCACACACGCACTACACTCACTCACTATTCAATAAAGAATAATTGTCCATATCTGCTCGTGTCAGCGTCTGTCTCCTGGGTCCTGAAACATGTCACAGTTGATATAAACAATAACCAGCATCAATTTAATAATGTTAGCAGCAATAGCTTGTGTCAGGGCATGGGTCAGAGCAGTGATCTTAGCTCTATTTTTGGTATTATTGTTATCCTTGCTGTACCTTAGGTTGCTTCTAGACATTCTGTGTATTTGTATTATAAATATCATATTCTTGTTTCATATTTGTCCTTGCTTGGTCCTCAGCTCTGTTTGGGTTTTGTTTTGACAGTGTCTTTGGTTTATTTTTACCATAGTCTAGTTTGTTTCAGTGTTGTTAGTTTCTTGATTATGCACAGCTGTTTTGTGTCACAGTTAATTTAGTTAATTAGGGTCTGCCTCATTTAAGAGACGCAGCCCCTCACATGGATGCTGCATCATTAATCATTTTTGACGTGAATCCACATGCTTCTGTTCTGTCTTGTCCATTTCTGACCTGAAGTTTTTGCCTTGCCAAGTCTTAGCCAGTTTTGCGTCACAGCTCCCAAGCTGTTTTATTTTGGTGTTGAATTAAATTTTGTTAAATGCTCACTTCAAGTCTGACTCCAGCTCTCTGCCCCGTTGGGGTGCAAACCATGACAGTATGATGCAGCCAATCATGAACTCAGCGAGTGAGCCCGGCAAGAGGAGGAGGAAATGGAGCCACGACGAACGAGAGGTGGTGACTGCGGTGGTAGATCTGGTGGCTGCCGCTTGGAGCACTTCATTCTTGGAAGACGCGAGGGATTCCTGGGGGGCAGTAGCAAGCTTGATGATCGCTAGACCGAGTGTGCTCTCCCACCCCCAGGTAAAGAGACTCGTGCTTCCTGCGCTTCCTCTGGTACCAGCCATTTTGTCCTTGCTGGAGTCAGCATCCCGGCCACCTGTTCAGAGTGGAAAAAGCTTCGCGGCTGCAACTTGGCATTCAGGGGCCCCGGGTGGAAGGATGATTAGAGGAGATACTGCTCCTCTAACCACCCAGAGGGAGTAGTCTAGATCATCAGTGGCAGCAGAGCAGGAATTCAGGCAAGAACCCTTTCATTTTTTAACATCATTGAATGATAGGTCTTGCCGGATTCCCAGTGGGACAGCTTGGCGGCGGCCGTCTGCCACTGCTAAATTCTCACCACCCAGCTCTGTTGAAACATCTGCTGCTGCTACTTCACCCTCACCAGCCTTTCCCCTCTCCTCCTCCCCGAGCACTATGCCTGATGACGTCACCCGCCGCCGGGAGCTGCAGGATCTCATCAGGGAGATGGAGGAGTGCTACACCCATTGCCTGCATCTGGACGAGTGGGAGGATGCGGTGCGGAGGGATGTGGCATGGAGGCTCGCTCATCGGATTGTCGCAGCAAAGCCCCATCTGAAGAAGAACATTCCTGCCTTCTTCAACGATTTTCTGCAGTCTGACGAGTATGCCTTCCTGCCAGAGGAGGAGGCACCGTCATTTGTTCCTGAGGCTAGTGCACATCCATCATCTGTTCCTGAGGCCGATGCGCATCTGCCATTTGTACTGCCAGTTTCCACTACTTAGGCTGGTAGTGGCCCAGCCGAAGATTCATTCCCCCCTCTGAGGTGGCTGTGCTGGGGGTGGACTCCCGTTCGTCAGGCCTCGAGGATCTGCAGCCACTGCTGCTTGGGGTCACTGATCTGCATGCCACATCTGAGGTTGCCACAGATCAGCCTGCTTTGTTGGGATTTGTCATTGGACCTGAGGTCATGGAACCATCACCTGTCGTAGTGCCCGAGGTCATGGGACCTCCACCTGTCATTGTGCCCAAGGACATGGGACCTCCACTAGCCGTTGTGCCTGAGGTCATGGGACCTCCACCAGCTGATACTGCAGCGGTCAGGAGACCTTCAGCCATTGCTCTGGAGGTCAGCGCACCACCATTAGGTGTTCCTGAGGCCATCAAGCTCCTGTCAGCGCTCACCGAGGCCGGCGCGCACCTATCGTCGTCGGACTCGGAGCCGGGCCCTCTCCAACTACTGGTCGCTGAATTTAAAACTCATCTGCTGTAGGTTGCTGAGCTAAAGTCCCGCCATGCTATTGCCTGTTTCTGAAGTCAGCATGCCCTTGTCACCATTATCTGAGGTTGGTGTGCAGCAATTGTCTGTTCCTGAGCCCAGCGCACCTCTGTCAGCTGTTTCTGAGGACTGTGCGCCTCAGCCACCTGCTACGGAACGCTCAACTCACCTGTCATCAGTTGGTGAACTAAAGACTTCTGTATTATGGTCCCCTGAATCATAAATTCCTGTGTCAGTGTCTCCGGATTTTGAAATTTCTGCATCAGTGATCCCTGAGCTACAAATTCCTGTGTTAGCTTCAGAGCAGAGTGCTCCTGTGTTAGCTTCAGAGCAGAGAGCTCCTGTGTTGTTTTCAAAGTCTAAAGCTCCTGTGTTTCCTTCTGAGGTTAGGGCGTCTATGATGTCTCCAGAGTTTGAGATTTCTGTGTCATCATCTCCTGAGGTCAAAATGTCTGTGTTTTCTTCTCCTGAGGTTAAAGTTACCATATTATCACCTCCTGAGGTTAAAATGTGTATGTTATCTTCTCCTGAGTTTGAGTTTCCATGTTATCTTCTGGGTTTGAAGTTTTTGTGTTGCCAGCTTCAGGGCAAGAGGCCCTTATGTTTTTTTCTCTTGAACAAAGGGTTCATGTGTTATTTTCAGACCAAAACGCTTGTGTGTGATTTTCTGAGCAACAGGCCCGTGTGTTTTCTCCTGTCTGGTAGCCCATGAACTTTGGTCAGCCACCTGACACGCCATGTCCATCCGCCCAGTGGTCCTGGAACAGTGGAAGACCACCCAACCCGCCTTGCTGTCTGGTCTGGTGGCCCTGGGACTTCAGTAGGCCACCTGATTTACTTTGCTTTTGGTTTGGGGCCATGGACTTTGGTTATTCCCCACAATCTGGGCTCCTTATTTTTGGGCTCTTTGTGGGGGAAAAGGATTTGTTTCAACCTGCCTGGCCTTGGACCCCTGCTGCCCACCCTGGGAAGGTCTTTTTGGGTTTTCTTTTTTTGTTTGGTGTTTCCTTGGATCGTCTGGAAGCCACCCTTAAGATGGGGATACTGTCAGGACGTGGGTCAGAGCCATGTCCTCGCCTCATGTCATGTCATGTCATGACATAGTCTCCAACCCACATCCTTGCTTTAAGTTTATTGTCTGTTCATTTGGATTGTGATCTCAGCTCTATTTTTGGTATTACTGTTATCATTGCTGTACCTTAGGTTGGTTCTAGTCATTCTGTGTATTTGTATTATTATTATTATCATATTCTTGTTTCATATTTGTCTTTGTTTGGTCCTCAGCTCTGTTTGGGTTTTGTTTTGACAGTGTCTTTGGTTTATTTTTACCGTAGTCTGTTTCTTTTAGTTTCTTGATTATGTGCAGCTGTTTTGTGTCTCGGTTAATTACTGTCTGCCTTATTTAAGAGACACAGCCCCTCACCTGGGTGCTGCGTCATTAATCATTTTTGGCGTGAACCCACATGCTTCTGTTCTGTCTTGTCCGTTTCTGACCTGAAGTTTTTGCCAGTTTTTTGTCACAGCAGCCTAGCTGCTTTATTTTGGTGTTGAATTAAATTATGTTAAATGCTCGCTTCATGTCTGAGTCCAGTTCTCTGCCCCACTGGGACACAAACCATGACAGTTTGTTTTACTGGTATTTGAGGTGCAATGGCTTATGGGTAATCTTCTTGTCAACTTCTGGTGAAGTGATGTACCGTTGTTCACTTCTTCTCTGCTCAGTTCTCAGTTCCCTTTGAACTGAAGACCTTTTGCTCCCTTCGGTTTAGAATCTCAGTTAATATGGCGGAATACCCTGTGCGGTCCACTTTGGAGTATAGTATTGGGTGATCGGAACGCACCCCCATCTGGGATGTGCTTAAAGTCAAGTTCAATGGCCTAGGAGAAGTAACATTTTTCATGAAATCGTAAAGGCCCAGATCTCATGACCTTTGACAATGATCTTGACTTCAACCTGGATGCAGACCTTCATGCGGATCCTTGTAACTGAGTTTGGTGAGAATCGAGGCAATTGCCCAGATTTCCTGACCTTTGACCTTGAGCACAACCTCAGTGCAGACCCACATGAGGATCATTGTGAGTGAATTTGGTGACTATCTTGGCAAATACCTAGGAGGAGGAGGAGTGACTTCTGTGAAATGTGGATGGACAGATGCTGCATCATCACATTAGCTCCTTTTGGCATTGCCGGAATGAAAACGATTCAGCTCATAGTGCAAAAACTAAAATCTCAGATTTTCATGACAATGATTTTTAGAATTTTTAGTGGAAACAATAGCATAGGGGATTAGTCTATCATATTAGTGGTTGATCAATTTTCTGTCAATTGACTAATTGTTGCAGTATTTACAAGGGGTGTCTTTTTTGCAAAGAGTAAGGTGGTTCTGGGTCTACTGACCCAGGTGAGCTAAAAAAAGAACCTTTCTTATAGCTGATAATGAGCAGTGGTGTGTGGGGAATCAGGGCTGAATGTGAGTGCAGCCTTAGATTGGAATTTACACTCATTCAGGTGGCTCATGTCCACATGCAGTGTGACCATACTCAGCTACAGACTCAGTTTGATGTGGAGTTCCACTTTGTAAATATTATGGTGTGAGGAGGAAGTACCGTTTTACTGCAAGCCCAAACAAATAAATAACCCAACTAACTTCAGCCTTTAAATTGACACTCTGCCAAAAATTGAGTTGTTTTTTTTCTTGTTAACATGTTGTAACATGTTTTTTTATGACTTACAAGAAATATCACGAGCAAAATCACTCAAATGTGTCATGTCTGTGTTTGGGGTTTATTTGCTGTGAAATTTCAGTTAAGCTCCTCTCCTTGGAAAAAGGCAAGTTTAGACGGAACGTTTTTGGTGACATCACTATAACAAGTCCGTAGTGTTGAGCCAATCAGGACGTAAGAACTGTCTATGGACCTAACTGAAGTTAGCCCCCAGGGCCAGTTAGCATTTTTGGACAGCCGTTTTGAAAACTTGACCAAAATTAAGATGGGTTTTACCATTAAACTGCTTTTAAGAACCGATGCAGTTTCAGTCATTGTCCTGGGCCACCATGCATACAGTTGGGCATGTCTTTCAACTAGTAAGTCTTTTTATGACAGGATTTATTCTGTTTAATGTAGCACTAGCCATTGTTGGCCTTGTTGGATGTGGGTGGGCCTATTCACAGATCATGGCATTTGAAGGAGAAGGAAACTCCTCAGCAAACTCATGCACAATAATCTTCAAGAGGGTCTGCATCTAGGCTGTACTCAAGGTCAAGGTCAGCAGTCAGGAGATGTGAGCACTCACGGGGGATTTCATCAGGCCGGAATGAGCTACTCTGTCATTGATGGTCTAGTATTGTAATTGGATTACATTTACTGGTTATTATAGCAGGAAAAGCAACCATGTTAAAAGCCAGTGAACTAAGAATCTGGAGCTGACAAACCTAATTAGTGCTACTGATTAGAAGTCAGTTGGTTTTGCAACTCACATTGTGGTTTTGTTCTCACACCAACATGTCGGTGTGAGAACAAAATGAGTCACATGTACTACAGATGAAACCAACCCTGCAATTTAAAGTGCTATGAGACAACTGCTGTGAACTGGTGCTATACCGATAAAATGTAATTATAATATAGCTAAATATCAGTCTATTTCTGAGGAAAATTCCTGGTAGATCCTTTGGATTTGTGGATTTTGAGCAGTGTATCAAGTGTACTTTATAATAGCTAAATTATCTTTCGATGTGAAGTGCAATCTGATCCATTACTTGCATCACTTTTCATGCTAAATGACAGTCTATGGGTTAAGTTTGTGACAAAACATTTTGATAGACTATATGGTGCAGTTTTGAAACTTGGTAGAAGTCTTAATTAGATGCATATTTTTGTTTGTTTTGCTGGGTTTTCCATGGGGTGTTCACGTCATAAAATGCTATGATCACTTTTTTCCTCTTCAGTGCACTGTTGTGGAGTCAGATTATTTGTCAGGATACACATTATGTTGCTAAAAATGGCACCAATTAAACAAATGTTATTGCTAAGGTTTAGTACTGTACAAAATGTCAAACCACCAAGCCTTCCTGGGATATCTGACTAAACAGACAGTTAATGATGGTAGTTTTCCAGCATTGTCATCACCACGTTTTGACCACAAGACTGTACTTGTTCATGGTGCTAAACATCCAAGGCAGAAAAATTATTTTCCAGCTTTGTGGGTGGAACAAGAGATGCATTAAAATTAAAAGTACAACTATCAACTTCTGTTATGATCAAAAAATCCTCAGACTTATTCTTAAAAAAAATACACATTAGTGCATTTCTTGCCATGTGAACCAAAATGATTACTGTGAAAGAGATGGATCAGCATTAAAAAAAAAATACTTGAGCGCAAGGGGGATTTGTACAGTTCTGCAAACAAACAGATGGCTGTAGGGTATGCCTATAGGTAATTTCCATTTAAGTTAATATAACTTTATACATTAGTTTTGAGGGGGTATTCCCACTTTAAAATTTCTGTTGGTGACTTCCGGTCTGGACGCCATGGCGACTGCAGCTTAACACTGAAGCTCTCAGACCCAATCCAGGATAACACCTTGAAAATCAAACTTAACGGATTTTTGGAGGAGTGAAAAAAGACAAAATCATCATGTCTAAAGGAAAACAGAAGAAACTGAAATTCTCCAGGCCAGGACACATATCGGCCGGAGAATCTGAACTGGAAGATCTCCGTTCAGAAGACGAGGAACTGGTGATAGCTAACAAAAGGGTTAGCCTGAAATCACTATTTGAGGAGCTACGACGATTTCGCCGAGAAGTTACGGCCGAATTTCGGGAATTCAGAGAAGAATTGAAAAGGACAAACAGCAGAGTGGACCAGGCCGAGAACCGAATCTTGGAAACAGAGGATCGAATAAAAGTGCTCGAAGATTCTGTGCTAGACCTACGCAAAAGACAAGCAGCTATAGAGGCTAAGCTAACCGACCAAGAAGGAAAACAGAGAAGAGACAACATAAGATTTCATGGTCTGATAGAAGGAACCGAAAATGGTTTTAACTCAATGGCAGAATGCGTGGAATCCTTACTAAGAGAGAAATTGGATATTCCACAAACCACCGACCTGAAGATAGAAAAGGCACATCGTTCATTAGCCGCTAGGCCGGCGGCGGAAGCGCCCCCACGTTCGGTGTTGGTAAGATTTTCCAATTTCAAAATAAAACAAGAGGTTGTAAGACTGGCCTGGCAGAAAAAAGGATTTATGCACCAGGAGAGAAAAGTCTACGTGGAACACGATTACGCCCCGGAGGTCCTTAAAAAGCGCAGGGAATACAATGACGCGAAAAAGGTGTTAAGAGAGAAGAAATTGCGCTTTCAGACACCATTTCCTGCGAAGTTAAGGGTCTTCTACGGCGATGAAACGTGTCTCTATAATTCGGCGGAAGAAGCAACAGCTGACATGGCGAAAAGAGGGCTCCCGGTAACGGTATTTAAACCCGCAGCAGACCCGAGTGAGAAGATCAAAGCGCAAACATGGACAACACAAAGACCCTCATAATCCACGGACCAGCAGCGGGAAACCCAGCACCAGAGCGTCGCGGATAAACTATCCGTTTTCAGGTTGGAATAGCGACCTTTTTTTTTTTTTTTTTTTTCCCTTCCTCTTGAATCAATCCGCACATCCAACCCCCCTCATACAAGGTAACAAACTTTAAAGGAGATGCATATTCAGCATGTGGTAAAACATTTCATGGAACAATCATATTATTTGAAACAAATAAGTCTTTGTAATAAAAAAAAAAAAACTTGTTAAAATAGAAATGTGACAATAATCCACATGTTCTCCTCATACTAACAAATACTGTTTTTGCGTGAATGTTTGATGTGATGGGGGTGGGAGGGTGCACACAATTTCACAGGGTTTAGGCATAAAAGGAAAAAAAAAATCATTACAAGTTTGGATTGGGTTCTGAAACTCACGTTAAAAGCATGGGACTACTTTCAGTGGCAAGAGAGGGCCCTCAACACGTAACAGAGTTTGAGGAATTTCCCTCAGGGCCTTCACTCCATCAAGGCTCTTACAGGGTCTTTAAAAAGACCTCAGCTCAGGAAGTTCTTATGACAGCTTTTTGTTTTAAAGTTTTTTACACTATGTTCTTAATGTTTTTCTTGTTTTTAATGTTCTTTCAGTTTCTGAGTAGCACAAAAGAGGGCCACCACACAGTTATACTAAACAAAACAACACAATGGAGAAAGAGGGTGTAACCAAAATAATTTCATATAATGTAAAAGGAATCCTGAATCCAGTTAAAAGATCCAAGATTCTAGGCAAAATGAAAAAAGACAAAGCAGGAATAATATTTTTACAAGAAACCCACCTAACAGACGTGGAACACAATAAACTCAGTAGACAAGGGTTTAAAATGATCTCTTCATCTTCATATAAATCAGGGAGGAGGAGGGGAGTAGCGACATTGATATCAACCAAAATTACATTTGAAAAAAAATCAGAACACAAAGATAAAGAAGGGAGATACAGTTTGGTAACTGGGCGGCTAGAGGGAGAAGATATCACCCTGCTGAATGTGTATGCTCCCCCAGGGGCTAACTGGAAATTTTATAAAAATGTATTCGACCTAATGATAACTAAAGCTCAAGGTTTAGTGATATGTGGTGGGGACTTCAGTCTTAGACTGAATCCATACTGGGATGCTTCTGGTAATTCCCCACATCAAAATAACACCCAAAACAGGAAGACTCGGATGCTACTAAAAGAACTGGGAATCTGTGACGTGTGGAGGGAACTCAACCCCAGTGTAAAAGACTATACATTTTACTCAACTCCACATTCATCTTACTCAAGGATTGACTATTTTTTTATGTTTAATAGAGACATTGGAAGAGTAAAAACATGTAAAATAGGACTGATGGATCTCTCCGACCACAGTCCGATCTACATGGACTTAAATATCCAAAAATACACAAATAATACATTTTCTTGGAGGTTAAACTCAAATGTCCTGAAAGGACCATTGAAAGATGAATTGGAATCAGATATTCTCAGATATTTGGAAGATAACGATAATGGAGAAGTATCCCCTTTAATACTGTGGGATGCATGCAAAGCTGTAATAAGAGGAAAGATTATTGCAAAACTGGCAACCCAAAAGAAACTAAGACAAGAAAAACTATCCACATTAGAGTCAGAACTTAGGAACCTAGAAAAAAAACACAAAGGCAACACTCATTCTACTGACTCGCTCAAGATTAAGGAAATTAAAAACCAAATAAATGAGATCTACACAATAGAAAGCCAGAAGAAACTTACATTTCTGAAACAAAAATACTATGAAGCAGGCAGTAAATCGGCAAAATTGCTAGCCTATAAATTGAGGAAACATCAAACAGAAAGAGCAATCTACAAAATCAGAGACCCAGTATCAAAGGAAATAAAATTCAGAATTCAGGATATTCTTAAAAACTTCGAGAATTACTATAAGAACTTATACTCCCACAAAAAACATAAAAACGCATCCGAGGCATTCCTAAACACATTAAACCTTCCCCAACTTACGGAGTCACAAAATAAAACACTACTGTCAGAAATACATCCTAAAGAATTGGAAAAAGCAATTATGAAACTTAAAGCTAACAAATCCCCAGGAGCTGATGGCTATACAGCAGAGTGGTACAAAACCTTTAAACAGCAACTATCTCCTCTCCTCCTGAAAACATTTAATTATGTCCTCCACACAGGGGAAATCCCCCCCTCCTGGAGAGAAGGGGTCATTGCAGTTATACCTAAACCTGAAAAGGATAAACTAGAGTGCTCCAACTACAGACCAATCAGTGTACTAAATCAGGACTATAAGCTTTTTACCATTATCCTTGCCAAAAGGTTAGAAAATATACTGACAGACCTAATTCATTTAGACCAAACAGGTTTTATAAGACAAAGACAGACACAAGACAACATTCAATGCACTTTACACATAATTCATCATATAAAAAAATATAACTTAAATGCAGTCATATTGGGATTAGATGCTGAAAAAGCATTCGATTCGGTTGACTGGTCTTTTCTATATAGAATCTTATCCAGTTTCAATTTTCATAACAACTTCATTAGAACTATACAGGCATTATATAAAAAACCAACAGCTAAAATAAGGATTAACGGTAATTTATCATCATCTTTTGAACTGGAAAGAGGATGTCGTCAGGGCTGCCCCCTGTCTCCACTGCTCTTTGCAATCTTCATAGAACCTCTGAGCCAATGGATAAGACAAAACCAAAAAATTCAAGGTATTACACTTGGTCAGAAGGAACATAAAATAGCACTCTTTGCTGATGACATTTTAATATACCTAGGGCAGCCGGACACTTCTTTACCAGAACTAACCTCAGTTTTTTCAGAGTATGGAGATTTATCGGGGTACAAATTAAACATGCATAAAACCCAAGTTTTAACATTCAACTATGACCCAAATCATTATTCACTAAGCAAACTCAAAACTAACTGGGAGTCGGAATCTATGAAATATCTGGGGGTCAATATCCCGAAACAACTCAACAAAATTATATCACTAAACTATGATCCACTGGTGACAAAAATAAAATCTGACCTAGCAAGATGGAATATGATACCATTCTTGGGTACTGCACAAAGAATTGAAGCAGTCAAAATGAATATACTTCCACGTCTTCTATACCTTTTCCAAACAATACCGGTAGAACCTCCCAAAAAAACATGGCAGGAGCTGGACAGATGGATCTCAAGATTCATATGGCAGGGCAAGAGACCTAGAATCAGATATAGAACCCTACAGCTAAACAAAGACAAAGGTGGGCTCGCGCTGCCAAATATCAGGGACTACTTTAAAGCCGCACAAATTAAAACTTTAGTAGAGATATGTAACCCAGTCTACACTGCACAATGGAAGGAGATCGAATGCCAAATAACAAGTGACATCCCCCTACAGGCGATAATAGGGAACAATGCCTTACCTAAGCTTTTGAATAACACTAACCCGTGGATAGAGACCCCGCTAAAAATTTGGTTTAAGATAGTCAGAGAGAATCAAACTAAAGAGCCCTATCGACTTCTGCAATGGATCGCCTATGATCAGGACTTTACTCCTAATAAAACAGACACCAGATTTAAAAAGTGGAAGGAGAAAGGGCTGATAAAATATTACGATTTTTTTAAAGGGCAAATCTTAAGAAGTTTTGAAGATTTGAAAAAACAAGGCCTAATAAATCAAGACCTTTACAGGTTCTTCCAGCTTAGACACCACATAAACAATATACTTAAAAAGGAGGTTTTGGAAAGGGCCCAGTCAGGTGTTCTGAAGGTCTTCTTAATGGCATATAAAGGGATCCCAGGGATCAGATACATTTCTAAAATATACCAAGGTCTTCAAGACTTAAAAGGAGACAACACATCTTATATAAAAGAGAGATGGGAAAAAGAGGGGAATTTCACTTTACAACTGGAAATATGGGAAAAGCTAAATAAACAGCAATGGAAAAGTACCTCATCCCTGCAGTGGAGAGAATTTGGATGGAAAAACTTGGCAAGATTTTTCAGAACTCCTGCACAAAACAAATTTACCCATAAGGGATTGAACTGTTGGCGCTTGTGTGGTGAAAAGACTGCAAATCATTTTCATGTGTTTTGGTCATGCCCAGTTATCCACCAATATTGGACCAAGGTACAGACAATATTGGGGAAAATATTCAAAATTACAGTTCTCTTTTCTTTTGTAACTTTGTATTTGGGTTTACTACCGGACTCACTGGAAAGACGAGGAGAAAAATACTTATTCAATGTTTTAATATTGGCAAGCAAAAAAGCTCTAACTAAAAAATGGATGTTGAAGGACTGTCCTACACCTGAAGATTGGACTAACGTGATCCAAGACATTTACTCGATGGAAAAGTTGACATTCGCACTGAGACAGGACATGGATGGGTTCATGAACTTTTGGCAACCCTGGACCGCATATGTGTCTTCCATTAGATCTAATCTTTGACAAATACCATTTCAATAATGGTTCCGCTCTTTGTTCCAAAGCTACTCAGATGCTCTTTTATCTTTATTTACTTACTTTTTCTTTTTGTTTGTTTTTTACTGGTTTGTTTGTTTTTTTTTGTTATTTGTTTTTTGTTTTTTTTTCTCTTTAATTTCACTTTTTCTTTCACTTTAAAAAAAAAAAAAAAAGGGGTGTTGTAAGAATTAATCTTCCAATGTTGTCAGATATCAGAAAATAAGGGAACATGTGATGAAAATGTAAACAATGCATTGCTGTAACGACCTGTATACCCTTTACAAAAACTTAAATAAAAAAAAAAAAAAAATTTCTGTTGGTGAAATTCAGGAGAATTTCATCACGGCGGCTCATTAAAGCTGACCCACATTCAGTTATTGTCGGAGGCTAAAATTGCACATGTATAACAATACATCTCTCTATAGGTCATGTGGGAATTTGCAGCCTTGAACGCCTAAGAGTTTTTCTTTTGCAGGTGCTAAAGTGGAGTAAGGTGTGATAATGGAGCCAGATGAATACAGAGTGTTCATCAAGTTCCTGTACTTAAGAGGCCGCACACCACAGGAGACGTTCAATGAGATGAGAGAGACTTATGGGGATGATGCTCCCAACCAGACTTTTCTGTATCTGTCACTTTGACAGAAAGGGTAGTAAAAATTATGTCAAATCATTTTGCTTCACCCTCAGTGTCATCTGTCAAAATAATAGCTTTCAGATTTTTCTGTCATTGGAAAAAAAAAATCTGTCAATAAAGGACAATTTTCAGTAAACGCAACCTCTGGCCCTACAAAATGATGTAGTCAAGCAGTGGCATCGACAGTTCAAGTCTTGTCAGACATCGGTAGAAACGGCACCCATTCCCAGGTGACCACAGCGCACCGGGCAAATGGAGGCCACCATTTTGAAGGATCACCGCATAACCATTCGCCACAAGACGTCAAGATCAGTGTGGGGTCTGTGTGAAAAAAATCCATGACAATTTGCACTTTTGAAGTTGTCTGCATGATGGATTTCTTGGTTGTTCACACCTTTCCAGAAGCAGGAATGAGTCACGGGTGCCCAGGCTCTTTTGGCCATGTGTCAAGAAAATCAGGAAGACTTCTCTGACAGACTAATCACACAGGATAAAACATGGGTCCATCATTATGATCCAAACACCAAAGCCCAGCCGAAGTAATGGAAGCATTATGACTCACCACCTCCGAAGAAGACACTTGCCCTACCCTTGGTGGACAAGGTCATGTTCATGGTCTTTTGGGACCAGCTTGGAGTACTGATGATGGATTTCCTGGCAAAGGGTACCATAATTACTGGGACTTACTACACTTCACTACTGCAGAAATAGCAGAAGGCCATCAAAACAGAGGGGCATGGCATGCTAACTGTTATGATCTATGTATTGTCATGAGACCTGACATCAGCCACTCATTTAATCAGGGGCAATGCATTACACCTAGGCACACCTCACACCGGGGAGCAATCAGTTTGCTGAGGAGATAAGGAGGCAGTTTGCCTCTGCTCAATAGACATTTGATAGTAGCGATGGCTAGATGAGGCTTTCTAGAGGACTTGAGGCCTTTCATCAAAATGGCTCATATAGACGAGACCTCATGTGAAACTTCATTTTCTCTACCAGGCCATCTAGTGGACAAATCATATACAACATGGAGATTTTACAAGGGTTATATTGGTTTAATGTGTGGGGTTTTTTTTTAAGAAATGTCAATGTGTGGCGCATATATTGAGTTCATATTTCCCACATATGTATGACTGTATGTGTATTGGGGCTTCACGTCTCGTGGGACAAAAGAGGTCTGGGCCTGCAGAGATCTACAGGAGATGACGAGGAGGTGTGAGTTTGGGCCTTTGTCTCGGAGAGGATGCCCCAGGAGGATTCCCGGAACATCGAGGGATAAGAGACAATAGAGGAACATCAAAGAGTGCATTGTGACTGGGATTAAGTACCATGTGATTGTATGTTTGCTAAAGCACCATGTGACTTAGGTTCGTGGCTTCAGCAGGGTATAAGAGTGTGGTATTTGATTGCTCAGTCTCTTTTGTTGCTTAGAGATTGATAGAGCATGTGTTCACTTAATAAAGCTGAACCTGAGAAATAAACTCAGCCTCATCCTTGAACGCATTCTCTACACTGGTGAACCTACGACAAGTTATGGCCGGTGACGACCTTCACGCACCGGACTCATCAGGAGCCAGCCAGGCTAATGCAGCTACCGCAGTCCAGCTGCCCGATTTCTGGCAGCACAGCCCACGCTCCTGGTTCAACACTGTCGAGGCGCAGTTCCATCTTCGGGGAATTTCAGCAGATGCAACGAAATTCGACCATGTAGTCGCAAAGCTGGACAGCCTCACAGCACAGTGGGTGGACAGCCTGACTAACCACCCACCAGACGACGACAAGTACGGCGCATTGAAAGCCGCTCTCATCCGTGCTTTCACCCCCTCGCTGGGAGAGCGAGCAGAGAAGCTCCTGGTGTTGACTGAAGGCGAAGCAGACAGGCCCGCGGACCTGATGGCGAGGATGCTGAGTCTGAGGGGCGATGATGATGACGGCTTTATCTTCGCCCATCTTTTCCTTAGGACACTACCGTCAGCGGTGAGAGTCACCCTGGCCAGCTCACAGCTGCTGACCAACCGAGATTACCACAAGCTGGGCCAGGAGGCACAGCGACTCGTCGACGCCCATAGACGGCACACGGCCATGACGGCGGCAGCGGAGCTGAGCGCAATGCCCGGAGACGGCAGGGGGCCAGAGGCTGCAGCACCAGATTCGCTGACGTCGGCAGCGGCGGAGACCAGGAGACGCGGAGCGCGCGACGTCCTCTGCTTTTATCATCGACGTTTCGCCGAGAGGGCACACAAGTGCATTCCACCGTGCCAGTTCAAGCGCTCGGGAAACGCCAGGACCGAGAGTTGGTAGCAGCTGCTGCTCTCGGCGCGAAGAATAAGCTGCTCTACCTTACGGACGGGAAATCAGGGAGGCAGTTCCTGGTGGACACAGGCTCCCAGCTGAGTTTCATCATACCTTCCTACGCTGATCGGCTGGCGCCTTCCAGCGGACCCCTGGTGTTGGCGGCGAACGGCTCGACGATCAAGACCTTCGGGGAGAAGACCCTCCCCCTGTCTTTTCACGGTCGGACATTTGAGTGGACCTTCGTCGTGGCAGCAGTCAGTCATAACATGTTAGGTGCTGATTTTTTGTGCTCAAATGGTTTATATGGTTGATCTTGCTAATAGACGTCTGGTTAATGCACTGTCTTTCCACTCCATTTCCTGTACAGCCCGGGTGGTCCCACCTACTGCACAGCCCAACGTCACAGCTGCGGGTGGTAAGTTCCAAGCACTACTCACTCAGTTTCCAGCACTCACAGTCCCAACGTTTTCGGCGTCAGTGGCTAAACATGGGGTGGAGCACTTTATAACTACCACCGGGTCCCCCGTTTTTGCAAAAGCTCGGCGCTTGGACCCAGCTAAACTGGCCATAGCGCGCGAGGAATTCGCCAACCTGGAAAAACTGGGCATCATTAGACGCTCTAACAGCCCCTGGGCTTCATCACTGCATATGGTCCCCAAGGCTGATGGCTCGTGGCGGCCTTGCAGTGATTTCCGCAGGTTGAATAACGCTTCAGCACACGACCGCTACCCGATTCCGCACATCCAGGATTTTTCGGTGCATTTAGCGGGGGCGTGCATTTTTTCTAAAATAGATTTGGTGTGCGGGTACCACCAAGTCCCAGTCCGCGCTCAGGACATACCCAAAACAGCGGTAATAACTCCTTTTGGGCTTTTCGAGTTTTTGCGTATGCCGTTTGGACTCAAGGGGGCTGCGCAGACGTTCCAGCGCATGATGGATGCGGTTTTACGCAACCTCCCTTTCGTGTTCGTCTACTTGGATGATATTTTGGCAGCCAGCACGTCCGAAGACGAACACGAAAGCCATCTCACAGCGGTTTTTCGGAGGCTGGCAGAGCACGGGTTAATAATTAACCCAGCGAAGTGCCAGTTTGGGGTGGCGCAAATCGATTTTTTGGGGCACCGCATTTCACCAGAAGGAGCGGTCCCTCTGCCCGATAAAGTACGCGCAATAATGGATTTTCCCCAACCTCAGACGGTCAAAGCATTGCAAGAATTTTTGGGAATGGTTAATTTTTATAACCGCTTCCTCCCAAGCGCAGCGCAGCTCATGCAACCATTGTACGCGGCACTTAAAAAACAAAAACCTGCAAGTAAGATCAAATGGTCCCCGGAGCGGGAGCGCGCATTCTCCCAGGTCAAATCAGCCCTGGCGAACGCCGTTTTGTTGGCACACCCGGTGCCAACGGCACGTATGGCGCTCACCACAGACGCTTCTGATTTAGCGGTGGGGGCGGTCGTTGAACAGTTTGTGGCAGGGAGCTGGCAACCTCTCGCGTTTTTCAGCAAAACCTTGCGCGATAACGAGCGGAAATACAGCGCGTTCGACAGGGAGCTGTTGGCCCTGCATTTGGCTATCCGCCATTTCCAGTTCTGGCTGGAGGGGCGCCGTTTCACCACGTTTGTGGACCATAAGCCACTAACGTTTGCGATGGGCAAGATTTCAGAGCCTTGGTCAGGCCGGCAACAGAGACAGCTGGCCGCGATATCAGAGTTCACCACCGATAATCAGCATGTCGCGGGCAAACATAATGTAGTGGCAGACTGTCTTTCGCGTGCAGTAGCAGTGCCAAGCCCCATGGGGGCAGGCTCGGCAGCTGTGGCCGCGGGCCAGGGTTGTGGCGCGGAAGTGCTCGCAGCCCCGGTCTGCGTAGGTTTAGATTACGCAGCCATGGCCGCGGAGCAGGTTAGCGATGTGGATGTGCGCGCACTCCAGTCTGGACCAACAGAGTTAAGGCTGGAGCACAGGGTGCAGCAGATAGGTATGCCCCCTCTAATCTGCGATGTCTCCACAGGGCGCCTTCGCCCCGTGGTTCCAGCTGCATGGCGCCGCCGCGTTTTTGACTCAATCCATTCTCTGGCGCACCCGGGGGTGCGCGCATCGATTAAAATGGTGGGGGAGAAATTTGTTTGGCCGGGGTTGCGTAAACAGGTCAAAGAATGGGCAGCAGCCTGCGTAGCGTGTCAGCGAGCCAAAATACACAAGCACACTAGAGCCCCTTTGGAGCCTTTTCACATCCCGGCTAAACGTTTTGATCATGTGCATGTCGACTTGGTGGGCCCTCTTCCGTTGTCGCAGGGGTGCACACACCTTTTGACGATGGTAGATCGCACCACGCGCTGGCCAGAAATGGTTCCTTTGGTGTCAACTACGGCAGCAGACGTTGCACGCGCGTTTTTAACGGCTTGGGTCGCGCGTTTTGGAGTTCCGTCGGACATAACGTCCGACAGAGGTCCCCAGTTCGTTTCCGAACTCTGGTCATCCATGGCCCACAGCCTGGGGGTGAAGATTCACCATACTACCGCGTATAACCCCCAAGCTAACGGTTTGTGCGAATGCTTTCATAGGTCATTGAAAGCAGCCCTCAGAGCATCTCTTACGGATACAAACTGGATGGATAAACTTCCATGGGTTTTATTAGGGTTGCGTTCCGCACCTAAGGAGGATTTGCAAGCCTCTCCGGCTGAATTAGTTTTTGCTCAACCCCTCCGTTTGCCAGGGGAATTCCTTCCGCACAACCCTGCACCAAATTGTCCCCCCGCTCAGCTGTTGCAGAGCGGCACAGGATCAAACACCCTTCCTGGCCCAGTTCATCACAGTTTTCCGCGCGTTTTTGTTCCGAGGGCTTTAAAAAATGCGGAGTTTGTTTTTGTTATGATGCTCAACGACCAGGTTTGCGACCGCCTTACGACGGGCCTTTCAGAGTGTTGGAGACAGGGGAGAAACATTTTTTGCTTGATTTGGGAGACAGAAAAGAGTTGATTTGCATTAACAGACTCAAACCCGCCTTTGTTCTGGCTGATGAACACGTACAGTTGGCCAGGGCCCCCCCGCCGTGGCAGGCCGCCGGGAAGACATTGTTCCGAGCCACCACAGAGATGTGCTAATAATTCTGATTCACAGATGCAGGGAGCCGCTGCAGAAGGAACAAAGCCGGCTTACAGCAGATATGGCAGGAGGTTAAAACCCAAGCAATTGGGGGATTGATTTGTGATATGTTGTGATGTTTTCTGCCATGCATCTCTGATTATGTTTTGTCCCTGAATAGACGTTTGGGGGGGGGTTATGTGGCGCATATATTGAGTTCATATTTCCCACATATGTATGACTGTATGTGTATTGGGGGCTTCACGTCTCGTGGGACAAAAGAGGTCTGGGCCTGCAGAGATCTACAGGAGATAACGAGGAGGTGTGAGTTTGGGCCTTTGTCTCGGAGAGGATGCCCCAGGAGGATTCCCGGAACATCGAGGGATAAGAGACAATAGAGGAACATCAAAGAGTGCATTGTGACTGGGATTATGTACCATGTGATTGTATGTTTGCTAAAGCACCATGTGACTTAGGTTCGTGGCTTCAGCAGGGTATAAGAGTGTGGTATTTGATTGCTCAGTCTCTTTTGTTGCTTAGAGATTGATAGAGCATGTGTTCACTTAATAAAGCTGAACCTGAGAAATAAACTCAGCCTCATCCTTGAACTCATTCTCTACAAATGATCATAAGGGAAAAATATAATAAAACTGAGGTGACTACAGTGAATGTGCTTGTGCTACTTATCCATTTTTTAAAGAAATAATAACTTTTCAATTGTCTTTCCCAGTACATTCATCTCTGTCCTTATTGTCATACAGGGCACAATAGTGCCTCAGCATAATGATGTGTTATTGTTGTATCCAAGCTTTTTGAAATACAACAGACACTTACCTTGCAAATAAAAATTAATAAGAATAACCCCACTGGGACTTGAACCCCAGCTTTCCAGATGCAAGACAGCTCTTTTACCCTCTAGGCTACCACTTAGTGATAACCAGATAAGGCTTTCTTGAAGGCTTGAGCCTTTTCATCAGAATGGTTCATCTAGACAAAGCCTCATGTGAAGCTTCATTTGCTCTACTGAGCCATGTATTCGACAAAAAGTATACAGCATGCAGATTTTTACAAGGGCATTATTGGTTTAATTTGTATTTTTTCCATTTCAATAAACGTGCTGTCTTAAGAAATATCAATGATCATAAGGGGGAAAAGAAATAATAAAACTGGGGTGACTACAGTGAATGTGCTTGTGTTACTTGGTGTGCTTGTACTACTTATTCATTTTTATTAAGAAATAACTTTTCAACAGTATATTCACCTGTTTTTATTCTCATGCAGGGCACAATAGCAATAGTGCCTCAGTATAATGACGCATAATAATGATCCAAGCTCTTTGAAACACAGCAGACAAAAGTAAAATTACAAGAGTGACCCAGCTGGGATTTAAACCCCAGCCTCCCACTTGTAGAGCAGATGCTTTACCACTAAACCATCACTTCAGTTACAATAAGTATCCACTATTTGTGGAAAATACATCAATGGGAGAAATGCGCTCAAACTGTTCCTAAACGGGAGAAGTCTGTGTTTTTGGTGCTGGCTCCATCTGAAAATTGGCTGTCACAAATCCCTTACATAGTCAAACATTGACAACACAAAACGTGAGGGACGGGGATTTCCATTGTGTATCACTGCTCACTTTATTTCATGTTGCATGCAAAATCATGAATGGCTTCCTGACCCAGTCACGTGGCACAACATCAACATATATGTCAACAATACATGCCTCAAAACACGATTCGCCAAATATTTCCTGGATAAGCTCGGAGCACCCTCAAAGCTCTGGAGCCTGCCATCCCATCACTATTTGATAGTCAGAGAGGCAGCACCACTAGTTGCTCTCTTTGCTGGTTTTCTGTGGGTTATGGCTCTTACTGGTTTTCCCCAAGTTACTTACTTTTCTTTTTGGGCTTTACTCTTTAAGTTCTATCATTCTGATCAACTTAGTGGGTGGTTGGGTTGGCCCAGCCACCTTTAAGAACACACTTTGAAACATTGCTTTGGTTAGTTTTCCCATTAGCAACCAACTTTCATTTCTGTCTGGGGGGAGAAATGTAAGAATTGGGGGCTCATCCGGGTTATTCCCACAAAGTGGTCGCTTTTGATTTTCTTTTGCAAAAAACAAAACAAAAAAACACACCATGAACTTTAATTTGGAGAAGTTTTTGGAAAACCCCACCTGGAAGGCTATCACTTCTTGCAGGAAGGCAGACCTCATTACAATAGCCCAGGGGTGTCAAACTCATTCCATGGAGGGCCAAGACCCTGCATGTTTTACTTCCACCCAGTGTCTTCAGCAGGTGTTTTCACTGATTAGCAATCAGTGGGAAGAAATTCAATGAAATCACCTGTTGAAGACATTGGGTGGAGGTAAAACCTGCAGAGTCTTGGCCCTCCATGGAATGAGTTTGACACCTGTGCAATAGCCCAACACTTAAAAATCACCATCATTAACCACAAAGAAAGAAATGATTAAAAAGGCTGTGGTCACTGGGCTATTGGAAAAACAACTTCTCCCCATAGATACAGAAAACAAACAAAGTGAAGATGAAGACAGTGAGACCGATTTAACAAGATATTAGTGTGAAGCAGTTAAAGTTTAAATTAGAACTTGAGCGTGTCAAAACATTTTTGCATTGTTTGAGAGGGTGGCTGATACTTTGAAGTGGCCAGAAGAGTTCAGGCCACTGCTGCTTCAAAGTGTCATAGTAGGGAAGCCACAGAGCATATATGCAACTTTGTCGGTAGCTCAGAGTTCTGAATACAAGGTTGTCAAAGAAGCCATTTTGCACTCTTACTAACGAGTGCCAGAAGCATATCGGCAGCAGTTTCGGAAGCTGAAAAAAGCTGATTCTCACACTCATACAGAATTTGCAAGAGACCAAAATTTATTTTTCGAGCAGTGGTGTAAATCAGAGAAAAAAGATCTGGAGGGATTAAAAACTGTCATTATGTTGGAGCAGTTTAAATGTTGTGTTCATGAGAAAGTTTCCATATACCTGAATGAGCACAGAGAGCTCACATGGTAAAAAGCTGCTGTGATGTCAGATGAGTTTACACTTACCCACAAGTCCAGTTTGTCATCCAAGTCACCAAGCACCAATATCAAAAGCACCTCAGCTCCCCCACTCCCTTCTAAACCGTGGTCCATTTCAACTCAAAAAACGACTGCTGCAAGTCAAGTAGAGTGTTATTATTGGCACACAAAATGTCACATTGTGCGTGAATGCCCAGTTTTGTTAAAAAAGACTGAAAAGTCTAAAACCGTTACTCTTCCAGGAACTCCACTTATTGAAAAGTCGCTAGACTCTGAAAAAGGGGATGTGCCAGCAGAATTTAGGCCCTTTACATTCAAGGGGTTTGTATCTCTGCCAGGAGATAATGCCAAACAGCCAGTGACAATACTCCGAGATACCGGTGCATCTCAGTCCATCTTGCTCAAGGTTGTGTTACCATACCTTTAACCAAGGAGATGGAAAGTGGTTGCAGAGCTCTGCTACGAGGAGTAGAGATGAATTGGTTTCAGGAGTCCTTGTTTGATGTGGTCTTGGAATCGGAGATTGTCACTGGTCCTGTGGAAATTGCTGTGAGGCAGAGGATACCTGTTGAAGGGATCACATTCATTTTGGGAAATGATTTGGCTTGTGACAAAGTCAGTGACCTAAATCCAATTGTTATGAATGTGCCCAGAGTAGAACAAGATGATGGGTTAGCTAAGTTGCACCCTGATGTGTTTTCATCTTGTGTTGTTACCTGTGCTATGGCAAAGAGGAGGTCCAATAGCACTATGGGAGAGGTCAGATATCACGATTTGGTTGATTTGTCAGAGACAATATTGTATGATACCGACTCTGTAACTCCAGTTACTGTTTTTGAGCATAGGGATGCCGATTGGGATGTTGGTGATCACAGTTTGAGTCAGTCTGAGACTGTTTTGTGTGATATCAACTCTGTGGAAACCACTGAGTTGAGTCTGCCTGTGAAGAAAGTGGATGAGTTAGTAGAGGCTGGAGAGAAGGCTTCTATAGTTGGAATTAAAATGTCCTGTAAAGAGCTCATTGCTGAGCAGGAGAAGGGTGTCTCCTTGTCACCCCTTTTTACTGACTTGCAGTCAGAAGAATCTGTTAGTGGTGCTCCAGTGTGCGGTGTGGGAAGGTGCTATGTCAGCTGTGTCTCAAGTAGTGGTCCTACGGCCACTTTGTTCAAAGATACTTAGACTAGCCCATGCAGGTAATATGGCTGGCCATCTTGGAGTCAAAAAGACTTATGATCGGGTATTGCAGAATTTCTTTTGGCCTGGGTTAAAACAAGATATAAGAAATTTTTGTAGGACGTGTCAGGTTTATCATTTTACTAGCAAACCAGACGAAGTGGTGCTGGTTGCACCTCTGCAGCCCATACCTGCTTTTGATGAACCAGTCAGCAGAGTGCTGGTGAATTGTGTGGGACCCTTACCCAAAACAAAAAGTGGAAATCAATTCTTGTTTACAATAATGTGTGCATCCCCTCGTTTCCCCGAAGCAATCCCACTTAGAACAATTACAGCAAAAAGTGTGATTAAAGCATTGGGGAAGTTCTTTTCAGTTTTTGACATTTCAAAAATTGTTCAATCAGATCAAGGGACAAACTTCATGTCTAAGGTGCTTCAGCAGGTAATACAGCAGTTAGGGAGTACTCACAGTCCCTCGAGCTCCTATCATCCAGAGAGTCAAGGGGCTCTGAAGTGATTTCATTCCACTCTGAAATCTATGCTGGGAGCCTACTGCCAAGAGTTCAGAAGGGACTGGGATGAGGGGATTCCCCTGGTGGTGTTTGCCACTCGAGAGGTCGTTCAAGAATTGCTTGGTTTCAGCCCAAACAAACTTGTGTTTGGACACAAAGTTTGTGGTCCAATGACTTTGTTAAAGGAAAAACATTTTGAGGAAGATTCCGTTTCTCAAATATCCAATAATTTTTGCGTTGTCCCAGTCCATGATGTGATTATTTCTTTTGCAGTGATCTGATATAGCTGATTTTAATGTTTCTTGTTCTGCCTTTTCTTTTTGTGATCTTGTGAGTGGATCGGAGAGCAACAGACACAAACGCTGGATCAAGGAGGCCATAGAAATCAGGAAGTGGGGAAAAGATAGCATGGATTGGGATGAGGGGACCTTTATGCTTTCCCACACCTGGGACTACATTCTCCAGAGACCATCAGACAGCGGAAAGCGGGGCCAGTTCAGTGTTCAGTGGATCTGACAGGTCTGCTGGGCTGGCCCCGCCTACGAAAGTCAGCTAATAAAATGACACCTCGCAGCAATCAGCTGACACTTCTGACGAAGGCTGCAGTGAACAGCTGAAACATGTAAAGAAGGTAAAAACATCTCCTTTCTATTTTTGTCTTTAATAAGAACAAAAGGTAAATAATTAAAAGAAGACAAAATGAACCTACTTGAGCTCTGATAAAACCTTACTATACTCCAGATAATGATGAAGGAACTGGTAAAACTTGTGCTGTTCTGGTAAAATTGGATGCAACGCACTGTCTCAGCCACAGAGAAGTGGTGTCAACCACACGAGGAGCACACGAGGAGGAGAAGGATTAATGGATTTACGCGCAGTAAATTTTGGGAACTCTAGCATCTTAAAGAACTTGGATGAGTACCTGTCACATTTAGGCCCTCAACAAAAGGTTGATGTGCTTTCTCTGTTGAAAGAGTTTCATAGCATCTTTGATGATATTCCCACTGAAACAAAAGTACTGGAACACAACATAGATGTTGGTGAGGCCCAGCCTATCAAATAACATGCATACAGGGTGAGTTCTGAGAAACGTGCACTACCTTGGAAAGAAGTAGAGTACATGATACAGCATAGCATTGCTGAACCTAGTAACAATGCCTGGGGTTCACCATGCCAATTGTTTCCAAAGCCAGATCAAACTCACCAGTTTTGCTCTGATTTTGGCAAGCTCAACAGTGTTACCAAACCAGACTCTTACCCACTGACAAGGGTTGATGACTGTGTGGATCAGGTTGGTTCGGCTACCTATTGCAGTAAATTTGATTTACTCAAAGGTTATTGGCAGGTTCCTCTAACCGAACGTGCTAGGGAGTTCTCAGCTTTCATGATCCCTAATGGGTTGTTTTCCTATTGCCATATGCCGTTTGGCTCAAGAAATGCAGGTGCTACTTTTCAGAGGTTGATGCACCATGTTTTGTCTGGTCTAAACAATGTTGAGGCTTACCTTGATGACATAGTAGTCTTAGTGATCCCTGGCCAGACCATCTCAAACATGTGAAGGCAGTGTTTGAGCACCTCCAAGCTGCCAATCTGACAGTCAATCTGGGAAAGTCTGAAATTGCTAAGGCCACTGTCAAATATCTGGGAAAAGTGGTTGGACAGGGTCAAGTTCTACCACTGACAATGAAGGCAGAAGCTGTATTAAATCTCCTTGTTCCCACCACCTGCAGAGAACTTAAATGGTTCTTGGGGATGGCAGGATATTATAGGGCATTTTGTCGCAACTTTGCCAACGTGGTTGCTCCCCTAACAGACTTGACTAGTCCCAAGTAGGGCTACAACTAATGACTATTTTGGCAGTCGACTAATCTAATGACTATTTTTTCAATTAGTCGACTAATCACGATTATTTCTGCTATGTCCACTATCTCTGCTTCCTGTTAGCATGGCTCCTATTCAGGGCTCCAGTGCATGTTTTACCTCACCTGTTTAAGTCTGCACACTTGAGAATATCACCTTGTTCTCAATCTAACATTTTATAAAAAGGTCCCTATAGTTAAATCAAATAATGACTCATCAAACATGAGTTGGAAACTTGAGCAACACAATTGTCAAGACATTACAAAACCATACTCATAATGCTCAAACAAGAAAAGTGGCAATTTTTCATGTTTTAGAACCTAAAATATTTTTTTTTTTTAGAAATTTTCCTGGAAAAAGGTCCACAGGCGATTAGTCGACTATCAAATTGCAGCATTAGCCCCAAGGTCAGTGGTCACCAGAATGCTAGACTGCATTTGAAACCGTGAAAGCACTCTTGGCTACTGCCCCGATCTTGGCAGCCCTGGACTTTCTTTGCCCTTTCGTACTGTATACGGATGCCAGTTATGTTGGTATAGGTGCCATACTTATCCAGGCAGATAATGGTGGAGTACAGCATCCTGTAGCTTTTTTATCAAAGAAACTAAATGCTTCTCAGGTGCATTACTCTACTATTGAAAAGGAGATACTTGAGCTAATCTTAGCTTTAGAGCATTTTGAAATCTACATCTCAGCGTCTGATTCTCTGGTTGTATATACAGACCACAACCCACTGTAGCTCCTACAGCAATCTGCATTTACAAATCGTCACCTGCTTCGCTAGAGTTTAGCTCGCCAGGAGCTACCACTTGAAATCCAGCCTGTAAAAGGAAAAGAGAATACAGTAGCAGACTGTTTATCTCAAGTGATCATTAGTTAAACTAATTTAGAAACCTGGTTTTTATTTAAAAATAAAAAATATTAAACATAATAAGAAATTCACTCTGTCCTCTGTGACTGAATTTATGTTGGCTGTTTGTTTTGATGTATCTTGTGCCCTTGGTTGTTGGAAACTTATTTGGGGAATTTATTTTGCAGGGGCGTAGCCGGGGGGGGGGGGGGGTCCTGAGGGGGCTGCAGCCCCCCCCCCCCAAAAAAAAGGAAAAAGGGAGAAAAAAGAAAAGAAAAATGTAAATAAAGAGCAGGTTTAGAGTAGTTTGCAATGAAAATGTTAAGAAATCGGTAGTTGACGGGGCTGAAGCTAAAGTTTCGCCCCTGGCGAACACCCCGGGCATTCAGAATGGTGGTGGTGGTTGGGGTTCAGCCCCCCCTTCACAAATTCCTGGCTACGCCACTGTTTTATCGTTTCTGTAAGATTGTTGAGAGTGCAATAAGAAACCAGACTTGCACGGCAGACGAACTTTATTCACTCTCTCACTTCATTCTTACACAGAAAAAGCATTCCTTTCATACACCAGGGTCTCTCCTTTTATATCACTCCACCCTTCCCCATGCTGCCTGAGATCTTGCATCACAATACATTCAACACATCATCACCCCCACTGTCCCCGCAGCTACTCCTTCCTGCTGCATTACCATAACTTCTCCCATCACAATACCTTATTGTCCTCATCTGTTTAATTCCCCCCGCTCTACCGGCAGAGGGACCATTTGCCTCCCCTCTGCTTCCAGTCTGAGATGATTATCCCAGCGTGGGTTCCCTACAAGATCAACAAAATCTGATAGATTTGTTGTCTGTTAGGAGGGAGGTGTTATGATTTATGTGGAGTCATGAGACCGGACTTCAGCCACCCGTTTAATCAGGAGCAATGCATTACACCTGGGCACACCTCATTCCTGGGAGCAATCAGTCTGCTGAGGAGAGAAGAAAGCAATTTGCCTCTGCTCAGTAGACATTTGATGGTCAGAGAGGCAACACCGCCAGTTGCTCTTTGTTGGTTTTCTGTGGATTTTGACGCTTACTGGTTTCCCCCAAGTTAGTTACTTTTCTTTTTGGGCTTTACTCTTTAAGTTCTTCTATCATTTTGATAGATTTAGTGGGTGGTTGGGTTGGCCCAGCCACCTTTTAGAACACACTTTGAAACCTTTGGTTAGTTTTCTATGTTTATTTTGTTAGTTTCCCCATTAGTGACCAACTTTCATTTCTGTCTGGAAGGGGGGATGTAACACTGACTAAAAGTGTCCACCTCCTGCAAGACAATGCCCCAGTTCACAACTCGCATGCTTCCAAGACAGAAGCGTGGCCCTGCGGCCATGAAATCCTTCCTCACCTCCCTTACTCTCCCAACCTTGCACGATCTGACTTCCACCTCTTTCCAACCATGAAGTCATTTTTGAAGGGAAACCACTTCCAAGATGATGAAATGCTGATTTCTGAGGTCATTTTGTGGCTTCTGACACAACTGCCAGACTTCTACAGGTGAGGTCTCCACAGCTGTATAAAGCGATGGGGGAAGTGTGCAACCCTTGGTGGTACCTATGTAGAGAAAAACTAATGTGCCAAGTTTGGGTCCTCTCAGTCCATGGGAAATGAGTAAGGGGAAATCTTTAATGAGCAGCCCTAATAAATGCAGCAGTATGAGGTTTATAGGACTAACTAAAAACAAAAGTGATGCTATATTAATTTTTTTCTCTACCCTCAGCTTTTCTTTGGTTGTTTCAACTAGATGTAGCTGCAAGTTATCACAGCTACATCTGTCAGCTGGTGGGACTAATATATGGGAATCAGAGTTTTATGAGCGACTTCAAACCTTGGTCAGCTCTATTACTGGCAGATTGTCTCCCTGAGGAAAGAAGGGACGAGACACTGAAAGGCGGGAGTCCAGACATGTTCAGAGACAGGAAAATGTGGTGTTAAGTAGGGTCAGAAGTTTGCTGTCCTGAAAAAACACTTTGGATTTATTCCACTCATTTCTTTGTTTTGTCCTTGTTTTACTTGACTAACATCCCAAACCTCCCAAATATAGATCCAGATTTCCATTATAAAATTAACAAATAGAAAAACGGCCATAATAACATAATTCACTTTCTGTAAAGTTAATAATTATTGATGTCGCTGAAAGTGGTGTAAAAGAGTAAAACTGACTATGGCATACATTGTGAATAACATATGCAATGTTGTGCTTTTTTAAGCTAGAGGAAGACTTTTGAAGCGGCCATGATTAAAAAAAAAAAACTTTTAGTGTGTTTGTGCCGTAATTTGGGTATCTGCAGTGGCTAATTATGAGAAAAACTCATTTCTGTGTTCAGGGTCAACTTTTGTCCCAAAAGCTTTCATTAAATGAGCATTGTGATGTGAGCACCAAAGCTCACTGGAATGATGCCACCCTCCCAGCTTAATCACACCCATTTTAATATCTGAAGTTTTCCTTTGAGAGCCACACACCTACAGTGCTACTATAGAATTGGCTCCGTGGCCAGTTTTTATAGCTAACCTCTAAAGTTTATTCACCCCAGCATCTGCATTCCCAAGTGGTTAGTTAAACCTGTTTACAACATATCTATCTATAAATTCAGCAAATCTCTGTGTGTTTGTGTATGTGTGTGTCTGTTCCAGGCATATCTCTTGAATCATTTGTCAGACTGACCTCAGATTTTAAACGTGGTTTTCTGAGGTTATGAGGGTGTGCATTCCCGAATGTGGAGTCGCTCGGTCATAAAATGTAATTTTTATCAATAAAAGATTTAGCCACTGCTCTGTGACCACTCTGTGTCCTGGCTTTAAGAAGTGTGGGCGGGGTTTGGTTTCGGATTGACTCCGCCGTGCTCATTGGACAACACATAGCATCACGACCTGTCAGTCACCACAGTGTTCCCTGAAAGTGTGGGCGGGGTTTGGTTTCGGATTGACTCCGCCGTGCTCATTGGACAATACGCGGCATCACGACCTGTCAGTCACCACAGTGTTACCTGGACAAAACAAGGAAGTGAAAAATGACAAATTTGACTAGAAAAAGATAATGCTGAAGATTTAATGCTTAAAAAATTTATACTATAAAGTTGCTGTGATTGCATAGATCTAAAGGATAATTCGGCATATGTGGAGAACATGAGGTATGCGAGCAGATTGGATGGAGCATCAGTGGGGTCCAGGGTCACAGAACATGCCAGGAGAAACAGCAGCCTAACCAGGCGGACCATGGTCCTTCGCGGGGAGCAGCCTGCCCAGTCAGTAGTAGACGGGAGTACCTGCTTTTGCTTCACCTGTGTGGTACCACTGTACTTTGCAGGACTGCGAGTCCCCCTTCCCACGCGAGTATCTTAAAAACTTAAAACAACCATGATTGTGGAGCGGAATGGCTGGTGTTATGCCGAGAATTGCTCGCTTGCCAAGAATTGCATTCCATACGTGGCATTGGATCACTATGATTTCTACCCCTCTTTGAAACACTAAAATGACTGGTGAATAAACATAATTTAAAGATAACACAGGGTTACAAAAATAATTTTTTTGTAAGTTGTCTGTGTTTTTTCAACTGATTTAAGACAATTTTGCACTGCTGAATCCGAAAATGACATCCATTTCTCTCGATCAGGTGCTAAGTAAAAACTTGTACTTACTTAGTACTTACTTAGTACTGTGCATGTACTTACCTTTATATAAAGGTAAGTACATGTTAATTGAATGTTATGTCATCATTGTTCAAAATTCAGAGAATTTCAAGACATAAAAAAGAATTTTGCATCATTTAAAATGAAAATACCCGTACATGTAAACAAAAATGTATAAAACAACATGTGGCCATAATTCAAAAAGTTGACCTGATTGAACAAAACCAATGTGATTTTTGGATTCAGCACATCAAAATTGTCCTAAATCGGCTAAAAAAAAACCCCTTAGACAATAAATTTGGTGTTGACCAGTGTAATTTACAAGAGGTAATAACAATTTTTGCTTCTAAAAATGTACAATGTGTGGCGCAGATATTGAGTTCATATCTCCCCACAAATGCATGACTGTATGTGTATTGGTGACTCCACGTCTGGTGGGACAAAAGAGGTCTGGACCTGCAGGGATCTACAGGAGATGATGAGTAGGTGTGAGACTTGACCTTTGTCTCCGAGAGGATGTCCCAGGAAGATTCCCGGAACACCATAGAACAAGAGACAATAGTGAGACATGAAAGAGTGCATTGTGACTGAGACTATTTGCCATGTAATTATATGCTTGCTTATGTAACATGTGATTGTGGGTTGTGGCCCCAGCAGAGTATAAGAACGTGGTATTCCATTGCTCAGTCTCTTTTCCTGCATAGAGATTGATAGAGCATGTGTTCACTCAATAAAGTTGACTCTGAGAAATAAACTCAGCCTCATTCTTGAACGCATTCTCTACACTGGTGATCTTATGACTAAGTATGGACGAACTTCATACAGCAGACTCACCAGGAGCCAACCAGGCCAGCGCAGCTACCGCAGTCCAGCTGCCCAGATTCTGGCAGCACAGCCCACGTGCCTGGTTCAACACAGTCGAGGCGCAGTTTTACCTTCGGGGAATTTCAGCAGATTCAACGAAATTCTTCTACGTGGTAGCAAAGCTGGACAGCCTCACAACACAGCGGGTGGAGAGCCTGACTAACCACCCACCAGAGGTCGACAAGTACAGCGCATTGAAGACCGCGCTCATCCGTGCCTTCACTCCCTCGCTGGGAGAGCGGGCAGAGAGGCTCCTGATGTTGACCGAAAGAGAAGCAGACAGGCCCGCTGACCTGATGGCGAGGATGCTGAACCTGAAAGGCGAGGATGATGACGGCTTTATCTTCGCCCATCTCTTCCTCAGGACAATACCGTCAGCGGTGAGAGTCACCCTGGCCAGCTCGCAATTGCTGACCAACCGAGAGTACCACGAGCTGGGCCAGGAGGCACAGTGACTCGTCGACGCCCATAGACGGCACACGGCCACGACGGCGGCAGCAGAGCTGAGCGCAAAACCCGGAGACGGCAAGGGGCCAGAGGCTACGACACCAGATGCACTGACGTCAGCAGCGGCAGAGACGAGGAGACGCGGGGCGCACGACGCCCTCTGCTTCTATCATCGACGTTTCACCGAGAGGGCACGCAGATGCATTCCCCCCTGCCAGTTCAAGCGCGCGGGAAACGCCAAGCCCGAGAGTCGGTAGCAGCTGCTGCTCTCGGCGCGAAGACTAAGCTGCTCTACCTAACGGACGGGAAATCAGGGAGGCAGTTCCTGGTGGACACGGGCTCCCAGCTGAGTTTCATCACACCCCTCCACGCTGATTGGTTGGCGCCTTCCAGCGGACCCCTGGTGTTGGTGACGAACGGTTCGACGATCAAGACCTACAGGGAGAAGACCCTCCCCCTGTCTTTCCACGGTCGGTCATTTGAGTGGACCTTCGTCGTGGCAGCAGTCAGTCATAACATGTTAGGTGCTGATTTTTTGTGCTCGAATGGTTTATTGGTTGATCTTGCTAATAAACGTCTGGTTAATGCACTGTCTTTTTACAGCATTTCCTGCACAGCCCGGGTGGTCCCGCCCACTGCACAGCCCAACCTCACAGCTGCGGGTGGTAAGTTTCAAGCATTGCTCACTCAGTTTCCAGCACTCACAGTCCCGACGTTTTCGGGGTCAGTGGCCAGACATGGGGTGGAGCATTTTATAACTACTACCGGTCCCCCCGTTTTTGCAAAAGCTCGGCGCTTGGACCCAGCTAAACTCGCCATAGCGCGCGAGGAATTCGCCAACCTGGAAAAACTGGGCATCATTAGATGCTCTAACAGCCCCTGGGCATCGCCACTACATATGGTCCCCAAGACCGATGGCTCGTGGCGGCCTTGCGGTGATTTCCGCAGGTTGAATAACGCTTCAGCTCATGACCGCTACCTGATCCCGCACATCCAAGATTTTTCGGTACATTTGGCGGGGGCATGTATTTTTTCTAAAATAGATTTGGTGCGCGGGTACCACCAAGTCCCAGTCCGCGCTCAGGACATACCCAAAACAGCGGTAATAACTCCTTTTGGACTTTTTGAGTTTTTGCGTATGCCATTTGGACTCAAAGGGGCTGCGCAGACGTTCCAGCGCATGATGGACGCAGTCCTACGCAACCTCCCTTTCGTGTTCGTCTACTTGGATGATATTTTGGTAGCCAGCACGTCCGAGGACGAACATGAAAGCCACCTCACAGCGGTTTTTCGGAGGCTGGCAGAGCACGGGTTAATAATTAACCCAGCAAAGTGCCAGTTTGGGGTCGCGCAGATCGATTTTTTGGGGCATCGCGTTTCACCAGAAGGAGCGGTCCCTCTGCCCGATAAAGTACGTGCAATAACGGATTTTCCCAAACCTCAAACGGTCAAAGCATTGCAAGAATTTTTGGGAATGGTCAATTTTTACAACCGTTTCCTCCCAGGCGCAGCACAGCTCATGCAACCCCTGTACGCAGAGATTAAAAAGCAAAAACCCGAACTTCCGGTTATGGCTGCCACGTAGGACGGACGTGTCTCGCTCTGCTCTGCTCCTGGAAAAAAAAAATCGGCAAATAACTCTCTCATTTGGGACAGAACGTATCCCAGCATTTGGGCGAGGATATGTCGGCGAAGCCTAAGGCTGGAAAACCAGGAAAAGGAAAAAGCGAGCCGCCGAAACAGTCCAAATTAACGGACTTTCAGGTCTGTGACGCAGCAAACAAAACTCCATATATGGCGGAGGAGGCTGGCAACGCTGCGATTTCTGCGGGGAATGGCGCAGATGCGCTGATGGCAGCCATGAGTTCAATGAGAGCGGACTTTTCCTCTAGATTTGATGGGATTATGACAGCGTTGGAAGGAATAAGAAAGGAATTGGGTGACTGTGTAGAACGAACGGCGCAGATGGAGCTCCGTCTCGCTAGTGCTGAAGATGACGTCACCTGTCTTCAATTAAAGGTGCGCACTTTGGAAAAAAAAAATAAATCTCTGGAAAATAATATTTTGGATTTGGAATCTCGGTCGAGACAGAATAATTTGAGGCTGGTGGGTCTTCCAGAGGAATCAGAAGGTCGGGACGTATGTTCCTTTCTGGAAAAGTGGATTCCGGAGGTGCTGGGCAGCGAGGAGTTGCAATGAGCAGTGGTTCTGGAAAAAGCACATCGTATTGGCCCACGGAGAGATAAGGGACCGCCGAGGACCTTAATTATGAAGTTTCTTAGCAACAGAGACAGGATGAAGATCTTCAACGCTGCACGTGCTAAAGGAGAGATTAAACACCAGGACCAGCAGGTGTGGTTCTACCCAGATTTGGCCACAGGAATCCAGCAATTGAGGAAGCAGTTTGATCCCGTACGTAAGGAGCTGCGCAACCTTGGGATTCGTCATGGTGTAATCTATCCTGCGAGACTGCTGACCACGTATGAGGGCAGAACCCACATCTTCAAGACCCCAGAGGAGGCGCAGGAGTTCATCAAGAAGATCAAAGAAGAAGAAGAGACTGGTGGGAGCTAAGCATGAACAAAATATAAGGTAGAATAATTAAGCATTTGCACAGGCATCTGACTGACTTGAAGTAAATAGTAAGTTTACAAAATATAGATTGTATTATATATTAAAAAAACAAAACAAAAACAAAACAAACAAAAAAAAAAACTATGATGTACAAAGTTGTTAAAAATTTTGGAGTTAAGTTGGAAAACTACAGAGGAGAGTTAATGTTACGTCATTAAAAGCAGTAGAGTTAGGGTGATTGGGAGGATGAAGAAGGAGTGGCTTAGGCTGTTCCCCGTGGGTGTGGAACGGTCGATGGCTATATCGGGAGACAGAATTTTTCTTTTGATTTTGGGGGGTTTGCCACAAGTGTGGGAAGGGGAAATTTGTTTGTGTGTAGTTTGTAGGATGAATGTTCAACCACTCATGTTTTTGCTTCTCTGTATGAGCATGTTTACACTGCAAGGTAATCCCAAACTCTCTATTGATCATGGACCAAAGTGTTAATCTTAATTTAACTTCATGGAATTGCAGAGGTCTACAAAATTTAAAAAAACTTAAACAAGTTATGAATAAAATAAAGGACATGGGTTCAAGAATTGTGTTTTTACAAGAAACTCATCTGATAGAGGAGGATGTTAAAAGAATTAGGAGTAGATGGCAGGGAAGTGTATTCACCTCTTCATTTTCATCCCGAGCCAGGGGAGTTATGACTCTCATACATAAATCAGTTCCTTTTCAAGTGAAAAATGTAATTGGAGACAAATTTGGAAGATATGTAATCATTCAAGGTTCTTTGCTATTAGAAAATATAAATCTTGTGAACTTATATGGTCCCAATATAGATGATCAGAAGTTCTTTGCTAATTTATTTCTCATCTTATCATCACTTACAGGGCAACATATAATAGCAGGGGATTTTAATTGTACATTGAATCCAGGTATAGATAGATCAACAGGACTGGATTGTACGCACATTGGATGTAGGATGACTATTAATCAGTTTATGAAAGAATTGAGATTGTTAGATATATGGAGAGAAATGAAACCACAAGTTAAAGCCTATTCTTGTTATTCCAGTACCTACAAGACATTCTCACGTATTGATTATTTTTTGATTTCCACAGAATTAAGGTCCAAGATTCAAAACTGCTTTTATGATAACATCGTGATCTCTGATCATGCACCCTGTTGTCTAATATATGTAGATAAAAAATTGACAAAGGAATCAGGTAGATGGCAATTTCAGCATAAATGGCTTCAGGATGAGGAATTTGTCAAGTATATAGAAAAACAGATAGACGAGTTCTTTGACATCAATACTACACAAACATCAGCATGTGTAAAGTGGGAGGCTTTCAAAGCTTTTATTAGGGGACATATTATTAGTTATACAGGATCAAAATCTAAGAAGACTCGAGAGGAGAGAGCTAAATTGGAACATAAAATAAAAAATCTTCAGGAAAAAGTGTATGCAGGAAGTGACCCAAGGTTGGAGAATGAATTACTGATTTTGAGAGCTGAATACGACAAAAAATCAGCGAATAGAGCTGCCTCGAGTCTTCTAAGATTGAAACAATCTTTTTATGAACAAGGTGAAAAATCAGGAAAATTATTAGCATGGCAGATTAAACAATTGGAAATTAAAACACCAATTACCAGTATTATAAGTAACGGACAGGTAGTTATAGATCCTTTAGAAATTAATAGAGCCTTTAGAGATTACTATGAAAAATTATATGATACCAAAAATGAACCTGATTTAACAAAACTAAATGGGTTTTTGAACGAACTATCTATACCGTGTATTCCAAATGAAAACAGGGAGATATTGGAGTCTAAAATTAGTCAAGAAGAAGTTGGGCTAGCCATTGATAATATGAAATCAGGAAAAAGTGCAGGACCAGATGGTCTTCCAGTTGACCTTTATAAAAAATTTAAGAATAAATTAATAAAACCTTTTTTGGAAATGGTTTTAGAAGCATTTCAAAATAATAATTTACCATCATACATAAATAATGCCTTAATTATACTGCTGCCAAAACCAGGTAAGCCCTCTAATAAATGTGAAAATATGAGACTAATAAGCCTATTAAACGCCGACCTTAAGATAATCTGTAAAATTTTAGCAAGACGAATACAAGAAATTTTACCAAATATTATTAATCGAGATCAGAATGGCTTTATAAAGGGTAGACAAGGCTTCCATAATGTAAGAAGACTATTTAATATTATTTATTTTAATAAAGAAGCACCGGATACAGCTCTCCTATCACTGGACGCCGAAAAGGCCTTTGATAGAGTTGAATGGCCCTTTCTTTTTGAAGTCCTACAAAGGTTTGGACTTGGAAATAATTTCATAAAATGGGTTCAAATAATATACAATAATGCTACAGCAGAAATCCTAACAAATAACAATATTTCAAAACCAATAAAAATCAATAGAGGATGTCGACAAGGCTGTCCACTTTCACCTTTACTGTTTACTATGGCAATTGAACCTTTAGCGATAGCGATACGTTTACATTCACAAATATATGGAATTAAAGTTGGACCAACAGAACATAAAATCTCCCTGTACGCCGATGATATAATTTTGTTTATGTCGAATCTAAAAAAATCAATTCCAACCTTGTTGAATTTAATAAAGAATTTTGGGGAAATATCAGGATATAAAATAAATAAAACTAAATCTTCAATATTAATGCTAAATGAGACTCAGAGAAATTACCCAGCCCCTGAGGTAAATCAATTCAATGTTGTAAATCAGTTTAAATATTTAGGAATCCAAATTATGCCTAAGCTAGAATCAGTCGCCAGTGTCAACTATGAAGCCTTAATGTCAGATATCAGTGAGTTAACTCAGAGATGGATGTCACTACCAATGTCGATGATCGGGAGAATCAATATACTTAAAAGTAATATTTTACCTAAAATACTTTATTTATTTCAATACATTCCCTTACCACCACCTTTAGATCTATTCTCAAGAATAAAAAAAAGTTAGTGGAATTTATATGGAACAACAGGAGGGCTAGATTACGTTTGTCTTTATTATATTTACCATTTGATCGTGGAGGTCTGAAATGTCCAAATTTTATGTTGTATTATTGGTCGGCACAACTGAGGTCTATGACATATTATTTTTCATCAAATGATCTCCCTCACTGGACTGAAATGGAATCATACAATTTACCTTTACCTCTTCCCATATTCATATACTCAGATTCGGCAAAAAAATTACAAAAACAAGTTAAAAATCCATTTGTAAAGCATATGATCAAAATATGGTGTGAAGCTAAAAACTATTTAAAAGAACCACAGTTATTGTCACAATTTAGTCCAATATGGGGTAATCAATATTTTAAACCAGGGAGAGCGGACGCTGTATTTAAAGTATGGAATTTAAAAGGGATACAAAAGATTCAGGATTTATATTTGCCATGTGCAGACAACATAATGTCTTTTGAAGAGCTGAGGATCAAATTTAATCTCAATAGAACACATTTTTTTAAATATCTTCAACTTAGAAACTTTATTCGATCAAATCAAAATAAAGCTCTCACTCGACCTATTTATTCATCCTTGGAAAAAATGATGATGAAAGATAGTAAAAGAAAGGGTATTATTTCAGAGTTTTATAACTCATTGACACTATCTTCAAGTGAAAATTCACTGAAAAGATTAAACTACTGGAAAGAAGATCTGCAAATTGAAATTTCAGAGGAACAATGGGAATTGGCTTGTACAGAAGCTCAAACCAAATCAATAAATGCACACCTTAAATTGATACATTTCAAATGGTTAATGCGGATGTATGTTACACCGGAGGAGTTAAATAGATATAACAAAAATATACCAGATACATGCACAAAATGCATGGAAAGTAAAGGAACCCTATTTCATTGTTTATGGGAATGTAGATTAATAAGAATGTTTTGGGAAGAGGTGAGGGTAACAATTGAAAAAATAATCTCAAAACAAATCATATTGAATCCTAAACTGTTTTTGTTGGGTCTGTACCCAGAAAAGCATAATTTTAATAAAAGTGAAAGAACATTCATAGACCTCAGTTTGCTTAATGCCAAAAAATGTATTGCACTATTATGGAAAAAGACTCATAGACCAGATGTGACTCAGTGGTTAAGACAGATGTTAACAAACCTTCCATTAGAAAGAATAACATATATACTAAAATCAAAGGAAATTGTGTTTGAGAATATATGGAGACCTTTTATTGATTATGTAAAAAATTTAAACATAACTCTTGAAGAAGAAGGTGAATGATGTGTGTGGACCTTGTAAATTCCAAACTGGTGAACATAATATGTATACTTATGTATTGGATTGTCTAGACTAAACAGAGGAGCATTGTTGAAGATTTGATTTTGTTGGTGGTTGTTGGTGTTTTTAGTGCATTTTTTTTTTTTTTGTAGTACTTTAGTGTTAGTGTTTGATTGTTTGTATCATGTTTGTTAAAAAAAAAAAAAAGGTTCAATAAAGATATTGTGGAAAAAAAAAAAAAAAAAAAAGCAAAAACCCACGAATAAGATTGAGTGGTCCCTGAAGCGGGAGCGCGCATTCTCCCAGGTCAAATCAGCCCTGGTGAACGCCGTTTTGTTGGCACACCCGGTGCCAACGGCACGTATGGCGCTCACCACGGACGCCTCTGATTTAGCGGTGGGGGCGGTCGTTGAACAGTTAGTGGCGGGGAGCTGGCAACCCCTCGTGTTTTTCAGTAAAACCCTGCGCGATAACGAGCGGAAGTACAGCGCGTTCGACAGGGAGCTTTTGGCCCTACATCTGGCCACCCGCCATTTCCAGTTCTGGCTAGAGGGGCGCTGTTTTACCGCGTTGGTGGACCATAAGCCATTAACTTTTGCGATGGCCAAGATTTCAGAGCCTTGGTCAGGCCGGCAACAGAGACAGCTGGCCGCGATATCAGAGTTCACCACCGATATTCAGCATGTCGCGGGCAAACATAATGTGGTGGCAGACTGTCTTTCGCGTGCAGTAGCAGCACCAAGCCCCATGGGGGCAGGCTCGGCAACTGTGGCCGCGGGCCAAGTCTGTGGCGCAGAAGCACTCGTAGCCCCGGTCCACGTTGGTTTAGATCACGCAGCCATGGCCGCGGAGCAGGCTGACGACGCGGATGTGCGCGCGCTCCAGTCTGGACCAACAGGGTTAAGGCTGGAGCACAGGGTGCTGCAGATAGGTATGCCCCCTCTACTCTGCGATGTCTCCACCGGGCGGCCTCGTCCCGTAGTTCCAGCTGCATGGCGCCGCCGCCGCGTTTTCGACTCAATACACTCTCTGGCGCACCCAGGGGTGTGCGCATCGATTAAAATGGTGGGAGAAAAATTTGTTTGGCTGGGGTTGCGTAAACAGGTCAAAGAATGGGCAGCGGCTTGTGTAGCGTGCCAACGAGCCAAAATACACCAACACACTAGGGCTCCTTTAGAACCTTTTCACATCCCGGCTAAACGTTTTGATCATGTGCATGTCGACTTGGTGGGCCCCCTCCCGTTGTCGCAGGGGTGCACACACCTTTTGACGATGGTAGATCGCACCACGCGTTGGCCGGAAGTGGTCCCGTTAGCGTCAACTACGGCAGCAGACGTTGCACGCGCGTTTTTAACGGCTTGGGTCGCGCGTTTTGAAGTCCCGTCGGACATAACGTCCGACAGAGGTCCCCAATTCGTTTCTGAACTCTGGTCATCCATGGCTCACAGCCTGGGGGTGAAAATCCACCGCACTACCGCGTATAACCCTCAGGCTAACGGTTTGTGCGAACGCTTTCATAGGTCATTGAAAGCAGCCCTCAGAGCGTCTCTCACGGATACAAATTGGGTGGATAGACTTCCATGGGTTTTATTGGGGTTGTGTTCTGCACCTAAGGAGGATTTGCAAGCCTCCCCAGCTGAGTTAGTTTTTGCTCAACCCCTCCGTTTGCCGGGGGATTTCCTCCCTGACAACCCCGCGCCAAATTGCCCCCCCCCCCCGCTCAGCTGTTGCAGAGCGGCACAGGATCAGACACCCTCCCCGGCCCGGTGCATCACAGTTTTCCACGCGTTTTTGTGCCAAAAGCTTTAAAGAATGCGGAGTTCGTTTTTGTTAGACATGATGCCCAAAGACCTGGTTTGTGACCCCCTTATGACGGGCCTTTTAGAGTGTTGGAAACAAGAGAGAAACAATTTTTGCTTGATTTGGGTGACAGAAAAGAGTTGATTTGCATTAACAGACTCAAACCCGCTTTTGTTCTGGCTGATGAGCACGTGCAAGTGGCCAGGGCCCCCCGCCGTGGCAGGCCGCCGAAAAGGCATTGTTCGTTGACATCACAGAGACGTGCTAATAAGTCTGATTCACAGATGCAAGGAGCCGCGGCAGAAGGATCAAAGCCGGCTTACAGCAGATTTGGCAGGAGGTTTAAACCCAGGCGATTGGTGGATTGATTTGTGTTATGTGGTGATGTTTCTGCCATACAACTCTGATTACATTTTGTCCCTAAATAGACGTTTGGAGGGGTTATGTGGCGCAGATATTGAGTTCATATCTCCCCACAAATGAATGACTGTATGTGTATTGGTGACTCCACGTCTGGTGGGACAAAAGAGGTCTGGACCTGCAGGGATCTACAGGAGATGGTGTGAGTCTTGACCTTTGTCTCCGAGAGGATGTCCCAGGAAGATTCCCGGAACACCATAGAACAAGAGACAATAGTGAGGCATGAAAGAGTGCATTGTGACTGAGACTATGTGCCATGTAATTATATGTTTGCTTATGTAACATGTGATTGTGGGTTGTGGCCCCAGCAGAGTATAAGAACATGGTATTTTTTGTAACTTAAGATTTTTATTCATTTTTCATTATATATATTGCATTCAGATCACAGTCTACATTTAAAAAAAACAAAGGGGCTAGAGTAAAAAAGAAAAAGGAGAAAAAAAAAAAAAGGGGGGGGGGACAAATGTTGGAGCATCAAGTTTTTAGTTTCCATCTCTTAATTCTTCTGGTTTTTCCAGCGTCTTTGGTTATTCTTTCAATATCTGTCTCGTTGTTGCACTTTGTAGTGTGTCCATTTCCGCCATTTTTTTTCCCATAGTCCTTCTTGCATTCTTTGTCGATATGTTACTTTTTCCATCATACGTATGTCCTCAATAATGTCAGTCCATTGCTCTTGGTCAGGAAGAACTTCTGATCGCCATTTTTTTGTGATTGTTTTTTTACATGCAATCAACAAGATTTTAACTAGATATCTGTCCTCAGCCTGTATAACATTGTCTCTTTTAAGATCACATAGGTACATCAAGTTACAGTTCATTGGTATATTATATCCTAATATCCTCTGTATTGTCACATGTATAGATTTCCAGAATGATGAGATTTTGCAGCATTTCCAAAACATATGCGAGTGGTCTGCATTTTGAGCCCCACATCCCCTCCAGCATATAGATTGGGTATTTGTATATTTTCCTTGAATCTGTGGTGTAATGAAAAAGCGAATCAGGTTTTTCCATCCAAATTCCCTCCATGTTCTTGAATTTGTTGACGTGTGTTGTGTTTTCCATATTTCCTGCCAGCTTTCTTCTGTTATGTTTAAATTGAGCTCTTTCTCCCATTTCTCCTTTATATAGTTACTTGAATGATTGTTTGCCATAAGTTTCTGATATAGCTTTGAAATAATTCTTGTTTTATTTCCTGTATATGAGCTTAAAATGAATTGTATAATCTCGCTCACATCTGTTTGGAGGTTATGCCTAATCTTCTTCATATAATAGTCTCTCATCTGCAGATATCTGAAGAATTCCGATCTTTCTAGTTTAAATTTTCTCCTGATGTTTACAAAGCTCCCGAGATCTTTTTTTCCGATATTGCCCCATGCTGTGATTCCCTTGTTCACCAGATTTTTGTATCCCCTATCTTGTTTTGCCGGTTCAAACTGACTGTCAAATGCTACCCATTTCAATAGTTTTATGTCTTCCTTTATATTATACTTTTGTACTATTTTATACCACAGTTCTAAAGTAAATTTAGTGATTGGGTCTATTTGTTTGATTTGCTTATATGCATCTTTATCTCCTATTATGCTTTGTACTGGGAGTCCCTCAATTTCCTTTTCCATTTCTTTCCATTTTGCCTCATATCCCTCGTCGCACCAACATATGATATATCTTATTTGTGCTGAGTAGTAATATTCCTTTAGACTCGGTAGGCCCATGCCTCCTTTCTCTTTTGGTAACTGGAGAGTTTTATATTTCACTCTTGGTTTTTTACCTCCCCAAACAAATCTCAATATCATCCTGTCCCACTTTGAGAATTGGGCATCTGGAATCTCTGTTGGTATAGCCTGGAAGAGGTAAAGTAATCTAGGTTGTATGCTGATTTTGACTGTCTCAATTTTTGAATTCAGATCCATATTTAAGATTGACCATCTATCAATATCTTTTTTTATTTCTTGTTCCAACCTATCATAGTTTGCTTTATAGATTTTGCTTAGATCTTTAGGTATGTTCACTCCAAGGTATTTTATTTCTTTTTGTTTCCAGTTTAGTTTGATCTTATCAGTTATCTGGTTTAGAGGGTTATAGTGGAATGTCAGTATTTGTGTTTTTGTTATGTTTATCTTGTATCCTGATAATTTTCCAAAATTTTCTATCAAGTTCATCATTTCCATTATTGATTCATCTGGTTGTTCAAGGTAAACTATAATATCGTCTGCAAATAGCCCAATCTTGTGTTCCGCCCCCTTTATTGTTACACCTTTTAATTTCTTATTTTGTCGTATCGCTTGAGCCAGTGGCTCTATGAACAGAGCAAACAAGGTGGGCGATAAGCAGCATCCCTGCCTAGTTGATCTTTGTATATTTACTTTGTCTGTTAAGCTACCGTTTATCTTGATTCTTGCCACAGGTTCTTGATACAGCGTCCTTATGCATTGTACTGATTTTTCGTTAAATCCAAAGCGTTCCAGCACACTATATAGGAATTTCCAGTTAACCCTGTCAAATGCTTTTTCTGCGTCTAAACTCATTATTACTGCGCTTTTCTTTTCTTTATGTATTTGATTAATTATATGTATTGTTCTCCTGATATTGTCATGTGTTTGGCGTCCCTCTATGAAACCAGTTTGATCATCTTCTATCAATTCCGTCAAGAATGTCTTTATTCGTTTACATATAATTGTTGTATATATTTTATAATCCACATTTAATAAAGAGATTGGCCTATAGTTTCCGCATTGTTCTCTATCTTTCCCTGGCTTTAAAATGACTGAAATAATGGCTTCGTTCCATGATGGAGGTATTTTGTTGTTGTTCAACGTCCAATTAAATGACTTTAGAAGCTGTGGCGTGAGTTCTTCTATAAACAGTTTATAAAACTCAGATGGGCATCCATCACTACCTGGTGATTTACCGTTTTTAAGTGACTTAATCACATCTCTAATCTCTTGTGTTGTTATTTCTGCTGTTAGCTTTTCATTTTGTTGATTTCCTATTGATGGCAAGTCCAATGTGCATAGAAATTTTTTAATATCTTTAGTATTTGTTTCTTCAGGTTGCGAGTATAGTTCTTGGTAGAAATTATGGAATATTTCTTCGATGTTTTCTGGGTTAACTGTGGTTTTATTTGTGGTGGGGTCTTTAATCTTATATACATTATTCATTGTTTGTTGTTTTCTTAACCGTTTTGCCAGCAGTTTTGTGGCTTTTGGTCCCGTTTCATAATATTTTTGCTTTAGATATCTATTTTTCCTTTCAATTTCATCCATTTGTGTTTCTTTTATCTTTATTTTTTCTTCTTTAATTTCTTGATATATTTTTGGGTCATTTGTGCTTTGATGTTTATGTTCTAATTCCCTCAGTCTCTCACATCTTTGTTCATATGCTTCCAGTTTAGTCTTATTTGCTTTTCCTGTTTCAACAATTAATTTACCTCTTAACACGGCTTTTAGTGCATCCCATAGTATTGTTGGGTCCACTTCTTCATTGTCATTCTCTTGGATATATTCATTTATGTTTACTTTTATTCTTTCTTTCATTTTATCATCATTTAACAGTCCTACATTAAGTTTCCATGTTGTTTGTCGTTTTCTATTGTTTAAATTTATTTCCATGTATATAGGATTATGATCTGATATTTCTGCCCCTCCAATCCAACAATTTCTCACCCTGTGTCTGTCATCTTCATTCATAAGGAAGTAATCTATTCTAGAGTGTACTTTATGGACTGCTGAATAATGTGTATAGTCTTTTTCGAGTGGGTGCAGGTCCCTCCAAATGTCTACCATACCCATTTCTGCCAGTGAGGTTCTTATGAATTTTGTTACATGTTTTTTTGTCTTCTTAACACTTGTTGTATCAATTTCATGATCCATGACAGCATTTAAGTCTCCTCCACAAATTAGGACTCCTTCACTGTGTGTTGCTATGAGATCAAACAGATGTTGAAAAAAACCCTTGTCACTTTCTGGTGGGGCATAGATGCTCACTAATGTGATCTGCATTCCATCTATGCTACCCTTTATTATTACATACCTGCCTTCTTTATCCTGGATTTCCTGTTCACATTCAAATTGTATTTTATTTGAGATTAGTATCATAACCCCCCTTTTAGTTCCTCCCTTAAATGAACTGTAGTAGGAGTTCTTATAGCCAAATCTCTTTAGTTTCACATGTTCTGTCTTGCTCAAATGTGTCTCTTGCATAAATATAATTTCGGCTTTTTCTTTCTTGAATTTTCTTATTATTCCTTCCCTTTTAACAGGTGAGTTCAGACCATTCACGTTTAGTGTTATTATCTTAAGATTTTTACCCATAATCATGTTTTTCCATTTTTTTAACTTGTGCTCCTAGCCCCTTTAACAACAAAAATAACACATATTTATATAAAAACACATTAAAAAATCTCGACCTCCGTACTTTGGGCCTTTCTTCTGCCCACTGGTCCCTGTTGGTGGGTGGAGGGATTGTCCTCACCGAGTGTAGGGCCCTCCCTAGACCTGTATTTACTATCCAAGAAATAGTCATTAGTCTAGAAATGTCCAACAAATATCACTTAAACCTCTCCTAGCCGTCTGTTTCTCTTTTACCTTGTCTTCTTGGCCTTCATTTCTTCTGTGTCTTTCTTAATCTTTGTTATAATCTAGGCTTTCAGTTGAAAGCCTTGTAGTCTTTCCTGGGCCCGCTGCGCCACGTCTCCCCCCGTCTTTTGCCGTTCACTCGCCTCCACTCCGGCTGTCGTGATGCGTTCAGGGCCTCCGCTGCTCCTACCGTTTCCTCCGGCACGTACACCTCAAGGCCCCGCTCCATCATGTCCTGCGCTGCCTCTCTGGCTGTGTTGTAGGTTCTTACGCCGTTCTCCCAATGAATCCTCATCTTCGTTAGCGGCGTTTGGAATCTAATTTTTTTTCTTTCAGCATTTTTTTAATGTTGGCATATTTCTTCCGCTGCTGCACAATTTCCGCCGGGTAGTCATGATCAAAGAATATCTGCTTGTCGCCGATTCGTATCTTTTTTTTCCACGCTCGTGTCAGGATTCTTTCCTTTACATCATATTTCAGAAAGTTTACCACAACTGACCTGGGTGTAGAGCGTGGGTTCGGGTTCTGTGCCGAGGCTCTGTGCGCTCGTTGAATCTGCAGAGCCGCTTCGCTGGGCAGTTCCAGCTCTTTTTTTAAGAACTGATCCATGAATTTCGTCATCGAGTTGCCTTCAATGCCCTCCGGGATCCCGAAGATGCGTATATTGCCCCGTCTGGACCTGCTCTCCAAGTCGGTTACTTTCTCCTGCATCCTCTGCATTTGTGCCGTCAGGGTCTGCAGCTGTTCGCTTGCCTCGCTATTCCAATCTTCCAGCTCTGATATTCGGGCCTGCGCTTCTGTCATACACGCCCGCTGGGAGCGCAGCTCCTCCATGTTTTCTGCTAGCTTGCGCTCCATTTCTCTTCGGAGGCCCATAATTTCTTCCTTAATCTCTTTTTTCAGCTCCTCCTTAAGAGCCGCTAAATCCTGTTGTAGCTGCCGTTTGAAGTCTCTCAACTCTTTACCCAAACTGGCGATGCCAGTGTTCATGGTATCGAGTTTTGTGTCTTCCATTTTCTCTGCTGCGGTCACCTCGTTTTTTTGGGCCCCGTGTTCAGCGGTTTCTCCTGCGTTGTTGAAGAGGAATTCTTTAATTTTACTCTGCTTTTGTCCTTGTGCCCGGCTCCTTCGTGTTTTCATCCCTTAGTTTATTGATCCGCTTATGTCGAGTTGGCCATTTACCGATGATTTTTAATCCGGCTAGGGAGAGCTCTCTGTTTAAGCGTTATGTCTCTCCGCCATCTTCCCGGAAGTCAAGAACGTGGTATTTGATTGCTCAGTCTCTTTTCCTGCATAGAGATTGATAGAGCATGTGTTCACTCAATAAAGTTGACTCTGAGAAATAAACTCAGCCTCATTCTTGAACGCATTCTCTACAAATGGGTATTTATAAAAATGCACAAATGGTTACAAGCCTGGCTGTAATGTTATATTTTATAGTTTTGGCAGATGGGATGCAATTCTCGGCAAGCGAGCAATTCTTGGCATAACACCTATTATGGAATGACTTAATGACCAAATGCAAGACACAAAAAAACACCCAAATAATGAAATAAATCATTTTCAGTTAAATATTTACTGACAAATGGGCAACACTGATGCAATGGTTGCAGTCAAATGGGTCCTTCTGCTGTGAATAATAATAGATGTACTTTATTGATGTTGGGTGTTTTTTAGTTAATTCGGTTTGATTGCAGTTTTAAAAAAAAAAACTTTTAATAACAAAATATTGCTAAAATATAAAATGATGGACTACAGTGGGTCTCAAATATTTGTAAATGTGTCCTGTTATAGCACTGCATGGGTTTATTGATGATACACATAAGAAATTTAGTATTACACTGAACTCCATCACTAAACAGTGATATAAACTAAAATAATTATAACGATGACTAAACAACTTCCATTCCCCAAAGTGCAAGATACACTATTATGAATATAAGTGATAAAGTATCAGACAAATCAGTGATCTGACAAAGAAATAAACAAGGGATCTGAAACAGTCGCCAATATTGGATGTCCTATTCATTTTCAATAATTAGGTATTCTGTAATTAATATTCACACAGTCAAATAAATCTTAGTGCCATTTAGTCCCTTTTACATTTGTCACAGTCTAACATGTGTTTGCCTACATATAGGCTACACGTACTCTTTGTATTCCACTTTCAAACACAGCCTACATTTGGGCCTGTAAAGCCTGATGGGATACCCGTTTCAGACATGAATACTTGTGTTCTACGGGCATGCACTAGTCTATCTATAAACTAAAGATTTCTCTGTCTGTCTGTGTGTGTGTCTGTGTGTGTGTTCCACGCACATCTCTAAAACCGTTTGTCAGACTGGCCTAAGATTTTAAAAGTGCTTTCCTGAGGTTACGAGGGTGTGCATCTCCAAATATGGAGTCACTCAGTCAAAATATGTAATTTCTAATAATAAAAGTTTAGCTACACTCTGTGACCGCTCTATCTCTTCATGTCCTGGCTTCAAGAAGTGTGGGCAGGGTTTCGGATTGACTCCGTGCTCATTGGATAATACGCCGCATCACAGCCATGCTGATTGGACAATATGTGGCATCACGGCCACACTGACTGGATAACACACAGCATCACAACCTGTCAGTCACCACAGCACTTTGCAAACAAAGATTTTATAAGTGCTATCCCCGAGTATGGAGTAGCTCAGTCAAAATATATACCATAAAGTTGCTGTGATTGCATAGGTCTAATGGATAATTCGGTATGGAGAACACAAGGTGCGGGGGACGGGGGCGCTGGCGGGGACCCGTGGTGCTGCAAAGGACATCACTGGCACACGGGTAAAGCAGCAGCCGAGACTCCTGTTAACCGGGCAACACCAGTGTCCAACCGCTCCATGATCGTTCACGGGGAGGCAGGCTCAGCCTGCCCAGTCAGTGGTAGATGACAGTCCCGACTGCTGCTTCATTGTGGAGCGGAATGACCAGATCAACTGCATATTACATGCGGACATATATGCACACTTTGATTAAATGACAACAAGATGCAAAAATGCCCAAATAATGAAATAAATAACTTTTATTTAAATATTTACAAACAAATGGGAAACACATGCATAAGTTGCAGCCAAATGGCTCATTCTCCTCTGTCTGAGTGAGTGAGTGAGTGAATGAGAGAGAGAGAGAGAGAGAGAGAGAGAGAGAGAGAACGGTGAAGGGATTGGCACCGTATGTGGATGCCCTGAATTTCCCTCTGGGGATCAATAAAGTATACAAGATACAGATACAAAAAAAATTATAATAATGTTTGGTGTTTTGTACCTATAATATTGCTAAAATATAAAAGGATGCACTACAGTGGGTCTTAGATATTTGTAAATGTATCTTGTTATAGTACTGCATGAGTTTATTGACGATTATTATATTATTATTGACGACTATAAACTCCACATATAAATTAATTATAATGGTGACTGAACAACTCCCATTCCCCAAAGTGCAAGATACACTATTATGAATATGTCATAAAAGATCACACAAATAAATGATCTGACAAAAAAAATAAACAAGTGGTTCTTAAACAGTGGCAAATATTGGATGTCCCATTCATTTTCAATTATTCTGTAATTAATATCCACACAATCAAATAAATCTCAGTTCAGCCCCTTTCATATTTGTCAAAGTCTAACAAGTGTGATTGCCTACATATAGGCTACACCTCTGTATTCCACTTTCAAACACAGCCTACATTTGGGCCTGTAAAGCCTGATTGGGCTACCTGTTTCAGACAGGAATACTTGCATTCTACGGGCAATGCACTAGTTTCTCTTAATTCTAGTCAATTCAGTTCAATTCAACTTTATTTATATAGCACCATTTCACAACAACAGTCATCTCATGGCACTTTCAAATGTAGGGGAAACCCCACAATTGCAGAAAGACCCCAGCAATCAGGCAATCCCCTGTGAGCAAGCACTTGGCGATGGTGGAGAGGAAAAACTCCCTTTTAACAGGAAGAAACCTCTAGCAGAACCAGGCTCAGGGAGGGGCAGTCATCTGCTGCGACTGGCTGGGGGGTGAGGGGACAGAGAAGATGGAAAGAACAGACATAAAGAGAGCAAACATTAACGGAGAGAAGCCAAATACATTATTGGAGGTCGCCCAGCAGTCTAGATCTATTAACAGCAAAACAAAGGGAGGGTTAAGAGACACAAGATCCCTCCCTAATCATAGGCTATATTGAAGAGGAAGGTTTTTACCCTGCTCTTAAAAACAGAGATCGTATCTGACTCCCGAACCCAGATTGGTAACTGGTTCCACAGGAAAGGAGCTTGACAGCAGAAGGCTCTGCCTCCCATTGTACTTTTGGAGATTCTAGGTATTACAAGTAATGCAGCATTTTGGGAGCATAGTGCTCTGTTAGGATGATAGGGTAATATCAGATCTTTTATATAAGAGGGGGCCTGATTATTAAGAGCTCTGTAAGTGAGAAGAAGGATTTTAAACTTAATTCTAAACTCTATGGAATGACAATGAAGGGAGGCCAGAACCTTCTAGTACCTGTTAAAACTCTTGTTGCAGCGTTTTGGATCAACTGAAGACTTTTTAAAGATATTTTAGGACAACCTGATAATAAAGAGTTACAATAATCTAATCTAGAGCTAACAAAAGTGTGGATCAGTTTCTCAGCATCACTCAGAGACAAGGTGCTCCTAATCTTGGCAATACTGCACAGATGATAGAAGGCAGTTTTAGAAACAAATTTAATATGTGAATTAAAAAACAGATCTTGATCAAAAATAACTCCAAGGTTCCTCACAGAACTATTCAGAACTATTCAGAGTAAGAGTAGCCGCATCCAAATTAAGAGTTTGATTTGGAAAGGTATTTCTAAGGTTTTTTGGACCAACTAGAATGACTTCGGTCTTATCCGGGTTTAATAGCAGAAAATTACAAGTCATCCAAGCTTTGATTTCCTTAAGACAGGCAACTAACTTGGCTAATTGATTACAATCATCGGGCTTCATTGACAGGTATAATTATATAGTGCTTTCTAATGATGTTGCCTAATGGAAGCATATATAAACTAAAAAGAGTAGGGCCTAACACAGATCCCTGTGGAACTCCATGACTGAGCTTAGAGTTGGAAGAAAACTCACTATTGATATGAACAAACTGAATTCTATCGGACAAATAAGATCTAAACCACTGCAGTGAAGTACCATTTAGTCCAACATAGTGTTCTAATCTATCAAGTAGAATATCATGATCAATAGTATCAAAGGCTGCACTAAGATCTAAAAGGACAAGTACAGAAACAAGTCCATTATCAGATGCGATAAGGAGGTCATTAGTGACCTTCACTAAGGCTGTTTCAGTACTATGATGAATTCTGAACCCAGATTGAAACTCTTCAAATAAACCATTTCCCTGTAAGTGGTCAAATAATTGCGTAGCAACAACTCTTTCTAAGATTTTTGAAATGAAAGGCAGATTAGAGATTGGTCGATAGTTAGCTAAAACTCCTGGGTCGAGGGTTGGCTTTTTGAGTAAGGGTTTAATTACAGCAATTTTAAAAGCCTGCGGAACATGACCTAAGGTTAAAGAAGAATTGATTATTTGAAGAATACGGCTAACAATAAATGGGAAGACTATTTTAAATAACCTGGTAGGAATAGGGTCTAAAAGACAAGTAGAAGGCTTAGATGAGGAGATTATTTTATCTAACTCTAAAAGGTCAATTGGAGTAAACTTATCCAAACAGATATCAATTGAAGGAGTTGTAGTAGTTGCTGTACTTAAGTTTACAGTGGGAAAAATCTGATTGATTTTATCTCTAATAGATAAAATTTTATGATTGAAAAAGTTCAAAAAGTCCTGACTAGTAAGCTCTAGGGGGATGCGAGGATTGACAGAGTCCTGACTCTTTGTCAGCCTAGCTACAGTGTTGAAAAGAAACCCGGGATTATTCTTATTCTCTTCTATTAATACAGAGTAATAGCTTGTTCTAGCTTTTCTAAGACATTTTTTATAAATTAGGAGATGATTTCTCCATGCTAAATAGAATTCATCTAAATTAGTGGAACGCCATTTTCTTTCTAGTTGACGAGCCTTCTGTTTTAAGCTACGAGTTTCTGTGTTAAACCAAGGGGTTAGAAATCTCTGATTAGACTTTTTCTTTTTTAAAGGGGCCACCAAGTCTAGAGTCTGATGCAGAGAAGCTGTAACACTATCTACCATGCTATCAATTACGGAAGGAGCAAGCTCTCCATCTTTTATTTTCGTTGTGTTGACACATGGTATAGAGGAGACAAAATCTGCAAAAATTTGGTAACAGCATCATCTGAACGACATCTGCTGTAGTAATATTTTTTTTAGGAGTCAAATAATCAGAAATAGTGAAATCAAAGGTTAACAGACAATGGTCTGACAGTACAGGATTATGAGGAGACACTACCAGATTTTCTATTTCTATACCATAAGTCAGAACAAGGTCCAATGTGTGGTGGAGATAATGGGTAGAATTTTCTACTTTCTGGGAAAACCCCGATGATGTGGAGAGTGTGGGAAATGATGAGGCCAGTTTACGAACAGACGAAGTTTATTAACACTCTCTCATCATTCATACACAGAAAAGCATGAAAGCATTCAGGCACGGTTCTCCTTTATATCTCCACCGCTCATCTCACATCTGTATGACATTCCACATCACACTGCATGACATCCAACATCACAATACATTCACCCTTAAACCCCCCGCCCACTGTTTACCCTCTGCTTCCTGACTGAGACGCTGTCTGACTCACTCAAGTCTCTACACTCTACAATATGCATTTTGTGTCTGCTACAATAAGTCTAATATTGAATTGAATGCCTTATTAAGACAGTCACTATCTACATCAACATGTATATTAAAATCCCCTACTATAATTATTCTATCTGATTTCAGCACTAAATCAGCTAGAAATTTGGCAAATTCGGATAAAAACTCTGATTAGGCTGAAGGAGGACGGTAAACTATGGCAAAGAAAATTGAGTTTAAGCTAAGATTGCTAACATGCCCCATAGTGAGGACCAGGCCCTCAAAAGAATTAAAACATGTTTTTTGCTTTACATTAACTAGTAATTTAGAATGGTAAATTGCCGCTTCTCCACCTCCACAACCAGAACTTCTAGGATTATGATAATTTAGATAACCAGAGGGAGTTGATTCATTTAAACCAACATAATCATCTTGCCCTAGCCAAGTCTCTGTAAGGGATATTATATCAATCTGATGATCAATTAATATATCATGAACTAGTAGAGACTTGGGAGTTAGAGACCTAATATTTAACAAACCACATTTAATTTTCACATTATGAGGAGGAAGAGAGGCCGAATCATTAAATTTAAAGACTTGATGTGTGAGATTTACCTACTTTTTGTTTTATCACTTTGGGATGTTTATACATTATATTAACTTTGGGGGGAGTAGACAAAGGTTCTCTGAGGGGGAAGACGGGATAAATTGAGGGTGGCGGATGAGAAGGAGCTGCAGAAAGGAGTGAATTTGTCAAGTTATGTTGCATTTGTCTTGGGTTATAATATTTTGGGTAACAGGAGACAGACACAATCTCTATGGGGTTATCAATTGAAGACTGATCTAAACAGTGAGGATTATTTGACTTAATAGGATTAATATGAGAAGTGGAAACAAAGAAAGGCTGGTTGGCAGACCCAGGAACTTCGGGGTGAGTTAACACACCAAATTTCAGTCACTGTACTAAAAAACGCTTAATGGAATAGAACAGATTATCCCTTAAAACACGTGCACCAAGTCTATTTGGATTGATGCCATCTGGCCTCATAAATGATGGGCAGTTCCAAAACAGGTTGAAATTGTCTACAAAACCAATGTTAAAAGTAGGACATGTAGAACACAACCAGGTATTAAGACTGAGAGTTCTGCTAAAATAATTGCAACCTCGTCTGAAAGGTGCCAAAGGCACAGAAATAAACACACGTCTGCCACAGTTCATAAGAGTGGACAGAAGGCTCTTGAAGTCACTCTTTAAGATCGCCGATGCTTCATCTGGGATGTTGTTGCATCCAGCATGTACAATGACAGTTTTAGTGTGGGGGTATTCATTTAATAGATCAGTGGTAAGAGCCTCAATGTCTGACACTTTAACTCCAGGAAAAAATTTAGTGACACAGTACCAGCTTCTGACGTTCCTCATAATCGAATCACCAATTACCAACATCGTCTGGGGGAGCCTTGCCGGTGGTTTCTGAAATGGTGGATAATTTTGCCGATGTTGTTGTTGTGATGGCGGGGTGATGCGCTCTCTTCTTTTTGGAGCTGGTGTATAGTTTGGCACACCTAAAGTAGTTTTAATCCGGGGCTTGCGGGTTTGGGCTGCTGCTGGGGGGGGGGGGCGCCATGGGAGGATGATCGACATCCAGGTGGGGAAAATCTTCCAGGGAAAGGATGTCGAATCTGTTTTCCAGCAGCAAGGGAAGAGAGGAAGCGCGGCCATGTTTGGTCAATCGCCGATGTTTGCTAGTTGGCCCAACCAAAGTCCAGGGTGCGCATTGAGGATGTGAAAGACCACCTGGGGCTTTGGGTTTAGCTCCGAGCTGAAGCCAGTGTTTATTGCTGGGGTCCTGGACAGCTGAGGAGACCGGAGCAGGGGTGGAAGTGGATGGCGATGTGCTGAATTCACCCAGGTAAGTAGCCGCCTCTGCTAGCTGAGAGTCGGTTGCCGGAGCAGATGTTCTCCCGAGGATTATAGTGTCTAGGTGGTCTTCAGCCTCCCAAATCTTATAGAGGTTGGAGAGTCTCACTTCCAACTCTGAAACCTTCTTAAGGAGGGACACACAGCTGACACACGTTGGGGATGGAGTCATGACGTTCCAGGCGAGAAGTGGATACCTAGCTAGCCAAAAACAGCTAAAAATAGGTTAGCGTAGCCTAGCTAGCTAGCTAAAAATAGGTTAGCCTAGCCTGGTGAAAACAGCCCTGCCTGGGGTCTGATTCACCTGTATGCCAATCGGGCTTTCTGCTAGGCCAACACTAAGCTAACATTAAGTAAAAAACTAATATCAGTAAAAAAAAAGGTAAAAAATTAAAAAACGAAGTTAATAAAAACAAACAAAAGTGGACAAGATAATGCTTTGACGCGACACGATGTGATGTGTCAGCAATGAACGATGAAGTTTATAGAATAGAATATGCTTCTATTGTCATTGTACAGTTGTACAGTACAACGGAATTGTGGGTGTGTAGAAGCATGCTCAAATAACGAGGCTGAGTTTCAGTCATAAAACCAGCTTTATTTGACAGAACGCAGCTTCTAGCATTCTCAAAGCAGGAAAGAGAAAGAATCATACTTCAACCCCCTTTTATACATTTCCAGCATCAGAATTCAAGTCACATGGTGTCTTCAGTCAACATACAGTTACAAAGCATCCCCTTGAAGCTTCACCATTGTCTCTCATTTCCTGATGAACCGGAAAACCCTCCGGGGCGTCTTCTGTGGGACAAAGAGACAAATCTCACACTTCCTTGTTACCTCCTGTAGATTCGAGTCCTTAGTCCTTGCAGACGTGACACCCCACAATACACATTCAGTCCTGTCTCTGTGGCAGCGTGAGCCCACAATGTGTGTCGGCCACACTACCCCCCCCCCCCACACGTCTAGTAAGGCAAAATCTAAATGGCATAACAAAAAGAAAAACACAAAGCACTCCATACATCACTAATCAATCCACCAACTGCCTAGGTTTTAATCTTCTGCCGAATCTGCTGCAACCTGGCTTGGCTGCACCTGCAACATCTCTCTGCACCTGTGGATTAAAGCCGTTAGCACCTCTCTGTGAAGACTTTGGAGAATGTCTCCTCGGCGGCCTGCCCCGGCGGGGGGGCCTCGCGAGCTGCACCTCCTCGTCAGCCAGAACAAAAGCGGGTTTGAGTCTGTTAATGCAAATCAGCTCCCGTCTGCCCCCTAAATCTAGCAGAAAATGCTTCTGCCCGGTCTCCAGCACTCGAAACGGTCCGTCGTAAAACGGCCGCAAACTTGGACGCTGGGCGTCATGTTTAACAAAAACAAACTCTGCATTTTTTAAAGCTTTGGGCACAAAAACGTGTGGGAAACTGTGATGGATTGGGCCAGGAAGTGTGTTTGCTCCTGAGCCGCTCTGCCACGGCTGAGCGGGGGGGCCACTAGGTGCGGGATTATCAGGAAGAAATTCCCCGGGCAAACGAAGCGGTTGGGCGAAAACTAATTCAGCCGGGGAAGCGTGCAAATCTTCCTTAGGTGCAGAACGCAACCCTAATAAAACCCATGGAAGTTTGTCTACTCAATTTGTATCCGTTAGCGACGCTCTGAGGGCTGCTTTCAATGACCTGTGAAAGCGTTCACATAAACCATTAGCCTGGGGGTTATACGCGGTGGTGCGATGAATCTTCACCCCTAAGCTGCGGGTCGTCGATGACCACAGCTCGGAAATAAATTGGGGACCCCTGTCGGACGTTATGTCCGACGGTACACCAAAACGCGCAACCCATGCTGCTAAAAATGCTCGCACAACTTCCTCCGCTGTGGTTGATGTCAGAGGAACTGCCTCTGGCCAGCGCGTGGTGCGGTCTACCATCGTCAAAAGATGTGTGTGCCCGTGTGATAACGGAAGCGGGCCGACCAGGTCAATATGCACGTGATCAAAACGCTTAGCGGGGATGTGGAAAGGTTCTAACGGGGCCTTAGTGTGTCTGTGTATTTTAGCTCGCTGACACGCTACGCAGGCTGCTGCCCATTCCTTGACCTGTTTGCGCAACCCGGGCCAAACAAATTTCTCCCCCACCAATTTGATCGATGCGCGCACCCCCGGGTGCGCGAGAGAGTGGACCAAGTCAAAAACACGGCAACGCCACGCGGTTGGCACCACAGGGCGGGGCCGTCCCGTGGAGACATCGCAGATTAGTGGGGGCATACCGTTTTGTTGCACCCTGTGCTCCAGCCTTAACCCTGTTGGTCCAGACTGGAGCGCGCGCATGTCCGCGTCGTTAACCTGCTCCGCAGCCATAGCTGCATAATCTAACCCAACACAGACCGGGGCTGCGCGCGCTCCCGCGTCACTGCCCGGGCCCGCGGCCATGGCTACAGAGTCTGCCCCTATGGGGCTTGGCGGTGCTACTGCACGCGAGAGGCAGTCTGCTACAACATTGTGTTTACCCGCGACATGCTGAATATCAGTAGTAAACTCCGATATTGCGGCTAGTTGCCTTTGTTGCCGGCCTGACCAGGGTTCTGAAATTTTGGCCATCGCAAACGTTAGCGGTTTATGATCCACAAAAGCGGTGAAACGTCGCCCTTCTAACCAGAACTGAAAATGACGAATGGCCAAGTGTAGGGCCAAAAGCTCCCTGTCAAACGCGCTGTATTTCCGTTCACTATCGCGCAAGGTCCTGCTGAAAAACGCGAGGGGTTGCCAGGTACCTGCCACAAACTGTTCAACTACCGCCCCCACCGCTACATCGGAAGCGTCAGTGGTGAGCGCCATGCGGGCCGTTGGAACTGGGTGTGCTAACAAAACTGCGTTTGCCAGGGCTGATTTGACCTGGGCAAAAGCGCGCTCCCGCTCCGGAGACCATTCAACTTTATTTGCGGGCTTTTGTTTTTTTAACGCGGTGTACAATGGCTGCATGAGTCGTGCTGCGCTTGGGAGGAAACGGTTGTAAAAATTAACCATCCCTAGAAACTCCTGAAGCGCCTTGACCGTTTGAGGTTGCGGAAAATCCGTTATGGCACGCATTTTATTTGGAAGGGGAACTGCTCCCTCTGCCGAAACGCGATGTCCCAAAAAATCAATCTGCGCCACCCCAAACTGGCACTTCGCTGGGTTAACTATCAACCCGTGCTCTGCCAACCTCTGGAAAACTGCTGTGAGGTGTTTTTCATGTTCGCCTTCGGACGTGCTGGCTACCAAAATATCGTCCAAATAAACGAACACAAAAGGCAGGTCGCGTAAAACTGCATCCATCATGCGTTGGAAAGTCTGCGCGGCCCCGTTGAGGCCAAAAGGCATGCGCAAGAACTCAAAAAGGCCGAAAGGCGTTATGACCGCTGTTTTGGGGACATCCTGCGCGCGCACTGGAACCTGGTGATAGCCGCGTACCAAGTCTATTTTAGAAAAAATGCGCGCCCCCGCCAAATGAACAGAAAAATCCTGGATGTGCGGAATCGGGTAGCGGTCGTGAGCTGAAACGTTGTTCAACCTGCTGAAATCGCCGCAAGGTCGCCGAGCCGTCAGCCTTTGGGACCATGTGTAATGGCGAAGCCCAAGCGCTCTTGGAGCGTCTAACAATGCCTAGTTTTTCCAGATTAGTGAACTCCTCGCACGCGATGGCCAGTTTAGCTGGGTCCAAGCGCCGAGCCTTTGCAAACACGGGAGGGCCTGTGGTTGTTATGAAATGTTCTACCCCATGTTTGGCCACCGTTGCTGAAAACGTGGGGACTGTGAGTGCTGGAAACTGAGCAAGCAGAGTGTGAAACTTACCACCTGCAGCTGAGACGCTGGCATGTGCCTCGGGGCCACCCGAGCTGTGCAGGGAATAGAATGAAAGGACAGTGCATTAATCAGACGTCTATTAGCAAGGTCAACCAATAAACCATGTGAGCACAAAAAATCAGCCCCTAACATGTTGAAACTGACTGCTGCTACAATAAATGTCCACTCAAATGAACGGCCCTGTAAGGACAGAAGCATGGTCCTCTCACCAAACGTTTTAATCGTGGAGCCATTCGCTGCTGACACTGACACCCAGGGGGCTTTAGAAGGCGACAGCCGTTCCGCGTAGGTGGGTGTGACGAAGCTCAGCTGAGAGCCCGTGTCCACGAGGAACTGTTTCCCCGAGCGTGCATCCGTCAGGTAAAGCAGCCTGTTCTCGTTGCCGAGGGTCGCAGCTGCTAAATTGCACGGTGGGACGCACCCGTGCGCTCTCTCTGCAAAACGGCGGTGGAAGAAGTACGAGCCGTCCTCCGCTCCGCGTCGTCTGGCTCCTGTCGCCGCCGTTGTTGGTGCGTCAGGCGCCGCGGCCGCTGGACCCGCGCTGTCTCCGGATGCCGTTCCCGGACTGGCCGCCGCGGCCGAAACCACGCTCCGCTTGTGGGCGTCGACCAACTTCTGCGCCTCCTTGCTCAACCCCCGGTAGTCTCGCTTGGCCAATCGGGGTGACTCTGCCAGGGCCACTCTCACTGCTGGTGGTAGGGTTCGGAGGAAAAGGTGGGCGAAAATGAATTCGCCATCCTCAGAGGCTTTGAGCTGCAGCATCTTCACCATCAGGTCCGCAGGTCTATCGTTTTCTGCCTCCGACAGTGCCAGGAGCCCCTCTGCTCGTTGTTGGACTGAGGGGGTGAAATGGCTGATCAGCGCGTCCTTCAATGCGCTGTACTTGTCACTGTCTGGTGGATGATTAACCAGATCTTCCACTCTCTGGACCGTGTCGCTGTCCAGCTTCGCAACCACGTGGTAGAATCTTGTGTCGTCGTTGAAGATTCTCCGGAGGTTGAACTGCGCCTCGATTGCGCTAAACCATGAGCGCGGGCTGTGCTGCCAGAAATCGGGCAGCCGGATCGTGGAGGCGGCCATCAGGCTGGCTTCCACCGAGCCCCGCTCGGGAGAATTCTGTCTGCTCATTCTCCGTCGTAGGTCACCAGTGTAGAAGCATGCTCAAATAACGAGGCTGAGTTTCAGTCATAAAACCAGCTTTATTTGACAGAACGCAGCTTCTAGCATTCTCAAAGCAGGAAAGAGAGAGAATCATACTTCAACCCCCTTTTATACATTTCCAGCATCAGAATTCAAGTCACATGGTGTCTTCAGTCAACATACAGTTACAAAGCATCCCCTTGAAGCTTCACCATTGTCTCTCATTTCCTGATGAACCGGAAAACCCTCCGGGGCGTCTTCTGTGGGACAAAGAGACAAATCTCACACTTCCTTGTTACCTCCTGTAGATTTGAGTCCTTAGTCCTTGCAGACGTGACACCCCACAATACACATTCAGTCCTGTCTCTGTGGCAGCGTGAGCCCACAATGTGTGTCGGCCACAGGTGTCCATTTTTTGGCCAGGATGGCCAAGGAAATTGACCTATTGGCATACTTATTACAGCTTAAAGGTGCACTCCGGCGGCTCTAAAACCACCTCAAAAACAAATATGTATTGCCCAAAATAGTATATTGTGGCTTTTTTACCCACAAAAAAACTTTCATTGCCTTAGAATTGCTTGGAAAGATATTTTAAATCTTGCACCTACTTAAGTAAGCGTGGATCTATGAATATTGTAATTAGCGGTCTGCAGGGCTTGCACGTGATTGATTGCCACACTCCTGACCTGCAGGGCTTGCATATGATTGGTGGCCACGCTCCCGACCTGCAGGACTTGCACGTGATTGGTCGCCATGTTCTCAACCTGCAGGGCTTGCACGTGATTGATCTCTACAGCTCCTGGTGGGTGGGCTGCTAGTCTGATCAAGATGCTTCCTGACGTTAAAAGTTTTGCATATATCTTCAAAAGTAAAAAGCGAAACATTTTTCTGAAAACAGTCAAGACGAGAGATAAATGTGTAGTTGCTAAATATGTGTTTACTTTTTACTAACAACCAGTCCCCCGTCCACCGGCAACTGAGCAGGGAGGGACCCGATTTGAATGTGGCTGCTCTCAGCTTACAGTGCAGCGCCCCGTCCACTGGCGAAGTGAGCCAAGAGCAGCTTGATTTGAAAGTGACTGAGACCGTGGTCTCGTGAGAGCCACATTCAAATCGCCCCCCGGTTCGCTGCCTCTTGCTGCTTCTCTCTCTGCTACTACCCCAACCTACTCTGCCTCAATACTGCTGCTCCTTGGCTCCTCTCTGTTCCCCTGAGGTAGCCAAGAGTTTCCATCTGATTGGTTAATATTATAACCAGCCAGGTTAAGCAGGAATAGTTGCATAGCTACTAACGGGCTGTCCAAATCTGCCTTTTTTGGGTGGGGTGGAGCTTAAGCAGACATTCACAGCAGAAAAACCCATACTTGGGACTTTGGGATGATTTTGCTCTTGATGTCTTGTAAATCACAAGAAACATGTTACAGACATGTTAACAAAAGAAAAAACTTGATTTTTGCCAGAGTGTCACTTTAAGTCAGCTTGACCGTAGTTTTTTTTTTTTTTTTGGAGGGGTGGGAGCTCTTTCCTGTAAGTTTTTGTTGCCTCACTAGATATTCATGCTGTACTTATTACCTCCACCAAGGGAAGAGGTAATGTTTTCAGTGGCGTTAGTTGGTTTGTCTGTTACCAACATAACTCAAAAAGTTTTTAACGAATTTTGATGAAATTTTCAGGAAAGGTGGGTAATGGCATGGGGAACAGATTATTAGATTTTGGTGATGATCTGAGAGTGCATACCTCCACCAAGGGCTTTGTTTGTATTTGTGCAGCAGGATTACATAAACTACTGGATGGATTTGAATGAAATTTCACCAGAGGTGGTTCTTGGGCTAGAGAGGAAACCATTACAATTTGGTGAGGATATGAGAATACATACCTCTGCCAAGGCTCTTATCTTCTCACAGAATGTTAGCAACAATACTTCAAAACTACTGATGGTTTGGATTAAATTTTCACCAGAGGTGGTTCTTGGGCTACAGAGGAATCCATTACACACCTCAGCCAAGGCTCTTATCTTCTCACAGTGTGTTAGCAACATACTCCAAAACTAATGGAGAGACTTCGATGCAGTTTTCACCACAAGTGGCTCTAGGCCTACATACAAACCCATTACATTTTGGAGGTGATCCATGAGAGACAGAAGGAGCCTTGGTGGATGTGGTAGACTGCAAGTCTAAATGAAAACATTACTGGCACATGCCTCTAGGGGGAACTACCTGTATTGTTCAGCACTACTACTAAGGGGACACATCAGAATAAGAGTGTGAAAACCCCGCGCAGAATCCATGTTCAGTTATTGTTGTGTGTGTTACAGAATAAATGGCAGAGTTAGCCAAAGAAATAACTCAAGTGTGATCATTGCTACACGGTAGGATATCACACAATTGGCAACGAGGATTTAAAAGTTATCAACGAGAAACAGAGAACATTGTAAGTGTGGCAAACTCAAGTGAATCCAGCAGTTCGAGTGCAAGTTCAGAGGAGGAAAACGAGGTTTCCCCACCACGACGAGCAATGGCGGCTGTAATCGGAACGATAACCCCTTTTGATAACTCGACTCAGTCATGGGAAGAATATAGTGAAATGTTGGACTTTTTCTTCGAAGCTAATGATATTGAGGAGCCAGACAAACGGAAGGCTGTACTATTGAGTGGAGTTGGTGCAACTACTTACAGCTTGTTGAGAAATTTAATAAGCCCTGCATTACCGAAAGATAAAACGTACGACCAGCTTACTGCTGAGCTTCAGAAGCACTTCAGCCCCAAACCGAGTGAAATCGTGCAACGATTCAAATTTAATTCACGCATAAGGAGGAACACTGAGTCCATAGCAGAGTATGTGGCAGAATTGAAGAAATTAACACTGCACTGTGATTACAAAGACTCATTGGAAGAAATGTTAAGAGACAGACTTGTGTGTGGAGTGAATGATGACCGAATGCAACGGCGACTTTTATCTGAAACAAAACTCACTTTTGCAAAGGCTTTGGAATTATGCCAAGCGATGGAAACAGCATCTAAAGATGTGAGAGAAATGCAAGGGAAGCTAACAGAGGACACAGCAACGCATATTCGTGTGCCTAAGACCCAAGTAGGTGTCCACAAAGTGTCGACTGACAAAAATCAGCACAAATTCCCCAGTTGTTATCGCTGCAAAGGCCAGCACAATGCCGCCGAGTGCAAATTTGCCACTGAGCTGTGTCATAATTGTGGCAAGCGAGGGCACATTAAGAAAGCATGTAGAACAAAGGTGGGCAATGCACAGGTGCAGAAGGCAACAGTAAAAGGGCAAAAGTATGAAAACAAGGGCCCAGGAAAGGAACAGCGAGCGAATCAACTTAGAGGGGAGGGAGAAAGTGATACAGAAGACATGGGTTTTCACACAATTTACAACACGTCAGAGGAGCTGACCAAGGTAGCGCCCATCACGCGTACCATGAATGTTAATGGAATGAAAGTAACATTTGAAGTTGATACAGGCTGTGGAGTAACCATATTAAGTAAACAGCAATATACACAACTGTGGAAGAAAACAGACACAGCAGAATTAAATCCCTGTTCATTAAAATTAAAAACATACACAGGAGAGAAGCTAGACGTGCTAGGCATGGCACAAGTGAAGGTGCAACACAAAAACAAAGAAAAGGACTTACCTGTAGTAGTAGTTGGGAGCGAAGGACCAAATCTACTAGGGCGAAGTTGGCTACAAGAACTGGCCATGATTGATCAGTTGGTGAATAAAGTGGAATCTCAGCCCAAATTGCAGCTGGAGGAGATCCTCGAAAGACACGCTGAGGTGTTCAAAGAAGGCTTAGGACAGCTAAAAGGTGTCACTGCAAAGATTAATGTGGACAAGGAGGCCCAACCACGATTCTGCAAACCCCGACCGGTACCCTATGCAGTCAAGCCACTGGTCGAAAGCGAGCTACAGAGGCTGCTGGATGACAAGATCATTGAGCCAGTGCAGGTTGCAGAATGGGCGGCGCCCATAGTCCCAGTGAGAAAGCCGGATGGCTCCATTAGAATATGTGGAGATTACAAACTCACTGTCAATCAAGCATCACGGGTGGATCAGTATCCAATTCCTAAAGTGGAGGACCTCTTCGCACAGCTGAATGGCGGCCGACACTTCACGAAATTAGACATGAGTCACGCTTACCAACAAGTAGTCCTGGAAGAAGAATCAAGAAAGTATGTAACCATCAATACACACAAAGGCTTATATACCTACACACGCTTACCATTTGGAGTAGCTTCCAGTCCTGCTATATTCCAGAGAACTATGGAGGGCATCCTAGGTGGAATTCCGAATGTTGCCATTTATTTGGATGACATCCTTTGTACAGGACCAAATGAACAAGAACATCTGAAAACGCTGGAGGAAGTGCTTCAACGGTTGGAGAAAAGCGGTCTGAGGTTGAAAAGAAGCAAGTGTGAGTTCATGGGAAAAGAGGTGGTGTTCCTAGGCCACAAGATCAACGCCAGTGGTCTACACCCTCTAACAGACAAAGTGGAAGCCATTGCGGAGGCGCCTGAGCCACAAAATGTTACTGAGTTAAAAGCCTACCTGGGCTTGTTGAACTATTACCATAGGTTCCTCCCAAAGCTCTCCACGCTGCTGGCACCACTACATACCTTACTTAAGAAGGAAGAAAAAGACTTCCGGTTATGGCTGCCACGTAGGACGGACGTGTCTCGCTCTGCTCTGCTCCTGGAGAAAAAAAATCGGCAAATAACTCTCTCATTTGGGACAGAACGTATCCCAGCGTTTGGGCGAGGATATGTCGGCGAAGCCTAAGGCTGGAAAACCAGGAAAAGGAAAAAGCGAGCCGCCGAAACAGTCCAAATTAACGGACTTTCAGGTCTGTGACGCAGCAAACAGGGCTCCATATATGGCGGAGGAGGCTGGCAACGCTGCGATTTCTGCGGGGAATGGCGTAGATGCGCTGATGGCTGCCATGAGTTCAATGAGAGCGGACTTTTCCTCTAGATTTGATGGGATTATGACAGCGTTGGAAGGAATAAGAAAGGAATTGGGTGACTGTGTAGAACGAACGGCGCAGATGGAGCTCCGTCTCGCTAGTGCTGAAGATGACGTCACCCGTCTTCAATTAAAGGTGCGCACTTTGGAAAAAAAAAATAAATCTCTGGAAGATAATATTTTGGATTTGGAATCTCGGTCGAGACAGAATAATTTGAGGCTGGTGGGTCTTCCAGAGGAATCAGAAGGTCGGGACGTATGTTCCTTTCTGGAAGAGTGGATTCCGGAGGTGCTGGGCAGCGAGGAGTTGCAATCAGCAGTGGTTCTGGAAAAAGCACATCGTATTGGCCCACGGAGAGATAAGGGACCGCCGAGGACCTTAATTATGAAGTTTCTTAACAACAGAGACAGGATGAAGATCTTCAACGCTGCACGAGCTAAAAAAGGAGAGATTAAACACCAGGACCAGCAGGTGCGGTTCTACCCAGATTTGGCCACAGGAATCCAGCAATTGAGGAAGCAGTTTGATCCCGTACGTAAGGAGCTGCGTAACCTTGGGATTCGTCATGGTGTAATCTATCCTGCGAGACTGCTGACCACGTATGAGGGCAGAACCCACATCTTCAAGACCCCAGAGGAGGCGCAGGAGTTCATCAAGAAGATCAAAGAAGAAGAAGAGACTGGTGGGAGCTAAGCATGAACAAAATATAAGGTAGAATAATTAAGCATTTGCACAGGCATCTGACTGACTTGAAGTAAATAGTAAGTTTACAAAATATAGATTGTATTATATATTAAAAAAAAACAAAACAAAAACAAAACAAACAAAAAAAAAAACTATGATGTACAAAGTTGTTAAAAATTTTGGAGTTAAGTTGGAAAACTACAGAGGAGAGTTAATGTTACGTCATTAAAAGCAGTAGAGTTAGGGTGATTGGGAGGATGAAGAAGGAGTGGCTTAGGCTGTTCCCCGTGGGTGTGGAACGGTCGATGGCTATATCGGGAGACAGAATTTTTCTTTTGATTTTGGGGGGTTTGCCACAAGTGTGGGAAGGGGAAATTTGTTTGTGTGTAGTTTGTAGGATGAATGTTCAACCACTCATGTTTTTGCTTCTCTGTATGAGCATGTTTACACTGCAAGGTAATCCCAAACTCTCTATTGATCATGGACCAAAGTGTTAATCTTAATTTAACTTCATGGAATTGCAGAGGTCTACAAAATTTAAAAAAACTTAAACAAGTTATGAATAAAATAAAGGACATGGGTTCAAGAATTGTGTTTTTACAAGAAACTCATCTGATAGAGGAGGATGTTAAAAGAATTAGGAGTAGATGGCAGGGAAGTGTATTCACCTCTTCATTTTCATCCCGAGCCAGGGGAGTTATGACTCTCATACATAAATCAGTTTCTTTTCAAGTGAAAAATGTAATTGGAGACAAATTTGGAAGATATGTAATCATTCAAGGTTCTTTGCTATTAGAAAATATAAATCTTGTGAACTTATATGGTCCCAATATAGATGATCAGAAGTTCTTTGCTAATTTATTTCTCATCTTATCATCACTTACAGGGCAACATATAATAGCAGGGGATTTTAATTGTACATTGAATCCAGGTGTGGATAGATCAACAGGACTGGATTGTACGCACATTGGATGTAGGATGACTATTAATCATTTTATGAAAGAATTGAGATTGTTAGATATATGGAGAGAAATGAAACCACAAGTTAAAGCCTATTCTTGTTATTCCAGTACCTACAAGACATTCTCACGTATTGATTATTTTTTGATTTCCACAGAATTAAGGTCCAAGATTCAAAACTGCTTTTATGATAACATCGTGATCTCTGATCATGCACCCTGTTGTCTAATATATGTAGATAAAAAATTGACAAAGGAATCAGGTAGATGGCAATTTCAGCATAAATGGCTTCAGGATGAGGAATTTGTCAAGTATATAGAAAAACAGATAGACGAGTTCTTTGACATCAATACTACACAAACATCAGCATGTGTAAAGTGGGAGGCTTTCAAAGCTTTTATTAGGGGGCATATTATTAGTTATACAGGATCAAAATCTAAGAAGACTCGAGAGGAGAGAGCTAAATTGGAACATAAAATAAAAAATCTTCAGGAAAAAGTGTATGCAGGAAGTGACCCAAGGTTGGAGAATGAATTACTGATTTTGAGAGCTGAATACGACAAAAAATCAGCGAATAGAGCTGCCTCGAGTCTTCTAAGATTGAAACAATCTTTTTATGAACAAGGTGAAAAATCAGGAAAATTATTAGCATGGCAGATTAAACAATTGGAAATTAAAACACCAATTACCAGTATTATAAGTAACGGACAGGTAGTTATAGATCCTTTAGAAATTAATAGAGCCTTTAGAGATTACTATGAAAAATTATATGATACCAAAAATGAACCTGATTTAACAAAACTAAATGGGTTTTTGAACGAACTATCTATACCGTGTATTCCAAATGAAAACAGGGAGATATTGGAGTCTAAAATTAGTCAAGAAGAAGTTGGGCTAGCCATTGATAATATGAAATCAGGAAAAAGTGCAGGACCAGATGGTCTTCCAGTTGACCTTTATAAAAAATTTAAGAATAAATTAATAAAACCTTTTTTGGAAATGGTTTTAGAAGCATTTCAAAATAATAATTTACCATCATACATAAATAATGCCTTAATTATACTGCTGCCAAAACCAGGTAAGCCCTCTAATAAATGTGAAAATATGAGACCAATAAGCCTATTAAACGCCGACCTTAAGATAATCTGTAAAATTTTAGCAAGACGAATACAAGAAATTTTACCAAATATTATTAATCGAGATCAGAATGGCTTTATAAAGGGTAGACAAGGCTTCCATAATGTAAGAAGACTATTTAATATTATCTATTTTAATAAAGAAGCACCGGATACAGCTCTCCTATCATTGGACGCCGAAAAGGCCTTTGATAGAGTTGAATGGCCCTTTCTTTTTGAAGTCCTACAAAGGTTTGGACTTGGAAATAATTTCATAAAATGGGTTCAAATAATATACAATAATGCTACAGCAGAAATCCTAACAAATAACAATATTTCAAAACCAATAAAAATCAATAGAGGATGTCGACAAGGCTGTCCACTCTCACCTTTACTGTTTACTATGGCAATTGAACCTTTAGCGATAGCGATACGTTTACATTCACAAATATATGGAATTAAAGTTGGACCAACAGAACATAAAATCTCCCTGTACGCCGATGATATAATTTTGTTTATGTCGAATCTAAAAAAATCAATTCCAACCTTGTTGAATTTAATAAAGAATTTTGGGGAAATATCAGGATATAAAATAAATAAAACTAAATCTTCAATATTAATGCTAAATGAGACCCAGAGAAATTACCCAGCCCCTGAGGTAAATCAATTCAATGTTGTAAATCAGTTTAAATATTTAGGAATCCAAATTATGCCTAAGCTAGAATCAGTCGCCAGTGTCAACTATGAAGCCTTAATGTCAGATATCAGTGAGTTAACTCAGAGATGGATGTCACTACCAATGTCGATGATCGGGAGAATCAATATACTTAAAAGTAATATTTTACCTAAAATACTTTATTTATTTCAATACATTCCCTTATCACCACCTTTAGATCTATTCTCAAGAATAAAAAAAAAGTTAGTGGAATTTATATGGAACAACAGGAGGGCTAGATTACGTCTGTCTTTATTATATTTACCATTTGATCGTGGAGGTCTGAAATGTCCAAATTTTATGTTGTATTATTGGTCGGCACAACTGAGGTCTATGACATATTATTTTTCATCAAATGATCTCCCTCACTGGACTGAAATGGAATCATACAATTTACCTTTACCTCTTCCCATATTCATATACTCAGATTCGGCAAAAAAATTACAAAAACAAGTTAAAAATCCATTTGTAAAGCATATGATCAAAATATGGTGTGAAGCTAAAAACTATTTAAAAGAACCACAGTTATTGTCACAATTTAGTCCAATATGGGGTAATCAATATTTTAAACCAGGGAGAGCGGACGCTGTATTTAAAGTATGGAATTTAAAAGGGATACAAAAGATTCAGGATTTATATTTGCCATGTGCAGACAACATAATGTCTTTTGAAGAGCTGAGGATCAAATTTAATCTCAATAGAACACATTTTTTTAAATATCTTCAACTTAGAAACTTTATTCGATCAAATCAAAATAAAGCTCTCACTCGACCTATTTATTCATCCTTGGAAAAAATGATGATGAAAGATAGTAAAAGAAAGGGTATTATTTCAGAGTTTTATAACTCATTGACACTATCTTCAAGTGAAAATTCACTGAAAAGATTAAACTACTGGAAAGAAGATCTGCAAATTGAAATTTCAGAGGAACAATGGGAATTGGCTTGTACAGAAGCTCAAACCAAATCAATAAATGCACGCCTTAAATTGATACATTTCAAATGGTTAATGCGGATGTATGTTACACCGGAGGAGTTAAATAGATATAACAAAAATATACCAGATACATGCACAAAATGCATGGAAAGTAAAGGAACCCTATTTCATTGTTTATGGGAATGTAGATTAATAAGAATGTTTTGGGAAGAGGTGAGGGTAACAATTGAAAAAATAATCTCAAAACAAATCATATTGAATCCTAAACTGGTTTTGTTGGGTCTGTACCCAGAAAAGCATAATTTCAATAAAAGTGAAAGAACATTCATAGACCTCAGTTTGCTTAATGCCAAAAAATGTATTGCACTATTATGGAAAAAGACTCATAGACCAGATGTGACTCAGTGGTTAAGACAGATGTTAACAAACCTTCCATTAGAAAGAATAACATATATACTGAAATCAAAGGAAATTGTGTTTGAGAATATATGGAGACCTTTTATTGATTATGTAAAAAATTTAAACATAACTCTTGAAGAAGAAGGTGAATGATGTGTGTGGACCTTGTAAATTCCAAACTGGTGAACATAATATGTATACTTATGTATTGGATTGTCTAGACTAAACAGAGGAGCATTGTTGAAGACTTGATTTTGTTGGTGGTTGTTGGTGTTTTTAGTGCATTTTTTTTTTTTTGTAGTACTTTAGTGTTAGTGTTTGATTGTTTGTATCATGTTTGTTAAAAAAAAAAAAAAAGGTTCAATAAAGATATTGTGGAAAAAAAAAAGAAGGAAGAAAAATGGTCATGGGGGGTCAAGCAGCAGAAGGTGTTTGAAGAGTCCAAAGCGCTACTTCAGTCCTGTAGTGTGTTAGTGCACTATGATTCAAACAAACCACTCATCCTGGCGTGTGACGCATCACCCTACGGTGTGGGAGCTGTACTCTCTCATCGTATGGAGGATGGCTCAGAGAGACCCATAGGGTTCGTCTCAAGAACTCTTAGTGCAGCTAAAAAAAACTACTCCCAGCTAGACAAGGAGGGCCTTGCAGTAGTATTTGGTGTAAAAAAGTTCCACAAATACCTGTACGGGAGACAGTTCGCTATAGTGACTGACCACAAGCCACTAATTTCACTGTTCAGTGAAATGAGAGCCATACCCCAGATGACATCTCAGAGAATTCAGAGATGGGCTGTTACATTAGCAGCGTATGAGTACACCATCGTTTACAAAGCCGGACGGGACCATACGAATGCTGACGCGATGAGTAGGCTACCCTTGGATGGAGGAAGAGACAGCACGCCTGAGGAGGAGGAGAGAGTGCTATTGTTTGAAGATATCGGCGTGCCCCTGGTGAACGCACAACAAATAAAGAAGTGGACAGACAAAGACCCTGTTCTAGCAAGAGTGCGAGAATACATCTTGCGAGGATGGCCGAAGATGAACAGTCCTGAGTTCATTCCCTATGCCCGACGACAGGATGAGCTCAGCACCCAGGAAGGTTGTATCCTGTGGGGAGGACGCGTGGTTGTTCCACCACCTGGTCGGAATGCCTTACTGCAACAACTACACCAAGCATACCCTGGCATCACTCGCATGAAAGCGTTGGCGAGGAGTTACATGTGGTGGCCCAACATGGATGCAGAGGTGGAGGCGCTGGTGAAGTCATGTGCGGCATGCCAGGAGAACAGGAACAGTCCTCCAGCAGCCCCACTACATCCCTGGGAAGTTCCAGATAAACCATGGAGAAGAATTCACATTGACTACGCAGGTCCATGGATGGGAAGAATGTTCCTGATCATAGTTGACGCATACTCAAAGTGGATCGATGCATATTCTGTGAGTAGCTCTACTTCTACTGTTACCATTGAATGTCTTAGAAAGAGTTTCAGCCAACATGGGCTACCTGAAATCATAGTATCAGATAACGGTACATGTTTTACGAGTGAACAGTTCCAAGAGTTTTCTGAAAAGAATGGCATACGTCACATCACGACTGCGCCATACCATCCTTCTTCTAACGGCTTAGCCGAGAGGGCCGTGCAGACGTTCAAGTCACTCATGAAAAAGATGGCAGGAGACTCTATTGAAACCCAAATGTCGCGAGCTCTGTTCAGCTATCGAATAACACCCCAATCTACAACTGGCAAGTCACCAGCTGAGCTGTTGTGTGGAAGGAAGTTGAGGTCAACATTTGACTTAATACATCCAGACTTCAGAAACAAAGTGCATGATAAACAAGAGAGACAAAAAGGTTATCATGACATGCATGCTAGAGAGAGAATACTGAGAGAAGGAGACGTGGTCTACACCCGCAACTTTGGCTCAGGACCAGCCTGGGTACCAGGAGAAATAACAGAAAAGACAGGCCCTGTGTCATTCAAGGTGACATTAGGCCATGGACAAGTGGTGAGGCGACATATCGACCAAGTTCGTGGTAGGAGCTCCATTCCCCTGCCGATGGCACCAGAGGTGTTGTCTGACAACCATTCTGAGGAGAGCATCAATGAACCATCACTTCAGGTGATACCTGAGGTACCCGTCTCTGCAGATTCTACGGGCAGCACTGCAGCAGCCGAAACAGTGGAGCAGTCTGAGTCTTCACCTGCAGTTGGCTCACCAGCCGTGAGAAGATCTCAGCGAGCTAGGAAAGCTCCAGACTACTTGAAGGACTATACTTAGTCAGTAGTGAGTTCCCCAGCCACAGGACAAGAATGCGTCCTGGAACCTCACTGGGATGCGGTAGTCAAACCAATTCCCCAGTTAGACTGTTATGTGTGTTGTACATGTGAAAAAAAAAAAGAGAAAGAAATTATGTGTATGGCACATGTGTTTAAGAAGTTAAACAGTAACTGTGATAGTTTAGGGTTAAATGGGAGTTCCAGGATGTCTAGTAATTGGCTAGTGTAATTAAGAGTAGTTTAATCTAGAGGGGAGGGATGTGGTAGACTGCAAGTCTAAATGAAAACATTACTGGCACATGCCTCTAGGGGGAACTACCTGTATTGTTCAGCACTACTACTAAGGGGACACATCAGAATAAGAGTGTGAAAACCCCGCGCAGAATCCATGTTCAGTTATTGTTGTGTGTGTTACAGAATAAATGGCAGAGTTAGCCAAAGAAATAACTCAAGTGTGATCATTGCTACACGGTAGGATATCACAGTGGAGGTATGCTCTCTCTGAGTGCTTTTCTAGTTAGAAATGACAGCCCTGTAATCCCACTGCTGGCTAGCCTAACTCAGCTCACACTTCTGCCTATCTTTAAGTTAGTAGAGCTAGTCAAACAGTGTTCAGAGTTGTTTCTGTGCTAATTATACCCCAGGGACTGGTTTCCTATTGACCTTTTAAACCACACACCTCTGTCCCCAGAGATACATTATTTGGACTCTTATATTTTCACAGCCAGCCAGTTTTTATGAGTTACATCACGCTGGCACTAACAGCTAATGTTAGTATGGCATCAACCAGAGATCTCAATAGTGATGAAAGAGGGAGGGTAGAGCGAACTGGGGGTCATTAATATTCAAAGAAACATGCACTGAAATGGTCCCATATGGTCAAAGGTCACATGATGTGCAAACTGGTGTCTTTGTGGTTTTAAAAGTTTCAAAATGGTGATATCACAGAGAAATACAGACTCCTTTTACACTACACTACTATTGCACTTCCTGCTTTTTCATGACATCACAAATAAAACAGAACCACAGTGACTGCCTCCCTAATTGTCACTGGCTACAAAAAACTACCCAATCAGATTATGGGCTCATTAATATTAAGCAAATTGAAAGAAATATCTTTTCTGATGAGCTGTAAAACATAAAAAATTTGTCTTATGCACTTGAGGATGCCAAAATTTAAAACTGATCACCGGGGTGTTTGTCTGGGGCAGGCACGGGTTTGCTTTGTTGGGGTGCTCCCCTATTGAGGGGAGGTGTCTTGCTCTCACCCTCCCTTCTGGGGTGGGTGACGGCATTTATTTGGCCTCAGGGCATTTGTGCTTTGCGGGGGGGGGGGGGGGCTGCGGGTTCCCCAGAGATTGGAGGATGTTGTCTTGCTTGCTCACTGTTCTGGGGGGGGGGGGGGGGGGGGGCATTGCTGCAGCCTGCTACTCCCTCTTTTTTTGTATGTTTCCTGGCAAACCACGTACACCCTCTCTTGCGTGCGCACCCACACGCACACACCCACATGTCTATCTGCTTTCTTTCAGGTGCAGATATCAGGCCCCTGTGGAGATCTTCTCAGAAGCAGCAAGTGTTTGTTTTCTCTTTTCTCGTTTTTCTTTCCTTCTCTCCCCCCACTCCTTCGCCCCACCCCCCCACCTCTTCTGACCATTTCATATCCCTTCAATTCCCTCCCCCATTCCTCCCTGTCAGGTCCAACATAAGTAAGACATTTTAAAGTATTAAAGTTATTATATGGCAAGAGGAGTCTATACATACTGTGACGTAGGCAAGGTTCACACAAAGAAGAGAAGCAAGATGGTTGTGACGAACAGGCTTTATTCACACACATTCCAACACCAACACCCACAACTGAGCACAGACAGGAGGGGAGGTCATTCTCCCAGACCTCCATTTCAATCATGGTTACACACACATGATACATCTTGCCCTAGTCCTGCCTATAAACACTGCTGGGTCATTATAACGCAGTTATAATGACACAGCAGTATAATAACTCAGTAATAACACATTTAATACACACACAGAGTAACGTTTTCAACTGGCAAAGCATGCTGGGAAATCCCTGCCCCCCTCAACATGGCCCCGACATTACAATACTATTTATATACAGCATATAACAAATATGAGCAGAGCTCCTTTGGGCAAAGTAAATCTGTTTGGCACAATAAAGCAAGCAGATATCTCCTCTGCTTGCCAAGCTGCTGGACAGGACAGGTTAAAAAAAATTAAAACTGATCTCGTGAAAATACATGGCACCATTAGAACTTTAGGCACATGACGTCACCTGACGGAAAAACCACAAGAAATTATGGGAAAAGTGTTCAGCCTGTCTGGGCTTAGTAGTAAGCAATGAATGCAGTTAGGCTGCGTGTCCACAAAATGCGTTTTTTTTTTCCTGCTGTTTTCGACTATTTTCTGTTCATTTTCTATGTAGTCTAGCATTTAATGCAGTCGGTGCCCTTGGCGCAAAAACACTCTCAGCAGTTAGCACTGTGCTCATGGCGCTGAAAGCTGAAAAAAGTTCAACTTTCGGTGTGCTGCAGCACTCATCAGCTGCACACCTCTCTCACCAGCTGAGCACAGTCAGCTTAAAAGTACACCATGCTCAATATTTAACAGCCAAAGTTTGGAGGGACGTGTTTTTTGTTTTTTTTGTTTTTTTACCAGTTTGATATGATTTAGTCCAGTGAGTGAACCGTTTCAGAGCAAAATCTGAAATCCCTGGCACGCTTTGAGTGACAGGTCAAGCGGTTGCCAGGATACCGGGCAGAGTACTTTTTTTAATATGTGCATGAAAAGCCTCAGGAAAACTGGTTGAGAGCATTTTTACTTTCCCTGTGGACATGCAGCCTTATTAAAATGACACTGAATATGTTATTCAAACAGAAAATGTAAATATACATATAAAACGTCATACAAAATCCAGATGACACAAGAAAGAAAAAACACGTATTTCCAATGTGGTCCTTTCAATCACGTTATTATTCCCCCAAATACCACACAACATTAGAATGAGGAAATTTTGCTGTATTATCAAATACAATAACTGCTCTCAAGACTGGTGTGGAAAAAGATTGATAAAGGTGTATGCTTTTTTTAACTTTCCGACTTGGAAGAAAAGTGGAGCGAATCGGGTCTCCGAGCTAATAAGAGGCATGGGATGGAATTGATTGCAGCGGTCAGAAGAAAACACATCAACTTCCACAGTATTCCTGCACACATGGTCATGTGTTCATGGCATTTTCACCAAGGTAAGTTGTGATTTAAAAAACATTTAGAAGTGCAGAAAGATGTCCCCTCTCCAGAGCAGCTGTTTTGCGTGCCGTGCCTTTGGCAGCACCTCAGCCAGACTCTCTGTCATCTCTCAATAATGTGTAAAAACACACAGGGCAAAATCAAATAATTTCCCCCCATCATTTCTATTCACAATTTCTCTTGCTAATCTGGAGCAGTTTTTTTTTTTTTTAAATGGAAGCCTTTCGTGTTGCTAATTTTCTTTGATTTTTTTCTTGAAGTTGTGATTACTTGTTGCCTTCATTACGCATGAATTTAACATCAGCTGGTGACTAAAGTCCATAGACTGTTTGGTATCATTAAATTATGCAAATTCTCCTCTTTCAGGTGACAATAAAAATGTCACTGTCCTGATTTAGGATGTTTTTATAGCAGCTAATGATACCGGTAATTTTTTTCGGTGCACCAGCGCGATCAGCTGATTAGATCCACTTCCTCTGGTGTTCTGACATTTTGGCATATTTATCAGAACGACACCGGACAGCTGATGTTACAAACTGCAGAAAATGGTCAAAATCTTTATCCTGTAGCTTGAAAGTGCTCAGACACATCCCCGACAGTTCCAATTATACGTACAAGTACGTGTGTTAAGCTGTCTGTGTGGGTATGTACACTGCAGGCAGCAGCAGAGCTCTGTACACTACAAATACTCCATTATATGGTAGCTGTAAGTTAGAAACCTGTTCAATAAGTTACACGTGGGTTCAAAGAGCATTACTCATATGTTAGAAATCATTTTGGGGTACGCTAGACATTAATCTTGACGTATTTTGACTTCATAGAAACAAAGGCTGCTTCGTCGGCCTCCGTCGGTCTATGATGACCATGGAAGAGAATCCTAAACGTCTACTCTGCTGGAACAGCACCGCCTGTGGCTGAACAGGCTGATGCGCGAATGGCAGTCCCTGTCACACAGGTCGCACTTGTGGGTGGTCTCCGTGCTGCTGGGTCTGTGGCGGTTCTTCCTGCGGGTCCTTTTTTCATCTGCAGCAGCAGTCAGTCTCTCTTCACCCACCTTGAGCTGTCTGGTCAGGGTGCCTCTCCATTTGGAGCGGTCCGTTGCAAGGTCCTCCCAGCGCTCTGTGTTGATCTCCAGGGCCTTCATGTCTCTCTTGCAGACGTCTCTAAAACGCAGCTGTGGGCGGCCAACGTCTCTCTTGCCAGTTGCCAGTTCTTCATAGAGGACGTCTTTGGGGATTCTGCCATCCTCCATACGGTGAACGTGGCCTAGCCAGCGGAGCCTGCACTGTCTGAGTAGAGTGAGCATGGAGGGAAGGCCGGCGCGGGACAGAACTTCTGTGTTGGGCACTTTGTCCTGCCAGGATATGTCCAGGATGTGGCGAATGCAGCGCAAGTGGAAGGAGTTCAGTCTCTTTTCCTGCCGGGCGTATGTTGTCCACGTCTCACTCCCATAGAGCAGTGTGCTGATGACGCAGGCGTTGTACACTGCCATCTTCGTCTTGACAGAGAGTTTGGGATTCTCCCACACTCGTGTGGTGAGGCAAGCGAGTGTGAAGGCTGATTTTCCAATCCTCTTGTTGATCTCTGTATCAAGGGAGAGGTTGTTGCTGATCGTGGACCCCAGGTACGTGAACTGATTCATGACCTCCAGCTCGTAGTCGTCAATGGTGATGGTTGGTGGTGCTTCCGTGCCTTGCGCCAAGACGTTAGTCTTCTTCAGGCTGATGGTAAGCCCGAAGTCCTTGCATGCCTGGGAGAAGTGGTCCATAAGGGTCTGAAGCTCCTGCTGTGTGTGGGTTGCGACTGCAGCGTCATCTGCGAACAGCATGTCTCTGATTAGAGCCTCGCGTACTTTGGTTCTGGCTTTCAGGCGGGCGAGGTTGAAAAGCCTGCCGTCAGATCTTGTGTGCAGGTAGATTCCCTCTGTTGCTGTGCTGAAGGCATGCCTCAGGAGCATAGCAAAGAAAATCCCAAAGAGGGTTGGTGCAAGTACACAGCCCTGTTTCACTCCGCTGCGTATGTTGAAAGGCTCTGAGACGTTGCCATCGTGCTGCACTATCCCCTGCATGTTGGTGTGAAACGATTCAATGAGGCTTTGCAACTTTGGTGGGCATCCTATCTTTGGCAGGATCTTGAAAAGGCCTTCTCTGCTGACCAGATCGAACGCTTTGGTGAGGTCGATGAAGGCGACGTACAGGGGCATGTTCTGTTCTCTGCATTTCTCCTGGAGTTGGCGGAAGGAGAATATCATGTCTACCGTCGATCGCTCAGCGCGGAAGCCACACTGAGACTCGGGGTAGACATGTTCGGCAAGCTTCTGTAGACGAACGAGAACAACTCGTGCGTAGACTTTGCCAACAACGCTGAGGAGGGAGATGCCCCTGTAGTTGTTGCAGTCGCTTCTCTCCCCTTTGTTTTTGTAGAGGGTGATGATCTTGGCGTCCCTCATGTCCTGTGGTACAGCACCTTCCTTCCAACACTGGCAGAGGACGTCATGCAATGGCAGCAGTAGGGCGGTCTTGCAGTGCTTGATCAGGTCGGGGGGTATGCCGTCGTTGCCGGGTGCCTTGCCAGCGGCCAAGCTATCAATGGCCTTGCTGAGTTCGTCGATGGTTGGCTCGGCGTCAAGTTCGTCCATGGATGGCAGGCAGTCGATGGCATCAAGGGCTGACGGTGTCACGGTGTTCTGTCTGGAGTAGAGGTCGGAGTAGTGTTCCACCCATCTCTCCATCTGCTTGTTCTTTTCTGTGATCATCTCCCCCGTGGAGGATTTGAGGGGGGCCGTCTTGCTCTGAGCCGGACCAAGTGCTTTCTTGATGCCATCGTACATACCACGGATGTTCCCTGTTATGGCAGCGGTTTGAATGTCTTGGCTGAGCTGAGTCCAGTACTCGTTGGCACAGCGCCGAGCAGTCTGCTGAACTTTGCTTCTCGCAGCCCTGAGAATCTGGAGATTCTTCTCGTTTGGGTACTTCTTGTACTCAGCAAGTGCTGAGCGCTTGGCTTCAATGACGGGGGTCATCTCGGTCAACTTGGCATCAAACCAGTCCTGTGACTTCGAGGTCTTCCTCCCAAAGGTAGCCAAGGCTGTGCGGTGGATGGTGTTTCGCAGCTCTTCCCACTTCTGCTTTGCAGATTCTCCTTCTTGTGGTACACCAAGTTCCTTCTCAAAGGTGGAGGCAAACTGCTCAACAAGTTCTGGTTGAGCCATCTTGCTGGTGTCAATCCGTGCCTTTCCAGGTTGTCAAGCACGATGGAATTTCTTCAGCAGCAGCTTGACCTTGCAACACACCAATGAATGGTCTGTGTCGCAATCTGCACTCTGGAATGAACGGGTGATTAGCACGTTCTTCAGTGAGGTGCGCCTGGTCAGGATCAAGTCCAGCTGGTGCCAGTGCTTTGAGCGTGGATGTTGCCAGGAAACCTTGTGTTGGGGCTTGGTCTTGAAGAACGAGTTTGTGATGCACAGATCGTGATATGTGCAGAACTCGAGCAGCCGCTGTCCGTTGTCATTCATTCTGCCCACGCCAAAAGGTCCAAGACAGGAGGGCCAAGAGTTGTGGTCAGCACCCACTCTGGCATTGAAGTCTCCAAGGAGAATGAGTTGTTCAGAGTTGGGGACGATCCTGACAGTTGTTGCGAGATTCTCGTAGAACTCGTCTTTTGCCTGTCGTGTGGCTGTCAGTGTTGGGGCATACACACTGACGAGGGTGACTGGGCCTTGAGTGGTGTTCAGGCGGAGGGTGAGGAGTCGTGCAGAGCCAGTGCTGCTCGGTTCCACCATCTTCAGCAAGGTGTTCTTCACTGCAAAGCCCACTCCGTGTTCCCTGTGTTCGTCACTGCCCTTTCCCTGCCAGTAGAACGTGTAGTCCTTCTCTCTCAGTGTGCCTGCGTCAGCCAACCGTGTTTCCTGGAGAGTGGCGATATCCACTCCCAGTCTCTTCAGCTCATTATTGATGATGGCAGTCTTCCTGGTGTCGTTGATGTCCTTGAGGTTAGCAGCGAGTCCTGTCATCATAGTGCGGACGTTCCAAGTTCCCAGTTTTACAGTTGGTCTCTTTTGTTTTATTGTCTTGCCTGGTGCGAAAGTTCTCAGCCTGCTGTTCGGACTTCTTCTCATCCCCATGCACCCAATGAGGAAAGCAAGCTGTGGCGGGACATCACCTTATTGGCTGGGGGCTGCCCAGCTTGAGGCGGGCGGTAGCTGTCCAGTGAGATCCGATGATCCCTCCCACCGTCGGGAATAACCCCTGGCGCCGAGCTCTACGCCAATTGAGCGGTGGCTTATAACCGGTAACTGTCATTCCCCGTGTTTTGTCTACGCCAAAGGCAAAGCTGGAGTGTCCTCTCCAGTGATCCGGTGTTCTACCTTCCAGCGTTGGGCGTTGGTAGGATTCAAGCCTGGGCAGGAAGATATGGAGGATAAGATGTTGCCCATGCAGCATGTCCCCCCTCTCCACGTCACTGATGAATCCAAAGGAACAGCAGGGCTGCTACAGTTTGGCACCAGCGCCGTTGCAGGAGCTGCCAGAACGATGTTGAGCACAACATAGAACTGCCTTCGGGGCTCCGACTCCGGATTTTTCCTCAGGGTTGACTGCCGAAGCCTTTCCCGTGACCGGGTATGCCGCAAGGCAGCGGAGGTTTGAAATCAGGGTTTACCTTCCCCTAGATGGGCTACCTTCCCAGGTTGACGAGCCACCATCTACCCGAAGCATCTGGTTTTAAGGCGCCAGAGATCCGCCCTCGCCCCTTCTCCTATTAGTAAAAGCAGTTCCGCCGGGCTTAGAGACTAAACCACACTGGCAGGCTAGGAGTTGGACTTAGTTGTCAGAGGCTTTTCGAGACGCACGCCATAAGGAGCATTTTATGAGCACTGGGAACTTAACCCCAGTGCCGCTCCTGGCTATGACAACCTTGGAACCAAAGGCTGCTTACCTTTGTGTTAAATGACTGTTTTCTGATCGTTCACCTGGAATATTTGAGGCGGCTGGACCATTCATTGGCTAAATGAACATGAGCCTCTAATGATTTATAGTTTTTTAAATTGCTCATGGGTTGTGCTCACCCCACAAACCAGGAAGGCAAACACATCTGACAGCGTGACTCCAGGCAGTTGGTTGAAATCCATGGTCCATTTCTTGTGCTCATATCGATCGATCCCGTTTATTTCTTAAATTTTTTTAGATGTAGCGCTCTTTTCCTTCCTTATTCAGCTTTTCTGAATAAGGAATTTGAATTTTCTGTTTGTGCCATTCCATTGCACATATGTCTGTTCACGTTAGCAGCTGCCTAGACTGCAGGTAAACAAAGAAGCCGGACAACGACGATGGCGACAACAGCCCAGAATGCAGTGCGGCATGACGTCAATGCCCATTCACTATACAGTGATCCCTCGCTACTTCGCGCTTCACCTTTCGCGCCCTCAGTGCATCGCGGATTTTTCAAAAATATTCATCAAAAATTCAAAATTGAGAAATAATGGGCGGGCGCTAGCAGAAGGCAGGGAGACTACATTAGACCATCACGTGTCAACACGGAGTGCCGCACAACTCTCTGTTCGCTGTTGTCGTGTTGGCTGGGCTTGGAAATCTCGCAAGCTGATTGGCCGAGACGTTTCACCCCGCAAGCTGATTGGCCGAGACGTCTCACCCACCTCCTCTTCCTGCCGAGCACCCATGAAGGGAAGAAAGACTGCATTCATTGCTTTTTATCGCTCGTGTTACTTAGTCTCGCCGCGTGGAACTTTTTGCTGTTCTCTTGTGCCATTTTGTGCGAAATAGTCTTCCCGTCGAGGCACTACGCCGCCTCCTGCAGCTTCAGCTCTATCGGAAGCTGCCCTCGATGATCCTGCGCCTCCAGCACCTCACGATGAGGCGTCACCTGAGGAGCAGTAAAGCTCTCATTAACCTGTGCAGTAAATCATTTTCATCTTGAGTTACGTATCTTGTTATAAGAATAAAAGAGTTCTAAAAACATATTTATGTACACTTTGTTTACATCTACGTATGTATGTACACGTACACACACACACACGTAACATATGAGAGTGAGAGAATGAACGTACGCATTGTTTATGGATGACGTCATTGGGGTGACGCTACTTCGCGGTTTTTCACTTTTCGCGGTCGGTTCTGGAACCCATTAACCGCGATAAGTGAGGGATCACTGTATTACCAAAAAATTCCAAGTATTTATCATTGACACTGTTGCCAAATTCAGATGATCAATTCAGCTTGCATGAAAATTAAACTCTGACTGATTTTGTACTTCAATAGGATCAACACTCCTGTTAAACTACATCTCTCCTGTTATCGCTGAATGGCTGCAGATAGCTCAGGACATTTTATTTTGTACTTAATTATCCCAGCCCAGCACAGTCCTTGACACCCGCCCACTGCTCTATTATCGGCCAGCCTAGCTGTCTGTCATGTAGAGAACGGTGGGCTAATAGTCTTACTAGAAGTTTGTCTACCAAGCGTGATTTATATTATTTTCTTTAGATTTCCGTCACACTAACAGACATCCATTTCCACCTGGTTCACTAATCCAGTCGATGATATATCTTATCTAATATATTCTGGCTTATTTTGTTATTGTATTTCTGCCGTGCTACATTATGCTACATTGAGCCATTAGCATTAGCTTAGTTAGGCAATCAGACAGGCTGCCTGACATTAACTGCCGATCCAGCTGGTTTTGATCTGTTTTCTATGAATTCTGTTCACTCCCCACTGGAATCCTTGTTCATCTAACAGCACTTGACCATATACGTCACTTGTGGACATTATTTTATGCGGTCAGCTTGGCGCTTAGGGTATCAGCTAGGTGCTTTGGGCTACCAATCACTCATTGACAAATATTTCTAAGCTTATTGTACTCCAGGGACCAGTCATATCTTGTCAGCCACTGAAATCACATACTCCTGTCCACCAGTGATGCTTTATTTCATCCATTCTTTAAGACAAATTTACGTTAGTTTGCTTAGGCTCCTTAGCCAGTTTTAGCAATAGTGATGTAAGGAGGAGGGTGGAGTTAACAGCTGTTCTTAGGCATTTCAAGAGATATGCACTGAAACAGGTCATTCTGAGTAAGGCTGCAAAAGATGATTCACAAATATGCTGCAATAATTAAATAAAATCTGAACAAAACATGTCACAAACATTTCATCAAGAACTGTGGGAGCTGTTAAAATGTGGAAAAGAGGTAGCCAATGACCCCTTTAAAATCTTGTCTTTACTGACCTTCAGTGGATTATCTCATAGCTACAGTTTCTGCACAGTGAATGAAAGGGTGTATTCACCTCTTATGACTTTATAACCTCGCTGCTCCATAGACCAGCTGGCACACGGCTTCTTCTATGGAGTTCAAGCGGGAACCACTGAATGTTGTAGAATACCACCTTTACAAAGGGGTGGAGATCATTGAGAGGTCGCTGAATGACGACAAAATGGCCAGATCTCCAAATGATCTTTCAGTGATTTTCAGTGATTTCCAAAGTTTTGACGCAGTCCATGAATGTGAGAATGAATGGTTGTCTGTCTCTCTGTTGGCCCTGTAATCTATCCAGGGTGTACCCTGCCTCTCACCCAAAGATGCTGGGATAGGTTCCAGCACCCCCGCAAGCTGAAAGGGTTAAGCGGTTGAAGATGAATGAATTAATGAACAACTAGTGCTAGATAATTCTGACATCTGAGCTGCCGCTCTCACCCCACGCCATGTTTGTTTATGCCAGTAACCACAGAAACACGTAACTTACATCAACAGCATGACATTATCACGCAGCCGACTGCAAAATATCCCGGCATTCATTTTTACACTGGTATTAAAATTTATACGGCCTCGTCATGAACAATATGATATAGCACACTCCTAGACCCCACACTGATCTTAACATCTTGGGCTAGATTGTGAACAGTTACGCGATGATCATCCAAAACGGTGGTGTCCACTTGCTGGATGGTGTCTTCATCAATGTGATCCCCCAGCAATGGGTGCCGTTTTCACCAATGTTTGACTTCACTTGAAATGTTCATGCTAGTGCTCGACTATGTCATATGATGGGACATCCTCCCCATGAGTCTCTTTCATCTCATCAAACGCCTCCCGTGGTGTGCGGCCTCTCTTGTACAGGAACCTGATGACCGCTCTGCATTCAACTGGCTCCATTATCACACCTTACTCCACCTTAGCAACTGTAAAAGAGAAACTCTTAAGCTGGATTCATGCTGTACCTCCGCTGCCTGCATGACCGCGAGGCTTGTATGACAAAATTTACGTCATCGTCTCCAGTCCGTTAGTGTCTGCAGAGCTCTTCTGTGGACGACCACGTGCAGCCCAAATTTTCTAACTGCATGGCCTGCCCATGGCCTGACTGCGCAAGATTGAACGTCCCATTCACAAGGTGGTGCTATCAACACAGAATACAAAGTCAAAGCAGATGAAGAAGAAGACTAGCATAAACATACATGAATAATTTTGCCCACTGATACGCCTTACATAGAGGAAACAGGGCTTGTGGACGAGGGGGATGACTCGCCTATCACAGGGGCTGAGGTCGCCAAGGTGGTTAAAAATGTCCTTGGTGGCCAGGCCCCGGGGGTGGACGAGATTCGCCCTGAGTACCTCAAGGTCCTGGATGTTGTAGGGCTGTCATGGTTGACACGCCTCTGCAACATTGTGTGGAGGTCGGGGGCAGTGTCTTTGGCATGGCAAACTGGGGTGGTGGTTCCTCTCTTCAAAAAAGGGGACCGGAGGGTGTGCTCCAACTTTAGAGGGATCACACTCCTCAGCCTCCCTGGGAAGGTCTATGCCAAGGTACTGGAGAGGAGAGTCCGGCCATTGGTCGAACCTCGGATTCAGGAGGAGCAATGTGGTTTTCGTCCTGGCTGTGGGACATCGGACCAGCTCTTTACCCTCTCGAGAATTCTTGAGGGTTCGTGGGAGTTTGCCCAACCAGTTTACATGTGTCTTGTGGGCTTGGAGAAGGCATTTGACTGCGTCCCTCGAGGTTTTTTGTGGGGGGTGCTTCGGGAGTATGGGGTATCGGGCTTGTTGTTACGAGCTATTCGGTCTCTGTACGACCGTTGTGAGAGTTTGGTTCGTATTGCCAACACTCGGTCGGACTCATTCCCAGTGAGAGTTGGACTCCGCCAGGGCTGCCCTTTGTCACTGATCCTGTTCATAATTTTTATGGACAGGATTTCTAGGCGCAGCCAGGGAATGGAGGGTGTCATGCTTGGTGACCACAGCATCTCATCTCTGTTGTTTGCAGATGATGTTGTCCTGTTGGCTTCATCCAGCAATGACCTACAGCTCTTGCTGGGACGGTTTGCCGCTGAGTGTGAAGCGGCTGGGATGAGAATCAGCACCTCCAAGTCTGAGTCCATGGTCCTCAGCCGGAAAAAGGTGGATTGTCCTCTCTGGGTTGGGGACAGGCTCCTGCCCCAAGTGGAGGAGTTTAAGTATCTTGGGGTCTTATTCACGAGTGAGGGGAAAATGGAGCGAGAGATTGACAGACGGATCAGAGCAGCATCTGCAGTGATGCGGATGTTGTACCGGTTTGTTGTGGTGAAGAGGGAGCTGAGTTCTAAGGCAAAGCTGTCGATTTGCCAGTCAATCTACGTTCCTACTCTCACCTATGGTCACGAGCTTTGGGTAATGACCGAAAGAACAAGATTGCGGATACAAGCGGCTGAAATGAGCTTTCTCCGTAGGATTGCTGGACTCACCCTCAGAGACAGGGTGAGGAGCTCAGTCATCCGGGAGAGGCTCAGTGTAGAACCGCTGCTCCTCCACACTGAAAGGAGTCAGTTGAGGTGGTATGGGCATCTGATTAGGATGCCTCCTGGACGCCTCCCACTTGAGGTGTTTCGGGCACGTCCCACTGGGAGGAGACCCCGGGGCAGACCCAGGACTTGGTGGAGAGACTATGTGTTTCAGCTGGTCTGGGAACGCCTTGGTATCCTCTCTGAAGAGCTGGAGCAGGTGGCAGGGGAGAGGGAAGTCTGGGCTTCTCTGCTTGAACTGCTGCCTCCGTGACCTGGACCTCCGGAAAAGCGGTAGAAGATGAATGGATAGATGGAATTGTTTTGCAGCAGCTTGAGCGGAGAGAAGCACTGAAAAATGGTAATTTCTCCTTTTTCTTAAAATGATGCCATTGTTGTTGCTACAAAAAAATGTGCATCACTCTTGCGTTTGTTAGGTTAATTGGCTGTTCTAAATTGTCCCTAGATATCTGTTTCCTATAGGCCCTTAGAATAGAGGGTTAGTGTTAATGAAAGCGCTTTGAGTGGTCTTTGTGACTAGAAAAGCGCTATATAAGTGCAGGTTAGTTAGTAGTTAGTTAGTTATAGCCGGTGAACAAACTGGTGTGTTAGCGCATTTGCGCTATTAATAGGGCTGGGGCGAAACTACAAATAACAGTTGTGCACGTGTCAACCACTTGGCCTGGAAGACGAAAAAAGTGTATACAGAGCCGTGTGCATGCCGGCCTCGTCTGAAGCGGACCAGAGAGGAAATGCGCCATGAATTCAGCTTTAGGAGTTCAGAGCTGCAAATTACCATGTGACCTATTACACAACATAACAAAAATAATTTTTTTGTAAGTTGTCTGTTTTTTCAACTGATTTAAGACAATTTTGCACCGCTGAATCCGAAAATGACATCTGTTTCTCTCGATCAGGTCAGGTTTTTATGTTAAGTTATAAGCAGTTGTACAGCAGTTGTACAGGTGTACTGTAAACTGAATAGTAGACACTGATAAAGGTAAGTACACGTAAATTGAATGTTACGTCATCATTGTTCAAAATTCAGAGAATTTCAAGAAATAAAAAAGAATTTTGCATCATATAAAGTGAAAACACCCGTACATGTATACAGAAACGTATAAAACAACATGTGGCCATAATTCAAAAAGTTGACCTGATTGAGCAAAACCAATGTGATTTTTGGATTCAGCACATCAAAATTGTCCTAAATCAGCCAAAAAAACTTAAATAAATTTGGTGTTGACCAGTGTTATACACATGCATTTTCAGTCTCCTAACAATAACCGGAAGTTGGTCAGAGGAAATCTTTAATGAGAAACCTCATATATGCATTTTAACAAAGCATCCATTTCACATTTATCCTTCAGCCATTTACTGTATGTGATGACAATAAACCCAATTTTGGAAAAAAGAAACTTTACTGAATGTTGGAGCACAACATTAAAACGTTTGTAGCCATATGTGTCATGATGCCGAGCGCAGGGCTGTGCCGCGCTCGGGTCTTTTTGGTTTCTACTCTCTCTCTGTATATGTATTGTTCTTGATTTTCATTCATGATGGTTTGGGCTTTTATTTTGACAGCGCCATTATGTTGTTTCCGGCTGTCAAATCTGTTCCCGGGTTGTCCCAGCTGTTTGTGTTATTTCTGATTGTGTTCTTGTTCAAGCATCCACACCTGATTCTTATTTTGGTTGTTTTCCCCGTTATTATTTAAGCTCGCTCACGGGGTTCCCTCCTCACAGCAACCTCGCCTTTTGCAGACAGGAATTCCCACGTCTGCTTCCTGTTTTAGTTTCTGCTTATTCTCTGCCTCGTCAGTTTAATCATAAGTAACCTCTCATGGTTTTACTTCATTACATTTTTCTGTAGTCACCCTTCGTGGTCTGTGTTAATTGCCTTTTTGTAAATCGCCCTTTGTGGCTAGTATTTGTGTTTCCCTTTAATAAATGTGCAAACTCACAGCAGGAGATTGGGGCCTTATTTCTGCCCTGAAAGGGCCAATTATGACAGGTCGCAGCTGGTAGGTGCCAGCGGGTGTGAGTTAGCCTCCCCCCCCCCCTTTCTTTTTCCACTCACCATTTTTTTTTTCATTGCTGGAAGAATTAGTGGAAATGATTTATCTTGGTCTCATTTTTTTCCATCACAAAACCTGGTATTTGAACAGGGGTGTGTAGACTTTTTATATTCACTGTATAATTCTTCCTCTTTACGCTCTCCTTGACCATTTATGATATAAATGTAGTATTTATCAGACACAGTTAAACAGGAAATAATTTAGACAAATTAATATCTTAATAAGTCAAATTATTTAGGGGGGGTTCCATGTAGGGGAAAAAAAGATTTGCAATAATTGATCTTTGTCTGATGTATATAAAGTTTAAAACAAGTGTGTGTTTTATAAGATTCTTTATTAAGGCCTTTGATATCAATCTAAAGCTTCTACATGAACAATCTGAGACAAATGATAAACATAATACTGTTAAAAATATTTATTAAACTCACTGGAATTGGGAAAAAAAGATTTAAAAACAAGACATTTCAGTGTTCATCCAAACACCATCCTCAGTTGTAACGAACAACAGGAAGTAACTCTAGCAAGAAATGCAGAAACAAGTCACATGATCTGTGATGTAACAATGTGACTTGTTTCTGCATTTCGTGCCAGAGTTACTTCCTGTTGTTCGTTACAACTGAGGATGGTGTTTGGATGAACACTGAAATGTCTTGTTTTTAAATCTTTTTTTAATTCCAGTGAGTTTAATAAATATTTTTAACAGTTTACAACCTGGATGATTAAAACATGAATCTACACAGATAAATATAATACTTAACCAAACAGTGACATCTTCTTCTTGGTCATAAATTAAACGTCACAGATTGTTCAAATGTTTTCAAAACACATTCGGCCAACCAGTGATTTCTATACAAGCAGACAGATTCACACCTCACACCAGTTCACAGAAACTGTAACAGTGATACAGTTTCTGAGTAATTTCAGTTTATTTCAGTCTACTTCCTCTTTCTTCCCCGGCCTCTCCGACCGCGTCCTGAGGAGGGGCCTGCTCCTGCTGAACCCACAGCGCTCTCTGATGGGCTTGCGGGGATGTTGATATGTCCATCTTGGATTTCACTGCGAGCCTCTGGAGACAGGTTTTCAATCCGCTGCTGGGCCTCCAGATAGAACATGACGTCTCTCAGCTGCTCTTGCAGCTCTGCAATTGTCATGTCTTTATGATCGACTATGAAGAAATGGAGAAAACAAAACACTACTTTGTCAAAGTGGATAACTTGTGATCCTTTTAAAGTAAATCATCAAAGATACAAGTTGTGACAAATGATAAATGCATTGGTAATAAAGATAAATGCATTGGTAATGATGAATTTAGGCATTTATCATAAGCAAGGAAAGGCAGAAATTAGTTGCTCTCTGTTCATTTCAATTTTCAATTCAACTTTATTTATATAGCGCCATTTCACAACAACAGTCATAGCACTTTCAACTGTAGGGGAAACCTCCACAACTGCAGAAAGACCCCAACAATACAGGCGATCCCTTGTGAGCAAGCACTTGGCGATGGTGGAGAGGAAAAACTCCCTTTATTACAGGAAGTCTGCTGCATTTGTGCCACTTTACTGAATGGTTTTATTTTGAAGGGAACAATTTTCTCTTCCCATGTAATGGATGCAGCTTAACCATGATGGTGTACAGTACCTTTAACTCTGTTCCCCCGTGTTTTTCCTTGCGATAACAGAGTTATGAAATCCATAAAGTGCAGTCAGATCCAAGTACAACTTGGTGATTATTTTGAAGCATCCACTACATGGAACAATAATGGAACAATAATCAGCTTTTATCGAGTTCCACACAAGCCAACAGGCTATAACAAACCTTTCAATTCAAAACATTTGACCTTTTAGCTAAGCTTTGAGCTTGGCCAACTTTAGGAAAGATGGGCAAAATTAGCTAAGCATTTAAAGTCAAGATGGAGAGATACTGCCATTGGCCCATCAGGAAAAAAATTAATACTCATTCCTCGATGATAGTGTCCAATGGGCTAGCATCGGTGCATACTGATTTTTTTTCCCCTGCACTCTAAAGCTACCAGTTCACAGAATATCTAGTAGATGGCAGCCTACATTAAGTCCTGAGCAGAAAACACAATGCATGTGTGGTGTTTTTACGTGTTCCAGCATAATGTATTATAAAAATAATTTGCATTTAATGGAAACAAAATAAATTTGGACCATACTTCTACAAAGTCCCTATCTCGCAATGTACGGAGGGATGGATGGATCCTTGGCGGAAGTGTGTGCTCTCTGACTGCCCTCTAGTTTGTGATATTGGCATTTAGAATTTGGATAAACATAGTATTTGCTACCATAGCTCTTAGCATTCAGTTGAAACGGCACTGCTTCCATGTTTTGGTTGCGCTGGTAAGTCATAGCTGACAATCAGATAGCAGTGAAAAGTTAATTCGTCACTGCTGGAAAATCAACAGTGTGACAATGCTCAACTATTAATGGTCTGCATCAGTGCAGAAGCCCAAATCCAGATGCATCTTAGAATAAAAAATTTCACATCTTCATAATAGCACAAGATACATCTGAGCTTGGGTTAAATATTTAAAAAGATAAAAAGATCTGCCATTAGACAAGCAATTCAAAAATATACAAATACACAAAAAAAGAACACATGATCAACATTTTAATCACAAAGAATAACAGTGCATTTATTCCACTGAGCTGCATCAGTGTTGTAATGCAGCCACAGTCAGCAGGCTGATCTACACTGACAGAGGGTTTAACTCTCAGGGTGTAGAAACTTCTGTGTATGGTGCAGCTCAGGAAGATGCTGCCCTGACTTCCTGTGCTAATCAACACCCACAGATGAGGAAACGAGTGGTGCAAAATTAAAAATGCTCAACAGTTATTTCGCGTACAAATAATTTCTGTCATGCTTTCTAGCTGATAGCTCAGCAGTAACATGCAGCCTGTCACATATTGGCAGTACAGTCAGTACAGAGGTGCTGTCTGCAGCTCAGCACTGACAACCAGACTTACACTTTACAAGGGGAGATGGCGATGACACCGATGATATTTTGCCATTTCCTCTCTGGTGGATGTAGCAATTGGTCAACTGCACTCATCTGTTTTAGACCCACTCTGTTAGTCTATGTAGGATCATTGCCCCAAAATAAAAAAATAAATGTACAAGACACACAAACACAACTTAACAAAAAACCAAATCTTTCCAGGATGGTTGTGAACTTTTCATATGGGGACATATGGACTATAATGTTTTTCGAGAAGCCACTTTTTCAGCTTAATTATTTAATTTCTGACACCTCGTGGTTATTTTTGTTTTATTTGCATTAACGATCTTACAGATACCTCCTTTAATGATGGCTACTCACAGTGGATCCAGTGAGCCATTGCCTGAATGATGGGAAGTTTTCCCAAAGAAATGCTTTAGTTTGGTCTTCATGTTTATTTTCCTTCAAGAAAGAAGAGTACAACTTGGTCATCACTTCCTAACTCAAGACATCCTCAAAACCTGTGTGTGGTGAATATCAGTACCCCGACATTTCTTGGAGTTCCTGAATTCATTAATCCCATTTTATATTTCCTGCTTTGTATTTCTGATGTCCTATTTCATGGCAGCAAATTTCATTTAATAATAAATAAAGCTTTTATCAAAGGAGTCCGATGTCGATGATTCTATTTTTTTATTTATTTGATATGGACGTCTCAAAAACATTGGACAAACCCGATGCATTGCTTAAGTGTTTCAGCACAAATGCTAATTTTCAACACTTGTCCACGGGAGGCTTTTTAAAAAAGTGTTAATCAGTCCATTTTAACATCAGTGTCACTGTCATCAATTTCATTGTTAGACATTTAAATCTTGATGTGAACAACTCTGACCAGACTTGAATACTCATAAATCTCATCCTTGGGTGGCACTGGGCGTTTTGAAAGGGAGTGGTTTTCTTTTTGTAGATTATTTATTTTCACTCTTTCAGACCACGTTTTGAGGTCTCTGCCAAAGGTGTTTGCATCAGCCTCCATCCTCAACTCGCTGGGAAGAGTATTCCAAAGTCTTGCTCATTTACATGAGAAGCTGGACTGTCCAAAGGAAGTCTTACACATTGAAATGACACAGTCCTCACTAGGGCTGTGCGATATGACAATATATATTGGATGACGAAATAAAAACGTCTATTGTTTCATAGAATACTCTGTTTATATCGTATTTAAAATGCACATACCCCATTTATTCAGTAAACCTCCTACCTCACCACTACTTGTCAGCGTCCCGTCTCTCCTCTGTAGTACGCACAGCGGAACAGATGTAGTGGGTGGCTAAGCTTCAGTACAGTGGTTGCTAATGCTAACTCCAGACTACTCCTGTTTGCCAGGGATGTGGGACTGTTTTCCATTGTGCTGTGTCAGAGAGGATAGCCCACTAACCTCGTTTTAATAGGAGGTAAGTAACATTAGCACCATGTCTAATTATAAAATGCTACTGTACATGACGATGCTAAGTTGTGCTAACTGAAAACCGTAGTAGACCATCGTTTTTGTTTTTTGGGGGGGTTTAAATTACTGCTGAGTTTCTTAGTTTTGTCTGAAAAAAATGTATTAAAGCTGCAAAGTATATGATGGTGGCACATACATGCAAAATAAATAAATACATTAAAATGGGTTGGAGGAGCAAGTTGGCTCTTAATGTAATTTATTTGACTTCTAATCATTTTAATCCACCTTATTCCTGGGGTGCCACTGTAGGAATGATTATGGGCAGAGCTTCCGGTTTTGGCTGACCTAGTGTTAAATCAGCTGGTAAGACTGGAGTAACAGGGACATTTAAAATAGCGTTTTTAAAAGTTTTTCAAATTCATTTTAATGTATAGTCCATATAGGTGTCTTGCACTCAAGTGGCAGCTAATTTCACCTCTTCTAGTTTTTGTACTGTATTTTTGAATGTTTTGGCGTAGTTCTGGTAGTTGTTGCTGGTGTTTGTGGTTGTGCCAGACTGGATAAATGGAGGCTTCTCACCACATGGTGACAGACGACATCCAAGCACGATGTTGTGGCGTACGTCTGCTCAAAGGTAAATTTGATTATGTCCAACATATTTTAACAAAATGTAGCCAACTTTATTACAATGGAGACATGCTGGTCGAAATGTGCACTGCGTCATTATGAGTGCAGGCAATGAGAAGTCATAAATCATGACTCTTTCTTTGTTTGGTAGCGGCAAGTCCCAGGAAAACCACAGGAGTGCCTGGTATCACTGGAAAGCTTAGAAATCGTACTTTCTAAAAATATCTATGTTTTTGTGGTAGACATAACTCCCGAGCGATCAAATGCGAGTATTCCACCTAGCTAAAATATAAACAAATTGTCTTTTTCTGGGTCAGTTTTTGCACACTACCTACAAATTAAATATCATTTTGAAGGTCTTTCAATACAGAATATGGTAATAACGTTAACATCAGTTTTGAAAATGTCCTCAAAGTGACTCATTTTGCCAGCACGGGTCATTTGTTTACACTGTTAGCATCTTAGCAGCGGCGCTAACTAACGGAGCTACTGTCTACAAGGCCACTTTTTAAGGTCATCTTTCCATCCCTCGATAGTCGTGTGAAGTGGTATGATTATATTACTGTTTTGAGGTGCAAGAGGCCGTGTTCCCGCATTTCTGATGCCAAAGTCATTGTTTTTAACAAGGAAAAGTGTCCCGTTTCAGTGACAACCATATGTTCTAAACTAGTACCGGATGTTGCTACAATAATTCACACAAGGCATGATGGGGCCTAGGAATAAGGTGGATTAGTCAAGTAGTGATAATGAATAAAGTTAAAGTCATCACATGCATTTTATTACAATACCTTTTGTGTCTTTGATTTTCAGATGATGGCCAATCTGAAATATTTTTACTAAGAAGCAAACAGGTTAAATCAGGCCAGAATGGCAGTCTTTAGGCTGCAGGTTTACCCTTTAATTTTCATTGATTTAAACTAAAAGCATTTATAACTGTAGATGTAGCAATGGGTAATTTTTTCATTTTCAGACATTTTTTATGTTATGTTTTGTTTTGGGTTTTTTTTGCTATTCTCCTCTCGCTCAGGAATTTATTTTTTTTTTAAATTGTATTTATTGAATTTTTTTTTGTTTTGCACACACACACAAAAAACCCTCCAACAATCAAAACGTGAAAGACAGCTCAGCACAACATTGATCTACACAAAATTAGAGATTGAAATTTAAAAAAAAAAAAGGGGAAAGGGGGAAAAAAAAGGGGATATACTTCACAGCTAGAAACTCATACACGTACATACATAAACCAGCACTTGTACAGAGAAGCGTATCCATCATGGCACCACAAACAAGGTCCAGGAAAAAAAGAAGTCATTTAATCCAAGTTAACGGTCCCAAGAATCGAAGCCACCGTAAGGTTAGAGAATTTGAGATATGGGGTCCACACTTTCATAAAATGTCTTTGTTGAATGAAGTAAACATGTTAAATATTCCAAAGGGAAACACTCCATGATAATTTTATGCCAGTTTGTTTTAGTTGGTGGTTTGTCACATATCCATGACAAAAAAATATTCCTTCTTGCCACGTAGGCAAGGATATTGTGCAGTCTTGCAGAGCCTCCAAAAAGTAAGTCCTGGTTTGGGTGTTCTAGTAGCAGAGAGCGAGGATCCATGTCTACATTCACACCAAATATCTGACTCATGTCTTGTACAACGTCCAGCCAGTATGCTTGGATTTTAGGACAAGACCAAACAACTGAAATTTTACACTTCAGACACATGGGTGAAAGCTGGGGATTCATGTTGGATCTTTTCCTGGGAGAGATTTGTAAGCGATGTAAGATTTTGTATTGCAATAGTCTTGCACGATTGCATATTGAGATCTTCTTGGCACATTCCCAGATTGCATCCCATGAATCCTCACAAATATTTACACCAAGTTCACTTTGCCATTTCTGTTTAAGATCCTGCATAATTGACACACTTAACACATCTGACCGACTTGAGGCACTATAACAGCGAGTTATACATTTTTTGGTTGGGCCTAAAAGAAGTAACCACTCAACTGCAGACACTGTGGCATTTACATTGAGTGTGGTCTTTCTAGTTATGAAATCTCGGATCTGAAGGTATCTAAAAAAATTCTGTCTATAAAGACCAAATTTCTCCTGAAGCTGTTCAAATGATAACAATGCACCGCTCAGGAAATATTTAACTTACTGATGATTTTAGAGTTTGTTTGCAAAAACCGATAAATGCCACTTCCATGAAAATTTCACTCTTTACATCAAACAACTGTTAACATTACCTACTTACAGAAGTTCAAATCATTTTGTCTCAAAAGCTGATATGTCCTATGTTATAGACACTACTAAAAGAAGCAAATGTAGATGCCAAGAAACTCAATCAAGACCGTTATCAAGTGCTGAGGAATCAGAGGATGAACGATCCCGGAATGAACAGGAGTCTAAAGTAATCATTAAACTTACTCAGGAAGGGGCATTGTTTCGTGAGTGGAACCCAATTAAGCTCACAAATACAATTAATGGGTTACTTGGAGAAGTTTTAAATGCAAGGGTTCTTCATAATGGTTTGTTGCTGGTTACATGAAAAGCATGCAATTTTCTTCTCTGCGGGCGCATGCGCATGCAGCGACCGGCAGCTGGTGAAAAACGTTTGACGTCTGTGTCTCTGTTTCTATGCACTTTAATGTGTTTTAACGAAATTCTCTGTGTCATTTTTGTCCTTGAATGTTTGTGGACTATATAACGAAGAGCTCCCTGGTTCCATCGTCGTTTCTTTCCTACCGGCTCTTTGTCTCTGAGGTAAGCGCAATCGCGATCATGCCGGGAAGAATACAGTATTCCAGACATGTTACTGCATTTAAACATGGATAATGCAGCATCTGTGTTTGAGTCTGTGCCGCAACTGCCGGACTTTATTTTAAGAGATTTTCATGGACACAGCGATGAAAAGAGAGACAAGATGAGGAAACGTGGAAAGCATGGAGGCGTAAAATTAAGCCTGAGGAGGCGTCAGCTTAACCGCATTCCTCTTCCTTCCATTATTATGGGGAACGTACAATCCCTGAGAAATAAACTGGATGAAATTCAAGGGAATGTACGATATCAGAAGGACTTCAAGAACTGCTGTGTCATGGCTTACACGGAGACGTGGCTTACGGCGCATGACCCGGATACGGACCTGTGGATTGACGGCTTTGGAGCCCCACTTCACTCGGATCGGCAGGAAGAGGTAATGGGGAACGTCAGGGGGGCGGCGTATGTTTATATATTAATAAACAGTACTGTACATCTGTCATGGTCAGAGAGCGCATCTGTACACCCGATGTGGAGCTTCTGTCCGTGTCACTACGCCCCTTTTATCTGCCCCGCGAGTTCCCCCAACTTTTCATAACGACTGTGTACATTCACCCGAGAGCGGATGCTGACTCCGCCTCCAGCACCATCTTTGATGTGGTACAGCGATTGCAGTCGATTTCCCCAGAGGCTCCAAACTTTATTCTTGGGGATTTTAACCATGTTTCTTTAAAGAAGACACTTAAAAACTTTTATCAGTATGTCTCCTGCCCAACCAGGCGAAAAAAGACATTGGACCTGTGCTATGGATCCATTGAGAGGGCCTATAAATCACTCCCCCTTCCTCCTTTAGGATCCTCAGATCACAACTGTGTACATTTGCTGTCCACATATAAAACTGCTCTCAGAAGAGGCAAGGCGAAGACCAGAGACATAGATGTGAGGACAGAGGATTCAGTGCACTGCCTCCAGGAATGCTTTAACTGTACGGAACTGGGAGGTGTTCACATTGGCCTGCGGAGATGATTTGGACTCTTTGGTGGACGTCACATGCTCATACATGACTTTCTGTAGAGACATGATCTTTCCACATAAACGTGTCAAAATATATCCCAACAACAAGCCATGGGTTACAAAATCAGTTAAATCCTGCTTACAGAGGAAAGCACTTGCCTTTAAACAGGGGGATGTTTCTGAGCTACAGGTTGCCACAAAAGAGCTGAAGTCCGAAATTTTAAAAGCAAAACAGAATTATAAATCAGAGTTGGAAAACAAGATGGCAACAAAGAAACTTGGTTCAGCCTGGGCCAGTAAGAAAACTATCGCGGGCCTTCAGAGCACAGAGCGCAGTAATAGTGTGTTTTTAGATGGTTTTAATTCAGACACAGAGCTGGCTAATGCTCTTAATTGTTTTTATGGTCGTTTTGATTCCTTTGATTTTAGCACAGAAACCCAAGATTTGAAACAGAAACTCAAAGACAATCAGCACTTTAATATTGAGGTGCAGGATATTAAAAGGGCATTCTGTGCTGTAAAAGTGAACAAAAGTCAGGGCCCTGATAATATATGTGGGCGATTGGTAAAGTCCTGTGCTCATGAATTGAGTCCTGTATTTCACTACATTTTCAATGAGTCCTTAGAGACACAACATGTGCCTAAGATCTGGAAAGATGCTGTGGTTGTCCCTGTTCCAAAATCCAGCTGTCCTAAAATGGTAAACAACTTTAGACCAGTTGCTTTGACTTCAATTTTAATGAAAATTTTTGAAAAACTGGTCAGATTTGAGGTCCTAAAGTAGACTGAGCATGCATTGGATCCTCTGCAGTTTGCCTACAGGCCTCACAGAGGAGTGGAGGATGCCACTGTCACTCTGTATAACATGCTTTTTAAACATCTGGATTTTAATGGGACACACGCCAGGCTTTTATTTGTGGACTTTTCTTCCGCCTTTAATACAATCCAACCTCATATTTTAGTTGAAAGGCTCCTGCAACAATTTGATTTGAGCAATAATCTGGTGGGTTGGATTCTGGATTTTTTAACCAACGGGACACAGGGAATAAGGGTCAATGGTACATTGTCTGACCAAAAGTGCTCTTCTACTGGCTCTCCTCAGGGGTGTGCGTTGTCACCACTACTCTTCATCCTGTACACAAACATGTGTCGGAGCAGACATGACAACAGACACATTATAAAGTATGCTGATGATTCAGTTGTTGTCAGTCTCCCCCAGGATGGTGAGAGTGGCCACGGCCCAGTAGTTGATTTTATTCACTGGTGTGAGGATTCCTACCTGCAGCTGAATACGACAAAAACTAAAGATATGATTATTGACTTTAGGAGGAAAACTCCCAGGCACGAAGTCACTGTACTAAAAGGCCAGACCACTGAATGTGTGCATTCCTACAAATATCTTGGGACGATTATTGATAGTGATTTAAACTTTGAAGAGAACTGTGAAAGGGTGTGCAAAAAGGGTCAGCAACATTTGCATTGTTTAAGGAAACTTGCACGCTTCCAAATTGACCGAACCATAATGATAATGTTTTATTGGGCTTTTATTGAATCTGTTTTATCCTTTTCTTTAGCATCATGGTTTGGTCAGATAAAACTGAAACAGAGGAAATCCTTGGATCAGGTAGTTAAGATGGTCCAGTCGTTTGCTTGGTGAGTCACAGCTGAGCCTGACATCCCTGTACACCAGACAGGTACAGAGGATTGCTACCTCCATTTTAAATGATAACTCCCATCCTTTGCACTGCCACTTTCAGCTTCTTCCCTCAAGATGGAGGTTTGCTGTCCCAAAAAGAAAAACCCAGCGCTACAAAAACAGCTTTGTTCCTGCTGCTGTCAAAGAGTTGAACAAGATGTAACAATATATTGCACATAATTTAGTTACCCATTTAATAATTTCATTTTATATTTACTTATTTTTGTAGGTTTTTTATTTGGGTTCTAAATCTTTTATTGGGTTTTAGACTTTTGAGTTTTTAACCTCTTTGACAAGTCTTTAACTTTTTAATATAACCCTTCTCTCTTATCTCTGTTTTTTCTTTCATCTCTTTGTCTTATATCCTGATTGATGGAGCCTTGAGTATTTTTATCATGTTTATAGTCAGCTTCATGTGTGCCTGTGTTTGTGTTTATATTGAATGTAATTGTGGTTTGTAAATATGGATGTCACCTGACTGCAAAACAAATCTACCTACGAGTACAAATAAAGTAACCTGAACCTGATGTAAGGCAGATGGTCTGTCACATCACTGATAATAAGACCAGCAGTTACATTCCCCTCAGTGACATTTATGAAAATGTTATCAATAAGCGTTGCTGAATGTGTTGTTATTCTAGTGGGGTATGTTACTGAAGAGTAGAAACCCAAACAAAACATGGAATTTATGAATTCACTTATTTGGATATGGTCATTTGGATTTAATAAGTCAATATTGAAGTCTTCACAAATAAATACCAGCTTTTTATTACCTACTGCAAAAAAGCTCAGACAATTTTTCTTTGAAAATGTCAATATCGGTACCCGGTGCTCTATAAATGCAACTTATTATGATGTTTTTTGTAGTTGTAATTAATTCCACAGTTACACACTCCATGATGTTTTCCATTTCAAAAGACATATTATCTACAACTAGGCTTTGGTAGCAGGACCTGATATATAAACCGACACCACCACCCCTTTTTGTTTGACCTGCTTGTGGTATATAAATCATAGCCTCTCATTTGCGCTGTATGAAGTTGGTCATTTTTTAGCCAAGTCTCAGAAATTGCAACAGCAGAAAAAATTGTGTTATATTGCAACAAGCTGTCCTGGATTTTGGAAAAATTCATGTTGAGACTTCTACTATTAAAGTGTATTATTGACAATGATTGGTCAGAAATTGTATTTTTTAGTTGGTCTGAGCTAAAGTATTTACACTGATGTTTTATACTGTTGAAAAAGTGATTTTCAGGATCGTTTTCATATTCAACATTGTGTGGCTTATGCTCAGTATGTTCGTACCCTTTAAAAATGAAGTTGTTTCCTATAAAAGTTTGCATTGTGGCTTATATTATTCATATATCCATACCTACATATGTATAGACATAAGTGGAATGTTTAGAGATTGCATATGTAGAATGACCTCACGTCTCAGAGCAGGACAAGAAGTCTCGACCACCGGCGAAGATCAAGGAGCAGACGGAGTCGCAGCGGTGAAGACCGGATTGAACTTCCTGACCACCCAGGATCAGGTGGAGGAGAGAGAGGACAATGGAGAAGGATTACATTAATGCGGGATGTCAGCTTTGATATGCAATGTCTTTTGTGGAGTGTGGGTATAAGTATGAAGGTCTGACTGCGCTCGACCTCTCTTATTCTGCTTCTGCATCGAGATGAGACATGTTAGGGACTGGAAGCTGATAATAAAACTTGATTTATAAAATCACATCGCTTCTTCATTTCAAGCTCCCTACATTGGTGACCAGACGTGAGGATGGACCAAAGACGTTCTCCCGCTTCAAGCTCATCAGAGGCGACCCAGGCTGACGCCGTCGCCAACGCAGACATGGGAACGGATGGAAGATGTTCCTCCACAGCAGAATCGTCAGAGAGGGCTCAACCAAGCACCATCCCCAGCCCCGCCGCGAGAACGGAAGAAAGGCGTTCTCGCCCAGCAGACACATCAGAGACGGCCCAGACAAGCGTCGTCACCGTCAAACTCCCAGAGTTCTGGCAAAGCGACCCGAGCTCGTGGTTCCAGCAAGCTGAGGCTCAGTTTGCACTAGCAGGAATAACGGCGGACGAAACGAAATTCTACCACATCGTCGCCAGACTTGATGCCGCCACATCAAGATGCGCACGGAGCGTGATACAACAACCGCCCACCCACGACAAGTACAAAGAACTGAAGGCGACCCTCATCGAGAGCTTCGTTCCCTCGGCCAAGGAAAGAGCAGGGAAGATTCTGGCGATTTACGGCCACAGAGGACACAGACCGATGGCCCTCATGGAGGACATGCTGCAGCTGAGGGAGGCAGACAATGACAACTTCCTTTTCCAACATATCTTCCTCAGCACTCTGCCACCGCACATGAGAGGGACCCTGGCCAACATGCGGTGCAGCACCCAGCGGGATTTTCGCGCGCTGGCCCGAGAAGCGCAGCGGCTCATCAACTCCTGCGGCGAACAGATGGCCACAGCAGCATCTGCAGATCTCGGCACGGAAGTCCAGAGCAGCGGAGATCCGCAGACAACAGAGCAGAGCTCACCCACCATGGCGGCGACACGACCAAGGCGCAGCAAGCGGAACGACCTCTACTATTTTCATCAACGTTTCGCCAAGAAGGCATACAAATGCGTGGCCCCCTGCAATTTCAAGAGCTCGGGAAACGACAAAGCCGGGAAACGTTAGCAGCTACGGCTCTCGGCGAGACAAATAAGCTGCTCTATGTGACTGACGGACACTCCGGGAGACAGTTCCTCATCGACACGGGAGCTCAGGTGAGCTTCATCACCCCGTCCAACGCAGACCGAGCAATGGGACCCCGTGGAAACGGAGCGATGGCAGCTAATGGCTCGATCATCGACACCTTCGGTGAAAGGAACCTACCGCTGTCCATTCACGGCCTCAACTATAGGTGGACATTTATTATAGCGGCATTGAGTTTTAACTTGTTAGGCGCAGATTTCTTGTGTGCACATGGGTTGTTAGTTGATCTTGCAAATAGACGCTTGGTTAATGCACTATCATTTTCTTCTATTCCCTGCTCAGCTCGAGTTTCTCCACCACCTGTGCAGGCCAGCGTCACCACAGCAGGAGGCAAGTTTGACCAACTCCTCACCCAATTTCCAGCACTCACAATTCCCAAATTTTCAGCGACAGTAGCGAAACACGGGGTTGAACACTTCACCCCCACAACAGGCCCACCTGTTTTCGCTAAAGCTCGGCGCTTAGACGCGACCAAGCTCGCCATAGCACGCGACGAGTTTGCCAGCCTAGAAAAATTGGGCATTATTAGGCGCTCGAAAAGCCCTTGGGCATCTCCACTACATATGGTCCCGAAAACCGACGGTTCTTGGAGACCTTGCGGCGATTACTGCAGATTAAACAATGCGACAGCGCATGACCGCTACCCAATCCCCCACATCCAAGATTTTTCACTACATCTGGCGGGTGCGCGCATTTTCTCTAAAATAGACCTGGTCTGCGGCTACCACCAAGTTCCGGTTCGACCGGAGGACGTTCCCAAAACGGCCGTAATAACCCCTTTTGGTCTTTTTGAATTTTTGCAAATGCCGTTTGGCCTCAAAGGCGCTGCACAAACTTTTCAGCGCATAATGGACGCGGTATTACGCGACCTCCCCTTCGTGTTCGTCTACCTCGACGATATTCTGGTAGCCAACTCGTCAGAGGAAGAACACGAACAACACCTCACTACAGTTTTTCAGAGACTAGAAGAGCACGGGTTAATAATCAACCCAGCCAAATGCCGATTCGGCGTGTCACAAATTGATTTTTTGGGACACAGAGTTTCACCAGAGGGGGCAGTCCCATTGCCGGACAAAGTGCGCGCGGTAGCAAATTTTCCATGACCTCAAATGGTCAGATCACTACAAGAATTTTTAGGAATGGTGAATTTTTACAACTGTTTCCTCCCCCGCGCAGCTCAACTCATGCAGCCCCTATATGCCGAGCTCAGAAAACAAAAGCCCTCCAACGCGGTCGAATGGACCCCGGAGCGGGAACGCGCTTTCGCGGAAGTAAAAAGTGCACTAGCGAATGCCACATTGTTGGTTCACCCCGATCCCTCGGCCCGCATAGCGCTAACCACAGACGCTTCAGACCTAGCCATAGGGGCAGTCGCAGAACAGCATGTTGGCAGAACCTGGCAACCGTTAGCATTTTTTAGTAAATCTTTAAACCAAACCAAGCGCAAATACAGCACTTTTGACAGGGAGCTGCTAGCGCTTCATTTATCCATCCGCCACTTCCAGTTCTGGCTGGAAGGGTGGCGTTTCACGGCTTTTGTAGACCACAAACCACTCACCTTTGCGATGGCTAAAATTTCAGAACCATGGTCAGGCAGGCAACAAAGACAACTAGCTGCAATTTCAGAGTTCACCACAGATATTCGACATGTAGCAGGCAAGCTTAATGTGGTAGCAGACTGCCTCTCCCGTGCTCTGACGATGTCACAGCGCGAGGAAGCAGATTATACTACCGCAGCCGCAGAACTCATGGCCAACGCGGACGCGTACGCGGCCCCAATCCAATCCAATCTCCCTTTTTAACAAACTGGGTGGCACGTTTCGGCGTCCCATCGGACATCACGTCCGATAGGGGGCCTCAATTTGTCTCAGAGCTGTGGTCAGCCATGGCCAGCAGCTTAGGGGCGACAATTCATCGCACCACCGCGTATCACCCTCAGGCTAATGGGTTATGCGAGCGTTTTCATAGGTCTTTAAAGGCCGCCCTCAGGGCCTCACTAACGGATACAGATTGGGTGAATAAACTTCCCTGGGTTTTATTAGGGTTGCGTTCTGCGCCTAAGGAGGATCTAGATGCCTCCCCGGCAGAATTAGTTTTTGCACAACCTCTCAGGCTCCCAGGTGAGTTCTTACCAGAACATCCAGAGCCCGGGCACCTACCAGCCCTGAGGCCCCTAAGCAGCACGGGACCGGACACGCTCCCCGGACCCGTACATCACTCTTTTCCGCGGGTTTTTGTCCCCCAAGCTTTGAAAAACGCCGAGTTTGTTTTTGTTAGGCACGAAGCTTTAAAACCAACCCTCCACCCTCCATACGATGGACCATACAGAGTGCTGGAACCTGGTGATAAGCATTTTGTGCTTGATTTAGGGGACAGAAAAGAAACAGTCAGCATTGACAGACTTAAACCTGCTTTCCTGTTGAGCGACGAGCCTGCACGGGTGGCGAGAGCGCCTCGGCGGGGTAGACCCCCTAAGAGAAAAGACTCAGCCCCCCTGCAGGGAACAAATAACCACTCTCCTCCCCAAGCTGCAGATCCCTTACAGGACGGTCCCGCCAGGACGCCCAAGCGGGCCTACAGCAGATTCAGGAGAAGATTAAAACCTAGACGACACATAGACTGATGTAAAATTGTCAAAGAGTGGTTAACTATGTTGTCAGATTGTGCCGTTGCAGTTTTAAGGCTGACTTGTGACATTAAATATACTGTTGCTGTTATCACTGGTTTTTTTAACAGAATCATGCTGCATAACTGGAAGGTTAACATGACTGCTGAAGAGATTTTTCCTTTTTCCTGTCGAGATGTATAACAGTATAATAGGTCATGGAGGTTACCTTAAGCTGTAAAACTTAATTTGATTGTCCTTTTCTTAGACGTTTGGGGGGGGGGGGGCTGTGGCTTATATTATTCATATATCCATACCTACATATGTATAGACATAAGTGGAATGTTTAGAGATTGCATATGTAGAATGACCTCACGTCTCAGAGCAGGACAAGAGGTCTCGACCACCGGCGAAGATCAAGGAGCAGACGGAGTTGCAGCGGTGGAGACCGGATTGAACTTCCTGACCACCCAGGGTCAGGTGGAGGAGAGAGAGGACAATGGAGAAGGATTACGTTAATGCAGGATGTCAGCTTTGATATGCAATGTCTTTTGTGGAGTGTAGGTATAAGTATGAAGGTCTGACTGCGCTCGACCTCTCTTATTCTGCTTCTGCATCGAGATGAGACATGTTAGGGACTGGAAGCTGATAATAAAACTTGATTTATAAAATCACATCGCTTCTTCATTTCAAGCTCCCTACATGCATCTTAATTATTCCAGTCAATGGAAACAAATGCACAGTTTATATCTCTTAGTTGATAATGAAATGTCAATCATTTCTGGTTAATTTTTGGCTCCACTGATTTTGGTGTACTGTTACGGGGATGGCGTGGGTAAATAATGCCATCTTACTGGTCTCTTGTCCAAGACCTTGATTGTCTGCTTATAAAGTGAGATGGCAGGTTTCATTGTAGAAGGTGACGTTTGTGACCAGGATGTGATACAATAGGACGGATGTGAAAAAATTATTGCATGCATATACAGTGGTGTGAAAGTGTTTGACCACTTCCTGATTTCTCATTTTTTGTGTTTGTCACACTTAAATGTTTCAGATCATCAAACAAATTTAAATATTAGACAAGCATAACACAAATAAACAGAAAATGCAGTTTTTAAATGGTGTTTATTATTAAGAGTAAAAAAAATTCCACGCCTTCATGGCCCTGTGTGAAAAAGTGATTGCCCCCTGTTAAAACATAAATTAACTGTGGTTTATCACATCTTTGGAAAGCTAAGTTCAATTTTCAATTTAGCCACACCCAGGCTGCCACACCTGTTCTCAATCAAGAAATCACTTAAACAGGACCTGCCTGACAAAGTGAAGTCGACCAAAAGATCCTCAAAAGCTAGACATCATGCTGCCATCCAAAGAAATTCAGGAGCAAATGAGAAACAAAGTAATTGAGATCTATCAGTCTGGAAAAGTTATAAAGCCAATTCTAAAGCTTTGGAACTCCAGCGAACCACACTGAGAGCCATTATCCACAAATGGCAAAAACATGGAACAGTAGTGAACCTTCCCAGGAGTGGCCAGCTGACCACAATTACCCCAAGAGCACAGCAACGACTCATCAAAGAGGTCACAAAAGACCCCACAACAACATCAGAAGAACTGCAGGCCTCACTTGCCTCAGTTAAGGTCAGTGCTCATGACTCCACCATAAGGAAGAGTCTGGGCAAAAATTTCCTGCATGGCAGAGTTCCAAGACGAAAACCACTGCTGAGTAAAAAGAACATAAAGGCTCGTCTCAGTTTTGCCAGAAAACAGCTTGATGATCCCCAAGACTTTTTGGGAAAATACTCTGTGGACTGATGAGACAAAAGTTGAACCTTTTGGAAGGTATGTGTCCCATTACATCCGGCATAAAAGTAACAGCATTTCAGAAAAGAAACATCATATCAACAGTAAAATATGGTGGTGGTAGTGTGATGTCTGGGGCTGTTTTGCTGCTTCAGGACCTGGAAGACTTGTTGTGGTAAATGGAACCATGAATTCTGCTGTCTACCAAAAAATCCTGAACTACAATGTCTGGCCATCAGTTCATAACCTCAAGCTGAAGCGCACTTGGGTTCTGCAACAGGACAATAATCCGTAACACACCAGCAAGTCCACCTCTGAAGAGCTTAAGAAAAATAAAATGAAGACTTTGGAGAGACCTAGTCAAAGTCGTGACCTGAATCTGATTGAGATGCTGTGGCGTGACCTTAAAAAGGCGGTTCATGCTCGAAAACCCTCCAATGTGGCTGAATTACAACAATTCTGCAAAGATGAGTGGACCAAAATTCCTCCACAGCGCTGTAAAGACTCATTGCCAGTTATTGCAAAGGCTTGATTGCACTTGTTGCTGCTAAGGGTGGCCCAACCAGTTATTAGGTTTAGGGGGCGATCACTTTTTCCACACAGGGCCATGTAGGTTTGGATTTTTTTTAAAAAAATTTTTACCCTTAATAATAAACACCTTCCATTTAAAAATGGCATTTTGTGTTTACTTGTGTTATCTTTGTCTAATATTTAAATTTGTTTGATGATCTGAAACATTTAAGTGTGATGAACATACAAAAAAAATGAGAACTCAGGAAGAGGCAAACACTTTTTCACACCACTGTATATGAAAGCAGTACGAACAGATAAGTCCCTTCTGATGAAATGAAAACAGTTCAAGTTTGTTTTGACCTTTTTACACACATTTCTAACTTGGTTTAGGAATTTTAAATTGTTGTCCAGAATGATACCCTAATACTTTGTTTTTTTTTACTTCTTCAATTATTTTGTTGTTAATATACACCTTAAATGTGCCAGTGGATGGCTTTTTTTAAACTGAGAAGCACATGGAAATGGTTTTCTTAATATTTAGTTTAAGTGAGACTCCTCCAGCCACTTGTGGATGTTAGATAAGGCCTGTGTCAATTGCTGTCCTGCCAGACTTGATATTTTTAGCAGATACATGGATGACAGTATTGTCTGCATACAAGTGGGAATTAACACCCTGACAACACTTTGTAAGGTCATTTATATACACTGAGAACATCAGTGGGCCTAAAACTGATCTCTGTGGCACTCCCATGTCATTGGGACAAAGATTGGACTTAACCCCATTAACCTTTACACACTGTTGTCTTCCTTCCAGGTAGGACTTGAACCACAACAAAGCAGTAGATGACATTTTAAAATTCTGCATTTTCCTAAGTAATATACAGTGGTCCACTGTGTCGAAGGCTTTTTTTTTTAGATCCAAGAACACAGCTCCAACAACATGGCCTTATCCAGTTTTGCTTTTATTTTTTTCTAATAGATAGCAATTTGCTATCTCTGTAGAATACTTTTGTCTGAACCCAAACTGCTGACGATGCAGCAACTGGTTTTATTCTAGATGGTTGATTAGTTGCTTGGCAACAATTTTTTTCAAGAACTTTAGAGAACACTGGAAGGATGGCAGTTGAGTAACTACAGCATTCTTATTAAAACAAAGCCTGCCTGCTCTAATGCAACTGCACTGGAGCATGAAGTTGGAGCTCCTCGGAGTTGGAAGGTATGTTAATGTTACAACTGCCTGCTCACAGCTGTCAAGTTATTTGAGTGGAAATGATCATTAAGAAATTAACTACTCTTTTCAAAGTTTTTAAATCAATTTAAAATCCAATACAAACTGGAGCCTGTGGCGCAATCTATGACTTACCTTTTATTGTCTAATGCAGTCCGTCAGCATTAGGAGCTGGCTTAAAGAGAACATTCCAGATTGCGCAATCAGCCTCGAGGGATTTCAGCTGTATCGTGCAGATCGCGTCACAGAGCTCTCCGGTAAGTCTATTGGAGGAGGAGTGTGCTTCTATATTAACAACAGCTGGTGCTCTGATGTAACGGTGATTTCCAAACACTGTTCTCCCGCCCTGGAATTTCTTTTTATTAACTGCAAGCCATTTTATTCCCCGCGCGAGTTTGCCTCATTCATCCTCGTCGCTGTGTACGTCCCTCCCGACGCGGACACGCGTGAAGCTCAGCGCGTGCTCGCAGATCACATCCAACTTACGGAGCGGAACTTTCCAGACTCCCTGGTTATTGTGTTGGGCGATTTTAACCAGAGCAATCTGAGTCACGAGCTCCCCCGCTACAAACAGTTTATTAAATGTCCAACCAGAGGAAATAACACGCTGGATCACTGTTACACCACAGTGAAAGACGCATATCGCGCTGTTCCCCGCGCTGCGCTGGGTCTATCTGATCACGTGATGGTCCACCTCATCCCCACATACAGACAAAGACTGAAACTCACTAAACCTGTTGTGACCACTACAAAGAAATTGACCAGTGAAGCTGGAGAGAAACTGAACACATGCATGGAAATAACTGACTGGGGCATGTTTAAAAGAGCCACACATGATCTTAATGAGTACACAGACACTGTGAACTCATATATCAACTTCTGTGAGGAGGACATTCTCCCATCGCGCACCAGGGTGAGATATTCTAATGACAAGCCCTGGTTCACAGCTAAGCTCAGACGGATCAGGAAAGAGAAGGAAGCAGCGTTGAAAAGTGGAGACAGGGACTGCTACAGAGAGGTCAAATATCGGTTTAACAGAGAGCTGAGGAGAGCTAAATCTGTGTACTCTGAGAAACTCCAGCAGCAGTTCACTGCTAATGACTCGGCTTCTGTGTGGAGAGGACTGAGGCAAATCACCAACTATCAGCCTCAGGCTTCTAAAGGTCAGGATGACAAAGCCCTTTGTCAAAAACTGTCCCAACATTACGCCCGTTTTGACACCTCGTCAGCTGTGTCCAACTCACCCACTCCACCCAGCTCCACTGCCTCCTCAGCCCCTATTTCATCAAAAGCGGTCCCCCCCTCCTCCTCCTCCTCCTCCCCCCCTCCCCTTGTCATCAGTGAGCAGGACGTGCACAGACAGTTCTCCAGACTGAACCCGCGCAAGGCCCCCGGGCCGGACGGTGTGTCTCCCTCCACCCTGAGACACTGTGCGAAAGAGCTGGCTCCTGTCTTCACAGACATTTTTAACACCTCCCTTAAGCAATGTCACGTGCCGACCTGCCTCAAATCCTCCACCATCATCCCTGTCCCCAAGAAGCCATGGATTGCTGGACTTAACGACTTCAGACCTGTAGCGCTCACCTCTGTAGTCATGAAGTCCTTTGAGCGCCTGGTCCTGTCTCACCTCAAGTCCATCACCACACCCCTCCTAGACCCGCTGCAGTTTGCCTACCGTGCTAACAGGTCTGTGGATGACGCAGTCAACCTGGCCCTCCACTCCATCCTGCAGCACCTGGACTCCCCGGGAACCTACGCCAGGATTCTGTTTGTGGACTTCAGCTCCGCATTCAACACCATCCGCCCCGATCTGCTCCAGGACAAGCTGTCCCTGCTCAACGTGCCTGACTCCCTCTGCAGGTGGATCACCGACTTCCTGACGGACCGGAGACAGCATGTGCGGCTGGGGAAGTCTGTCTCAGACTCTGTTAGCATCAGCATTGGATCACCCCAGGGCTGTGTACTTTCCCCCCTACTCTTCTCCCTTTATACCAACTCCTGCACCTCCTCCCACCAGTCTGTTAAGCTGATTAAGTTTGCGGACGACACCACCCTCATCGGGCTCATCTCCAACGGCGACGAGTCCGCCCACAGGGAAGAGGTGGCCCAGCTGGTGTCCTGGTGCAGCCACAACAACCTGCAGCTGAATGCTCTGAAGACAGCGGAGATGATTGTGGACTTCAGGAAAGTCACAACCCCCCTGCCCCCCCTCACCATCACAGGCTCTCCCATCACCATTGCAGATTCCTTCCGCTTCTTGGGCACCACCATCACCCGAGACCTCAAATGGGAGCCAACCATCAGCTCCCTCATCAAAAAGGCCCAGCAGAGGATGTTCTTTCTGCGGCAGCTGAGGAAGCTCAAGCTACCCACCAAGATGTTAGTGCAGTTCTACACGGCCATCATCGAGTCCATCCTCACCTCCTCCATAACTGTGTGGTATGCAGGAGCCACTGCCAGGGACAGACTAAGGCTGCAGCGCGTCGTGCGCACTGCTGAGAAGGTAATAGGCTGCGAGCTCCCATCTCTCCAGGACCTGTACATCTCCAGGACCCGGAGGCGTGCTGGCCGGATCATAGCCGATCCTTCACATCCTGGTCACGTACTGTTTGCTCCCCTCCCCTCAGGTAGAAGACTTCGGTCCATTCGGACTAAAACCTCCCGGCACATGAACAGCTTTTTCCCCTCTGCCATCAGACTGCTGAACATTAAGTGACTTTTTGACTCTCATGCACTATGTACAGCAGCTCAACCAGACTCACGTCATTCATCACTGTTTTCTGTTGCATTATCAACTGCACTATGTGGTACTTCACATTATCTGCTACTTACTAATTTTTTAAAACTGCCTTGACTAGTACTACTCATTATTACTAGTATTGTTATTATTATTATTATCATCATTACTTATTATTACTTATTTTTCTACACTTATTGCACGTTTTCAGTCCTTTAGTTTTTTAGTTTATCTCTTTTTCTCATCATGTTTTTAATGTTGCAGCATGGCATCGAGACAAATTCCTAGTTTGTGTACTACATGAACAATGGCAATAAATCTGATTCTGATTCTGATTCTGATTCAGCAGGAAAAGTGGTGGAAAATGTTTTAAATATTTTTCAACTGCGGGTCCTCGGATTCCAGGGGGTCTGTGAGAGAACATTCAGGGTCCCAAAGATAAATGTCCAATTTCACTTCTTATTTGGTCCAAAGAATTGAAAACAACTTGCCAGTGTTGTACATTAGCCCCTGCAATGGCTCCTCCATGTCAGTGGGTGGCAGCGCAAATGCAATCCTTCCTCTTCTTCCTCCTCTTGGAGAGATGGGGCAACCTTTACACCCCCTACACCATCCGCTGCATAAATCCAAAAATGGTACCATGCCCAAGTCTTTAATACTATCCAGATGGGGAAAATGTCACCACCTACCCCAGAAACTGCATCTCAACGACAGCCACCCCCAGCACCAAACAAGCAGTGGGTATGGAGGTCTGCTGGTGTTGAACCAAGAAAAGCACGTCTGCTGTGAAAACAACCCCCTTCGTGAGAGTGTGTGTCTGACGAGTTACATCTCTGGTAAATGGATGTCTCATTTTCAAAGTAATTCACCCTCCTGGCAACAGTGGAACACCAACACAGAATGGCCATCGTGACCAAGCAAGAATAAGTAAACTCTTGGCCTGAGCTGAACAAAATTCAACTCATGTGAATGCAAACTCTCGCACACTTGTGTTGCCTGCAACAAATGCGCATGTTCACTTCTTTTCATTGACTTTGTATGTAAATTGCACCACATTTCACACAGAGTATAAATAAATGATAAGACTAAATTGTCATTAGATATGCCATAATGGGTTACAATGTATTGTAGTGTCCGCCAGACGCGTTGTAAAAAACCATGAAGAGGTTGCCAATTTAATACCTTTATTCCTAACAGGATGGGCCACTGTAGGCTGTGACCACGCCAAAACAAAAAGGAGCCGAATAAGCAACAACAAAAAAAAACCCCTTCTCTCTCTCTCTCTCTCTCTCTCTCACACACACACACACCACACATTCCTCCTCCTCATGCTCTCTCTCCCTCTCTCTCTCTCTCTCTCTCTCTCCCCCCACAGCTCAAGTACACAACCTCCCGCAGAACAGACAGAGAACCTGAATGTTACACTGCCCTCCCCTTACTAAATCCCTCACCCCGAAGGATCACAACAAAAAGTCATTAAGGTGCACCGGGGCCTCCTCTGCTGTACCTGCGGACTGGACCCGGCCCACTGATGAGCCAGGGGTGCAATTTGAGGAGGAGATGGATGAACAGTCAGTGAGCCCTGAGGTGTTGCCAACACATCTGTTTGGGGTGGTGCCGGAGGTCTCACACATGGCTGGGGGCATGCATCACCCCTATATGGCACCAACCTGTCCCTGTGGAGGGCTACCCACCTACCCCTAGGTGGCAGCTGGACCCTGTATACCACCTCTCCCAGTCTCTCCAACACCTCACAGGGACCCACCCAATGGCAATCCAGTTTTGGACACCGTCCCTTCTTTTTCTTTGGGCTGCACACCCACACCAAGTCCCCCGCTTTGAAATCCCTCCCTCTGGCCCATGAGTCATAATTTCTTTTCTGCCTCACCCCTGCTTTCTGCAGCTGATCGTGAGCGAAGGCATGGGCCGACTCCATCCGGTCTTGACGCCTCCATGCATATTCTAGTCCTGAGGGTACCGCTGGTGTGTCTGGGGGCTTTTCAAACACCATTTCCAACAGCGTCCTCAGCTCTTGTCCCAACATGAGCGGGGCTGGTGTGCATGAGGTGGAAATCTCAACTGCAACAATCTCTGCCTCCTGGTCGGGTATGACATATGCCTCCAGCCATTTTATAAAGTAATCCATCACAACTAGAACAAAATTGTTCCCACTGTCTGTGCGAGGAAATGGGCTCATTATGTCCACTGCCACTCTCTCCATTTGGGGCTCCCACTGCCAGCTGCTGGAGTTGGGTATGTGACTGGTCTGGAGGGCCACTGTGTGCTGTGCAGGGGTCGCAGTGGCGACAAAAGTCCTCAACATCTCTCCTCTGCTGGCCCCAATAGAACCCTTGACGGAGCCGACAGAGGGTTTTTGAGACCCCGAAGTGCCCCGCCCCGGTAGTTCCATGGACAGCTGATAGCACAGTCTCCCTTAACACCCTAGGGACCACCACCGGCCACCTCTCCTCTCCTGTAGCTGGCCCTTTCCATGCTCGCTAAAGCACCCCGTCCTTCACCCTTAAGAGCCTTGAATTATGCAAGCAGTCCTTTGGTGGCAGGTGAGCACCCCACTACATCGTCCCAGGATGGCTTATGGCCTGACTCCATCCACTGCAGCACAAGTTGCAGGTCCTTGTCTTGTTCTTGCTGTCTTCTTCATTCAGGTGGGTCGATAAGCTGTGTCTCTCTGCAGACTGGCCCCTCTCCATTCTTCCTGGGACTGTGCTCTTCCCCCATGCAGAGCTCCGCTTCATGGGCGTCCCTCCTGTCGCAGCACCAGCAGCCGTTGATCGCACAGAGATGTTGAGACATGGTGACAGCATTAGTATGGCAAGCTCCAGCTCTGTACTCCACCCCAAACGTGTACGGCGCTAGCTTTTCCAGCCACTGTGCAATTTGCCCTTCCGACTCTTTGAAGGACATCAACCACTGGAGAGCTGAGTGGTCATTTCGGGCAGTGAAGGGTAGCCCACACAGGTAGTATCTGAAACGACTTATCGCTCTTATGATAGCAAGGAGCTCTTGGCATGTCACCCAATACCGGTGCTCAGCTTTGTTGAAGGTCTTACTGAAATAAACGACCACTTTCTCCCCTTCTGGCCCTACCTGACTCAACACTGCCCCCATCCCGACATCGCTGGCGTCGGTGTCCAGGGTGAAAGGCAGGTCAGGGCCAGGCGGTATGAGGAAGGGAAACTCTGTCAAAGCCTTCTTCAACACGCTGAAGGCTGCTTGCACTCAAAAGTCCAAACGAAATCACAGTCTTTCTGCTGGAGGCGGAACAGGTGCGCGGCTATGCAAGAGAAGCTATGCACAAACCTCCTGCAGTAAGATGCTAGTCCCATGAAGCTCTTTAGCTCTCGTAAGTTAGTAGGGGTCGGCCAGTCCTTCACTGCTTGCACCTTCTCCTCTAGGTACTGATGCCGTCTCCCCCCCCCTCGGTGTCCCAAAAACTCCAGCTCCTTCCTCATGAAGCAGCACTTGTCGGGGTGGAGCTTCAAACCAGCTGCCTCTATCCGCTGTAGAACTCACCGCAGGGCCCCCAAAGCTGCCCGGAAGGAGCTACTGTGGACCAGGATGTTGTCGAGGTAGACCAGGCACTCCTGTCTGGGAATGTCAGCCAATGCCCTTTCCATTAATCGATCAAATGTCTCTGGGGCACTGCACAGGCCAAAGGGAGGAACCTGAAACTGCCACAGCTCCCTACCTGTGCAGAAGGCTGTCTTTAGTCTGGCTTCTGGGCTGAGGGGTACTTGACAATACCCGCTGTGCAGGTTGAGGGAGGAGAACCAATATGAGCCAGCTACCAAGTCCAGCGACTCACTGATGCGGGGCAGCAGGTACAAGTGCTTCTTGGTTACACTGTTCAAGGATCTATGGTCAATGCAGAACCTCATCTTCTGGCTCTTCTTCTTTTTGACCATCACAACCCCCGATGCCCAGGGGGTGTCTGAGGGTTCAATAATGTCAGCCTTCGGCATCTCATTGATCGCAGTGACAGCCGCTGCCTGATGTGCAAGGGGCAAGCGGGGGGGGGGGGTCCTGATGGGCAATGCGTCTCCAGTGTCGATCTCGTGTTGCACCAGGTGTGTCAGGCCCATTTCTTCCTCTGACAGTGCGAAAATGTCCTTGAAGTCCCACAACACCTGCCACAGTTCCTCCCGCTGCCCGGGATCCAAGTTGTCGCAGTTGTGTCTCCATACTTCTCGTACTGCTGTTGGTCTGTCCATCCCCCTTGCTGTAGGCAGCTGGTCCAAGGCGGGGGATTGCACATTGTCTGAAGTGTGGGGCATAAGGCCTGATTTATAATGTATCTCCACCACTCCCACAGCTGCTAGGTGTGGTCTTGGGGCCTCTGTGGGGTGCACCATTTCAAATTTGGGGCCCCCTGGAAAGGCTAGAGTGTTCTTTCCCAAGTCTTACATGCAGCAGGCAGCCTGCAGGAAGTCCAAACCCAATAGGCAAGGGTCCCGCACTGCCGCGACCCACACTTTAAAATCTACAGATCAACCCTACCCAAATAGTCACTACCCCTCTTCCAAACATGGGCGTTAGCCACCCGTCACTGCCTTCAGTTTCACTGCAGTAGGGTCCAACTGCGTTCCGGCTGGGACCATGTTGGGCCGCATCAAGGTTGCTGTGGAGCCAGTGTTGACGAGGGCAATGCAGAGAGCTCCTGCCAGGATGATGAGGATGTGGCAAAAGCCCCCTACATGGGTCCAACTGACCACCCTCATGGACTCGGCAGCATCATCTGCTTCTGGGAGGAATGGAGCCCCGCTCCCTCATCTGTGCAGTTGGGTTCCATCCACTGGAAACAATTCAGGATGGGACTCGTGGAAGTGGGTCTGTATCGTCCCATTTACACAGACCCTTGGCTGTTTCCCTGGGCATCAGTATGCTTTAGGCATTGCACGCTGATATGGCCAGCCTGGCCACATGTCCAGCATACAGGAGGGCTTCGGTAAGCACAGCTGCTGTCACGTGGTGGTTATAGTGATGCAGCTTGGAGCACTTCAGTCAGTTCAGCCACCCATGCCTGCTTCTCTTGACTTGGCCCCTCCTGTCCTGCTGCTCTCACCATGGGGTTGTTTCTATCTCTCAGACGGCCTCCCTTTCCACAGCCAGCTCCAGCGCCTCCTGCAGGGTACGAGGGTGTACCAGTTGGGTCTGTATGCACAGCTCTTTTGGGGTTATGGCTCTGATGAACTGATCTGAGATGAACAGGAGACTCGTCAATTAGAAAGAAAATGACGCTCCACTAAATTAGATGAAATCTATTTAGCTTGGAGAAATCATCTTTTAATTTAAAAGAAATCTCTTAGAAAAGCTAGAACAAGTTATTATTCTGCATTAATAGAAGAGAATAAGAATAATCCCAGGTAGAAAAGCGAGAACAAGTTATTATTCTGCATTAATAGAAGAGAATAAGAATAATCCCAGGTTTCTTTTCAGCACTGTAGCCAGGCTGACAAAGAGTCAGGACTCTGTCAATCCTAGCATTCCCTTAGAGCTTACTAGTCAGGACTTTATGAACTTTTTTAATAATAAAATTTCATCTATCAGAGATAAAATCAGTCGGATTCTTCCCACCGTTAACTTAAATACAGTAACTACTACAACTCCTTCAACTGATATCCGTTTGGATGAGTTTACTCCAATTGACCTTTTAGAATTAAGTAAAATAATTTCCTCATCCAAGCCTTCAACTTGTCTTTTAGACCCTATTCCTACCAGGTTATTTAAAGAAGTCTTCCCATTTATTGGTTGCTCTAGTCTTCAAATAATCAATTCTTCATTAACATTAGGCCATGTACCGCAGGCTTTTAAAACTGCTGTAATTAAACCATTACTCAAAAAAATGCTGGATCCAGGAGTTTTAGCTAACTATAGACCAATCTCTAATTTGCCTTTCATTTCAAAAATCTTAGAAAGAGTTGTTGCTACACAACTATTTGACCACTTGCAGGGAAATGGTTTATTTGAAGAGTTTAAATCTGGGTTTAGAATCCATCATAGTACTGAAACAGCCTTAGTGAAGGTCACTAATGACCTCCTTATCGCATCTGATAATGGACTTGTTTCTGTACTTGTCCTTTTAGACCTTAGTGCAGCTTTTGATTCTATCGATCATAATATTCTACTTGATAGATTAGAACACCATGTTGGACTTAAAGGAACTTCGTTGCAGTGGTTTAGATCTTATTTATCTGATAGGTTCCAGTTTGTTCGCGTCAATAATGAGTTTTCTTCCAACTCAAAGCTCAGTCATGGAGTTCCACAGGGATCTGTGTTAGGCCCTGTTCTTTTAGTTTATATATGCTTCCGTTAGGCAACATTATTAGAAAGCACTGTATACATTTTCATTGTTATGCAGATGACACAAAATTATACCTGTCAATGAAGCTAGATGCCCCCGCATGGATCGTCACCTTATCGTGGTGGGGGGGTTTGCATGCCCCAGTGATCCCAGGAGCTACGTTGTCCGGGGCAATTTGCCTCTGATAGGATCACCCAAGACAAACTGGTCCTGGGTGAAGGGCCAGACTAAGAACGATCCAACAGACTCTCATGATAAATTCTATATCAAGGATTCAGTGTACCCCGCCCGGTATGGGGTTACCGGGGACCCACCCTGGAGCCAGGCCTGGGGGAGGGGCTCGAATGCTAGCATCTGGTGGCCGGGTTTCTACCCATGGGACCCGGCCGGGCTCAGCCCGAAGGAGTTACATGGGCCCGCCCTCCAGTGGGCTCACCACCTGCAGGAGGGATCATGGGGGTCCGGTGCTATGTGGATTAGGTGGCGGTCAAAGGCGGAGACCTTGGCGGACTGATCCCAAGCCTTCTAAACTGGCTTTTAGTACGTGGAATGTCACCTCTCTGGTGGGGAAAGAGCCTGAGCTGGTGTACGAGGTTGAGAGATACCGGCTAGATATAGTCGGCCTCACCTCAACACACAGCTCCGGTTCCGGAACCAGTCTCCTGGAGAGGGGATGGAGCTTGGCCTTTTCTGGAGTTGCCCCGGGTGAGAAGCGACAAGCAGGGGTGGGTATTCTTGTATCCCCCCACCTTGCTGCCTCTATATTGGAGTTTTCCCCGGTGGACGAAAGGGTTGCTTCCCTGTGCCTTCGGGTTGGGAAACGGGTCCTGACCATCATTTGTGCCTATGCACCAAATGATGTTTCAGAGTACTCACCCTTTTTGAAGTCTGTGACTGGGGTGCTGGAGGGTGCTCCTCTTGGAGACTCCATTGTCCTACTGGGGGACTTTAATGCACACGTATTTTTTTTTTTTTAATTACTTATTTTGTACCCGTAGGTAGATTTGTTTTGCAGTCTGGTGACAAGCCACCAGCTGCCGGTCGCTGCGTGCGCAAGCACACCGTATCCCTAACCTGCATGTTTTTGGTATGTGGGAGGAAACCGGAGAAATCCCGGAGTAAACCCACGCAACACGGGGAGAACATGCAAACTTCACACAGATCACTGTTGGTCGGGGGCAGGGATCGAATCCACGATCTCACGATCCCCGCAATCCCCCGGCCGAGGGTAAACTGTGCTGCCACAGTGCTAACGTAGGCAACAACAGTGAAACCTGGAGTGGGGTGATTGGGAGGAATGGCCTGCCCGATCTGAACCCGAGTGGTGTTCAGTTATTGGACTTCTGTGCTAACCACAGTTTGTCCATAACGAACACCATGTTCAAGCATAAGGGTGTCCATATGTGCACCTGGCACCAGGACACCCTAGGTCGCAGGTCGATGATCGATTTTGTTATTGTGTCATCGGGACCTGCGACCGTATGTCTTGGACACCCGGGTAAAGAGAGGTGCAGAGCTGTCAACTGATCACCACCTGGTGGTGAGTTGGATCCGATGGCTTGGAAGGAAGCCATTCAGACCTGGTAGACCCAAACGTATAGTGAGGGTGTGCTGGGAACATCTGGCTGAGGCCCCTGTCCGGGAGGTCTTCAACTCCCACCTCCGGAAGAACTTCAACCACATTCTGAGGGAGTCTGGAGACATGGAGTCTGAATGGGCCATGTTCTCCACCTCTATTGTTGAAGCGGCGGCCCAGAGCTGCAGCCGCAAGGTGGTCGGTGCATCTCGTGGTGGCAACCCCCGAACCAAGTGGTGGACACCAGTGGTGAGGGGGGCCATTAAGCTGAAGAAGGAGTCCTATCAAGCTTGGTTGGCTTGTGGGACTCCCGAAGCAGCTGAGGTGTACCGGCAGGCCAAGCGGAGTGTAGCTCGGGTGGTTGCTGAAGCAAACACCCAGGTATGGGAGGAGTTCGGTGAGGCCATGGAACAAGACTTTCGGTCAGCCTCGAAGAGATTCTGGCAAACTGTCCGGCGGCACAGGAGTGGAAAGCAGCTCCCTGTCCACACTGTGTATGGTGCGGATGGGACACTGTTGACTTCGACTGCGGATATCGTCGGGCGGTGGAAGGAATACTTCGAGGATCTCCTCAATCCCACTGATACGCCTTCCACAGAGGAAGCAGGGTTTGGGGACGAGGGGGATGACTCGCCTATCACAGGGGCTGAAGTCGTCAAGGTGGTTAAAAATCTCCTTGGTGGCCGGGCCCCGGGGGTGGACGAGATTCGCCCAGAGTACCTCAAGGCCCTGAATGTTGTTGGGCTGTCATGGCTGACACGCCTCTGCAACATTGCATGGAGGTCGGGGACAGTGCCTTTGGCATGGCAAACCGGGATGGTGGTTCCTCTCTTCAAAAAAGGGGACCAGAGGGTATGCTCCAACTTTAGAGGGATCGCACTCCTCAGCCTCCCTGGGAAGGTCTATGCCAAGGTACTGGAGAGGAGAGTCCGGCCGTTGGTCGAACCTCGGATTCAGGAGGAGCAATGTGGTTTTCGTCCTGGCCGTGGCACATCGGACAAGCTCTTTACCCTCTCGAGAATTCTTGAGGGTTTGTGGGAGTTTGCCCAACCAGTTTACATGTGTTTTGTGGACTTGGAGAAGGCATTTGACCGCGTCCCTCGTGGTTTTTTGTGGGGGTGCTTCGGGAGTATGGGGTATCGGGCTTGTTGTTACGAGCTATTCGGTCTCTGTACGACTATTGTGAGAGTTTGGTTCGTATTGCCAACACTCGGTCGGACTTATTTCCAGTGAGAGTTGGACTCCGCCAGGGCTGCCCTTTGTCACTGATCCTGTTCATAATTTTTATGGACAGGATTTCTAGGCGCAGCCAGGGAATGGAAGGTGTCATGCTTGGTGACCACAGGATCTCATCTCTGTTGTTTGCAGATGATCTTGTCCTGTTGGCTTCATCCAGCAATGACCTACAGCTCTTGCTGGGATGGTTTGCCACTGAGTGTGAAGCGGCTGGGATGAGAATCAGCACCTCCAAGTCCGACTCCATGGTCCTCAGCTCAAAAAAGGTGGATTGTCCTCTCTGGGTTGGGGACAGGCTCCTGCCCCAAGTGGAGGAGTTTAAGTATCTTGGGGTCTTGTTCACGAGTGAGGGGAAAATGGAGCGAGAGATTGACAGACGGATTGAAGCAGCATCTGCAGTGATGCGGACGTTGTACCGGTCTGTTGTGGTGAAGAGGGAGCTTAGTTCTAAGGCAAAGCTGTCGATTTACCAGTCAATCTACGTTCCTACTCTCACCTATGGTCACGAGCTTTGGGTAATGACCGAAAGAACAAGATCGCGGATACAAGCGGCTGAAATGAGCTTTCTCCGTAGGATTGCTGGACTCACCCTCAGACATAGGGTGAGGAGTTCAGTCATCTGGGAGAGGCTCAGAGTAGAACCGCTGCTCCTCCACATTGAAAGGAGTCAGTTGAGGCCGTATGGGCATCTGATTAGGATGCCTCCTGGACGCCTCCCACTTGAGGTGTTTCAGGCACGTCCCACTGGGAAGAGACCCCGGGGCAGACCCAGGACTTGGTGGACAGATTATGTCTCCCAGCTGGTCTGGGAACGCCTTGGTATCCTCTCTGAAGAGCTGGAGCAGGTGGCTGGGGAGAGGGAAGTCTGGACTTCTCTGCATGAACTGCTGCCTCCGCGACCAGGACCTCCGGAAAAGCAGTAGAAGATGGATGGATGGATGGATGGATGGATGAATGAAGCTAGATGATCGTAATCAATTAGCCAAGTTAGAGGTCTGTCTTAAGGAAATCAAAGCTCGGATGACTTGTTATTTCCTGCTATTAAATTCAGATAAGACTGAAGTCATTCCAGTTGGTCCAAAAAGCCTTAGAAATACCTTTCCAAATGAAACTCTTAGTTTGGATGCAGTTACTCTTTGTCTGAATAGTTCTGTGAGGAACCTTGGAGTTATTTTTGATCAAGATCTGTTTTTCAATTCACATATTAAACTTGTTTCTAAGACCGCCTTCTATCATGTGCGTAACATTGCCAAGATTACGGGCATCTTGTCTCAGAGTGATGCTGAGAAACTGATCCACGCTTTTGTTAGCTCTAGATTAGATTACTGTAACTCTTTATTATCAGGTTGTCTTAAAACATCTTTAAAAAGTCTTCAGCTGATCCAAAATGCTGCAGCAAGAGTTTTAACGGGTACTAAAAAGAGAGATCATATCTCTCTGGTTCTGGCCTCCCTTCATTGGCTTCCCATAGAGTTTAGAATTAAGTTTAAAATCCTTCTTCTCACTTACAAAGCTCTAAATAATCAGGCCCCTTCTTAATTAAAAGATCTGATACTACCCTATTATCCTAACAGAGCACTACGCTCCCAAAATGCAGGATTACTTGTTCAGTTACCAAGCTCCTCTTCTGTGGAACCAGCTGCCAATCTGGATTCGGGAGTCAGACTCGATCTCTGTTTTTAAGCATAGGGTTAAAACCTTCCTTTTTGATATAGCCTATAATTAAGGAGGAATCATGTACCCCTGAACCCTCCCTTAGTTATGCTGCTAATAGGTTTAGACAGCCGGGGGACCTCCAACAATGCACTGGACTTCACTCCCTTTTCACTCTCAATGAAATATTTTTGCTGGTCATTAACATCTGTTTATTTTCTCCCATAGATTGAGTCCGAGTCGTACTGTTTGCTCTCTACATGTCTGTTCTTTTCGTCTTCTCTATCCCCTCATCCCCCAGGCAGTCGCAGCAGATGACTGCCCCTCCCTGAGCCTGGTTCTGCTGGAGGTTTCTTCCTGTTAAAAAGGAGTTTTTCCTCTCCACCGTCGCCAAGTGCTTGCTCACAGGGGATTGCCTGATTGCTGGGGTTTTTCTGCAATTGTGGGGGTTTCCCCTACAGTTGAAAATGCTATGAGATGACTGTTGTTGTGAAATGGCACTATATAAATAAAGTTGAATTGAACTGAATCTCTGGCCAGCTCGCTTTGTATTTCAGGGGGCATGCAGGTGAACACTCTTCTCGCCAGTGTTTCAATGTCACTTGCCAGAACATGGAGTGGCTCTCTGGGGGGTCTCTGCCTGTTTGACAGCTCTGAACATAGAACACTGGCTTAACTGCATTGTCCAAAACGCCGCTGCAGAGCCCCCACTAAAGCCCCATAGTCCTCTTTCTCTCTACTGGGCTAAGTAGCAGCAAGCATGCTAAGGCATCATCTAAGATAAGATAAGATAAGCCTTTATTAGTCCCACAACGGGGAAATTCCAGGATTGCAACAGCACAGGGATAGCAACACTCAGAGCAACAATCAGAAGGCAAGAAAAAAAAACAAGCAAGCAAGAGCAGCTAATATACATATGTACATATTACTATAAGATATATATATATATACACACACACACACACACACACACAGTGCAGAGCATTGTAGCTGGATGGAATAAATATATGAATATATGAACACAGTGCAGAGCATTGTAGCTAGATGGAATAAATATGTAAATATATAAACACCCACAGTACGGAGCATTGCAGCTAGGTGGAATAAATATGCAAGTATATAAACACACACAGTGCGGAGCAATGTAGCTAGATGGAATAATATGTAGATATATAAAAACACAGTGCGGAGCATTGTAGCTAGATGGAATAAATATATAGATATATAAATATAAACATAAACACACCCAGTGCTGAGCATTGTAGCTAGATGGAATAAATATGTAAATATATAAACACACACAGTGCAGAGCATTGTTGCTAGATGGGATGAAACAGCATAACCGACTACTTAGTTATCCTACATGGTATGATTATGTGCCCTGTGAGGCACAGGGCCAGCTGAAGTGCTTTATTGTCTTTGACCAGTGTGCAGCCCATGCTAACAGTTCAAATTGGGCATGGAAAGCCTCCTAGTCTGTCTTACCAGAGTATTTCGGCGTTTTCACTTGAAGTTGGACACCCTGGGCACCGCCATCTTTGTTTACATCTGGGGCCATATCACTATTGGCGGGTACTCCCACGCTTGGTACATCTTTGTGCCCCTCAATCCAAAACCAGCATCGGCGGCTAGTTTTCTGGCTGCATGTCTCAGGCGAGCCATATACTTTGTGGCCCCTTAGTGTCCCACCTCATTGGTGAAAACGCTAGTTCTCTTCCTCCTTAATCCTCCTGGGCGCATCGGTCTTGTTTCTCCGTTCTGCTATCTTGTCTGCAGGCTTCCAAGGCTGATTAGCTGTGTTTGGGTTAGCCGCGGCTAGTAGGAATAGCTGGTGAAGTGCCGGGGTTTTACTTCTGACACCAGTGGAGCGTCCGCCAGACACATTATAAAAAACACGAAGAGGTTGCAAATTTAACACCTTTATTCCTAACAGGATAGGCCACTGTAGGCCATGACCACGCCAAAACAAAAAGGAGCTGAACAAGCAACAAGAAAAAAAATTCTGCCCCATCTCTCTCTCTCGTACACCGCACACTCCTCCTCCTCATGCTCTCATGCTCTCTCTCTCTCTCTCTCTCTCTCTCTCTCTCTCTCTACACAGCTCAACCACACAACCTCCCGCAGAACAGAGAACCCGAACGTTACAGTATCATTTTATAATATTTTTAAATGACTGGGGTGCCGCAGGATTTTTTTCAATGTAAACAGGTTCTGTGGCTCAACAAAAATTGAAAAACACTGGCATAGCCTGAACCCACATATTTTATTTTTAAGAGGCTAAAATCCTGCTATTATTACTACTAGTACATACCCGTGCATACCCGTCCATGCCCGTAAAAACCAAGTCTAAGGAAGTATTTCTGCATGCCCGGTGCTGAAGGGTGTCCTCCTGTCTCAGACGGCTGTGTTGTTCACAGTCATGGCTGGAGCGTACTGCTCGAACCTGAGGTGTTTCATCTTTACGGCTCTTTTGTGATGTGCAGCAGTTCTCCTCACTGTATTACTGTCCATCTGGTGGGTCCTGTTCTTCTTCTTGTTCTTCTTCGTTCAGACCACTGGTTGAGGGATGGGTGCGTCGTAATTGCAGTTCATGGACAGGATCATGAAAATAGATCTGAGCAAAAAGTGGCTTTGGACCCTCTTCTACAAGACCCGTGCATGGCCGTCAAAAGCAAGAAACAGGAGCAGCCGGCTAAAATCAGTGCTTTGCTTGGCATTGTACCGATTTGTAGTGTAGACCGCCATTCTGTAGACTGCACAGTGGCGCAGTGGTTTAGCACTGCGGCAGCACAGTTTACCCTCGGCCGGGGGATTGCGGGGATCATGAGATCGTGGGTTCGATCCCAGCCCCCGACCAACAGTGAGATGTGTGGAGTTTGCATGTTCTCCCCGTGTTGCGTGGGTTTACTCCAGGATTTCTCCGGTTTTCTCCCGCATACCAAAAACATGTAGGTTTAGGGCACTCGCGCACGCAGCGACCAGCAGCCGGTGGCTTGTCACCAGACTGCAAACCAAATCTACCTACGGGTACAAATAAGTAACAAAAAAAAAAAAAAAAAAAAAATTCTTCAAGGTTACAGAGTTTTACTGTGTCAGCACCTCATTAAAAACAACACTGCTCAGAAATCGATGTTTTTGCTAAACACTGTATATGATATCATATAGACATCAAGGCAGGCCTGATGTGCAATGATGCAGACCTCATACAAACAGCATCGGAACATCATAGGCCGGCCTCACTGTATATGACATCATAAAGACATCCAGGCAGGCATGCTGTCCTATGTTGCTGATATCATAGGAACATCATAGGCAGTCCTATGATGTCCTATGATCGTTAAAGACAGACACACAGATTTCTTGAATTTATACTAGTGCACACCCGTGCATGCCCGTAGAAACCAAGTATAAGCGAGCATTTCTGCATGCCCATACAAAGTTACTGTTACCATGGCAACAGTAGCCATGGAGATGCCTGCCTTTGATATTTGACATCACCATTCGTTCAGTGATGCCCGCTTTTGAGCTTTGACCTGTGCCCGTAGAAACCAAGTATAAGCAAGTATTTCTGGATGCCCGTAGAAACCAAGTGTAAGCAAGAATTTCTGCATGCCTGCCTTTGATCTTTGACATGGTTACCATGGCAACAGTAACCATGGTGAAACCTGCCTTTGATCTTTGCCATCACCATTCAGTGATGCCTGCCTTTGATCTTTGACGTCACCACTCGTTCAGTGATGTCTGCCTTTGATCTTTGATGATGTCATAGCGAGTCCTATGACGGCTGTGTTGTTCACAGTCATGCCTGCAACGTACCGTTCGAACCTCAGGTGATTCATCTTCACGGCATCTTTTGTGATGTGCAGCAGTTCTCCTCACTCTATTGCTCTCCATCTCATGGGTCTTCTTCTTCTTCTTCGTTCAGACCACTGGTTGAGGGGTAGGTGCGTCGTAATTGCAGTTCATGGACAGGATCATGAAAATAGATCTGAGCAAAAAGTGGTTTTCGACCCTGTTCAGGAAGAGGAGCACCCATGTAATGATAAACTTTACCTTGTGTACGCATGTCTGGGTTGAAGCCGAGCATTGGGATCTCCTTAATGCTAACAGATTTTCTGGAATCCCTCTATACGGTGTTTATACGACGTCATATAGACATCATGTGGACTTCATAGAAACATCATAGGCGACTGTATACTATGGTGTCTATATGACGTCATATAGACTCTGATCTTTGATGACAGCATCGTGAGTCCTATGATGCCTGAGATCATAGGATCATCATAGGACATCAGGCAGACACCTATGATGTCCTATGATTGTGACAGAGATTTCTTGTATTTATAGTGCATACCTGTGCATGCCCGTGCATACCCATGCATGCCCATAGAAAGCAAGTGTAAGCAAACATTTCTGCATGCCCGTAAAAAGTTAGTGTTACCATGGCAACAGCAACCATGGTGAAACCTGCCTTGGATCTTTGACATCACCACTCGTTCGTTGATGCCTGCCTTTGACCTTTGATGATGTCATAGCGAGTCCTATGATCGTGAGTGAAGCCTGCCTTTGATCTCGAAGCAAGTCCTATAATCTTTTAGCGAGTCCTATGATCGTAACATTATGACATCGTGACAGAGATTTCTTGAATTATATAAAAAGTGATATTCCTCGTCTCCAGGGCATGGGTCCCAGCCCACATCCTCGCTTGAAGTTTGGATTTTCTGTATTTCACCTTATTGTTATTATCCTGGGTTGCCATTATTGTTATTCTTATTCTGTCTTGCATATTTATTTCTTCATTGGTCTTCCTCTTAGTTTAAGTTTATCAGTATTCTTATTACTATCGTCATTACCATTATTGCCTTGGTCTTGTATTCCCTCTGGCCCCCTGTGTGTGATTATCTGTGCAGCCTAACCCATCCCGTTTTCTGTAACCATGCCCTGCCGTCTCTGTTTGCCCCTGCTTGTTAGTTCTTCTCCTGCTTGTTACTGCTTCTCCTGCTTGTTACTGTTCTGATGATTACCTGTGTCTATATACACAGTGTCTATATAGACAGTCCTATGATGCCTATCTGTCTATGTGCAGTCATATAGACATCATATCTTTATGACGGCATCGCAATTCCTATGATGCCTGAGATCATAGGACATCAGACAGACATCATAGGCCGTCCTATGATGTCCTACAAACGTGACAGACACAGAGATTTCTTGAATTTATAGAGTTAAGTGATTGTCTGTCTACAGCTGTGCATTTCTATTCTACGAGCAGTCTGGTGTGTAAGGGAAGTTGTTTATGTGCCCCATAGGTGCAGTCTGCATCTACTGCATCCAGGGCTGAAGCACTAAATTTTGAAGACTAAAAGAAAATCCCATTGAGATGCGATTATATTTAACCCAATCAGAAATTTATATATCAAGAAATATATCGCAGTATATACATTACCATCTGTACTATTTATCATAGTCATGTGAAAAAATTTGGACACCCCTATTCAGTTCTTTGTTAAGAAATGTTCACATATCTATGTCTAACCTTGTTTCTCTTTTTATTTGCATTTTTTAAAATTTATTTTAGCCATTTTAAGTGGGAATGAATGTGGGGGTGTCCTAAAAAAGATGGGGAGTGTCCTAATTTATTCCTCACTATTTGTTTAGAATTACATTTTGCAGAAAATTTGAAAGTCTTTAATTCATTTTTAACTGTTTAGTTGTATTACGTGACTCTCCCAGTATTTTTTTAACATTGATATTAAATATCCATATGTCCAAATATGTTAAAAAAAACACACACACACAGGCTTATACAGGGTGTCCTAATTTTTTCACATGATTGCATTTCTCCCCCCTTTCTCCTCACTTACCGCTTTCTTTGGCTTTGCGTTCTTCCTCTCCCAGCTGGGACTGCAGCTGTGCCTGATTGGCTCTCAGACAACGGTTCATCTCCTGCTCCTCCTTCAGTTCTTGGCTCAGCTTCAACACTCGACTGTTCAACTGAGTACACCTGAACACACAATAACAGGTGAACTGTCACTAAATTCTATATAAAAACATCCCTGTGGCTATCAGGAGCAAAACCCCAGGATTTAAATTATTCATTCATTCATCTTCTTCCGCTTAATCCTTTTCTGGTCGCGGGGGGGCTGGAGCCTATCCCAGCGTCTTTGGGCGAGAGGCAGGGTACACCCTGGACAGATCGCCAGTCCATCGCAGGGCGAGAACAGAGAGACAAACAACCATTCACTCTCACAGTCATACCTAAGGACAATTTAGAATCCTCAGTTTGATGCCAATTAACCTAACTTGCATGTTTTTGGCATGTGGGAGGAAACCAGAGAAATCCCGGTGTAAACCCACGCAGACACGGGGAGAACATACAAACTCCACACAGATCACTGTTGGTCGGGGGCTGGGATCAAACACAGGATCCCCCGGCCAAGGGTGAGTTGCTGTGCTGCCGCAGTGCTAACCACTCCACCACTGCGCTGCCCGATTTTAAATTATTGATTAATTATAATTAAGATAAGATAAGCCTTTATTAGTCCCACAATGGGGAAATTCCAGGATTGCAACAGCACAGGGATAGCAACACTCAGAGCAATAATTAAGAAGATACTTAAGATATAAATAAGAGCAGTGGAAATAATTGGGTTATATTTACTGGCTACTTAACAACAACAAAAAAATCATCATGCAGTTTTACTCATTGGCGGGAAAAGCAACAGTACTGATGATAAGAGCCACTGAACTAAGAAACAAACTGACAAGCTTGAACTCAACTGAATATTTTTCTGTACAAGCTCAGTGATCAAGATCCTCTGGGTAGCTACCCCACCCGCCAGCCCACTGGAAGAGGCTGCAAGTAGTAAGCAGTAAATTCCCGTGTCCCAGATATGACTCCCATCTTTAGTCATTTTTACAAAATTTTATCTTTTTTTTTCTAAATTGAGATAATTGCTGAAATCATTGTCCTCTATTCTAACTCAGCTGGAAACAGGAAAAAAGAAAATAATTTATGCAAAAGAAAAGCATTAACAAGAGCATTCTGAGGTGAGTGCAGTAACCTCCACCTCTGTTTTCTTTGAAGATCCCAATATGTTACTGAAGGAGAGCAGTTTTCAACTTTTCCATGCACATCGTGAACCCTGGTACCAAGTTTCAAAACATTTGGAACAAAAAAGCAGGAGGAGATAATTTCACAAAACAGTTACTCTCTATTAACTGAGGTGAAAGAGGACATCATAAGTCAGAGGCTATAACTCCTGCAAAAATCATCCGATCAGAGTCAAAGTGCTATATGTACAGTGGTGTGAAAAAGTGTTTGCCCCCTTCCTCATTTCTCATTTTTTGTATGTTCTTTGTATGTTTTTGTATGTTTTGTAAAGATAGCACAAGTAAACACAAAATGCAGTTTTTAAATGAAGGTATTTATTATTAAGGGAAACAAAAATCCATTGAAGGGTTTTTGAGCATGAACCACCTTTTTAAGGTCATGCCACAGTATCTTAATCGGATTCAGGTCAGGACTTCAACTAGGCCACTCCAAAGTCTTCATTTTGTTTTTCTTAAGCCATTCAGAGGTGGACTTGCTGGTGTGTTTTGGATCATTATTCTGCAGAACCCAAGTGCGCTTCAGCTTGAGGTCATGAACAGATGGCCGGACCTTCTCCTTCAGGATTTTTTGGTAGACAGCAGAATTCATAGTTCCATTTACCACAGCAAACCTTCCAGGTCCTGAAGCAGCAAAACAGCCCCAGACCATCACACTACTACCACCATATTTTACTGTTGATATGATGTTCCTTTTCTGAAATGCTGTGTTACTTTTACGCCGGATGTAATGGGACACACACCTTCCAAAAAGTTCAGCTTTTGTCTCGTCAGTCCACAGAGTATTTTCCCAAAAGTCTTGGGGATCATCAAGATGTTTTCTGGAAAAACTGAGACGAGCCTTTATGTTCTTTTTGCTCAGCAGTGGTTTTTGTCTTGGAACTCTGCCATGTAGGCCATTTTTGTCCAGTCTCTTTCTTATGGTGGAGTCATGAACACTGACCTTGACTGAGGCAAGTGAGGCCTGCAGTTCTTTGGATGTTGTTGTGGGGTCTTTTGTGACCTCTTGGATGAGTCGTCGCTGTGCTCTTGGGGTAATTTTGGTCAGCTGGCCACTCCTGGGAAGGTTCACCATTGTTCCATGTTTTTGCCATTTGTGGGTAATGGCTCTCAGTGTGGTTCGCGGGAGTCTCAAAGCTTTAGAAATGGCTTTATTACCTTTTCCAGGCTGATAGATCTCAATTACTTTGTTTCTCATTTGTTCCTGAATTTCTTTGGATCGCAGCATGATGTCCCGCTTTTGAGGATCTTTTGGTCGACTTTACTTTGTCAGGCAGGTCCCATTTAAGTGATTTCTTGATTGAGAACAGGTGTGGCAGTAATCAGGCCTGGGTGTGGCTAGAGAATTTTTTTTTTATTTTTTTTTAGCGAATGCAAAGTCCTTAAGCCAAGCAGTTGCCTCCTGGTTTGCTGTATGGAGGGTGTGTAATCCTCCTTCCAGTCTTTGGAGCGGGCAAGCCTCTATGATGTGTTCCATTGTTTGCTCCTCTCCACATGCGCACAGTGGGCTAGGGCTACTGCCCCATCTGTGAAGGCTGGCCAAGCAGGGGCCATGTCCAGTCCTGAAGCGATTGAGTGTAGAGCTAGAGAAAATGAACTCAGCTGGGGGGCAATGGATCAGCGTTCTCGTCGCGCCCTCCGCCAGTACCCAGGCTCGCCTGGGGAAGCTAATGATCCTACCAGCAGACTAAATTCGAAGAGACGACGCCTCTGTGCCAAGTCAAAGAAGAATCCTAGTCACAGTCCTAAAGCCGAAAGCAAACAGCCCCAAGAGCACTTTGTGGTAGGATCTGCCCTTCGCATATTACAGCTAGAGAAAATGAACTCAGCTTTCCAAAGATGTGATAAACCACAGTTAATTTACATTTTAACAGGGGGGCAATCATTTTTTCCCCCACACAGGGCCATATAGGTTTGGATTTTTTTTTTTTTTTTTTACCCTTAACAATAAACACCTTCATTTAAAAACTGCATTTTGTGTTTACTTGTGTTAGCTTTGTCTAATATTTAAATTTGTTTGATGATCTGAAACATTTAAGTGTGACAAACACAAAAAAAAGGGAAATCAGGAAGGGGGCAAACACTTTTTCACACCACTGTATATCATCAGTGTATATCAAACCCTGGTACCAAGTTTCAAAACATTTGGAACTAGAAAAGCACTCAGACAAGTCAAAGCTTATTCTTGTTATTCTAATACCTATAAGACATTCTCACGTATTGACTACTTTTTGATCTCCACAGAATTAAGGTCCAAGATTCAAAACTGTTTCTATGATAAAACATTGTGATCTCTGATCATGCACCCTGCTGTCTAATATATGTAGATAAGAAATTGAAAAAGGATCCAGGTAGGTGGCATTTTCAGCATAAATGGCTTCAGGATGAGGAATTTGTTAAGTACATAGAAAAACAGATAGATGAGTTCTTTGATATTAATACTACACAAACATCAGCATGTATAAAGTGGGAGGCTTTCAAAGCTTTTATAAGGGGGCATATTATTAGTTATACAGGTTCAAAATCTAAGAAGACTTGAGAGGAGAGAGTCCAATTGGAACGTAAAATAAAAATTCTTCAAGAAAAAGTGTATGCAGGAAGTAACCCACAGTTAGAGAACGAATTACTGATTTTGAGAGCTGAATATGACAAAAAAATCAGCGAATAGAGCTGCCTCGAGTCTTCTAAGATTGAAGCAAACTTTTTATGAACAAGGTGAAAAATCAGGAAAATTATTGGCATGGCAGATTAAACAATTAGAATTTAAAACACCAATTACCAGTATTATAAGTAACGGACAGGCAGTTATAGATCCTTTAGAAATTAATAGTGCCTTTTGAAGAGGATGATAAAATAAAGGCAGCGTTGGATTTTTAAATAGCTTTATTATCACCCGCCTTCATCAGAACTCGGCTGCAGCCCATAGCTTGAGCAGGCTGCAGCTTCATTCCTCCAGCTCTCCAAGAGGGGAGACACGTGTGTGTCTACCAGTTGCAGAATCAGAAAGAGAGGCAGATTTACAGCACAGTGGAGCATATATACTCAACTCAGACAATACATCAAAGACATTCACAGCAGTCAATCTGGGCATTTGCATATCAGAGGTACAGACAGGATGCATGAACACAATGCATGGATGACACTTTAACCTCACAGCCGTAAACGCAGCATGCAGCGGAAAAAACCCAGGAGTGCGAGCTGACTGTCTCTGTGTTCTGTCTCTGTGCTGTGGGGGTTGAATCAAACCGCTACACTGCTCCCCCCCAGAGGGCACGGTAGGGGACCGTGACCTCGATGTTGCAGTTTGGGCAGCGAGCAGGGAAAAGCTCTGTGCAGGAGGAGGGGGAGGGGGGGGTAGCAAATGCTGACCGGGCGCGAGAAAATCGTTCGAGTCGCGCCAAAAGTGTTTGCTGCTCCGCGATGTCCCGTCTGAACATGTGGAGATCACAAGAAGAAAAAAATTAGTCTCTGACTCCTCTCGTGGCCATGAAGAAAAGCAGGAGCGGCTGTAAGAAAAAAAAAAAAAGAAACAAAAGCAGAGGGACTGGCGTGTTGGCTTTAGGTGCAGGAGCAACCCCAAAGCCCCCCGGGAACAGCTGACGGCTGAAATCCCTTTGTGCCGTGGCTGAGACCATTAGAAAATCCAGTGGCGAGCTGCGTGCTTGCTTCAGGTGAACGAGCAGCCCTGAAGGTTCCGAGGGTGGCGATCGGCCATTTTTCTCGGGCATGTGCAGCGGCGGAGGACGATGGCGGTCTCTGTAGCCTTTATTGCCCCGTGCGTGGTGTGCCATCCTCGTAACTCCCCGGTGCGCGCGTGGGGGTTCCGTGCTTGGGTGGGCCGCTGGAGAGGAAACCAGGGTCGGAAACTTGGTGGAGATCGGCACAGTCTGCGCCGAAAAACATCTCTGACAAGCTGTGGCTGCAGATTAGTCATGGTGCGTTCAGGTCCACGTGTGCTCCGTCGGCCATGGGAGTCGCCCGCATGTGCTCTCATGTGGAGGAGCTGCGCGGCAGGTTCCGCGTGGATGTGCCGATCTCGGCGAGGGCGCGCCATGACGTTCTCTGCCGCTTACCCGGTCTTGGTTGATGTCCTGAGAGCAGCTCACCCGCCGTGGGCTCTGCGTCGAGGCCTCCCTGAGGCAGCAGGGAGGGCAGACCAGTCAGGCCGCTGCGACGGAGCATTCATGCCCGGGTGCTGCGTTCACTGGCCACTCGTTTTCTTCAGTCTCGGGTCGCCAGCGTGGCTGTTCAGATCAGAAGGTTGCGTTTGCACAAAACGTGTGCGTCCTTGGGGTCACCAGTGAAGAGGATGATAAAATAAAGGCAGCGTTGGATTTTTAAATAGCTTTATTATCACCCGCCTTCATCAGAACTCGGCTGCAGCCCATGGCTTGAGCAGGCTGCAGCTTCATTCCTCCAGCTCTCCAAGAGGGGAGACACGTGTGTGTCTACCAGTTGCAGAATCAGAAAGAGAGGCAGATTTACAGCACAGTGGAGCATATATACTCAACTCAGACAATACATCAAAGACATTCACAGCAGTCAATCTGGGCATTTGCATATCAGAGGTACAGACAGGATGCATGAACACAATGCATGGATGACACTTTAACCTCACAGCCGTAAACACAGCATGCAGCGGAAAAAACCCAGGAGTGCGAGCTGACTGTCTCTGTGTTCTGTCTCTGTGCTGTGGGGGTTGAATCAAACCGCTACACCTTTAGCGATTATTATGAAAAACTATATGATACAAAAAATGAAACTGACTTAACAAAACTAAATGGGTTTTTGGGTGGATTATCTATACCGTGTATTCCAAATGAAAACAGGGAGATACTGGAGTCTAAAATTAGTCAAGAAGAAGTTGGGCTAGCCATTGATAATATGAAATCAGGAAAAAGAGCAGGACCAGATGGTCTTCCAGTTGACTTCTATAAAAAATTTAAGAATAAATTAATAAAACCATTTTTGGAAATGGTTTTAGAAGCATTTCAAAATAGTAATTTACCACCATACATGAATAATGCCTTAATTATACTGTTGCCAAAACCAGGTAAGCCCTCTAATAAATGTGAAAACATGAGACCAATAAGCCTATTAAATGCTGACCTTAAGATAATCTGTAAAATTTTAGCAAGACGACTACAAGAAATATTACCAAATATTATTAACCGAGATCAGAATGGCTTTATAATGGGAAGACAAGGCTTCTATAATGTAAGAAGACTATTTAGTATTATTTATTCCAATAAAGAAGCACCAGATACAGCTCTCCTATCACTGGACGCCGAAAAGGCCTTTGATAGGGTCGAATGGCCCTATCTTTTTGAAGTCCTACAAAGGTTTGGACTTGGAAATAATTTCATAAAATGGGTTCAGATAATATACAATAATGCTACAGCAGAAATCCTAACAAACAGCAATATCTCAAAATCAATAAAAATCAATAGAGGATGTCGACAAGGCTGTCCACTTTCACCCTTATTGTTTACTATGGCAATTGAACCTTTAGCGATGGCAGTACGTTTACATCCACAAATATATGGAATTAAAGTAGGACCAACAGAACATAAAATCTCCCTGTATGCCGATGACATAATTTTGTTTATGTCGAATTTTAAAAAATCAATTCCGACCTTGTTAAATTTAATAAAGAACTTTGGGGAAATATCAGGATATAAAATAAATAAAACTAAATCTTCAATATTAATGCTAAATGAGACCCAGAGAAATCACCCAGCTCCTGAGGTAAATCAATTCAATGTTGTAAATCAGTTTAAATATTTAGGAATTCAAATTTTGCCTAAGCTAGAATCAGTCGCCAGTGCCAACTATGAAGCCTTAATGACAGATATTAATGAGTTACTTCAGAGATGGATGTCACTACCAATGTCGATGATCAGGAGAATTAATATACTTAAAAGTAATATCTTACCAAAAATACTTTATTTCAATACATTCCTTTACCACCACCTTCAGATCTATTCTCAAGAATTAAAAAAAAGTTAGTGGAATTTATATGGAACAATAGGAGGGCTAGATTACGTCTGTCCTTACTATATTTACCATTTGATCGTGGAGGTTTGAAATGTCCAAACTTTATGTTGTATTACTGGTCAGCACAACTGATGTCTATGACATATTATTTTTCATCAAATGATCTCCCTCACTGGACTGAAATGGAATCATACAATTTACCTTTACCTCTTCCCTTATTCATATACTCAGACTCGGCTAAAAAATGACAGAAACAAGTTAAAAATCCAATTGTAAAGCATATGATCAAAATATGGTGTGAAACCAAAAAATATTTAAAAGAACCACACTTACTGTCACAATTTAGCCCAATATGGGGTAATCAGTATTTTACACCAGGGAGAGCGGATGCTGTATTTAAAGTATGGAATTTAAAAGGGATTCAAAAGATTCAAGACTTATATTTGTCACATTCAGATAACATAATGTCTTTTGAAGAACTGAGGATCAAATTCAATCTTAATAGAACACATTTTTTTAAATATCTTCAGCTTAGGAATTTTATTCAATCAAATCAAAATAATGCTCTCACCCGACCTACTGATTCATCCTTGGAAAAAATTTTGACGAAAGATAGTAAGAGAAAGGGTATTATTTCAGAGTTTTATAACTCATTGACACTATTCTCAAGTAAAAACTCACAGAAAAGACTGAATTATTGGAAAGAAGACCTGCAAATTGAAATTTCAGAGGAACAATGGGAATTGGCTTGTACAGAAGCTCAAACCAAATCAATAAATAAGATAAGATAAGCCTTTATTAGTCCCACAATGGGGAAATTCCAGGATTTAAAAATAAATTGTATGTCTTAAATTGATACATTTTAAATGGTTAATGCGGATGTATGTTACACCAGTGGAGTTAAATAGATATAACAAAAACATACCAGATACATGCACAAAATGTATGGAAAGTAAAGGAACCCTATTTCACTGTTTATGGGAATGTAGAAAAATCAGAATGTTTTGGGAAGAGGTGAGGGTAACAATTGAAAAAATAATTTCAAAACAATTCACATTGAACCCTAAACTGTTTTTGTTGGGTCTGTATCCAGAAAAGCATAACTTTAATAAGAGTGAAAGAGCATTCATAGACCTCAGTTTGCTTAATGCCAAAAAATGTATTGCACTACTGTGGAAAAAGACTCATAGACCAGATGTGACTCAGTGGTTAAGACAGATGTTAACAAACCTTCCACTAGAAAGAATAACATACATACTGAAATTAAAGGAAAATGTGTTTGAGAATATATGGAGACCTTTCATTGATTATGTAAAGAAATTAAACATAACTTCTGAAGAAGAAGGTGAATGATGTGTGTGGACCTTGCAAATTCCAAATTGGTGAATATGTATACTTATGTAATAGATTACCTAGACTAAACAGAGGAGCATTGTTGATGACTTGCCTTTGTTAGTGGCTGTTGGTGTTTTTAGTACTTTTTTTTGTAGTTAGTGTTTTTTTTAATTTTTAATTACTTTAGTGTTAGTGTTTGATTGTTTGTGCCATGTTTGTAAAAAAAAAAAAAGGTTCAATAAAAAATATTGTGGAAAAGAAAAGCACTCAGAGCACATACCTCCGTCAGAGCTCCTTCCCTTCCTCCCTCCCCTTGTCCATCCATCTGTCCGTACCTCCTTGCCTCCATCCCTTTACATTGCGTTGATGAAGGTATGGGCTCATGAATCACCTCCAAAATCTAATGGTTCTTCTGTAGCCTTAGGACCACCTCTGGTGAAAATTTGATCAAAATAGATCCAGTAGTGTGGTGTAATCCTGCTGCACATACAAAGGCCTTGGTGGAGGTATGCACTCTCAGATCATCACCAAACTCTATTGGGTTCATCCTTAGGCCAAGGGCCACATTTGGTGAAAATTTCATCCAAATCCATCCTGTTGTTTTTGCTTAATCATGCCAACAGACAAATAGACAAACAAACGTATGCCAGCAAAAACATTACCTCCTTGGCGGAGACAATAATGAAAGAACAGTAAGCAAGCTCACAGACCCCATGCATCTGCATATCAGTGGCCCCTAAGGAGAACTGATCAACATAAAGTATAGTGAAAAAGTAAGCCCAAAAACTGGACCCCCTCATTAAATGTATAAGTTTGAAGTGAATCTGATAAGAAAATCTAGAAATTATAGTGATGACAACAGTAAATGACCCCCCCCACACACACACACAAAAAAATAAATAAATAAATGGAACCCCTCATTAGATGTCTCTGAAAATTGAATGTGTCCAAGGTATTGAGGAGTTAAAGATTCTGTATAAATTAGAAGTCAATTTGATCAGAAATGTTGAACATAAACTGGCGACAACATGCCGTCAAATGAACGGACGGGTCAGAAACATTATATTCAAACTGACGGACAGAAGGATGGACATCGCCATGACATAATCCCTCTTTGGTCTTCTGACTGCCAGGGAATAAAGAAACCTCACAAAATAAAATTTGAAATGAAATATTAGATATATTATTAAAAATCTCAAATATAAGCAAAACCTCACAAACTTAAGTCTCAAATATACAAAAACAATCCACAACTTTACAAGACCAAAATACTAATTTATTACAAAATAAGCTGCACACTTATTAGTTACTAATTAGTTATTAATTACTTATTATTATCACATACAGGGAAGCAACGCTAACTGCTCTTATAACACAGTTATAATGGCACAGCAATAACACTTAAAACATACAAATAATAACAGTCTTTGAATCCTCCACAGCGCAAGCATGCCGGCAGAATCCCTGCCCCCTTATTACAGCCCCGACGTTACACTGTCCCCCCCGGACTGGTTTCTGTCCCCAGAATAATAAAGTCCAACTCAAAAGTCCAACATAAATCTGTCCAGGTGTTGGCGTGACTGCCATTGTCGGCGACCAGCATGCACAGACCTGTTATTGTCCATTCGCGCCTTGGCCGGAGTATCTGGTCGGGATGAAGCCTCCGGCTCGACCACCTGCAGGGCAGATGGCTGGTACAGGGTGAGACGGTCACGGTGAAGCACCACGACCCGGTTCCTTTTCTGCAGCCTCACCCTGTACACTACATCTGACAGTCTCTGTAGGACCATGCACGGTCCCGACCAATGGCTCGCCAATTTTGGCAACAGTCCCCTTTTGCGCTCTGGGCATAAAACCCAGACTCGATCCCCTGGTGCAAAGTCCCTCCCCTGGCAGCGGGAGTCATATGCCCACTTCTGCCGACTCCCCGCCGCTGCCAGGGCCTCCCAAGCCAGTTTGTGCACCGTGTGGAGACGTTCTTTCAAGCAAAACAAATAATCCAACTCTGGTTTGCCTTCCACCTCTGGCTCCGGCAAGGGCGAACACCAAATCCACTGGTGTGCGCAGCTCACGTCCAAACATCAGCGCTGCAGGAGTGCACCGGGTGGACTCCTGTGCTGCTGTCCGGTACGCCCACAGAACAAAGGGCAGATGCAGATCCCAGTCTCACCATCGCTGGTCCACTAGGACAGCGAGCTGGCTGGTTAAGGTCCGATTGAAACGTTCGACCAGGCCGTCGCTCTGTGGATGCAGCGGGGTGGTCCGGGTCTTCCGGATGCCCAGCCGCCTGCAGACCTCCGCGAAGACCTCTGCCTCGAAGTTCCATCCCTGATCGCTGTGCAGCTCCTCCGGTGCCCCGAACCGACAAAACATCTCCTCCACCAGCTTGGATGCTATGGTGGCGGCGCTCTGATCAGGGACCGCATACGCCTCTGGCCATCTGGTGAAGTAATCCATTGCAACCAGCACGTAGCGGTTCCCCTGATCCATGGTTGGAAAAGAGCCCAGAATGACCACTCCTACCTGCTCCATGGGTGCTCCCACCTGGTACTGCTGCAAGGGGGCGTGGGATTGTTGAGTCGGCCCTTTCTGAGCTGTACAGGTATCACAGCGGTGGACATGGAGCTCAATGTCCTGGCGACATCCAGGCCAGTAGAACCGAGCCCGAAGACCCTGCAGAGTCGTCGTCACCCCAAAGTGGCCCGCCCCCACCGACCTGTGGACCAACTGATGCACATTGGGGCGGAGCCGCCGGGGAACCAGCAGCTGCCAGACGTGGCGCTGCCCAGCTGGAGCCTGCCACTGCTGATACACAACACCCTTGTGACAGCGGAGATTGGCCCACTGGGAATGTAGGGCTTTGGTCTCTGGGTCCAGCATGGACACAGCCTTCCAGGCAGACCGCTGGCCCATGTCCAGCCACTGCCGAACCCGGGAGATGACCGGATCGCTATCCTGCTTGCTCTGCAGCTGCTGCGCACCGAGGGCCTCCGTGACTTCATTGCTGGGGAGAGCTGACTCATTATCCGAGGAGGAGCTGTGCACCACTGTGTTATTCCTGCTCACAGCGGTCCGGAGAGCAGCAGCCCGTGGGACGGCTTGGTCTCGGTCTTCTGCCCACTGGCAGTGCCGACCGTCCTCCACAGCACAGGGACGCCGGGACAGGGTGTCAGCATTGGCATGGAGGCAGCCTGCCTGATGCACAATCTGAAAATCATAATCCTGCAGTGCCTCCAGCCATCTCGCCAACTGTCCATCTGGCCCTTTAAAGTTCAGTAGCCAGGTCAGGGAAGCATGATCCGTCCTGAGCTGAAACCTCCCCCCGTACACATATGGGTGAAAATGACAAAGCCCCTGGATGACAGCCAACAGCTCTCGGCGAGTAACACAATAATTCCTTTCAGCTCTGCTGAGAGTGCGGCTGAAAAGAGCAACTGCCTGCTCTCCGTGTTCTCCCTCCTGGGATAACACCACCCCGATGCCCTGGTTGCTGGCGTCCGTATCCATGATGAAAGGGCGGTTCAGTCGGGATACTGCAGGATGGGGGCTCCGACGAGCGCCGAGCGAAGCCGGGAGAAAGCAGCAGCACAGTTTTCACTCTACTCAAACGTGTGGCCCTTCTGTGTCAGCTGATGCAACGGGCTGGCGATGGTGGCAAAATCCTTCACAAAACTCCTATAATAGGAGGCCAATCCGAGAAAACTCCGTAGCTCTCCCACATCCCGCAGCACTGGCCAGTTTTTCACCGCTGCCACTTTCTCTGGATCGGTGACGACTCCCGCTGCGCTGACGATGTGGCCCAGGGAGGTAGTTTCTCGCCAAAGTGTGGCATTTTCACGGGTGCAGCCGCAGCCCGGCCTGTCGGATGGCATCTAATACTTCCCAGAGGTTGGACAGGGCGCCATCAAAGTCAGCTGCATGCACCAGTAGGTCATCCAGGTACACAATGCAGCAGCTCCGGGGCACATGAGCCAACACTCGTTCCATTAGGCGTTCAAAGGTGGCCAGGGCATTGCAAAGCCCAAACGGCATTACCTTGAACTGCCACAGTCCCTGCCCAATGGAAAAGGCTGTTTTCTGGCGGGCCTCCGGTGACAGCTCTACCTGCCAATAGCTGCTGCGGAGGGCCAGCGAGGTGAACCAGCTGGAGCCAGTGATGTAATCCAGCGCGTCATCGATGAGGGGCAGAGGGTAGGAATCCTTGAGGGTGACGTCATTCAGGTACCAGTAATCCAGGCAGAACCGCCACGAACCGTCCTTCTTCTTAACCAGAACCACCGGCGCCGCCCAGGGGCTGCTGGAGGGCTCGATAACATCCGCCTCCAGCATTTCCCGTATTTTTTGTTCTGCCGCCGCCTGCCTTGAAAAAGGCAGAGGGCGGGGGTGGAGCCGGATCGGCCTGGTCTCACCGGTGTCGATCTGGTGCTACACCAAGTTGGTTCGGGTGCACTCCTCATCCTTGGAAGTGAAGACGTCAATGTAGCAGTCTAACAGCTCCCGCAGCTGGCATCTCTGTTTTGATTCTAGTCCACTGCAGCTCTGCTGGAAAAATTCCTCGACCACCTGCTGTGTTTCTGCTGACACACTGACCTGCTCCGCTGTCGCCCCCTCCATTGCTGTCTCTATTGGCGATTGCGCTCCCTCTGCTTGTGCTGGTGGCGCTGCTGTGTTCAGTTCTGGTGACGACCCGCCTGGTTCGGACCGTTCTGGCGGCCCCTTGATCACACAGGCCCCCGGGTTCCTCCTCTGGGTCCTGCTGCAGAGCGTGTTGGTCCGAGCCCCCAGCAGGAGAGACAATCTGGCGGTGTCAATTGTTGCGCCCCGTGCTGCAAACAGGTCGAGTCCAATAATGCAGGGGTCTTGAAAGTCAGCCAGCCAGAAAGGGTGGTTTGTATTCTGGCCGGCCATCCCCACCACAAGAACTCTCCGCCCTCCCAGTCTGGTGCGCTCACTGGTGGCTGTGGTGATGCAGCGCCCGGTAGGTTCCCACCCCTGCGGTTCTGCCTCGTCTGTACCGGGCAGCACTCCGGGTCGGACCAGGGAGATGGTAGAACTGGTGTCGATCAGGGCCCAGATTGGCGTGTTGTCCAAACTGCACGGTAGGTACATCCCTAGCGAGTGTCCAATTCGGCCCAAACGTGGTGACAGTTCATCGGGGAAAATGTCTGTGGGAGGGGGCAGGTCCCCGTCCATACCACCTCACTCTAGTTTAAAGTTGGCGAGGGGGCGGTTTGTCGCGGGGTGGGTGCCGGGCAGTACCGTGCGATGTGTTCTGGCTCCCCGCAGCAGAAGCACCCTTCCTTGCCGTTGCTGTCTTCTCACTGGCCGCGCCGCTGTGGTCCAGCGCAGTTCCTCCTCCTTGCTCTCAGCTGTGGCCTGGAAGGCTCTCTGCCTCGGCGCTGACGCATCAGCTGCATCCATCAACGGTCCCACCCACTCCGCTTCTGCCACAGCCGTCTCCCAGCTGCTCATGGCGTGAATCCAGATGTGGTTCTGGAGCTGGGCCAGGCGGAGCCCCCAGATGAAGTGCTGAAGGGCGAGCTTCTTCACCATCCCAGCTCAAAATCCAGGTAGCCACGCTGCGTCAGCAGCCATATGTCCGCTGCGTAGGCTCCCAAGCTCTCTCGGCTGCCTCACCGGCGGTTGGCCAGCTGTTCCTGGGCATGCTCAGCGTTGGCTGCTCTCCCAAACCCCCTCTGGAGCGCTCCTTGCAGCGCTGGCCAGCTGCGACATTCCTCGGGCCGGAGGTCAGACAGCGTGCAGAGAGTCCCTCCCTCCAGGGCCAGCGCAACCTGCACAGCGGTCTCTTCGGGTGTCCAGCCATTCAGCGCAGCAGCCAGCTCAACCTGGACCAGACAGTCATCCAGCAGGGTTTCGCCGTCAAAGTGGGGGCGTTTGGCCCGTTGGCGGATTGGTGGGACGGTCGCCTCTAGGTCGATCGCCGCCCATGGTCGCAGTGGAATTGCCGGCCCGTCTGCCCTGAAAAGGGTTGGAAGCGGGGCCGGTTTGTTCTGCTTAGCCCGCTCTGCCTTGAGAAAGGCAGAAGGTGGGGTATGCTGGCCCCGTCGGGTCCGCTGCTCCATTCATCCCGGCAAGCAGCTCCAGGGGTCGGTCTATCAGCTCTGTCGTCCATCTCCAGCTGCTGAATCTCCGCCCTGATTCTGGCTTCCATCTTCTCCGTAATCCCACTTCTGACACCAGTGTGACATTGCAAGGGTTCACACAATAAGGAGAGATGACTGTAACGAAACAGGCTTTATTTATACACTCTCACAACACAGAACGGAGGGGAGGTCATTTACACAGACCCCCATCTCACTTATGGTGACACAACACATGATCTATCACATACAGGGAAGCAACGCTAACTGATCTTATAACACAGTTATAATGGCACAGCAATAACGCTTAGAACACACGAATAATAACAGTCTTTGAATCCTCTGCGGTGCAAGCATGCCGGGAGAATCCCTGCCCCCTTATTACAGCACCGACGTTACAATACTTGTACAATTAATTATATAATTAATTAATTTATTTGTTTTTAAAGCCTTGAACAGTTTCGCCGCCACCTACATCCTGGAGCTTTTGATAGTTCACTCCACCGCATGGTCCCTCAGGTCTGCTGGCCAAGGACTCCTGGCTGCCCCGAGACCAGCTGAAGCTCAGGGGGTGACCCATACTTTTTTTGGTTGCAGTTCCCAAGTAATGGAACTCCATGCTTCACTCTATCCAAGCCGTTCCATCAGTGGAGTCTTTTAAGTCAGGTTAAAAATCCACCTGTACTCCCTGGCATTTGACACCATCTGATAGGCCTTTGTCTGAATGTGTGTGTTTCTACTTATCTTAATGTATTACAGTGATCCCTCACTTATCGCGGTTAATGGGTTCCAGAACCGACCGCGAAAAGTGAAAAACCGCGAAGTAGCGTCACCCCAATGACGTCATCCATAAACAATACGTACGTTCATTCTCTCACTCTCATATGATACGTGTGTGTGTGTGTACGTGTACATACATACGTAGATGTAAACAAAGTGTACATAAATATGTTTTTAGAACTCTTTTATTTTTATAACAAGATACGTAACTCAAGATGAAAATGATTTACTGCACAGGTTAATGAGAGCTTTACTGCTCCTCAGGTGACGCCTCATCGTCAGGTGCTGGAGGCGCAGGATCATCGAGGGCAGCTTCCGATAGAGCTGAAGCTGCAGGAGGCGGCGTAGTGGCTCGACGGAAGACTATTTTCGCACAAAATGGCACAAGAGAACAGCAAAAAGTTCCACGCGGCGAGACTAAGTAACACGAGCGATAAAAAGCAATGAATGCGGTCTTCCTTCCCTTCATGGTGCTCGCAGGGAGAGGAGGTGGGTGAGACGTCTCGGCCAATCAGCTTGCGAGATTTCCGAGCCCAGCCAACACGACAACAGCGAACAGAGAGTTGTGCGGCTCTCCGTGTTGACACCTGATGGTCTAATGTAGTCTCCCTGCCTTCTGCTAGCGCCCGCCCATTATTTCTCAATTTTGAATTTTTGATGAATATTTTTGAAAAATCCGCGATGCACTGAGGGCGCGAAAGGTGAAGCGCGAAGTAGCGAGGGATCACTGTATTTTATTCTCTTCTAATAATGATGACATACTTATGTAAAGCACTTTGGTCAACATCTGTTGTTTTAAACTGTGCTGTATAAATAAATTTGATTTTACTTATATGAACTTTATAGACCCACATAAAAGCATAAAAAAATGATCCAATACTTACTTTTTGTCTATGCTCTGCTTCTCTTTGGTTATTTCTCCTAGTCGCTGCTCCAAGTTATCACAGCGCTCCAGCGTCTCCTTAAATTTGGCCTTCATGTTGTTTATCTGAAGGACGGACATGGTAGGACTGAAATTGGTTCATAAACAAAATTAAACATTCCATTAGTTCAGAACGGCTGTTGTCCTCGCTCATCAGTACCTCCTCAGCCGTCTCCTTCTCCAGGTGAACAATTTTATTCTCCCAGTAAATCCTCTGAGACTCCAGTTGGTTTGTCAGCAGGTAGGAGTACTGTGGATTAATATTGGTCATTAGAACTTCTTTGTCTCGGTTTAACAAAGGAAACAAAGTAGCAAAACTCTGGCTTACCTCTAGCTGAAGAGCATCAATTTTCTCAGCTTGGCATGTGTCTCCTTCACATTCGTATTGCACCATCTTCCCGTCTGTCTTGCTCGCGACAAGTCGATGCACATAGTTATCTGAAATAAAGGGGAAACAACACTGTCTGTTCATGATATAAAGAATTTCAAAACAGTTTTTAACAGGAGTATAAATAGCTTTGTGATATACGAGGGGGGGGCTGAAAAGTTCATAGGCTGACCAGGAAGCAGTGGTCAAATTTGACCAAATGTGGTTTATTGTACCCATACGCTTGATGTTCTCTTACTCTCAGCTCTGCTCTCTTGTTCCTTGGCGACTGAAGCACAAATACTACTGGCTCAGCACCTACGAGCATAACTCCTTCTTAGTCAGCCTATGAACTTTTCACCCACCCCCCACCCCCAGTACAACAGTCAAAGGGTTTATAAAAGTATCAAAATTTTGGTTGATTGGTTATTCTACATTGTATTTTGATCCCACCTCCTGACCATCGATGACCCTTTTGTGTGGAGTTTGCATGTTCTCCTCCCATTCTGCGTGGGTTTACCCTGGGTACTTCGGTTTCCTCCCACAGGCCAAAAACTTGCAGATTAGGTTAAGTGGAGACTCTAAATGTCCCTAGGTGTGGAATGTGTGTGTGAATGTGAAGGGATTGGTGCTGCACCGTGGTTGCCTCATCATCCAGGTGGATGCCCTGAATTTCCCCATGGTGGGACTAATAAAAGATTATAAAATTTAAAAAAAAAAAATTCCATTATGATCAGCAATAACACGAAGGTATACACAGTTCTGGTGTTATTAAATGTCATAAAAATATAAAATAAACAGCACTGTATGGCATAGAAATATCTCCAGCTCATTTATTTATTTATTTTCTAGGCCAGTTATTCGGTTACAGGTAATGGGGATGAAGCCTATTCAAGCAAGAGGCAGCATGCATCACTGATCAATCGCCAGTTCTTCCCATGGCAAACAGGCTTTTTTTTGTCCAGATCAAGAAGAGGAAATAAATTATGGAATCATCTTGAAACATGCATTTCTAAGACAAATGCCAGCATAAATCTAAATCTGCTCATTAGTTGTTGATATCTAACATGATATCTAACAATACCATAATATTTTTATAGCTATTTTAGTGCTATGTGAACAGGGTATGTGTATGTGTAATGGGTTAATTGTTTAACTTTGAAACAATGTTTTTTTCTTGTTCTGTTCTTTTATACTGATGTATTTGATTCAATTTGTCTTAGTTTTTTTTCTTTTTATATAGGGAGCATCACTGAGGGACAACAGATGGAAATTAGCTGTTGGCTACAATCTGGCCTGTTTACACTAATTATTGATGTACATGAACATGCAATGTCTTTTAAATACAGCCGTGGACAAAATTGTTGGCAACCCTCTGTTAATGAAAGAAAAACCCACAATGGTCACAGAAATAACGTTGAATCTGACAAAAGTGGGAATAAATAAAAATATGAAAATTAACCAGTGAAAATCAGACAGTGCTTTTGAATTGTGGTTCAACAGAATTACTTTAAAAAACAAACTCATGAAACAGGCCTGGACAAAAATGATGGTACCCCTAGAAAAGATTGAAAATAATGTGACCATAGGGACATGTTCAACCAAGATGTGTTCTCTAATTAACATCACAGGTGTCTACAAACTTGTAATCAGTCAGTCGGTCTATTTAAAGGGTGACAAGTAGTCACTGTGCTGTTTGGTGACATGGTCTGCACCACACTAAACATGGACCAGAGGAAGCAAAGGAGAGAGTTGTCTCAGGAGATTAGAAAGAAAATTATAGACAAGCATGTTAAAGGTAAAGGCTATAAGACCATCTCCAAGCAGCTTGATGTTCCTGTGACTACAGTTGCACATATTATTCAGAAATTTAAAGGTGAACTGAAACCACCTTTTTGCGCAAAAAGTAGAATAGCGGATTAATTCCTTATTACCTATTGTATTTTTCAACACATAAAAGAAATTTTTAGGCCGTGTGATGGCCAAGCTATAAGCCGATAAACTTTTGCCTCTGGCTGGCAGTGCCAAACAAACCGGAAGTAGTGCAGACGACGCTGCGTAACGTCACGAGTGTGATCCCTAACCAAAACAACAATGGCAGATGATAGCAGTTCCAGCAGTCAAGAACACCAGAGTTTTCAGAGTGAAGAGGCATTCAGGATCGGTGATGAGACAGAGGAGGACGCAGGAGTGTCAAGTGAACAGGAAGACAGCGAGGGAGGCATCGAACCGTACAGATTCGAGCCAGAATTTTCGGGGGATTCCGGCACCGACTCAGAGTCAGACCGCAGCAGTGATGGGGAGGAGAGTCGCTTATTGAATACAGAATGGTGAGTCTTTACTTCTCTACTTTGGCATGTTTGGGGTGTCAGGATAAGGAAAATTAACAATAAAAAAGAAAGAAAAAAACCCATCAGCATTTTTCCAACTTATTATTTATACATAGGGCTAGGACTGTACAATAGCCTGGCCGTGTACACACTTGGCATTGAATAGACACATCCGTGGCGTAGGGTTAACACGTGTATTCAGGACAGGTTCCATGACCATGGGCTATGTATTACAATAACTTCTACAGACTAGATAGTGGCAATACACATGAACAGAACTGGCCTCTGCATTTTGACTGTGTTATTTATAAATTATATCTACAGTGATCCCTCACTTATCGTGTTTAATGGGGACCAGGAACCGACCGCGAAAAGTGAAAAACCGCGAAGTAGCGTCACCCCCCCCCCCCCCCCGCCCCCCCCCACCCCCCCCAAGGGCGTCACAAGCACTTTTTTTGCACATAGAAAGGCACAAGAGAACAGCGAAAAGTGTCACTAAGCAACACGAGCGATAAAGAACAATGAATGCGGTTCTTCCTTCGCTGGGTATGGGCGCTCTGGCAGGAGAGAAGCTGGGTTAAAACGTCTCGGCCAATCAGCTTGCCGAGATTCCCGAGCGGTGAATGAGGTGGGCGATGAGGAGTGGAGCGGTGGTCAGATATGGTGGATTTTGAGTTGTGCGGGCTGCTCTGTGTTGCTACCTGATGTTCTAATGTAGTCTCCCCTGCCTTCTGCTAGCGCCCCGGGCAACTTTCGTTGCCATTTTTTTCTCAATTTTGAATTTTTGATGAATATTTTTGAAAAATCCGCGATGCACTGAGGGCGCGAAAGGTGAAACGCGAAGTAGCGAGGGATCACTGTATATCTAGAAACGCATCGCTTCCCGGTCGCTTTTCCTCCCCCTTTCTTTTCTTTTGTCGCCATGACAGCTTTCCTTGGCCACTGAACAGATCTTCCCAGGTGTTGGAAGTGTTTTGTAGTCGACTATCACAGCAAAATGCACCAAAAACAACCAGTGTCGACGTGCTCGCAATGGTAAACATGAGGACTGGGTCACATTTGTGACGTCACGCGGAACTCCGGCTGCACTTCCGGATAATCGGCAGATTCGTAGGATTTTTCAGAGCGGGAAATTCAAAATCGCGATTTTCTCCAAGATTCCGGGATTGGTGGAGGGGGTGCCAATGATAAATTATCTTTATAATTGTATGTACTATCACCCAGTGCCATTCAATGCCGTTCACTTCAGTTCACCTTTAAGACCCATGGGACTGTAGCCAACCTCCCTGGATGTGGCCGCAGGAGGAGACGGATAATACGAATGGTAACAAAAGAGCCCAGAACTACCTCTAAACACATTCATGGTAAACTCCAAGGTCAAGGTACATCAGTGTCAGATCGTACCATCCGTCGTTGTTTGAGCCAAAGTAGACTTCATGGGAGACGACCAAGGAGGACACCACTGTTGAAAACAAATCATAAAAAAGCCAGACTGGAATTTGCCAAACTGCATGTTGACAAGCCACAAAGCTTCTGGGAGAATGTCCTATGGACAGACGAGACAAAACTGGAACTTTTTGGCAAGGCACATCAGCTCTATGTTCACAGATGCAAAAATGAAACATACCAAGAAAAGAACACTGTCCCTACTGTGAAACATGGAGGAGGTTTTGTTATGTTCTGGGGCTGCTTTGCTGCATCTGGCACAGGGTGTCTTGAATCTGTGCAGGGTACAATGAAATCTCAAGACTATCAAGGTATTCTAGAGAGAAATGTGCTGCCCAGTGTCACTCAGCTTGGTCTCAGTCGCAGGTCATGGGTCTTGCAACAGGATAATGACCCAAAACACACAGCTAAAAACACCCCCAAGAATGGTTAAGAGTGAAACATTGGACTATTCTAAAGTGGCCTTCTATGAGCCCTGATCTAAGTCCTATTGAACATCTGTGGAAGGAGATGAAACATGCCATCTGGAGAAGGCACCCTTCAAACCTGAGACAACTGGAGCAGTTTGCTGATGAAGAGTGGGCCAAAATACCTGCTGAGAGGTGCAGAAGTCTCACTGACAGTTACAGAAATCGTTTGATTGCAGTGATTGCCTCAACAGGTTGTGCAACAAAATATTAAGTTAAGGGTACCATCATTTTTGTCCAGGCCTGTTTCATGAGTTTGTTTTTTTTTTGTTTTTTTTAAATAATTCTGTTGAACCACAATTCAAAAGCATTGTCTGATTTTCATTGGTTAGTTTTCATAGAACTTTTATTTATTACCACTTTTGTCAGATTCAAGTTATTTCTGTGACCATTGTGGGTTTTTCTTTCATTAACAGAGGGGTACCAACAATTTTTTCCACGTCATCCAGCTGTTACACCTGGATGACTGAAAGGAAACATGGTCCCAGCAAGAGAGCGGTCAGTTAATACAATGGAAAGGATTATAAAACTCCTTCAAGAAGTTAATTCAACATAGAGTGAAGCAAAAGAAATGCATTTTTATGGATCATCATCCAAGACTGGTAATTTCACACTTTTTGACAGAGGCTGTATATGGCTCCTCCTTGTCATTTTATTGTCCTTTTTTTATTGGTGACTTCCCTTAATGGAACATGATGTAACCTTGACATAACTGTGGACTGAAGCCTATTCCAGCCATCATAAGGGACTGAAAACTCAAAAGATTTTATTATTCCGGTATCCAAAAAGCTGAGTTTGTATTTGCAACATTCATTAATCACAGACACACCTTTCAGCTGCTCCCTATTCGGGGTCACCACAGCGGACCATGGGTCTGCCTATTTGATTTGGCGAGGATTTTACACCAGATGCCCTTCCTGATGCAATGCTCCCCATTTACCTGTGCTTGGGACCAGCACAAGGAGTAAACTGGTTTTGTGCTTCCATTTGTGGCTGGGTAACCAACATTTATTAATACTTATATTATAATACTGTGATACTGACTTCTCTGAATTGATACAATATCACAGACACACAGTAAACATGATACTCCACTATTGTTTTGTTTTTTTTGCCCACCTCGCCAGCAGTCATTGCAAACAATTCTACAGTCCATCACAAGGCCAACAAAGACAGACAGACGCTCTCAAATTCACACCCATGGTCAACTTGGACCTATCTAGCTTGTCTTTGGGTTGTGACAGAAAACTGGAGTAAACTTACAGGCTGAAATGCAAACTCCACACAGAAAAAAAACACCACACATGGTGAAAAACCTCTAACTGTAATAGGACAGAAAACTACCAACACTGGCGTTTTACTACTACTATCCGTATTACGCACAGAAAAAAATACTTCTGCAATTCAATACCTCCTGCATAGTCCCAGACACGGTGGTTTGTCAACTGCATGGCGTAAGTGTGCTGCGTCTCCTCAAAATGCTTGTGAGCATGCCGGCTCACGTAGCGACCGCAACCAATGTGGCCACAGATCAGACAAATCCACAGGTTCTATGGACGAAAAACAGCAGCAGATGAAAAGAGTCAGATTGAAAACATGAAAGGAAAAGACTGAGTCTAATGTTGTTATTAAGAGCAACAGTTACCTCCTGCACGCCGCATTCAAAGCATTTGTTTTCTTCCACTGGTTCTGGTGTTTGGCAGTACCTACATACAGGACACCTAGAAACAACACACATTCAGCTGCTGTCACAAACCTGTCCAAAGGCCCTTTGTTATTAAAGAATACGTAGAATGAGATGGACAAAAAAATACAGCACGTGACATGAAGCCTGGAGAAATGACCAGTGAGACTGACCACAGCAACGCGGCCTATGTCCTACTTTACAAGAGACATTTTGAGCAATTTCTGGTGCAAAACACACACACACACACACACACACACACATACATATATATAAATAAAATATGTGCTGCTGACCCACAAAACATACTTAAACCTTAAAATGAAGGTTAAAAAAGGACAAGCTAGCTTGCCAATTAATAGATTTTTTTTAACAATGTTCAATTTTTCTCTGTACATTTTTAATTTCTTACCTATTTTTTTTTTTTTTACAAATTTGTGACCCCCCCTCATACTTCATACTTTTTGCTATTTGTCAAATATACTAAAATCACTCACTTTTTATATTTAATGAAGGTCAGAAATTTTCCTAATAAATGTTAAATTTAACTGTAATGTACACAGCAAATGCCCATGAAAATTTAAAGAACAAATGTTATTCATAAATCAGAATCAGAATCAGAATCAGCTTTATTGGCCAAGTATGCACAACACATACAAGGAATTTGACTTTGGCTAAAAAAAAAAAAAAAAAAAAAAATGCCATGACCGATGTGTAGAGACCACAGCCTTGGTAGCAAACAACACAAATTGTCTGCCATCAAATCACAGGGGTAGATGCGAAACGTCAGGTCAATGAATTAGCCTGGTTCTCTGCAACATGAGTGAGGTACCACACTATGGAACACGGTCCTCTGTGATGTCATTGCAAGGGACCATAGTGAGATCCCAAGTTGAATATTAAAAGAACTCACGAGGCATCTTCCCACCGCTGGAGACACTGACTGTGGAAGCTGTGGTTGCACAGAGTGGTGAGGATGCCGTTAACTGACTCGTCCATCCTCTCCAGGCACACGGTACACTTTGGCAGCTCGGTCAGCTCCATCACAGGCAGACTGGCTCCCTGAGGAGAGATGGGAGGAAGGAGAGGGAGACAGTGAAAAGTGGGAGTTAAGAGCTGCTCAGAGACAGGAAAACGTGGTGCTAAGTGAGGCCAGAAGTTTGCAGCCCTGAACAAACAACGTAGGGCTCCTTTCACTCCAATTTGTCCTGTTTTACTTGATCAATATTCAAAATCTCCCAAATCCAGATCCAGTTTACCATTATAAAGTGAAGACAGAGAAAACAGACAAAAAAGAAATTAAAGCTTTAAGATAATGTATCATTTTTCTGTTAAATTAATAACTACAAAATAGGGATGTAACAACTGTGACATTATGGGCTGACCAGTCAATAAGGTATACGAGGGGGGAAGCTGAAAAGTTCATACGATGTCAAAGAAGGAGTTATGTTTCTGAGGATCAAGAAGAGGGCTTCTATACCGCAGGGATCCAAGCGCTGCAACACCGGTGGAAGAAGTGTTTGGATCGAATGGGGGACTATGTTGAAAAATAAACCCAATCTGGTCAAATTTGACCACTGCATCATGGTCAGCCTATGAACTTTTCAGCCCCCCTGGTCGTAATATAGTAACATAGTTTCATATTTTTTTTATTCAGAATTTCAAAATATTTTACAATTCAGAAGGCTGCTGAAGTTTAATATCAATAATATAGTATATATTTTAAATTTTATATTTACTATATTAATATTATATACAGTATATACACAGTATACTGTATATATACAGTATATACATACTGTATATTTTTATGTTGTCAATGTTTAACATGCAACAGATTACAATAAAATCAATAAATCACTGAGGAATATGATGTCAATTTTTGTTCAGTATAGAGCAAATACTCGTAATAATCAGCTTTTTATATTATAGTGAGAGCATACTGATAACAAGGGAAACTGAGATTCTCAGGAAAAACACAGCTCATCAATTAACCATTAATCAATCGATAAGGTGACTCAACTAATGACTTAATGATAACTTGCATCCATATACAGTATGTATTCATGCATCGCTACTAAAATATAAAAGCATGCAATAGCTGTGTTCTGTGATGGCCTGAGCGCCGATTCCATCCGCGCTCGGGTTGTCCAGTATTTTCCCCGTTCTATCTTTTCTATCTATTTTTTCTTTCTATCTTTTCTATCATTCTTTCTATCTTTTCTACTTCCGGCGCCACACGAGTAGGCTGCCTTTTTGCAACAGCGGATCAATTTCTGCCTATTTCTATTTTCTATCTGGCTCTCTTGCCAATCTTTCTGATCCAGCGTCACCTTTAGTCCATCCAAACACGTAGATCGCCCAAATGTCTCCTGAGCCAGCGGACGGAGCCACTGTTTCTAGCAGGAGGCGGCAGTACAATAGAGACCAGCTGCTAGCACTTAACCGGCCCACGATGCTAACGCAAAAACTCGACACACCGGGAGAGATAAGACGGAAATGGCGTGGGTGTCGAGCTGGAGTAAGACGGCGGGCGAGGAATATAAGGTACAGACCCGTCCTCCCATCCGTTATTATGGGGAATGTTCGATCTCTACTCAGTAAGACTGATGAGCTAGCGGCTATCTCCTGCTACGAGAGTGTCTTCAGGGAGAGTAGTTTGATGCTATATACTGAGACGTGGCTAACAGAACTAGCAACAAATGCTAACATCGAACTGGAGGGTTTCTACGCAATACGGGCAGACCGGACACCAGACAGCGAGAAGACAAGGGGCGGAGGAGTGATAATGTATGTCAATAACAACTGGTGCAGACCGGGACATATCACGGTTAAGAAACAGCACTGTAGCAAAGACATTGAGCTGCTAGCTGTTAGCATGCGGCCTACATATCTCCCGAGGGAATACTCACACGTGATCTGCATTGTTATTTATCCAAATCCGACGGCGAACACTGGGACAGCGCGTGACGTCATCCACTCAGTAACTGGCAGGCTGCAGACAGAACACCCAGATGCTCTTCTCCTCATCTCAGGCGATTTCAACCATATTTCACTGTCTCCCATTCTACCCACGTTAACCCAGTATGTCACATGCCACACTAGAGACAGTAAAACACTGGACTTATTCTATGCAAATACTTAGGAGGCGTACACCTCATCACCACTCCCCCCACTCGGGAGATCGGATCACAACTTGGTTCATCTTCTGCCGGTGTACAAACCCTTAGTACATAGACAACCTCCGGTCATGCACACGGTGAAGTTATGGTCTGAGGAGGCAATGGATGCACTAAAGGACTGTTTTGAAATCACTGCCTGGGAGCAGCTCTGCGATCCACATGGTGAGGACATCGATGGCCTCACTCACACCATCACAGACTACATCGGCTTCTGTGTGGACAACACCGTACCCACCAAGACCATACGGTGTTGCTCAAACAACAAACCCTGGATCAACCCTGAGATAAAAACACTTCTGAGAGAGAAGAAGAGGCTCTTCAGGTCGGGGAACGGGGAGATGCTGAAGTCCGTTCAGAGGGAGCTGAGGAGGAAGATCAGAGAAGGCAAGGACAGCTTCAGGAAGAAGATGGAGGACAAGCTGCAACAGAGCGACATTGGCGGGGTCTGGAGAAACCTTAAAACCATCCATGGGCTCCAGAATACCTCCCCCCAGGCCACGGGGGACAGAGAGTGGGCCAACAATCTGAACCTGTTTTTTAATAGGTTTGACCAGTCGCCCCCCCCCCCCGACTGCACAACAACCACTGCTGCCTCTAAAGTCATCGAGACCTGCTGTCCACACCCCACTCCACCAACACCCCCCCACTCCCAGCACACAGCCCCCCAACCTGACCCTCACTAAGACCCAGGTGAGGACAGAGCTGAGGAAGATCAAGGCAAGGAAGGCCGCGGGACCGGACGGCATCAGCGCGAAGCTCCTCAAGTCCTGTGCAGACCAGCTGTGTGGGATTGTGGAGCTCATCTTCAACCTGAGCCTGAAGCTGGGGAGGGTACCACAGTTGTGGAAAACATCTTGTGTGGTACCTGTACCAAAGACTTCCCGCCCCAAAGATCTGAACAGCTACAGACCAGTGGCCCTGACGTCTCACATGATGAAGACCCTGGAGAGACTGCTCCTTGCTCACCTCCGCCCCCTGGTGGGACCAGCGATGGATCCACTCCAGTTTGCCTATCAGTATGGCATTGGGGTGGAGGATGCAGTGATCTTCCTCCTTCACCGATCTCTGTCCCACCTGGAGAAGCCCGGGAATGCGGTGAGGATCATGTTCTTTGACTTCTCCAGTGCTTTCAACACCATTCAACCAATGATCCTGAAGGACAAGCTGCTGTGCGCAGGGGTGGACCAGCACCTGTCATCATGGATCCTGGACTACCTCACTAACTGGCCACAGTTTGTGAGAACCCGAGATTGTGTGTCTGACACGATCATCGGTAGCACGGGGGCCCCCCAGGGAACGGTTTTGGCTCCCTTCCTGTTCACCCTTTATACTGCGGACTTCTCACACAACACAACACACTGCCATCTACAGAAGTTCTCTGACAACTCTGCAATTGTCGGCCTCATCTCCAACGGAGATGAAGCCGAGTACAGAGGACTTATCCAGGACTTCGTGGACTGGTGCTATCGGAACTGCCTCCAGATCGACACGAGGAAAACTAAGGAGCTGGTGGTGGACTGCCGCAGGCAAGGACAACCCCTCACAGCACCAGTAAACATACAGGGAACAGACATTGAGATGGTGACATCCTACAAGTACCTTGGTGTTCATCTGAACAATAAACTAGACTGGTCACACAATACCGACGCACTCTTAATTAAAGTACTGAATCTGTAAGAGAATATAAAGTTTTTTTCTCTGGAAACAGTACTATTCGACTTATCTGACCTGCCCTTACAATCAAAGTCCTCCAGATTATCTGCAGTTTTTGTTTTCAAAACACTTGAGCTGCATTGACTCTCATGGACAGCCAGCTGCCTGGCACAAGGACAAAGCGCCAGACGCTAGACATAACATCTCCTGCTGAAGAGACTTTGTTGTTCTTAACTGATATAAACACCTTCACTCAACACCACACTCACACCGACTCAAAAACTGATGAGAAGATCATTCATTCACTGCTCTCTTTGTGTCCTTGTATACATTCTATTGTCTGCTAATTGTGCATTGAGGGCTTTTTTTCTTGTAATCATAATATTGATCATTTATGACCGGTATTATCCTTTTCTTCCCTATGCTTCCTGTTCCTAGTCTGCTGACAGGTGCGTTATCGACGCTGCCGCGTCACCGGAAATGCATGTCGTTTTCAGTGTCAAGTCAAATCCCTCGTATGTTATCAGTTGTTTACTGTTAATGTACTTGGCAATAAATCCTTTTCTGAGTTCTGAGTTCTCTACAAGAAGGGACAGCGCAGGCTGTTCCTACTGAAGAGACTCAGGTCTTTTGGTGTACAAGGGGTGCTGCTGAAAACATTCTACGACACAGTGGTGGAATCAGCCATCACTTTTGGAGTGGTCTGCTGGGGCAACGGCATTTCAGCAGCCGATAGGAAGAGACGGAACAAACTGATCAAGAAAGCTAGCTCTGTCCTGGGACAACGGCTTGACCCAGTGGAGGAGATAGGAGAGAGAAGGATGGTGGCTAAACTGTCATCTCTGCTGGAGGCCCAGTCCCACCCTATGCAGGACATATTGAACGCACTGAGGAGCTCATTTAGCAGTAGACTACATCATCCTAGGTGCGCAACCGAGAGGTTTCGCAGGTCCTTCCTACCTACGGCTGTCAGACTGTATAACCTAAGCAGGGCTGCTCACAGAGATAGCAAAAAAACGTGACGACCTAGTAGTATTGAATGCAAAAGACGCAACAGACTTACACAAATGGTCCCCTCCAGTATACAACTAGGACAATATCAGTCGCTACGGAGGGTGACAATATGTATGGGTACATATTCATACTATGTAGGCCACAGGTGTCAAACTCATTCCATGGAGGGCCAAGACCCTGCAGGTTTTACCTCCACCCAGTGTCTTCAACAGGTGATTTCTCTGAATTTCGTCCTACTGATTGCTGATCAGTGAAAACACCTGCTGAAGAGACTGGGTGGAAGTAAAACCTGCAGGGTCTTGGCCCTCCATGGAATGAGTTTGACACCCCTGATGTAGGATAACTAAGTAGACAGTTATGCTGTTTATTCCATCTTGCTACAATGCTCCGCACTTTGTATATATATTTATATATTTATGTGTACGTATGTATATCCACTGCTCTTATTTATATTTTTCGTATCTTCTTAATTATTGCTCTGAGTGTTGCTATCCCTGTGCTGTTGCAATCCTGGAATTTCCCCATTGTGGGACTAATAAAGGCTTATCTTATCTTATTTCGGGCCTTGTCATATGGCCTCCTCCAGGGCTCCTATTTTGACAGCGTCACGGCGGGACTTCTGGCTGTCAAAGCCAAGCCACGCTGTGACAGCAGTGTGGTATTTTGTTAATTACATTCCCCTTTCCTGATTGTTTTTTGTCCTCCATTTAAGGGAGCAGCTGAGGCTTACTCCTCGCTGTGACCTACAACAACATCGAGCACCTCCATGTACATGACTGGAGTTCCTACCCCCGACTTCAGTCTCTCCCGTGATTCCTCTTGTCCTTCCTCCCGTAAATGTTTATTGTTCAGCGTTGGCTCTGTCCTCACTGCCTCTCATAGCTAATCTCCAGTGTCAGTGTTCTTGTGTCAGAGTTTATGTTCGTGTTTTGCCCCACGAGGCTGCTTATTTTGTTATCCTAGTCTTTTGTAAATAAATTTTACTTACTGTTTGGTCTCTGCCGTCTCATTGATGCCCTGCAAGGGGCATCCATAACAGTAGGTCACAGCCAAGCGCCACAGTAATTTTTTTTTTTTTTTTTTTTTGGGGGGGGGGGCTTGTAGTTTTCCCCTGTTTTCGTGTGCCAGTGTGTTCCGGGGAATGGCATCGCCGGGAAAAGGCTATTCTTTGGACTTGGGCTACGAGCTAATCGTGTTTCTCATTGAGGTGGATGGCATCCTCTCCTGAGCTCGTAGCGACGTCACCGCCAGCGGCCCATGCTGGCACTTGGACCTCGCAGAGGCGACAATTAAGCACAATCCTTGCCATGCCAATCACGCTGAGGTCAAGAAGAGGATGGCCGAAATTACAGCACTTCAGGAGAAGATCCATGGACCGGAGAGGAGTTCCGGCAGGAAACCGAAGCCAGAGCTGACGGTGAGTCATTTCCGTTCCTCGCCTCGGAATCCGGTTTCTGCCACCCATCCAGCCCAGGGGTCTGCGTCGCCAAAGTGCCATTCCCATCTGCAGCGGAGGAGGAGGACATCCAGGTTTCCCCGTGAAGAGACGCAGTGGGCAGCTGAGCTCATCCAGGGCCGTGTGGCTGAAGCACGCTCTTCCTCTCATCCCAGCCAGATCCTGAAGCATGTGGTGGCGGCAGTTAGACTGGTGGAGATCCACCCCGAACTTCATCATTTTCCTGAGTACGTCGAGCTGTAAGCCTCCGTTTCAGCACAGCAGCGGCGCTTCCCAGATCTGAACCTAGCCTCGCCCTCTGCCGGCAGACATCGTCACCCTGCCCGCAATCAGCCTCAGCAAGAACCCCGTCCGGATCCTGTTCCGGGCCGCCGTGAGAAGTCTGCTTCCCAGCCAGCTGTTTCCCCTGTGTCGCAACGGAAGGGACAGACAGCAGCCTCAGCCTGCGGGTCATCCGTCCCCGCTGTTCAGTCAGCTCCTCGTCCCCGGACTGCCTCGGCTGCTCCTACCCTCCTCCTCGGCTCCCTCTTCAGCTGCTGTGAGTTCAACGAGTCCTGCTCTGGCTCTGCCCGTCTCTGGTCCTGCGAGAGTGGCTCCTCTTCGTCTTCCCGGGGGGCCCTCCGTCACCATCCATAGGGGAAAGGGGAGAACCAAGCCCGCCTCAGGAGAACAGGCAAGTGCTGTTTCATTCTCACATTCTGCATAATGAATTGCCTTGTCTGACTCCTGGAGGTGGAGCGCGGGGTTCACAGTCCCCTGAGCTCCCTCCACCTGCTGTAGCCATAAATATTGAGCCTGCATCCTCTGTGTTTCCTTCCCCTCTCTATGAGGGTCCCCCGGTGCCAGGAATAGACCGTCGGGCGAAGGAGGAGCCTTCGGCCCTGGAGAGCCTGGTGCCCGCCCCGCAGCCGCGTCATGGGCAGAGGAGAGGGGCGGACTGCTTTTTGGAGCCTGTGCCGACGATCAAGCGTCCCCGGGTCTCCATGGAGGAGCAGTCAGACCCAGCAGGTCACGGATCCCCTGCCACCACGCCATGCGGGCCGTCAGCGTGGGCTTCAGCACCAGGGTGTTCCCAGACTGTGACGACCATCATGCCGGCTGCAGAGCCCGGCGCAGTCAAATTGGAACCAGGAATGGACCTCCGGATCATTGAACCTGGATCGTCGGAGTCCTGGACGGCGGTAGAGCCCGAGATCAGGAAAGTGCTCTATTTTGTCTTCTTATTCTCCGTTCTACAGTGTTCTTGCCTGTCTCTCAGGGAAATGAGCCGGGTGCAGCCAACTGCTGCATCCGAGCTCGTCTTGCTGGGCTCTGCTGCTGCCGGTGATCCTGATCCCCGGTTCCTTTTGTTTCTCTGAGCTTTCTCCCAGGGTCACCGGAGACGAATCAGCTCCGGTCGTTGTCGTGGAGGCTCCAGGTTTGTGCTCAGAGGTCATCCCTGATGCTTCGTTGGCCCAATCGGGGTCCGTCATGGGTGCTGCACCGGTCCAACCGGGGCCCATCGAGGACGCAGCGCCGGCCCAATAGGGGCCCGTCAAGGACACAGCGCCGGCCCAATCGGCGCCCGTCGAGGACGCTGCGCTGGCCCAATCAGGGCCCATCGCGGGGGCTGCGCCGGCCCAATTGGGGTCCATCGAGGGTGCAGCGCTGGTTCGGTTCGAGGCTGGTGAGGGAGCTGTGGATTCCCTTTTGCCGGACGTTGGGCTGGTTCCTCCTCTTTCCTCCTATTTTTCCCCAGCGGGTGCCGTTGGGGTTCCCCTCATTCGGGTCAGCTCTCCCCCGCTGTCCCTCTCGGTAGGGAGGCCATATCTGAGCTTCCCTGTCCAGTCTTGTGGGCTAAGGACGCGGGACAGCCGCCTGAAGAACTGTCTTGTTGGATCGGCGAGCTGGTTCGGCCACCTGAAAAACTGCTTCGTGGATTCTGCGTTCTGGGTCGTCCGTCTGAAAAACTGTCTTGTTGGTGCAGCGAACTGGTCCGGCCGCCTGAGGTACTGTTTTCCCAGGTCTGGGACTTGGGTAGGCCGCCCCAACTGTTTGGTTTCCTCCCTGTCAGGTGGAATCTGGACTTGGGTAGGCTGCCCGAACTGCTTTTCCCCCCCTCAGTCAGGTGGAATTTGGATGCAGGTAGACCGCCTGAATTGCCTTTTTTTTCCCTTCTCCGCTCTCTACCTGCTGCTGCCTCTGAGGTTGTTGGGTTTTTTTGGGGGGGGGGGGGGTTTTCCCTCTCTTAACTTTTTTTTTTCCTTATCAATTTACTACTTGTGGTTAGGGTCTGGATGTCCTCGCTTGATGTTGTCATTTGTTTTCTGTGATCTTCAGGACATGAGTTCAGCCATGTCCTCGCCCTCAGCTCATTATGTTTTCCTGCCTTAACCTCAGTTTAGTCGTTGTGTTTATTTTCATTATCATGTCTCTTACGTTCTGTAATCTTGATTTTTGCCCTGCTTTCTGTGCTTATCATCATTATTATTATTGTTAGTATTTCGGTTCCGATGTGCTCTGTCTGTCTGTTCAGGCCAGTTTCTTATTTTGGTAGTATGTACAAGGTGTACAAGGGGCGCTGCTGAAGTCATTCTATGACACGGTGGTGGCATCAGCCATCACTTTTGGAGTGGTCTGCTGGGGCAGTGGCATTACTGCAGCCGATAGGAAGAGACTGAACAAACTGATTAAGAAAGCTAGCTCTGTCCTGGGGCAACGCCTTGATCCGATGGAGGAGATAGGAGAGAGAAGGACGGTGGCTAAACTGTCATCTCTGCTGGAGTCCGAGTTCCACCCTATGCAGGACATACTGGATGCACTGAGGAGCTCATTTAGCAGCAGACTACATCATCCCAGGTGCACAACCGAGAGGTTTCGTAGGTCCTTCCTACCAACGGCTGTCAGACTGTACAACCTAAGCAGGGCTGCTCGCAGAGATAGCAAAAAGACGTAACAAACTAATAGTTTTTTTTTTTTATTTTTTTTTTTTTTGAATGCAAAAGATGCAATAGACTTACACAATGGTCCTCTCCGGCATACAACTAGGAACATACCGGTCGCTATGGAGGGTGAGAATATGTATGGGCACATAATCATACCATGTAGGATAACTAAATAGACGGTTATGCTGTTTCATCCCACCTAGCAACAATGCTCTGCACTGTGTGTGTTTATATATTTACATATTTATTCCATCTAGCTACAATGCTCTGCACTGGGTGTGTTTATATTTATATATCTATATATTTATTCCATCTAGCTACAATGCTCAGCACTGGGTGTGTTTATATTTATATATCTATATATTTATTCCATCTAGCTACAATGCTCCGCACTGTGTTTTTATATATCTACATATTATTCCATCTAGCTACATTGCTCCGCACTGTGTGTGTTTATATACTTGCATATTTATTCCACCTAGCTGCAATGCTCCATACTGTGGGTGTTTATATATTTACATATTTTTTCCATCTAGCTACAATGCTCTGCACTGTGTTCATATATTCATATATTTATTCCATCCAGCTACAATGCTCTGCACTGTGTGTCTGTGTGTGTGTGTGTGTGTATATATATATTTTATAGTAATATGTACATATGTATATTAGCTGCTCTTGCTTGCTTTTTTTTTTTTTTTTTTTTTTTTTCTTGCCTTCTGATTGTTGCTCTGAGTGTTGCTATCCCTGTGCTGTTGCAATCCTGGAATTTCCCCGTTGTGGGACTAATAAAGGCTTATCTTATCTTATCTTATGATCTACTGTATGCATTCTTGGTATAATTGCTTTGGAAACCCCGTTGCCATTGCAGAGAGGAGGAGATGATTGTCACTTTTGTTTAAGACTTTCAATAACGACATACTTAAAATCAGTGTTTTTGAGCATTAGGCCTCCATTTCAATATTTTACTGAATGTAAGGATCTGTTTGCTTGGCAGCATTTATTTTTCTATTTTTACATAGATTTTCTTTATACACGTACCTGGGAAGTGAATTTTCCTTTTTGATAATCTGGCTGTTCTCGGGAAGTTATTTTGCATTTCGTTTAGCTTTGGAGAGTGGGCATGAACAACACTGTGCAAACTCTGTCTCATGCTGCACTTCTGCTTTCTTGTAGCTAACTTGTGAAAACCAAATTTGCTATCAAACTGCACTTGCTGGATAAACATACTTTCTAATGTTTTATTTAAGTGTTTGTTAATTTTGGTCTCACAGTACGTTATCTATAGTTTGTCTGCCTACTCTGTAGTTATGGAATTTTTTCGTTCTTCTCCTTGGTGCTTACATGGTACTTGTGTTTTTTTTTTTGTTTTTTTTTGTTTTGTTTTTTGAAGTATACCTGTATTTTCGGTTTTTTGTTTCCTTGACGGGGTGGTATGTTTCATATATTTTTGTTTATTCATTCCTTTGTACCTGAGTATTTCTCTGAGGTGTGGTCTAGTTTTGGTCACTCTGGTGTTTAAGCCACAGCATTTTATGCTCATCCATGTTACCCGTCCCTTGTGGGGGGGGTTTTCTGTGTCAATCTTTGTTTGTTTTGGTTATTTTTTTTGGTTCTCTCCCTCCTGGCCCGTTTCCCCCTCTACCCTCCCTGGGTTGGTCCTGGTAGCCTTCTGATTGGGGGAGGGGGCCTTGGATGTTAAGTTTACGCCTGGAATGCGCCTTGTGAACGGGGGGTACTGTGATGGCCTGAGCGCCAATTCCATCCGCACTCGGGTTGTCCAGTATTTTCCCCCTTCTATCTTATTTCGGGCCTTGTCATATGGCCTCCTCCAGGGCTCTTATTTTGACAGCGTCACAGCAGGACTTCCGGCTGTCAAAGCCAAGCCGCGCTGTGACGGCTGTGTGGTATTTTGTTAATTACATTTCCCTTTCCTGATTGGTTTTTGTCCTCCATTTAAGCGAGCAGCTGAGGCTTACTCCTTGCTGCGACCTACAACAACATTGTGCACCTCCATGTACGTGACTGGAGTTCCTACCCCCGACTCCAGTCTCTCCCGTGATTCCTCTCGTCCTTCCTCCCGTAAGTGTTTATTGTTCAGCGTTGGCTCCATCCTCACTGCCTCTCATAGCTAATCTCCATTGTCAGTGTTCTTGTGTCAGAGTTTATGTTCGTGTTTTGCCCCACGAGGCTATTTATTTTGTTATCCTAGTCTTTTGTAAATAAAGCCGCAAACTTACTGTTTGGTCTCTACCGTCTCATTGATGCCCTGCAAGGGGCATCCATAACATGTTCAACTTTTGGGCTGGAAAAAAATTCTCAAAGACACAAGTAATTTTGAGCTGAAACAACTTCGGGCTAGGTGCAGGAATAAGGAAGTAAAATTAAAGAATTTTTAAGATAATTTTTTAAGGCCTCTTGATCAAATTTAAAGGTCTCATATTGTGTAAAATGGTGGGTTTTAAATTTATAAAATATGGCCTACAGTTACAGGTATACTGTGAGAATATTAAAATGCTCACTTCACCCTTCACACTGTTTTTATCTGGTTAAACACTGAAAGAAACTAATACCCCCTTTACACAGTGGTGGAGATCATTGAAAGAGATATCTAGCCAATTTTTGATCTCACAATGATTTTCAGTGATCTCCACAGTCACCACAGTCTCCTCAAAGTTTTGACTCAGCCAAAAACACACAAGGATCTCCCAAATGATCCCAAAGATCAAAAACTGGCCCAATCTCTCAGCGATCTCCAATCACACTTCCTGATTTTTTATGACATTATAAACTAACAAGCCCCACTTTCAGTTCGCCAAGTCTGCAAAGAAAACCATATCGTGAATTCCTCTTTACTTGTGATTGGATCATTTAAAAAACCTCAACCCAACCAGATTGCATTATTATACATTATATTAGATTATGACACATTAATAAGCAGGCTGAACAGAGACATCGTTTTTGATGAGCTGTAAAATAACAGCAATGGATTCTTGTCTTTAAAACTACATCTATATGTCCTTGAGGATGTCAAGACTTAAAACTGATCCCAAAACATGCACAATTTGGAACCTTTAGACTTTAAATATGTAAAATGGTAAAATAAATATATAAATAAATAAAGTATTTGACCACCTCTCTGGTGGGGAAGGAGTTGGAGCTGGTGTACGAGGTTGAGCGATACCGACTAGATATAGTTGGGCTCGCTTCAACGCACAGCTCCGGTTCTGACAACAGTTTCCTGGAGAGAGGCTGGAGCTTGGCCTACTCTGGAGTTTCCCCAGGTGACAGGCGGCGAGCAGGGGTGGGTATTCCTGTATCCCCCCAACTTTGCTGCCTCGACGTTGGAGTTCTCCATGGTGGACGAAAGGGTAGCTTCCCTAGGCCTCCGGGTTGGGAAACAGGTCCTGACCATCATTTGTGCCTATGCACCAAATGATGGTTCAGAGCACCCACCATTTTTGGAGTCGCTGACTGGAGTACTGGAAAGTGTTTCTCTTGGAGACTCCATTGTCCTACTGGAGGACTTCAATGCACAAGTGGGCAATGACAGTGAAACCTGGAGGGGCATGACTGGGGGAACAGCCTGTCTGATCTGAACCCGAGTGGTGTTCAGTTATTGGACTTCTGTGCCAACCACAGTTTGTCCATAACGAACACCATGTTCAAGAATAAGGGTGTCCATATGTGTACCTGGCACCAGGACACCCTAGGCCGCAGGTCGACAACCGATTTTGTTATTGTGTAATCAGACCTGCGACCATATAGCTTGAGTACTCAGGTAAAGAGAGGTGCAGAGCTGTCAACTGACCACCACCTGGTGGTGAGTTGGATCCGATGGCAGGAGCAGACGCCACTCAGACCCGGTAGACCTATAGTGAGGGTGTGCTGAGAACATCTGGCTGAGGCCCCTGTCCGAGAGGTCTTCAACCCCCACCTCCAGAAGAACTTCAACCACATTTCGAGGGAGTCTGGAGACATGAAGTCTGAATGGGCCATGTTCTCCCCCTTGATTGTTGAAGCAGCTGCCCAGAGCTGTGGCCACAAGGTCATTGGTGCATCTCGTGGTGGCAACCCCCGAACCAAGTGGTGGACACCAGTGGTGAAGAAGCTGAAGAAGGAGTCCTATCAAGCATGGTTGGCTTATGGGACTATCAAAGCAGCTAAGGTGTGAGAGGAGGTTGGTGAGGACATGGAACAAGACTTTCGGGCAGCCTCGAAGAGATTCTGACAAACTGTCAGACAGCTCAGGAGGGGAAAGCAGCTCCCTGTCCACACTGTGTATGGCATGGATGGGGCACTGCTGGCTTTGACTGGGGACATCATCGGGCAGTGGAAGGAATACTTTGAGGATCTCCTTAATCACAACAACATGCCTCCCACAAAGGAAGCGGAAGCAGAACTTGGGGACGACTTGCCCATCACAGGGGCTGAGGTCCGAAGTGATAAAAAAACTTGGTGGTGGTCATGCCCCGGGGGTGGATGAGTTTCGCCCTAAGTACCTCAAGGCCCTGGATGTTGTAGGCTGTCATGGCTGACATGCCTCTGCAACATTGTGTGTAGGTTGGGGACAGTGCCTTTGGTATGGCAAACTGGGGTGGTGGTTCCTCTTTTTAAGAAGGGGAACTGGAGGATGTGGTCCAACTTTAGAGGGATCACACTTCTCAGCCTCCCTGGGAAGGTCTATGCAGAATAGTTGAGAGGAGAATACGACCCTTGGTCGAATCTCAGATTCAGGAGTAGCAATGTGGTTTTCGTCCTGGTCGTAGCACATCGGACCAACTCTTTACCCTCTCGAGAATCCTCAAGGGTTCGTGGGAGTTTGCCCAACCAGTCTACATGTGTTTTGTGGACTTTGAGAAAGCATTCGACCGTGTCCCTCATGGTCTCTTGTGGGGAGTGCTGCAGGAGTATGGAGTATTGGGCTTGTTGCTACGAGCTATCCGGTCCCTATACGTCCATTGTAAGAGTTTGGTTCGTATTGCCAACACCCAGTCAAACTCATTTTCAGTGAGTTGGATGCTGCCAAGGCTGCCCTTTGTCACCAAGCCTGTTCATAATTTTTATGGACAGGATGTCACAGGATATCTAGGCACAGCCAAGGAATGGAAGGTGTCATGTTCGGTGACCACAGGATCTCACCTCTGCTGTTTGCAGATGATGTCATCCTGTTGGCTTCATCCAGCATTGACCTACAGGTCTTACTGGGACGGTTTGTTACTGAGTGTGAAGCGGCTGGGATAAGAATCAGCACCTCTAAGTCCGGATCCATGGTCCTCAGCTGGAAAAGGGTGGATTGTCCTCTCTGGGTTGGGGACAAGCTCCTACCCCAAGTGGAGGAGTTTAAGTATCTTGGGGTCTTATTCAAAAGTAAGGGGAGAATGGAGCACGAGACCGACAGATGGATTGGAGCAGCATCTGCAGTGATGCGGACATTGTACCGGTCTGTTGTGGTGAAGAGGGAGCTGGGTTCTAAAGCAAAGCTAATAATAATAATGATAATAATAATAATGGAATAAATTTATATGGCACTTTACATGTCAAGTGACATCTCAAAGCGCTTAGAGTGAGTCCATTATTCATTCATTCCAGACAGACATTGATAGTGGTAAGCTACTTCTGTAGCCACAGCTGCCCTGGGGCAGACTGATGGAAATATGGCTGCCAATCCACGCCAACGGCCTCTCGACTACTACCGAACATTTATACACATTCATACCCAGTGTAATGGACACTAGAGGAAAGGTGGATAAAGTGTTTTGCCCAGGGACACAATGGCAGAGTGACTGAGGAGGGCGGGATTCAACCCTCCAACCCTCTGGTAATTGGACGACCCGCTCTACCTCCTGAGCCACTGAACTGTAGCTACAGTAATAGCTTACCACTATCATTGTCTGTGGAGTGAATGAATAATTTATCAATTGTAAAGTGTCTTTGAGTGTCCATGAAAAGGACTATATAAATCCAGTGCATTATTATTATTATGAGCTTTGGGTAATGACCAAAAGAATGAGATCGCGAATACAAGAGGCTGAAATGAGCTTTCTCCATAGGATTGCTGGATTCACCCTTAGCGATAGGGCGAGGAGCTCAGTCATCCGGGAGAGGCTCAGAATAGAACCGCTGCTCCTCCACAGCCAAAGGAGCCAGTTGAGGTGTTTCGTCCCACTGGGAGGAGACACCGGGGCAGACCCTGGACACACTTTAGAGACTATGTCTCCCAGCTGGCCTGGAAATGTCTTGGTATTCTCTATGAAGAGCTGGAGCAGATGGCTGGAGAGAGGGAAGTCTGAGCTTCTTTGCTTGAGCTGCTGCCACCGTGACCCAGGCCTCCAGAAAAGTGGTAGAAAATGAATGGATGGATGGCAAACAATTTTGTTAAGATATTTACTGATGTGAAATTACTGCCAGTTTTGGGTTATAAATCCAACTCATCAACTGAACTTGCATGACTGATATTGCACTTCTGTAAAATTGATACTCCTGCTAAACTAGGACACTCTCCTCCACCCAAATTCAGATTGACTGCTTAAGGTTCTTAAAAAAAAAAATTAAAAAAAATCACAGTTTTTAAAATACTTTATGGATTTCTGACATCCAGACCTTTACATGCAGTTTGAAATAATATTCATATTATTAACCCAACAGAAAATCTATGTGATAGTGTGACTAATGTTCCTCTATAGAGACGCTCTTAAAATCCACTGCTGACCTCCAGTGGGTTATCTCTGGTCTACAGTTTCTGAACAATAAATGAAAGAGTGTATTTACCTCTTCAGACTTTATAACCTCGGCCCGCTCCACATAGACCAGCTGACACACAGCTTCTTCTATGGAGTTGAACTGGCGACCATTACATGCTGTGTAAAAACTGTCTGCATCTGCCTGGAATTGAAAATCGAAAACAGAGTTACATCATGTGAAAAAAAATTAGGACACCCCATTAAATATTCAGTTCTTTATTAAGAAATGTTCACATATTGATGTCTAATCTTGCTTTTATTTATCTCTGAAAAAGAAGGTGATTTAATTGCAGATAAATAACAAAAATTAACCTTGTTGTACTCATTAAAAAAAGAAAACAAAAATGTGTATTCTAACTGAGGAAAAAGTTAGGACACCCTACCGCCTAATAGTGAGTGTTACCCCCTTTTGGCTGAAATAACTTCATTAAGACACTTCTTGTAGCCATCTACCAGTCTCTGACATCAGTCTGAGGAAAGTTTACCCCACTCCTCAATGCAGAATTCTTTCAGCTGTGAGATGTTTGAGGGATTTCTTGCATGCAGAGCCCGTTTCAAGTCACCCCACAACATCTCAATGGGACTAAGATCTGGGCTTTGACTCTGCCATTCCAGGACTCTCCATTTCTTAGTTTTTAGCCAATCCTTGGTGGATTTACTGGCATGTTTTGGGTCACTGTCATGTTGCAGGAGTCCAGTTCCGCTTCAGCTTTAATTTTTTTAAAAGATGGTCTCACATGGTCCTCAAGCACCCTCTGATACACAGTAAAATTCATGGTGGATTCTATGATGGCGTGCTGGCCAGGTCCTGCTGCAGCAAAGCATCCCCAAACCATGATACATCCACCTTCATGCTTCACAGTTGGTATGAGGTTATTTTCATGAAATGGCGTATTTGGTCTACGCCAAACACGTTCTCTGTTCTGATGTCCAAATAATTCAATTTTAGACTCCTCTGTCCAAAGAACATTATTCCAGAAGTCCTGGTCTTTGTTTACATTCTCTCTGGCAAACTTCAGTCTGGCCTTCATGTTTCTCTTAGAGAGCAAAGGTTTCCTCCTTGCACACCTCCCATGCAAGTTAAACTTGTGCAATCTCTTTCTGACTGTAGAGACATGCACTTTCACATCAACAGTAGCAAGAGCCTGCTGGAGGTCCTGTGATGACATTTTTGGGTTTTTGGAGACTTCTTTTAGCATCTTGTGGTCTGCTCTCGGGGTGAACTTGCTTGGACAGCCAGACCTGGGCATGCTGGCAGTTGTTTTCAATGTCCTCCACTTGTAGATTATTTTCCAGACAGTGGAATGGCTGATTTCAAATTCTTTTGAGATCTTTTTAAATCCCTTACCAGACTCATAAGCTGCTACAATCTTCTTTATTAAGGCCTCAGACAGCTCTTTCAGTGCCACCATAGTGTTCACTCTCACTTCAACAGTCAGGAGCACACCTAACTAAATGTCTGAGGTTTAAATAGAACAAGCCTTCTTCAAAATGCTGAGTAACAATGTTCGAATCATGTGCACCTGATGTGATACACCTGTGTGTGATTTTAACCATTTTAAGTAGGAATAAATGTGGGTGTGTCCTAATTTATTCCTCACCAGAAATTTCATGTCTTTAGAATTACATTTTACAGAAAATTTTAAAAGAAGTCTTTTCTTCAGATTTAATTGTTTAGTTATATTACTTGAGTATTGTTAAAATTGCTATTAAATATCCATATGTCCAAATCTGTTAAAAAAAAAAACAAAACAAAACAATAAACACACAGGCTTTTTCATAGGGTGTCCTAATTTTTTCACATGACTAAGTCAAAAGTGTGGGAAAAGTCAGTTTTACTGTCCTCTAATGACTGTTAAAAAAAAAAAAAATCTATAAAATTATTCTTCCACCTGTTGTCGGTTTAAGGCACAATGGAGTTTAATTGCGGTAAACCAGAGGATTCACTGCAAACTCATGGCAACTGCTGAAAAACTTCCCATAGAAATATTCACATCCATTAAGATGTTTACATGTCTGAAAGAGTAACTAAGATCGGAAAATTCTACATGTCTTAACATGGCTATTGCTTATAGCAAATATGACCTTATACCCCCTTTACACAGGGTGGAGATCATTGGGAGATCTGGCCAATTTTTGATCTTTCAATGATCTTCAGTGATCTCCAAAATCACCACAGTCTCCTCAAAGTTTTGACTCAGTCCAAAACACACAAGGATCTCCCAAACGATCCCAAACATAAAAAAATGGCCCAATCTCTCAATGATCGCCGTGCTGTGAAAAGGGGCCCTTAGTATGGTTAAAGTTGTCAGAAGCTGGTGTTTACATGGCATTGGCTTGTTGTAGCATGATCTTATTTGAGTTAATTGCTGTGCATATAAACATAGTCAATATTAAAAACAAAGTTCAGAGAAATCAAGGTGACTGACATTTCAGCTTTATTACAACTAGCACTGCTGCAGAGATTTAAAAAAAAAAGAATAAAAAAGTCCTACATGCTGACTCTACAGTTAACTGACCTGTGTACAGAATTTGATCAGGACCATATACTGGTTGGGGGTGGCATCCCGTATGATCTTCATGTGCTCCATGACGTCGTTGAAAGGAGCCATGAGCTTCATGAGGTCATGACTGGTCATGGTAGCCGGGACAGACAGGATGCACACCATCGCACTGCGTCTAACGTCTTCAGTCAGTGAAGTCATTTTACTGCAACGAGACAACATGAACTAGATTAGGTATACCACTGCCAAAATTTTATCAAGTCATCATTTTATATCAATGTGAGCGATGACCTAAATGCAAATGGATGGCTACAGAGTGAACACTGTGGAAATTCTAGACAATGAGGCTTATTGATTCGCTCACAGATGGACAACAAGCCAACAAGCTGCTGCCATAAGAGATGCAGATAAATTTTTAGCAAAGACATGCATCCATTTCTGAGATTTCACTACAAGGCATACAGCGGAGAAAATAAGTACTGGACACGTCAACATTTTTCTTATTAAACATATTTCTGATGGAGCCATTGACCTCAGATTTTCACCAGATATCAGTAACAACCCAAGCAATCCATACATACAAAGAAATCAAGGCAATTGTGTTCACAAAACAAGTTATATATTATAAAGTGGAATGACACAGGGGATAAATATTGAACACATTAAGAAAAAAGAGGTGTAAAAAGGCATAGAAAGCCAAGAAACCAGCTGAAATCCATCAGAATTTAGGAAGCCATTCCATCCCCCATCAGTGCAAATTAATTTCAGCTGGTTAAGTCCTGACTGATGGCCTTTAAAATGGTCAGTGAATATTAGATTGTCACACCACAAAGAACTAATGATGGGCAGAAGCAAAGAGCTCTCTCTAGACCTTCACAACCTTATTGTTGCAAAACATAATGATGGGATTGGTTACAGGCACATTTCTAAACTGCTGAATGTTCCAGTGAGCACTGTTGGAGCCATCATTCGGAAGTGGAAAGAACATTATTTTGCCATAAACCGGCCACGACCAGGAGGTCCTTGCAACATTTCTGACAGAGGAGTCAAAAGAATTATCAGAAGAATTATCCAAGAGCCAAAGACCACTTGTGGAGAGCTCCAGAAAGACCTGGAATTAGCAGGTACTGCTGTTTCAAAGAAAACAATAAGTAATGCACTCAACTGACATGGATTCTATGTCCACTCACCTCGCAAGACTCCACTGTTTAAGAAAAGGCATGTTGAAGTTTGTTTAGAGTTTGCTGCACAACATTTTGCCACACAACATGCCAAAAACATGCAAGTTAAGTTAACTGAAGACTCTAAAGTGGCCCCAGGTGTGAATGTGTGTGTGAATGGTGAAAAAGGTTGAGCGCCATACTAGTGGCTGCCTCATCCACATCCACTCGTGTGGATGCCCTGTAATTTCCCCATTGTGGAACTAATAAAGGACACTAAATCTAAAAAAATTTGGGCAAGCCAGAAAAATACTGGGAGAATATAGTCTGGTCAAATGAGACCAAAAACTGAACGTTTTGGATGCCACAACTCACAGCATGTTTGGATGAGAAATGACACTCACTGCACATCCCATCATGGTGTGGGGGTGTTTTTCAGCACATGGTACAGGCAGATTTCATATAATTGAAGGAAAGATTAATAGACAAATGTACAGAGACATCCTTGATAAGAACCTGCTGTCATCTGCCAAGATGCTGAGGATGAAATGAAAGCGGACATTTCAGCAAGATAATGATCCCAAACACACAGCCAAGGAAACTCTCAACTGGCTCCAGAGAAGGAAAATAAAGCTGCTAGAATGGCCCAGTCAGTCACCTGACCTGAATCCAATTGAAAATCTATGGAACGAACTGAAGATCAGAGTTCATAGAAGACACTCACAGAACCTTCAAGATCTGAAGACAGTTTGTGTGGAAAAATGGGCTAAAATCACTCCTGAACAATGCCTGTGCCTAGTTTCTCCATACAGGAGGCATCTGGAAGCTGTTACTACCAACAAAGGCTTTTATACTAAATGAATGAATTTCACCAAGTGTGTTCAATACTTATTCCCTATGTGATTCCACTTCATTAAATATAACTTGTTTTGTGCACAAAGTTGCCTTGATTTCACTGTATGTTTGAATTACTTGAATTGTTAATGATATCTGGTGAAAATCTCAGGTCAACGGCTCCATCAGAAATATGTTTAATGAGAAAAATGTTGGCGTGTTCAATACTTATTTTCCCCACTGTAGGTGCCAGAAGAGTTCTGTTTCATAGTAAATACACCACCCCCCACAAAAATCAGAATGACTGAAATATAGTGCAGAGATCCTAAGCTACTGTGCTGAGAGATGTGATAACTTTCTGAGCCATTTAGCTATTCTGATCCCAACATCAAAGCAGATGCAACTCCTGAACCTCATCCTGCTAGTTCTCACAAACACTGTACAACAGTGGTCCCCAACCATGTGCCATGGTGGCACAAGACCCTGCAAGTTTTACCTCTAACCAGTGTCTATAACAGGAAATATTACTGAATTTCTTCCTGCTGATTGCTGATCAGTGAAAACATCTGCTGACGAGACTAGGTGGACAAGAAAACCTACAGGGTCTTGGGCCACCATGGCACATGGTTGTGGACCACTGCTGTATAACACGACCATAAAACCTTTTCAACATATCACCAGGCTGCTCAGGCTTTAACAAAGTATATATGTTATGATGGACATAACCAGGAGAAGTTGCAGTAAAGGTTAGATTGACCAGGAAGTCGTTAGCAGCAGCCACACACAGAAAACAGACAGAAAAATCAAAAATACTGATGGCTGCCAGTGGTACCCCTCAGCCTCCGTTTGTTGCGGAGATGTAGTTTATATAGTATTTTGACCTTGACCTTGTAATCCAAAACCCACAGTCAGAGGTTCGGGTCTCAGGGTGAACGTGTGTACAAAGTTTGGTGACCCTAGCTTTACTCGTTCATAATAATAGGGCATAGGGAATGTTAACATTGTTGAGATTCCGCTTTTAGGCAGCGTTTCCTCTGGCTTAAAGACTCTGGCACGGTGGCAACAATTTTTTTTTTTTTTTTTGGCGGGGGGGGGGGGGTTGAACGTAAAGCATGTGTGAAAATTAGAAAACACATGACATTAGAAGGGGAAAAACAATCATAATATTGTAGTCATTAACTCACACATACTTAAATTATATGATCAGAGGTGGGTATAGCACTCATGTGAAACAGTGTTATCTTATAAAATTAATAATTAAGAGTAGAGACCCCCAAAAATTACTAGCTGAGTGGAGTAAGAGTACAAAAGCAGCCACTTAAAAAAAATACAGTACTTAAGTAATGACTTTAGTCTTGAAGGTTTGAAGTTTTCTCCTAAATTTATAACCATTTTCTTGTAGTTTTCTACTTTTTTCTATGAAAATTTGTTTTTACTTAAATTTGCAACTATTTTTCTTATAAATTTGTAATTTCCCCTTGTGCAATTAAAAAACTGTTACATTTGAGCAGTAAGGGAAAACGACACTTACACGAGGTTTTAGAAAGAAAAGTTCAGGTGACAATAAAAGGAAGGAAGCTTGAACCACTACCAACAGCTCTTATAAACATACATGTCAGATGTGACTCACTTGGTCTTGTAGAGGTGCATGATGCCATGGATGATCTCCACTGAAGGGTTCCCACTGAAGAAGGAGATCTGGTCTGGCAGCTGCTTGGAGGGGGAGTCTGGAGCCTTTTCTGAGCCAGAGCTGCTGTCCTGTGGAGCCTCCTGATTGCCTGATTCAGTTTTCACATCCTGAATTTCACTGCTTTGTTCTTCACTGCCAACTTTATCTACAAGGAAAATATAGCCATTTCACATTGTAAAATTTAAGTCTGTAATTATAAATTGTTTCTTAAAAAAATCCCAAAGGGCCAAGAGATATCAATAACCAGACTAAAGCAATTTTACTCATTTAAAAAGTTAACATTAGACAACATCAGAATAAGTAAGCAATAACAGACATGGTTCAACCATTAATCCGACATTTAATCTAATTATGTGTAACTTGTGTTCTCACATGCACTTCTTGCGTTATTTTTAGAAAATCTGATTGCAACTCTGTTGTTTTTGAGTTCTAGACGTGGTTCTTCTTTTTTATTGGATATATAATAAAAAAAAGGGAAAAGATTTGACTAATTACAGGGAGCATCTCTTGATCAAGTTTTGACCATGGAAGGGTCACACAGTTGCCAAGTGTGCTTATTATAAGCGACTTTGGGCTTGTTTTTCTCTAAAGTCGCTTGCAAATCTTGTCAGTTGCGAGTTGTGGGTTTTTGAGCTTGTTTATTAACGTGTAGTTGCTTATTTGGGCTTGCTTTGCTGTCTGTGTGACAGCTCTCCCAGCTCCCCACACAGGACCCATCCACACCCCCATTTCCTGGTTACCACGCCTGCCCCACTGATCGCTATAGAAAAACTAGACGGATCACTGGCCGCCAGAAGTGAAGCCACCTGGCCACCATATTAGTACACCCAAAACATTAGTAGATCCAAATCAACGGCCTTTAAACACAATGTCAACTCAATTTCTATAGTTCACCGGTTGCGCAAGATTATAAGCTGTGTCTCCATACTAAGAAGTTCAAAATCTGTTAATTTGGGGGGAAGTTATTGAGGTAAAAGAGGCCGGCCAGGGACTTCACTGCCAATGATCCATCCAGTTTTTCTATAGAGACCAGTGGCCCACCCGACTCCACTCGGCTCTGTACTCTAATGGGGCGTGAGCTATTCAGGTTTTTTTTATACAGATCAGTGCATATGGGACCTTAAATCGAAAAAAAAATCTCCACTGAAATGAATGGCAAGAGCAAAATTATCTAGAGATCCCAATCAAATTTTGCCACGAGTTACACATATGGTGTTTGTCAATTTAAAAGATAATTTTCCATGTAATTAAAGCTGTCGGCTGTCGTATAATAACAGAGTAATATTTAGTTTTTGTTTAAATGACTAGCTCACAACAACTCCCATCATCGCACATCACTAAACTGTAATTGTGTTTAGTGCCGTTACTTATGCAGAATGTACATGTCTTTTCTTTTGATCAGAGTTTAAATATTTAATTTATTCAAAGTTTTATGTTGACTGTGTTTACTATAAATTTGCTGTTGCTTGTGCAGAATTCATATGCATTTTCCTTTAATTAGAGTTTATAAAATTCCGTTATTCAATGCTGACTGTCGAAGATTGAGGAGGAGCAGAGGGAAGGCGTGTTAGAAGGGAGAGAGAGAGAAGGAAAAGTAGAAGTGTGGAGGTCAGAGTAGGGACGTTAAATGTAGGGACTACGACTGGTAAAGGCAGAGAGTTGGCTGATATGATGGAGAGAAGAAGGGTAGATATACTGTGTGTTCAAGAAACCAGATGGAAGGGAAGAAAGCCTAGGAGCACTGGAGGTGGATTTAAAGAGTCCATGACATAATTCAACCAAGACATCATTAGAACGAAGAACTACTGTGTTTTTATTCTGTGTAGACAAAAAAATGCAATAAAATTTTGTTTTTATATACTACCATAAATTACATCGTGATGCAGACGACTGCGATGTTCGTTTGTCGAAATTGGGTCAAACGCCGCCACCATTTTGTGACATAATGAGGTGAACCAAAGATGTAAACAAGCATGGCTGAGTACACTGAAGCGGAGGAAGTTGTGAGCGATTTCAGCAAAGATTTGAGCGATTTGTCGATAGTTTTTGAGGAAGAAGCAGGATCGAGTGATGAAGAAGAGCGAGTTGGTTCTAACAAAGGACTGCAACCCTATTTATTTGAACCATATCGTTCAGGGAGCGACGATGACTCGCACGTTTCAGAGGATGAAGGGTCCGACGGTGAAGGGTTCGAGATGGACATTAGTTAGTTAATTCCCTTCCACAGCATGTGGAACACCATTTTGGTGTATGGAGCGGCGCCTATCTCCGTTTCTCTGACCCTAGGCCACACAGCTACTGTAAGTAGCAAAAGCTACAGTGGGGGATCAGTCCTCTGGTAGCTCTGTGCGTAACTTTCCTTTCCCAGTTCTATTATGCTGAGCACCATGCTAGAAGGCGGAAAGTACCATTTTTATATGGTCTTTGGTATGACCCGGCCGGGATTCGAACCCCTGCCTCCCAGGTGTGGGGCGGATGCTCTACCAACTGAGCCACCACTCCGGTAGAGATGGACATTGGTCGCCTCCAAAACACTGAATGGTAATATACAGATAGATCTAAATTTCCCTGGTCGGGTGGTCGGGAAATAAAAAAAAAATTAAAAAAAAATACTCAGATATTCAGTTTCGGTATGCAATGAGATTTATAAAAATGAAAACTGAAAAAGGTAATATAACGTTTTTTAACACAAATTCGTTCCATTTGGAGTAAAGTCAACACTTGGCTTCAAAATTCATAGGGGAGGATTTTACTTTCGGCAGAAAAAATACAATAAAATCATGATCGCCTAATGTGGAAAAAAAAAAAATCAATTACACAAACTCTTTTCCAGGCGAGTTTTGACACTGTTGCTTCTCTGCGCTGTTTTGATATGTTGATATTGTCTTGAGCTGTGGGTTTTCGTTTGAAAACCGTAGGTATGGCAGTTGGTTTTAGAACCCGTTTGTAACGAACTTTCAAGCCTAAAGATTCTTGTATAGCAGGCGCCTCCTCAAAACTGGCTGCAGTGAAATGATCACTACAGAGTACAGAAGATGGTGCTGGTTGCCGTTTGTCCCTTGTTCCCTGTACTTGCTTTGCCCATTTTTTAAGAAGATCTGGATCTTTTGGGAATGAGAACAAGCTTATACGTTCACTGGAGCAATTAGAACACCCAGCCGCCAAGCAATGTTTCCGCTTTTTTTACTGATATAGAAGCTAAACAGCTTGTTTACATTGACAGCACACAGATCAGCCGAAAGGAAACTCTCCTCATGACGTCGTATCCAGAAACGAGGCACGTCTCAGGATATCGCGTTAGTACAACACGATGCTAAATTTGAATTCACTTAGAAATATTTTTCCACTTATTTAGCATTCGAAGTCAACAGAACCAACTATGTGGACGACTGAAGATAAATTCATATTGAATATTGATCCAAAGTTCCTACATCGTGTCACAGACACTTTAAACTGTTCTACCATGGTGCAGACAGGAAGAGAAATGGAGTAGGAGTAATCATGAAGGAAGAGTATGTGAAGAGTGTTCAGGAGGTAAAGAGGGAGTCAGACAGAATCATGAGTTTGAAGCTAGAAGTCAAAGGTGTGACGTTGAATGTTGTCAGTGTGCATGCCCCACAAGTTGGATGTCAGGCAGAAGAGAAAGAGGAATTCTGGAGTAAGTTGGATGAAATGGTAGAGTGTCCCCAGGTGGGAGAGAGTGGTGATTGGAGCAGACTTTAATGGAGATGTAGGTGAAGGGAACAGAGGTGATGAGGAGGTCCTGAGTAGGTATGGTCTTAAGGAGAGAAATGTGGAAGGACAGATGGTTGTGGATTTTGCTAAAAGGATAGAAACAGCTGTGGTGAGCACATACTTTAAGAAGAGAGAGGAACAACAGTGGAGGAAGGTGCACACAGGTGGACAACATCCTATGCAGGAGGAGAAATTTGAAAGAGATAGGAGGAGACTGCAAGACGGTGGCAGGGGAGAATGTTGCTAGACAGCATCGGATGGTAGTCTGTAGAATGACTTTGGAAAGCAAGAAAAGGAAGCGAGTGAAGGCAGAGCCAAAGATTAAATGGGGGAAGTTACAGGAGGAAGAAGGTCGCACAAAGTTCAGGAAGGAGTTGATACAGGCTGTGGGTAGTAGGGAAGAATTACCAGGTGACAAAAGTGTTAAGGGAAATGGATAGAAAGGTAGGTGGCATATCCAGTGGTCAGAGGAAGGAAGACAAGGAGACTTGGTGGTGGAATGAGGAGGTACAGGAAAGTATCCAAAGGAAGGGGTTAGCAAAGAAAAAGTGGGATAGTCCAGGAGATGAAGGAAGTAGACAGGAGTATTTGGAATCTAGGCACATGGGAAAGAGAGAGGTGGCAAAGGCAAAGGAAAGGGACTTGTATCAACTGGTTAGACAGAGAGATCGAGCTGGAAAAGAAGTACAGCAGGTTAGGCTGATTAAGGACAGAAATGGCAATGTACTAACAAATGAAGAGAGTGTGTTGAGAAGGTTAAGGAGTACTCTGAACAGCTGCTGAATAAAGAAAATGAGAGAGAGAGGAGGATGGATGAAGGAAAGATTGTGAACAAGAAAGTCCCAAGGATTAGCAAAGCGGAAGTAAGGGCAGCTTTCAAGAGGATGAAGAATGGAAAGGCGGTTGGTCCAGATGGCATACCTGTGGAGGTATGGAGATGTTTAGGAGAGATAGCAGGGGACTAGATTTTAAACGATCTTTAACCAGATCGTTTAAAACAATCTTGGAGAATGAGAGGACGCCCGGGGAGTGGAGAAGAAGTGTTTTGGTACCAATTTTCAAGAACAAGGGTGATGCTCAGAGCTGTAGTAACTACAGAGGCATAAAGTTGATCAGTCACTCTATGAAGATATGGGCAAGAGTTGTTGAAGCCAGGTTAAGAGGAGAGGTGACAGTCAGTGAGCAGCAGTACGATTTCAGGCCAAGAAAGAGTACTACAGATGCATTGTTTGCTCTAAGAGTACTGATGGAGAAGTATAGAGAAGGTCAGAAGGAGCTGCACTGTCTCTTTGTGGATCTAGAGAAAGCATATGATAGGGTGCCAAGACAGGAAGCGTAGTACTGTATGAGAAAGTCAGGAGTAGCAGAGAAGTATGTGAGGGTGGTGCAGGACATGTATGGGGACATGTGAGGTGTGCTGTAGGAGTGACAGATGGTTCAAGGTGGGAGTGGGATTACATCAGGGATCAGTTCTGAGCCCCTTCTTGTTTGCCATGGTGATGGACAGGCACTGGAGTGGTGGCCTAGTTGACAGAGCATCCGCCCCACAACTGCGAGGTTGGGGGTTCAAGTCCCGGCCGGGTCATATCAAAGACCATTAAAAAAAAATGGTACTTCCCACCTTCTAGCGTGGTGCTCAGCATAATAGAATAGGGGAAGGAGAAGTTGTTTGTGGCGGTGCCTTGCATGGCAGTGACCCCTCCGATTCTACATGTGATTAACATTGTAGAGACAAGAAATGTAATTTCGCTCTACTGTACATGATTGGCTGTATCGACTGAATGACAACAGAGATAGCTTCTTCTTATTCTGACAGATGAGGTCAGGCAGGAGTCTCCGTAGACCATGATGTTTGCCGATGACATTGTGATCTGTAGTGAGTAGGAAGTAGGTGGAAGAGAACCTGGAGAGGTAGAGGTATGCTCTGGAGAGAAGAGGAATGAAAGTCAGTAGAAGCAAGACAGAATACATGAGTATGAATGAGAGAGAGGCAGATGTAATGGTGAAGATGGAAGGAGTAGAGGTAGTGAAAGTAGATGAGTTTAAATACCTGCAGTAAACCATCCAAAGCAATAGAAAATGCACAAGAGAGGTGAAGAAGACAGTGCAGGCAGGGTGGACTGGGTGGAGACAAGCATCAGGGGTGCTTTGTGACAGAAGGGTAGCAGCAAGAGTGAAAGGGAAGATTTACAAGACAGTAGTGAGACCTGCTATGATGTATGGTTTGGAGATGGTCGCGCTGACAAAAAGACAGGAGATGGAGCTGGAGGTGGTAGAGTTGAAGATGCTAAGATTTTCATTGGGAGTGACTAGGAGGGACAAGATTTTTTTTTTCTTCAGGTCGGGAAACAAGGAGGAGCTGAAGTCCATATAGAGGGAGCTAAGGAGGAAGATCAGAGAGGGGAAGGACAGCTACAGGAAGAAGATGGAGGACAAGCTGCAGCAGAGTGACATCAGCGGTGTCTGCAGAGGCCTCAAAACCATCTCTGGGAACCAGAATACCTCCTCCCAGGCCACGGAGGGTAGGGAGTGGGTGAACAACTTGAACCTGTTTTAAACAGATTTGACCAACCACCCTCCTCTCTACCTGCCCACCAACCACTGCTGCCCCACCTTCATCTAGTCCAGCTGTCCACCCCCCACCCCCCCTCGTACATCCCCCGCTGCCCCCCCCACAGACCCAACACCCCCCCCCCCTCCAAGCACACAGCCCCCCTGCCCCAACCAGACCCTCACTAAGACCCAGGTGAGAGCTGAGCTGAGGAAAATCAAGGCAAGGAAAGCTACAGGTCCAGACAGCATCAGCTCGAGGCTCCTCAAGTCCTGTGCAGACCAGCTGTGGAAAACATCCTGTGTGGTACCCGTACCGAAGACCCCTCACTCCAAGGACTTGAACAGCTACAGACCAGTGGCTCTCACATCACACCTAATGTAGACCAAGGAAAGGCTGCTCCTCGTCCACCTCCGCCCCCTGGTGGGACCAACGATGGATCCACTTCAGTTTGCCTACCAGCACGGCATCGCGGTGGAGGATGCAGTGATCTTCCTCCTACATCATTCCCTGTCCCACCGAGAGAAGCCTGGAAGCACCTTCAGGATCATGTTCTTTGGTTTCTCCAGTGCTTTCAACACCATCCAACCAGTGATCCTGAAGGACAAGCTGCTAAGCGCAGGGGTGGACCAGCACCTGTTACTGTGGATCCTGGACTATCTCACACAAACCAATCAGTTTGTGAGAACCCAGGACTGTATGTCTGACACCATCATCTGCAGTACAGGGGCCCCCCCCAGGGAACAGTTCTGGCTCCCTTCCTATTCACTCTCTATACTGCTGATTTTTCACACAACACACCACACTGCAATCTACAAAAGTTCTGATGACTGTGATTGTCAGCCTCATCTCTGATGGGGATGATGCAGAGTACAGAGGACTTATCCAGGACTTCATGGACTGGTGCCTACGGAACTGCCTCCAGATCAATGCGAGGAAAACTAAGAAACTGGTGGACTGCAGCAGGCAAACATCCAGGGAACAGACACGGAGATGGTGACATCTTACAAGTACCAGCATGTTCACCTGAACAATAAACTGGACTAGCTACACAACACCAATGCGCTCTACAAGAAAGGGCAGTGCAGGGTATTCCTCCTGAGGAGGCTCAGGTCTTTTGGAGTGCAAGGGGCACTCCTGAAGACCTTCTACGATTCGGTGGTGGCATCAGCCATCACATTTGGAGTGGTCTGCTGGGGCAGCGGCATCATGGCAGCTGACAGGAAGAGACTTAACAGGCTGATCAAAAAAGCTAGCTCTGTACTGGGGCGACGCCTCAACCCAGTGGAGGAGTTAGGTGGCTAAGCTGTCATCTCTGCTGGAGTCCGAGTCCCACCCCATGCAGGATACGCTGAATGCACTGAGGAGCTCATTTAGTGATAGGCTGTCATCCTAGGTGCACAACTGAGAGGTTCCGCAGGTCCTTCCTACCTACGGCTGTCAGACTTTATAACCTAACCAGGGCTGCTCGTAGAGGTCGTATTAAATGTACTAAATGAAACAACTTTGCACAATAGAAATCGTCCCCTCCAATACACAACTAGGACAATAACAATTATTATTGAGGGTGGCAACAACACTGTTGATTCAAATACGAAATATACTGTCTGGGTACATATTCATATTCTGCAGGGTAATTTAACAAACCGTAAAGCTGTTTATTCCATCTAGCTGCAATGCTTCTGCACTGTGTATATATCTGTGTACATATGTATGTTCATTTACTGCTTTGGCTAACCAGTTCTTAATATCTTGTTGACTATTACTCTGAGTGCTGCTATCTCTTTGCTGCTGTAATCCTAAAATTTCCCCATTGTGGGACTAATAAAGGCTTATCATATCTTATCTTATTAGAAATGAGTATATCAGAGGGACAGCTCAGGTTGAGCGGTTTGGAGGCAAAGTAAGAGAGGCAAGGCTGAGATGGTTTGGACATGTTCAGAGGAGAGATAGTGGAGGTACTGGACAAAGGATGTTGACGATGGTGCTGCCAGGCAGGAAGAAAGGAGGAAGACCACAGAGAAGATTCATGGATGTAGTGAAGGAGGACATGGAGAGGGTTGGTGTTACAGAGGAAGATGCAAGGGATAGGGTGAGATGGAGACAGATGAGCCGTTGTGGCGACCCCTAAAGGGAGCAGCCAGAAGAAGATTCAGTGCTGACTGTGTTTCCAGTTCATTCACTGCAAACAAAAATAAATCTATATATCGATATACATGTTATCACGCAGCCTCTCTTTTACACAATGTGGTAGGTTGCCTGCTGGGCTTTTTTTGGGCTTGTTTCCATAGAGCTGGTTGCTTGTTTCTCTCGTGAAACCTGGCAACACTGGGGGGGGGATCACTGTAGAGACTAATCTTTCAGTCCAATGTCTGACATGATTTCATTGATGTTAAATTCTAATTTTACGTAAATGGAATAAGAAATGTCACAGGACTGCACAAACGAGATGCAGTGAGTTTACCTCAAAGACACTTCAATTTGCCCAATTTTTCCAATTTTCCTAATTTCTTGCCAGCAATCACAATGCTGGATGATCAGTGTTATATGTAAGGTTCAAAAGCTCAGACTTTGTCTACCCTAAGCCTCATCAAATCTGTGAGGGACAGCCAATCTAAAGAGTGGGAGGCCCTGGCGATATGAGCCAAAGTGACTTAATTTTTCACGCAGATAAACAACTGAGAAAAGGCACATGAGAAAAAATAAAGGGTTATTAATACTGCCAGTCAAGCAAAGCTATTACTTGTTGCTGCTGAGTCTCTTTGGAAGTTACTAAGAGCCAAGACCTCTCTCTCTATTAGGGTGATAAACACAATATGAATCTGGATGACATGTATGTTCTTACCTGGGCTGGGTTCAAACGTCTCTATAACCATGTCTCCCATAGCTCTGCTGCCAATGTGCTGGTGCAGTACAGCTGCTCTCTCCGGGTCAGTCTTTGCACTCAGCTTGTGTTTGGCTAAACCCAGAGCTTTCTCCTGCAGTTCTTCCTCTGACATGCCCTCAACTGTTGACAATAAAACAGATCAGTTTCTCTCAGCTCATGTCAGTCTAAATCAAGATTCCAAGAGGGTCTGATTTAGACCCCAAAGCTTTAAGACACAAAGTGGGGACTACATGTTTCCTCAAGGTAGGTGATATACTGATATTTCTGATATATATTTAAAAAAATAAACATATATTGTTTATATATCTTTAAAAAAAATTAAAGAACCTTAGAGGGCAAGCTCACATATGCCATGTCTCTGCATATTAATGGGCCCTAAAGAGAATTGTGATCCATATAGAATGGAAAAAAATAAATCCCCCTCCCCAAAAATGTAACCTCTCATTTCAGTCAAAATTTATGTATAAACAGGAAGTCAATCTGATCAGAAATGTAGGCACTATAGTGGAGACAAAAAAAAGCCTCCTCCCCAAAATACCGGTACATGGAACCCCTTATTAGATGTGTCTGAAAATCAAATGTGTCAAAGGTATTGATGAGTTAAAGCTTCTGTATAAACTTTCAGTCAATCCGAAGAGAAATGTAGAAGCTTGAGTGGTAACAACATATTGTCGAATGAATGAATGGACGGTGGGACGGGTCAAAAATATTATGCACAGGTTATAATATTAAAAGGGTGTTTGATAAGTTAAAGCATATGTTTTAACATTATATGAATCATGTTTGTCTAACAAAAGTTAAAAAAAAATAAAATACCCAAATGCCTATTCATCATTCAAAAAATTTGCATCTTTTTTTAAAGCAAGTCAAACTTCTTAGACTGAAAAAAGAAGCTTGGACAACGTATCTGTGGGGAATTATGGCAATTATGATTCCAGCCTCACTATTTATGTAAGAAATTAACCTTAGAAACATTAATTTGGTGCATAATTATTCTTCACATAAGGGCATCATGATTGTGGGTCTGCATATCCACAGGGTGGATCATGATCCACATGATCCCTCCTGCAACTGGTGAGCCCACTGATGGTATGTGGAACGGGTCTGGACTACTTTGCCTGGACTGCAACCTGGACCCCGAGATAAGTGGTAGAAGATGGATGGATGGTTCAATGTGAAAATCTTACATCATCATCATAGCAGTCTGTCGGGGGCGACAATGACTGTTTCATTTAGGTCTGATCAGATTCCTAGCCTGCCCGTGTGGTTTAGTCTCTAAGCCCGGCGGAACTGCTTTTACTAATAGGAGAAGGGGCGAGGGCAGATCTCTGGCGCCTTAAAACCAGATGCTTCGGGTAGATGGTGGCTCGTCAACCTGGGAAGGTAGCCCATCTAGGGGAAGGTAAACCCTGATTTCAAACCTCCGCTGCCTTGCAGCACACCCGGTCACGGGAAAGGCTTCAGGAGTCAACCCTGAGGAAAAATCCGGAGTCGGAGCCCCTAAGGCAGTTCTCTGTTGTGCTCAACATCGTTCTGGCAGCTCCTGCGACGGCGCTGGGGCCAAACTATAGCAGCCCTGCTGTTCCTTTGGATTCATCAGTGACGTGGAGAGGGGGGACATGCTGCATGGGTAACATCTTGTCCTCCATATCTTCCTGCCCAGGCTTGAATCCTACCAACGCCCAACGCTGGAAGGTAGAACACCGGTGCGCATCGGCCTGTTCGTTCCAGCAGAGTAGACGTTTAGGATTCTCTTCCATGGTCATCATAGACCGACGGAGGCCGACGACGACGATCAGATTCCTCCACGCAGCTCTGTCCTTCGCCTTCCGCTGCCAGGAACTCCTGACCTTGTTAACCCGGGCTAGTGTTTCATTAAATAGTGAACAAACCACTTTTAGTTGCCTGTGTTTTTTTTTTTTTAATGTGTTGCTACAATTGATCAATAAACCCATGTCTTTATTAAAGGACAAAGGAGAATAGAGTTCAAAATCTGATGTCAAGTCAGTTTTACATTTGCCAAGACATCTCCACAAGTTTCTGCAAAATTGTAAATATTTTAGATTTTGAGTGAATTTTTGATAAAATAGGATATAAACAATTAATTAAACTTTAATTTGGGAACAGTCTAAATAAGTGACGTTGGTAAGTAGTCACTACAGATTTAGACACCCACTTCCCGGGTATAAGAGGATGTGCAGACTTACACAACTACAATATTTGAGCTTTTCAGTCTAAATTCCCCACACCATCCCTGGTGATTTCAGGTCTGTTTTCAACTGAACTGTACAGTTACAGGTCATATAAATACTTAACTGTCATTTTGACGTTTAAACAGAGATGTATAACTTACCGGCGCAGTATTTAAAGCCTTGTGGTGGAGGAGACTGGTCGGCTAACTCCAGGCGGATGACGACCAGAGACACACTCATGTGGTAAAACACAAAGAGCCACTTTGACAGAGAAGCAAAACAAAAGCTGAGCTAACACAAGCTAACAGCCTCTGCTAACCTGATGACTGGGCAACTTATTTCACTCCCGTCTGCCTGTAAACGACCTCTAACACAGCCCAAACATGTTTTCAAGCTTCAGACTGACAACATTTATCGTAGTCTGAGCTATTTTTTCTTCATCTCCTAGAAACACAACCATTATATCTATGTTTTCATGCTGACAGCCAGAGACTGCTACATCTTCTTCTTCTTCTTCTTCTTCTAGAATATACCAAAATAAATACAAAAATTAGAATTGCTGCCCCCTGCTGTTAGTTTGACATGTTACACTATTCATCACGAGCTATTTCAAATCTTTTTTTTTGTAATAACTATGAATGAATGAATTTTCTTTTAAATTTTAATGATTACTACGTAACTCTTTTGAATAAATTATTAATTACATACTTCATATGTTGTCTTTACCATTTCATTAAACATGTTCTTGTTCATGGGCAGAAAGCTTTAACAAGTCCTGTTTTTTTTCTTTAAAATTTGTTTATATTACAGTTGCAAAAGTAAGAAACAACTCCTAAATATTTTTGTTAATTTTTTGAAAACTTTTGTAAAAATTCAGGTCAGTTTGATTCATATGTTGTTTTATTCACACTTATAGTACTATGAAAAAGTATTTACTTTTGGCTTGTTCCTATTGTACAGGTCTTTGAAAAGTATTTGTCTCCTTCCTGATTTCTTATATTTTTTAATATTTATTACAGTTAAATGTTTAAGATCACGAAACACATTTTAATATTAGACAAAGATAACCTGAGTAAATCCAAAATGCATTTTTTTTTAATAATGATTTCATTTATTAAAGGGGTGGGGTATCCAAATCTACCTGGCCCTTTGTGAAGAAATAATTGCCCCTCTTTGGTCAACAGTGGTTTTCATCTTGGAACTCTCCCATGGATGCCATTTTGCTCATTCTCTTTTTCTTTTTAATTGTTGATTCATGGATCAGTGTCCAAACTGAGGCAGGTGAGGCCTGCAGTTCTTTAGATGTTCTTCTGGGTTTTTGTTTCTCATCCATTCTTAAATTTTCTTTAGATAACGGTATGATGTGTTGCTTTTTGAGATCTTTTAGCGTGCTTCACTTTGTCAGACAGGTTCTATTTAAATGATTTCTTGATTCAACAGGTCTGGCAGTAATCAGGCCTGGGTGTGCTTAGTGAAACTGAACTCAGCTTTCCAAAAACTGGTTAATCACATGATGTAACAAGAGGGGGTTTACTTTTTTCCACATACGGCCAGGTAGATTTGGATAGCTTTTTCCCTTAATAAATGAAATCATCATCTAAAAAATGCATTTTGTATTGACACAGGCTATCTTTGTCTAATATTAAAATTTGTTTGATGATCTGAAACATCTGTGACAATTATGTAAAAATATAAGAAATTTGGAATTGGTAAATACTTTTTCACAGCACTGTATGTAAACAAAATATGCAAATTTGCCAGTTTTTACACAGAAATGGAATAATTGTCTTTTTCTATACTTTTAGATAATAAAAATAATAAAATATTGCATGTGATACAATGAGAATGAGGCATGTGTAGTAGTGAAGAGGCAAGGGGTAGAGGAAGATGAGTTTCAGTACCTGGGGTCAGTCATCCAATGCAATGAGCAGTACAGAAGAAAGGTGAAGAAGAGAGTGCAGGCAGGGTGGCGTGAGTGGAGACAAGCGTCAGGGGTGATTTGGGACAGAAGGAGAGCAGGATGAAATGGTTTGGACATGTGCAGAGGAGGGCTAGTGGATATATTGGACAAAGGATGTTGAAGATGGAGCTGCCAGGCAGGAGGAAAAGAGGAAGAGCACAGAGAAGATTCATGGATGTAGTGAAGGAGGACATGGAGAAGGTTGGTGTTACGAAGATGCAAGGGATGGGGGGTGGGGGGGTGAGATGGAAGCAGATGACCTGCAGCGGCAACGCCTAAAGGGAGCAGGTGAAAGGAAAAGATAATATAGGAATGAAATTTGTTTTACTTTTTTTAAATAATTTGAAGAAAAGCATCCAAGGCTTTTATTATACACACGAAAGGCATTTTTCTATCAATTTGAGTACAATTTTTCAAACATTTCTATTACTAAGCACTACTCCTTGTCATGGATTCCTGCCTGTTTGAGGCAGGAGAGACTGAAACCCAAATGCAGGAGGTGGTTGTGTGTATTTATTAAACAAAACGTGATGTAACAGTCCAAAACAAACAAGCAAACAGGTGATGATGAACAATGGGGAATCACTAGGACTACGCACCAGATGCCCCTCAGCTCCAGCTGAGTACACACAGAGAAAAACCCAAGGCGCTGCAGGTGTAACTGCAGCAGGGGGAAACAAAAGAAGAGACCCAAAGCGCTCCAGACGTGAGTGGAAGCGAGGGCAAACAAAACAGTACTCACCGAGCCGGGGACAGGGCAGTCCAAGGTGATAATCCCAGAAAAGGACAAAACAGTAGACTAAGCAGAAGGCTGAGTAACAATAATCCGGAAAGCACAAGTGGGAGGACAGAGCTTAAATAACAAGACACATAATGATCAGAGTGATTGTCAGTGTGATAGAGTATCAAATCAAATCAAATCAAATCACCCTTATTGTCATTCAATCGTACAACCAATCACATACAGCAGAACGAGATTGTGCTTTACCTATCTACAGTGTAAATCACACACACCCCAAGTGCAGAATCAGAGGGCTGCTGCCATGCAAGGCGCTGCCACAGAGTTCCCTCCTCCATTCCATTTATTGCTGAGCACCAAGATGGACGGCAGGAAGTTCCACTTTTATATGGTCTTCGGCATGACCCGGCCGGGATTTGAACCCCTGCCTCCCGGGTGTGGGGTGGATGCTCTACCAACTGAGCCACCACTCCGGTAAATGTGGTGGCTCAGTTGGTAGAGCACATGCACACATGTGCATGTGCATGTGCACGTGTGTGCGTGAGTGTGGGTGTGTGAATCTGAGCAGGCAGAGGAACAGACAATGACAAATTGGAATCACCTGTCAGCACTAGACAGGAGAGGAGGGGCCCACATGGCTGAACAAGGAAACAAAATATGGAACCCAAAAGGTAACAGAAAACACAGAACATAAAGGAAGAGAAAAATGCCATGAAACCGAACTTCGGAGAATCCCAAGCCTGGTTCATGACAAAGCCCTCTCTCAAGGGGTGGATTCGACACCCTAGAGTACCATCAAAACAAGAAAATAGAAAACCACCTGCCCCAGCAAGACTGCAATAAACTACCCAGGGCGGGAGGTGGGGGGAACAGGCTAGGAGGGAATGAACAAAGACACCCCACTCAGGACCCACACAAACAAACACCAAAATAAACCTCCCCAAAACCCTTGGACAAAGCCCCCCCAGACCAAGCAGTCCAAAAGTTCAGGGGGCCGACCAAAGTCCCAGGCCCAAGGCATGGCGAGGTGTGACTGATCGGGTGGCCTGCCAGAGTCCCAAGCACAGCAGGCGGGCCCGCTGAACAGTGTCAGGTGGCCTGCCAGAACAAATAGGCCACCCGATCCGAAGACTAAGTCCTTCGGGTAACCGGCCAGCATTGTTGAGCCACCAGGACCGGAGGGGAGAGTGAGGAGGTGGCCTACCCACCGGGAGGCTTAAAGGTGGGTAGCTGGACTGAAGGATAGGAACCCCCACGGCTACTGGTGGCAGAGGACGGAGGACCATGATGGTGTCCGGCAAGTAGGAAGAGACACCCCGAAGGCCTCTGGAAGCAAAGGGAAGGCTTCAGCGTCCTCAAGCTGGCCAGCAACACCCTGTGTAGTCTCAGCTATAAACATGGCTGCACCCTCGGTGGTCCCAGCTTGGGATATAGCTGCACCCATGGTGACTCCAGACTGGGGCTCAGTTGCACCCGTGGTGGTCCCGTCTGGGACATAGGTGCACCTGGGGTGGCTCCAGGCTGGAGCTCAACATCACCCATAGTGGACCCCGACTGGGCCAAGGCTGCACCCCCGGCAGCTCTGGGTTGGAGCTCTCCAGCACCCTCGGTGGCTCCGGACCAGAACAGCGCTGCACTCTTGGTGACTCCGGACTGGGGCAGCGCCGCATCCACGGTAGAGCAGCCGATGGCGGGGGGGCAGCTGGAACCTCAGGTGGTGGATCCGGACCCTCGGAGGCCTCTGGCGGTGATGACTCCTCTCCGGCAACCCTGGGAGAAAGTTCAGAGAAAACAAAGGAGGGAGAGGGGTCAGGGTCGCCGGCAGCGGTGGAGCCCAGCAAGGCAAGCTCAGGTGCAGCAGGCAGCTGCCCCCAGCTCTCCTCACCAAGACCCAGGCATGAATGCTCAAAAACTGGGAAGAAAGAAGCCAAAGACAGCACTCACCTGGGCTCGAGCTCCACCACTGTCCAGGACGCCGACGATCCGGTAGGTGGCGGTTCATCTGGCTGCGAGGTTGTTGCACCCACAGAGGTCCTGGGTTGGGATGGATTCCCTGCCACGACCTCCACCAGGAAAGCTGGACCCAAAACGAACTCCACCGCGGAAGAAGCTGGACTTGTGATGTCTGACGAAGGTGCGCCTGGATCCACAGAAGCCGCAGGCTGGGACGGACCTTTTCTGACGACCCTGGGATGAGGCTCAGAAACAACAGGGGAGGAGACACGGTCAGGGTCACCGGCAGCGGCGGAGCTAGGTGAGGTGAGATCAGGTGCAGCTGTCGGCTGCACCTGACTCCCCTCCCCGAGAGCCAGGCAAGTTTGCTCAGATACAAAAGAGAGAGAAACAAATGAGAGCACTTGCCTGGTCTTGAGCTCTACTGCTGTCCAGGACTCATTCGATCCTGATGCTGGCGTCATGGGCCCGACCTGGTGAAGATCCAGCTCCAATGCAGACTCTGCTGCAGTGGGCTCCATAGCAGGCGTGATGGTTTTGACAGTCCAGGTCACCTCCAGTGAGGTCTCCCATGCAGGTGACTCTCCCGGTGTGGGCTCTGGAGGCGCAGTTCCTAGTTGCACTGGACCCCAAGAGACCGAAGCCAGGGGACGTTTCTCCGTTGGCGCAAGCTTCGGGTTGGTCTCAGTGCCCTTCCCCTGTCCACCAAGACTCAGCGTCGCGGGTTCCCACATCATCTGGTGGTAGAGTTCAGGGACCAACGGGCACTTGGGAGCAGGTGATGGAGACACAGAGGGAATGGGTGAGTTCATTACTGTAGCAGCAGGAGAAGAGCATTCAGGTGACTGTCTAACCTGAGACTCTCTCCTGGGAGACAGACAAGGTTTATCATTATTAGCAGTGATAGAATGAAAACACACTTGCCTGACCTCCTGGGTCTGGGTGTTAACTGCTGCAGGCGGCGAGCTGTCATCCTCCTCCACGCCAACGGTTGTTCTGGGCCCCCCAGAGGATAGTGGAGGAGCCAGCCCGAATGACCCGGAAGTGGGCGTGTCCGGGGAAACCCTGGGGGACCCTTTGGTGGCAGGAGGGGACGTCTCGACGACGGAAGCTGTGGCTGAAGTGGAGAGGGTGCAGACTGACATGACAGCTGGCAAAGGGAAAGCTTCACCACAGAAGTGGTCAGGCACGACGTCTGGAATTCGGCCGCCGACGAGGTGATGGGCTTCTTCTGGCACTTCAATGCAGGATGATTCACTCGCCGTGGTGAAGGCTCCTCAGCGACCTCTGGCTCCTTCAGTGTCCAGCTACTCCCTCCTGGGACCGGTGGAGGGTTTGGGGAGACAGAGGGAAAAGACTGAGGAGCGGAGACAGCAGCTGATAGGGGAGCCCTAGAAGACTGTAACATCCAGAGCTCCTCTGCAGGAATCAGGCTAACCACCTCAAGAGAAAGAGCAAGTGAATGGAGAATGACTTGCCTGAATTCCTGACAGGTGATGAAGTCAGCTGCTGTCTCGGTGTCATGCTCCGTCTCCCCGGGAGTAGGACGGGATGTCAGGCGGGGAGATGAGGACACTGGCTCAGGATAGCAGTTTCTCGGCCTCCGGGAGCACTTTGTAGATCACCGTGGTTGCGCTACGAAGGACTCTCTCACCGCTTCCTCAAAAAGCTGTCGTGACTCCCAGATCTGATTGTGCAGCAGCGTCAGACCGGGGTATCTCCAAAGGCTTGGGCGCATCTGGAGCACCCCAACAGCGATGTCCAATAAACAGAAATTTATTTCCAGGGAGTGTGTGGCACGAGCTCTAGAAGCGAGAGTCCACCGTTCGCTCGGCCACTGCACGCTCCTCCAGGCTCAGTCCAAAAACCGAAAAGTCCATGGTGCGCAGCTCAGAAAAACAAGTAGGTGGAAACACAAAAGGTGAAACACAAACACACACACACCAACTCCGCTGGGTTTCTTTTTTTTCCAGGCCAGATTATTCTGTCATGGATTCCTGCCTGTTTGAGGCAGGAGAGACTGAAACCCAAATGCAGGAGGTGGTTGTGTGTATTTATTAAACAAAACGTGATGTAACAGTCCAAAACAAACAAACAGGTGATGATGAACAATGGGGAATCACTGGGATTACGCGCCGGATGCCCCTCAGCTCCAGGTGGGTACACACAGAGAAAAACCCAAGGCGCTGCAGGTGTAACTGCAGCGGAGGGATGCAAAAGAAGACACCCAAAGCGCTCCAGACGTGACTGGAAGCGAGGGCAAACAAAACAGTACTCACTGAGCCGGGGACAGGGCAGTCCAAGGTGATAATCCCAGAAAAGGACAAAACAGTAGACTAAACAGAAGGCTGAGTAACAATAATCCGGAAAACACAAGTGGGAGGACAGAGCTTAAATAACAAGACACATAATGCTCAGAGTGATTGTCAGTGTGATAGAGTGTGTGGGCTGACTGAGTGCAGATGTGAATGAATGTGTGCATGTGTGTGTGTGAGTGTGGGTGTGTGAATCTGAGCAGGCAGAGGAACAGACAATGACAAATTGGAATCACCTGTCAGCACTAGACAAGAGAGGAGGGGCCCACGCGGCTGAACAAGGAAACAAAATATGTAACCCAAAAGGTAACAGAAAACACAGAACATAAAGGAACAGAAAAATGCCATGGAACTGAACGTCGGAGAATCCCAAGCCCAGTTCATGACAACTCTTTTTGCTAAAATAATCCATCTAGACAGGTGTGTATAAGTTTAGATATAGATCAAAGCTACACTTTTCAGACTGAGTACAAATACTTTGGTTTGAGTACTCTTCACAGATAACAATGTTGAAAATAATAAGCTGGTCAGTGCTGTTCCTTTTGTTATTTTCATCTATTTCATCTTCCTTGCTAGGGAGACAAAGAAATATGCATTACAAAACATAACTGAACTACTTTAAAATGGTTCAGTCCTTGATGTTTTCTGAAGTTGCAGTTGTAGTCTACTGTTATCTGTTTCAGGCCAAAATTAATGGCACACATCTGGGACAGCAGAAAAGTATCAGCCACCACTGATATCCTTTTTGCAGATAGTCGATACCAGTCAATAAGGTGACTACTGGCTGATATTGATACAGTATGTGACTGATAGATCTTTACATACATAGGACTTACCTTAGAACCACACTTCCTCTGATGTGCTACATACTTTATAACTAGAAAAGCACTCAGAGAGTGCATACCTCTGCCAAGGCTCCTTCTGTCTGTCATGGATCACCTCCAAAATGTAATGGGTTTATGTGTTGGCCTAGAGCCACTTCTGGTGAAAATTGCATCAAAGCCTGTCCATTAGTTTTGGAGTATTGTTGCTAACACTCTGTGAGACAATAAGAGCCTTGGCAGAGGTATGCACTCTCAGATCATCAACAAAATGCAACGGGTGCCTCTCTAGGCCAAGAACCACCTCTGGTGGAAAATTTCATCCAAATCCATCTAGTAGTTTTTGTGTAATCCTGCTGCACAAATACAAACAAAGCCCTTGGTGAAGGTATGCACTCTCAGATAATCACCAAAATTTAATCATGTGTTCCCCATGCCATTACCCACCTCTCCTGAAAATTTCATCAAAATCCATTCATAACTTTTTGAGTTAAGTTGCTTAACGACAAACCAACAAACCAACACCACTGAAAACATTACCTCCTCCCTTGGCGGAGGTAATTAAAGGAACACAATGTAATCCTAACAACTAATGTTTTAAAATGAAACTACAGTCCAAACTGAAAACAGAGTGGTGCTTCCTCCCTTCTCTCTTTAAAAAGGTTGCCAAGTTGACAACGTACAGGGAGTTAAAGCACACAACGGCAACTGACTATGACTCCTACATGGGAAATTCTTCGGCTAATCTATTGTATGCTTTTAGGTTGAGTAGAAATGATCTCTGGTCCCATTTTCTTGCTTGCCTCCATGACTGCAACACACTGGGTGTCCTCCCATAGAGGTCTACTCGTCTCTTATCTGGCATCACAAAGGGTTGAAATGTGATTGCCTCCAGTTTTAGGAAGCGGTCTAGCCAACACGATACAAAAAAAAACCTTCCTGAGACATTGTGAGCTTTTCAAAGAGAAATATCTAAGCCACAAAAATTGTTAAAGTCCACTTGTCAGCTTAAATCTCTGGTGACACCTCATGGTTCTTTTATTACCCACGCCAGTGACGAGGTGGCATGGGTAGGGCGGTCGGTGGGGGCGGCAGACCAACCGACCGATTATGTCTATGCTTGGCAGGGAATGAGGATATGGCTACCAAGCTTGGTACACAGGCTGACCTTGGGACTAGCACCTATGGCTATACTTTTGGGGTCTAAAGGTCAAAGGTCAAGATCAGATTAACAAATAAACTACATCTCAACAATAAAGGCAGCTAGGGCCACAAAACTTGGGGCATAGGATCCTGGCCCAGAATTATGGTTTGGGTTCAAAAAGTTAAAATTTGCATTTACTATGCCCTATTACTATAGAACAAGCAAAGGTCACCAAAGTTGGTAGACAGGTTCACCTTGGGATCCTGAACTGTGACTATAGGTTTTGGATCACAAAGTCAAAATGCCATATAAACTGTATCTCAAGAACAATGAAAGCTGGTCACCAAACTTAGTGCACAGGTTCCCCCTAACCTCTGACTGGGCTTGGGGTCAAAAGGTCAAGGTTTTAAATCTAGGGCTGTAAAAACCGTGGGTCTGCACGTCGGTTGAGTGCATTCTAGTTTGCATAAAAGATCTTATGGACATCTCTTTAAAAGTGACAATGGAGAGTATGTGTTGTGTCATACTCATGGCAGTTGAGTGGCAAAAAAGTGACAGCACTAAGCTGTATGCAGTAAAACAAAAAATACGCATTGTATTCAGCAGTACACAGAGCACCTGCTTGCATTGGGAGGAGCTAATCTTATTCCAGGTTGTGTTAATAGGCAAAAAATTATTAAAGGCTCTGAATCAGTTCTTCACTTACCATGTGCTCCTTGGTCTTCACTCCCTTCACTACAGTCAAGTAAATGGTGTGGCATTAACATCTAAAGGGAAAAAAGGTACTCTGCACTGCTGTGATTAAATACTGAGGGATTTTTAGTTTTGCTGCATACAAAATAAAGCAGTCACATGTGACTGCCACTCAGTGCTGTGTTGCTATGGTTAAGCTAATCCCATCCACAGCATGTGGGATACCATGTGGTATATGGGGCGGCGCCAATCTGTTTCACTGACCCTAGGCCACACAGCTACTGTAAGTAGTGAAAGCTATTGGGGGGGGGGGGGGTGTAGTCCTCTGGTAGCACTGTACATTAACTTTCCTTTCCCCATTCTATTATGCTGAGCATCAATCTAGAAGGCAGAAAGTACCATTTTTTTTATATGGTCTTTGGTATGACCCGGCCGGGATTTGAACCCACGTCCTTCTGGTTGTGGAGCACATGCTCTACCAACTAGGCCACCACTCCGGTGTGTTGCTATGGTAACTGCCAAGAATTCTATTCCAATGCACCCCCTCTATACTGCAAGTATAAAAATAAGGCAACACAACAGTATTTGCACATTTGTCTCATTTTATTTTTTAAAAAAAGCTTTGACATTCCAGTGTTTCTGTTTTCCATTTTCTAACAAAAGAGGGTGGTGAGATGACGCTCCAGATTGTCAACCATTACTCTCAACCACAACCACACGTAGTCAGATCACAGTCATCTTCTGTCCAGCCACTCAAACGAGGATGGGCTCAACTCTTAAAAAAAGGCAACTATCAGCAGACTGTATGCATATACATGACTAACAGGGGTGGAGGAACGAGTTCATTCAGTCACATCTTCACGGCCACTTTTTGCCAAGCTCTCAAAACTATAAAAATCACGAATCCTGCAGCCGTCAGTCAGTGCTCCTTCGCAAGATTTGTAAACTGTGTCAAGGTCGGCTGCAGGTGATCACGTCATTTTGGTTCATGAGTCTTTTTTTTTTTTAAAGAATGAAGAGGTGGTGAGAGGAAACCTGGGGATTGACAAAAAACATGAACACAGGACAAATCTCAGAGCGTCTATTGCAGCTGCATTCATAAACGTGCTAGTTTTTACACACTTGAAAAATGCTGCCTTACATTTTATTTACACTTAGGTCCAATGTATCTCTGCAATGAAAAAAAAAAAAAAAAACACCCCGTCACAAAACAACCAGAAAGCTGCATTTTTGACTGGAATTTAAACCATGTCTCCATGTGGCCAGAGTCCAGTAAGTCAGCCAGTTGTGCATTTGTGGTTGTACACCTATGTTTTAATTCCAGCTTACATGCCTTCAGCTTCAGCAGACTGCATGTTGTTGTTACTTTTTTGGTGAACACACAGTATGTTTCATGAACTGGGTCTCAAATATTCTAATCAAATGATTAATTTCATCTTTGAGAGATGGAACAACTGAATCCACACAGCACCACCACCAGTAAAAATATAATAATAATAATAATAATAATAATAATAATAATAATAATAATAATAATAATAAAAAAGGCAGAAGACAAACTTAACTTATCCCAACATTACTCTTCATAATACTGCAACTACAGGAAGGAGGGGGCACTCGGTACCAAAGCCACAGTTACACAAAGCAAAAAATGATAAAAGACGGCGACAAAATAAGTCATTTTTAGATGATGAAACGTCAGTCTGAGGATTTTCTGCTGGCAGCCGGGTGAATTTCCAGAGAGGGCACCAGTGTGATGCAAACATTGTGCCTGTGTGTTATTGACAAGAGACACGACAAAAAAAGTAGCACAAAGATTTCTTTTTTTCCCTCCTGTGGCGTGTGTGTGTTACGTTGATTGTTCTAAGTCACTTAAAAAAAACTGACTGAGGATAGTGGTTTATTGTGTCTTATATTCTTATTTAGTTGAGTTGTGGTAGTTGCTCTTTACTATGTACAATAATTTATTTGTTTTAAACCTGTTTAGTCCTTTTTCCTAATCTGATCGATATATATTTCTTTAAAAGGAGCACATCTTTTTTTCTTCTCACTGTTGCTTATAACTGCTGATTAAATTCATGAGTTTACTTACAAGATTATGTGCTATAAGAGCTGCAAATGTTCCAGGTGTGTGTTGAAGCAAGGAAAAAAAATCCAGACAGAGCTCACAAAAAGAAAAGAGGACAAAACTGACAGAACACAGAAGGTCTGAGGTTAGGGTTTTTCCTTTTTTTGAGGACTCTTGCAGGTCAGCTGGGGGGCTGACGGTACAGGGTGGTGTAGGACTTCATGGGTGATGGTAGGGGTATTGTCCTGTGAGTCTGGGCATGTGCGATCATATCTTGAGGTTCTTTATAGTTTCGGCTCTCTTCCTGAGCAGGTCTCCCACCTCCTGTAGAGAGCGCAGGTAACTGCTCTGCACCTTGTCTATAGCAGCCTTTGTAAACGATGCTTCCTCCTGTAACAAAAGGAAAAAAGGGCCAATCTGAGATCCAAAACAATGAGCTTCATATAAAATAACCAGACCAGCAATGGCGAAGTAGCTCATTATGTGGCCTAGTTGATAGAGCATCCATCCCACAACCAGGAGGTTGGGGGTTCAAGTCCCAGCTGGGTCACCAAAGACCACATAAAAATGGTACTTTCCACCTTCTAGCTTGGTGCTCAACGTAATAGAATGCGGGAAAGAAAAGTCATTTGTGGTGGTGCCTTGCACGGCAGCAGCCCTTCTGATTCTAGATGTGATTAACATTGTAGATAGGAAAAACTTAATTTCCTTCTACTGTACATGACTGGCTATATGGACTGAATGATGACAAAGTTGGCTTCTTCTTCTTCTTGGTGAAATCACCTGGAGAGTGCTATGATCTCCTGATCATTGATACTGAGCACTGCCTAGATGGGGACCCACTTGAGGATCACTGTGCGAGTTTGTTGAGAATTAGTGCAATTACCTAGGAGAAGTAACCCTTTTTATAAAATCGATAAGCTCTTGGATTTCCTGACCTTGATGCAGACCTGCCTGATGGTCATTGTGCATAAGTGTGTTAAGAATTAGGGCAAGTGGAACCTTGCTGCTGGTAGAGGAAACGGGGCTCAAGTTGTGCTCAAGGTCAAGGGGCAGAATGGGTCCTCCATTCTCAAATCTAAATAGGCTGGTTTGGTCAGCGGGAACTCTGACAACACCTGCAGCCCAGAGTAGTCTCTGCAGTAACCAGAAGAGTATAAAAGTTCACCACACAGAATTATGGGCAGTCAAGTGGATCATCATCATAATAGTGACCATCTCCACTACAATCCTTCAGTATTGACATAATCCACAAGAAAAGGAAATAAAAAAGGAACCTGAACCAAAAGGAGGTCTCCTGGATTTCTAAACTACAGGTCACAATAAACAGCAGATGAGTACAAACTGTATCAACACACCAGGAACAAAGAGGCAATCGAGAGAACCAGGATCTGCTTATATTTCCTGTATTCCCTCTCACCTCGTGTCTCCATTAAGGAGGTACAGTGGGGTAAAAAAGTATTTAGTCAGCCACCAATTGTGCAAGTTCTCCCACTTAAAAGATGAGAGAGGTCTCCAATTTTCATCATAGGTATACCTCAACTATGAGAGACAAAATGAGAAAAAAAAATCCAGAAAATCACATTGTCTGATTTTTAAAGAATTTATTTGCAAATTATGGTGGACAATAAGTATTTGATCAATAACAAAAGTTCATCTCAATACTTTGCTATATACCCTTTGTTGGCAATGACAGAGGTCAAACGCTTTCTGTAAGTCTTCACAAGGTTTTCACACACTGTTGCTGGTATTTTGGCCCATTCCTCCATGCAGATCTCCTCTAGAGCAGTGATGTTTTGGGGCTGTCGCTGGGCATCACGGACTTTCAACTCCCTCCAAAGATTTTCTATGGGGTTGAGGTCTGGAGACTGGCTAGACCACTCCAGGACCTTGAAATGCTTCTTACAAAGCCACTCCTTCATTGCCCGGGCGGTGTGTTTGGGATCATTGTCATGCTGAAAGACCCAGCCACGTTTCATCTTCAATGCCCTTGCTGATGGAAGGAGGTTTTCACTCAAAATCTCACGATACATGGCCCCATTCATTCTTTCCTTTACACGGATCAGTCGTCCTGGTCCCTTTGCAGAAAAACAGCCCCAAAGCATGATGTTTCCACCCCCATGCTTCACAGTAGGTATGGTGTTCTTTCTCCTCCAAACACGACAAGTTGAGTTTTTACCAAAAAGTTCTATTTTGGTTTCATCTGACCATATGACATTCTCCCAATCCTCTTCTGGATCATCCAAATGCTCTCTAGCAAACTTCAGACGGGCCTGGACATGTACTGGCTTAAGCAGGGGGACACGTCTGGCACTGCAGGATTTGAGTTCCTAACGGCGTAGTGTGTTACTGATGGTAGCCTTTGTTACTTTGGTCCCAGCTCTCTGCAGGTCATTCACTAGGTCCCCCCGTGTGGTTCTGGGATTTTTGCTCACCGTTCTCGTGATCATTTTGACCCCATGGGGTGAGATCTTGTGTGGAGCCCCAGATCGAGGGAGATTATCAGTGGTCTTGTATGTCTTCCATTTTCTAATAATTGCTCCCACAGTTGATTTCTTCACACCAAGCTGCTTACCTATTGCAGATTCAGTCTTCCCAGCCTGGTGCAGGTCTACAATTTTGTTTCTGGTGTCCTTTGACAGCTCTTTGGTCTTGGTCATAGTGGAGTTTGGAGTCTGACTGTTTTGAGGTTGTGGACAGGTGTCTTTTATACTGATAACGAGTTCAAACAGGTGCCATTAATACAGGTAATGAGTGGAGGACAGAGGAGCCTCTTAAAGAAGAAGTTACAGGTCTGTGAGAGCCAGAAATCTTGCTTGTTTGTAGGTGACCAAATACTTATTTTCCACCATAATTTGCAAATAAATTCTTTAAAAATCAGACAATGTGATTTTCTGGATTTTTTTTTTCCTCATTTTGTCTCTCATAGTTGAGGTATACCTATGATGGAAATTGGAGACCTCTCTCATCTTTTAAGTGGTAGAAATTGCACAATTGGTGGCTGACTAAATACTTTTTTGCCCCACTGTATCTTCAGAGGAATTGTTGGTGACAGTTTTGGCTCAGTTTTCTGAAACCCGACCTGAATTGCTTTCTATATGTGCCGTTTTTCTTTAATATCTTCCTGCCTGCTTCAGGGACTACAGATGGAAATTAGTGAGAATGCTATAATCTGGTACAGAGCATCTTAAAATATGTTGAAATCATACAGAAATGATTATACACAAAATAAATGTAGAGTGGTGTGCATGGGACCAACATGTTGGTGTCTAACTGCACAGAGGAACTGATCAATTAAATGGTATAAACTGCACAAATGGCACCAGTGGGGATTCCACCTCTGGCTGGCTGATGGTGTGGACTCGCTCTTCAGCTGCAAACAAAAAAATGGTACTTTCCACCTTCTAGCTTGCTGCTTAGCAGTAATAGAATGGGGAAAGAAAGGTTGGTCACCCAGCCACAAGGGGAAACACTAAAAACAGTTTACTCCTTGTACTGGTCGAGAGGCTGGGAAATGGGGAGGGTTGCATCAGGAAATCATTTGCATAATTCCATCAATTTTAAAGGTACTGCTCACAAAACTGATGGATGCCACCTTTGCATTCTTGAGCAACTTTTTTTTAAACAGGCAAAATTCAAAATGGCTGCCATCCAAAGTTTTGATTGGCTCCAACTTGATTAATAATGAACACAGAGACTTGTATTTGGTGGGAAATGATACATTTTAAAGGGCAAGGAATCCACTGGAAACCATAGAATGATGACTTAAACAGTGAAAATGCTTCTAGCAATAAAAATCCAAAATAGCTGCCATGCACAACCGTTACTGGCTATTTCTGAGCCATTAATGAACACAGATTCTGGTTGGATGTGATATCAAATAAAGCAGGGCTGTATGCTAACTTTTTTTTGCTCACAGCACTGGTGCTACAGAGGTTCATAGTCATGTAGCACAAGACAAAAACATCTGTTACTTCTCTAAAACTGAATGCAAGTAAAGATAAGGGCCTGTACGTGTATAGTGCTTTTCTAGTCTCAAAGACCACTCAAAGTGCTTTATTAGTACTAACCCTCTATTCTAAGGGCCTATCAGAGACAGATACCTCGGATAATTTAGAATCACCAATTAACCTATCATGCAAGTTTTGAATTGTGGGAGGAAACCAGAGCACCTGGAGTAACCCCACACAACAGAGGGAGAACATGCAACCTCCAAACAGAAAGGTTCCCACCCCTGCCAACCTTGCGATTCGAACCTGGAACTTTCTAGTCATTAGGCAACAGTGCTAACCCCTGTACCACTATGCAAGTTATGCAGTTTAATTATGAAAAATATAGTATTTCACTTTATGATTAAAAACAACTTGTCAAGATAATTATAATAATTTTAAATTTCCATACATTTCCACACCAGTCATCAATCTAACCACCTGAACAGACTCACCACACCATACAAATTAACAGGCCAGGTTTAGCCCACGGGCCGTATGTTTAACAATGCTGGACAAGATTGTAAACACAGCCCATGTCACCTCATGGAGCTTCCTCTTTCTCTGTCTCACTCCTCCTCCAGAGACTGGCGCAAAATCTGCTGTGGACCCAGTACAGGACACCGAAGCCTGCAGCAGCTCTGACTATCCCCCAGCTGTTACGGAAGAAACCTGCCTGTTCTGTGGGTGAGGGGCAACCTACAGTATGTATCTGTTCAACTCACATATCCTCTGCCCCCCCCCCCCCCAATGACAGCTCCCTCCAAAGTAAAACATATCCCATTTTGTGTGGCGTTAAATGTGACACAAAAGTGCAGCCTGCACACACAAATACACGGTGTCTGTTCTTGTAAGTAAAAAAAGCTGTCCAGGGCCGATGTGAAAATAAAAGAATGTTGGGTGCAAGCTATGGCTTCACTTGACTGGGTGCTTGTTTTGCACCATCTAGTAGACTGAAAACACAATTAACTGATTAATACCCAACAGTATGCAATGTTTACCTGAATATCTATATACACTACCGTTCAAAAGTTTGGGGTCACTTAGAAATTTCCTTATTTTTGAAAGAAAAGCACTTTTTTTCAATGAAGATAACTTTAAACTAATCAAAAATACACTCTATACATTGCTAATGTGGTAAATGACTATTCTAGCTGCAAATGTCTGGTTTTTGGTGCAATATCTAGATAGGTGTATAGAGGCCCATTTCCAGCAACTATCACTCCAGTGTTTTAATGGTACAATGTGTTTGCTCATTGCGTCAGAAGGCTTATGGATGATTAGAAAACCCTTGTGCAATCATGTTAGGTCTGCAATGCTGTAATTGTTGCAAATGGAGGATTCTTTGACGAAAGCAAAGTTTGAAGGAAAAAATTATTATTTCAAATATAAATCATTATTTCTAACCTTGTCAATGTCTTGACTATATTTTCTATTCATTTTACAACTCATGGTGGTAAATAAGTGTGACTTTTCATGGAAAACACAAAATAATTGTCTGGGTGACCCCAAACTTTTGAACTAACTGACAAAAGGTTGATCCATGTGTTTAGGGATCGCATGGTCATTAATGCCAAGTATCGAGATGCTTTATAAACTGTATCTCAACAATGACACCTAGGGTCACCAAACTTTGCACACAGGATCACCTGTCACCTGAATAATTGCCTATGATTTTGGGATTGCAAGGTCAAAGGTCAAAATGCCATACAAACTACATCTCAACAACAAACAGAAGCTGAGGGGTACTATTGACAGCCGCCAGTATTTTTAATGGCTTCCAATGGATTCCCTGCCCTTGAAAATATGAGATTTGGCACCAAAATCAAGTAGGTACAGTGGTGTGAAAAAGTTTTTGTCCCCTTCCTGATTTCTCATTTTTTGTATGTTTGTCACACTTAAATGTTTCAGATCATCAAACAAATTTAAATATTAGACAAAGATAACATAAGTAAACACAAAATGCAGTTTTTTAATGAAGGTGTTTATTATTAAAGGTAAAAAAAAATCCAAACCTACATGGCCCTGTGTGAAAAAGTGACTGCCCCCATTGAAACATAAATTAACTGTGGTTTATCACATCTTTGGAAAACTGAGTTCAATTTTTCTAGACACACCCAGGCCTGATAACTGCCACACCTATTCTCAATCAAGAAATCACTTAAATAGGACCTGCCTGACAAAGTGAAAGATCCTCAAAAGCTAGACATCATGCTGCGATCCAAAGAAATTTAGGAACAAATGAGAAACAAAGTAATTGAGATCCATCAGTCTGGAAAAGGTTATAAAGCCATTTCTAAAGCTTTGAGACTACAGCAAACCACAGTGAGAGCCATTATCCACAAATGGCGAAAACATGGAACAGTGGTGAACCTTCCCAAGAGTAGCTGGCCGACCAAAATTACCCCAAGAGCACAGCGACGACTCATCCATGAGGTCACAAAAGACCCCAAAACAACATCCAAAGAACTGCAGGCCTCACTTGCCTCAGTCAAGGTCAGTGTTCATGACTCCACCATAAGAAAGAGACTAGGCAAAAATGGTCTGTATGGCAGAGTTCCAAGACGAAAACTACTGCTGAGCAAAAAGAACATAAAGGCTCGTCTCAGTTTTGCCAGAAAACATCTTGATGATCCCCAAGACTTTTGGGAAAATACTCTGTGGACTGACAAGAAAAAAGTTGAACTTTTTGGAAGGTGTGTGTCTCATTACATCCGGCTTAAAAGTAACACAGCATTTCAGGAAAGGAACATTATACCAACAATAAAATAAGGTGGTGGTTGTGTGATGGTCTGGAGCTGTTTTGCTGCTTCAGGACCTGGAAGACTTACTGTGGTAAATGGAACCATGAAGTCTGCTGTCTACCAAAAAATCCTGAAGGAGAATGTCTGGCCATCTGTTCGTGACCTCAAGCTGAAGCGCACTTGGATTCTGCAGCAGGACAATGATCCAAAACACACCAGCAAGTCCACCTCTGAATGGCTTAAAAAAACAAAATGAAGACTTTGGAGTGGCCTAGTCAAAGTCCTGGCCTGGATCCGATTGAGATGCTGTGGCATGACCTTAAAAAGGCGGTTCATGCTCAAAAACCCTCCAACGTGGCTGAATTACAACAATTCTGCAAAGATGAGTGTGCCAAAATTCCACCACAGCGCTGTACAAGACTCATTGCCAGTTATCACAAATGCTTGATTGCAGTTGTTGCTGCTAAGGGTGACCCAACCAGTTATTAGGTTTAGGGGCAATCACTTTTTCACACAGGACCATGTAGGTTTGGAATTTGATAGAAAAATTTCCTATTATCTACATTATTATTGATATTAATAATGCATTATTATATTTGAGAAGTATCATACCTGGCAGCACGGTGGTGAAGTGGTTAGCACTGCGGCAGCACAGCAACTCACCCTTGGCTGGGGGAGCCCCCGACCAACAGTGATCTGTGTGGAGTTTGCATGTTCTCCCCGTGTCTGCGTGGGTTTACTCCGGGATTTCTCCGGTTTCCTCCCACATGCCAAAAACATGCAAGTTAGGTTAATTGGCATCAACTGGGGATTCTAAATTGTCCTTAGGTATGACTGCAAGAATGAATGGTTGTCTGTCTCTCTGTTGACCCTGCGATGGACTGGCGATCTGTCCAGGGTGTACCCTACCTCTCGCCCAAAGATGCTGGGATAGGCTCCAGCCCCCCCGCGACCCGAAAAGGATTAAGCGGAAGAAGATGAATGAATGAAAGTATCATACCTTTCATATGCCAATGTGCATTCCATATAGGATAAGTTTATATATTCTTGGCCTGTTTCTGTGAGCAATTTCAGAGAGTTCAGACAGGGTTAGTACATGCGTAAGGAATGATCTAAGCCATTTATTATAATCTCTTTGACATGTCCTGTTTCGGGTCACGGGAATGCACAGGAACTCCTCATCTTATAGATTAGTGTTTTATGGATGTTCTATTAGATTTACATTCTTGTCACCAGAGTGTCTGTGACATATGCCTGGATAAGCTCAGTTATCAGGACTTTCTGTCTGTCCCTCTCCTTTCCTCCTCTTATCCCATCCTCTCCCTGCCTTATATCAGACTTAGAAGAATGGATCCTTTAGGGATTCTAAGCATGTCTGAATGCCATGCTTTGTAATTCTTCCTCCAAAGTGGCCATTGGGGTGACTCCTTATATTTTTGTAATAAATGTACATAAATTCAACTTTCCGCCTGATTTTTGACTTTGAATAATTTAAGCTCAAAATTATTCTAACAGAATTTTTTCCCTTTGATAATAAACACCTTCATTTAAAAACTGCATTTTGTGTTTACTTGTGTTATCATTGTCTAATATTTAAATTTGTTTGATGATCTGAAACATTTAAGGGCGACAAACATACAAAAAAAAAAGAGAAATCAGGAAGGGGGCAAACACTTTCACACCACGACATATTCATCATAATCATGTTATGGCCAATTAAACTTTGGATGGTGGCCATTTTGAATTTTGCCTATAAAAAATTGCTCAAGGATGCCAAGGTGGCATCCATTCGTTTTGCAATCAGTACATGTTAAATTGATGGAATATGCAAAAAAACAAAAAAACAAAAAAAACCCTGTATATACATTGATTAAAGGGAGATGACAAGATGGCGCCTGTGTTTGGCCTGGCTACTGCCTCTCTTCGTCTGTGTCGTCTATCGCTATTTGTCATTTTTGTTGTTTTATCAGTCCTATCACTAAATGAATGTGTCTTTGCTACACTGAGATATGATCGACAGTTGTTGTACCGGATTAAACTGTCTATGGAAAGATCATTTGACTCTTGGGAGGGCTATAGACAAACTTTTCCGCCCCCATTTGTATGTTTTCCCTCCTCACCTGAGTATCGGCTTCTCTTCGGGAGCTGGCATCCTGGTAAGCCTGGGAAGAAGCCCAGGAGACGGGGTTGCAGAGCTGGCTGTCAAGCTAAGAGGAGGCGAGTCCTCCAGACTGAGGGTTTCTGGTCTGGTCACCGTGAACGCACCCAGTGTCTGCTACGGGTTCCCATCCAGGATGTGACTACAGATGCTCCTCTGCAGCTGCTGGATTGCTCTCCCGTCTCACAAACACTTATGTCCAGGACGCTTGTGGACGGGATCATGGTTTTGCCATCAGGGTCTCGAGTTGTCCTGCCTGACCAGAGATTGACTACCCAGCACAGCTGGAAGTCACATGACCGCATCAGGTGCTTGCTGTCAGTTTCACTCCGATCAGCTGTGAGCGCATTTGAGCTGTCACCCATCTGGATGGCGTTATTCAATCCTCGCTCTATTTCTAACACATCCCTCACTCTTAATGAACTTTTCTTGAGAGAGGATTTGGATTTTATGTTCCTGGTGGAAACGTGGCAGAGAGAAAATGAGTTTTTTCACCTGAAAGTGCTCTGTCTCCCTGGCTGTTCTGTTATTGGGACTCCCCGGATTGCGCGACGTGGTGGAGGACTCGTTGTGGTATACCGGGACAGCCACCTGTGCAGACTGGTAAACTCTGAGCCCTTCTCCTCCTTTGAGTCCCAAATAATTAAAGTCGGGACTTTTAATGCCTTTTATTGTGTTTTAATTTACCGTCCTCCTGGTCCTGCAAATGACTTTCTTACGGATTTTACAGACTTTTTATCTTCTCTTGTTAAATTTGTTGATAAAATTACTTGATTTCTCTGTCTCTCTCTCTCTCTCACACTTCATCTGCTTGCTTTACACGCTACACTGCAGAGTTTAGATTACACCCCATAATTCATTTGTTGAAATCGGTTAGAATCAGCTCTGTACACAGCAGTGCTGACACGTAAGTTTAAAATGTGTTACAGATACAATGAGGTAAAACCCCTCTCTCTTGCATGAGGGGGTGGTCAGGCTATAAAAACCATAGGGCTCCATTTTGGGGTGGCACACTCTCTCCAGGAATTGCCTAAGAGGTGTGTCCCAGCGCTGTTGTAATTCCATATCTCACTTTCAGTAAATCCAGTGAAAATGTACTTCATCTCTCAGCCTGGTTATTTGGCCATCGTATCAAAGAAGTGGGGTTTAAGGTATGTTAGACTCAACAAATTGGAGAGGGTTTTAATCATTGGTGATTTTAAAATTCATACTGATGATGTTACATGTAACACAGCTGTTGACTTTTTAACCATCACTCATTTTTACAACCTCATCCAGCATGTTTCAGGCCCTACACAAGCTCATACCTTGGATCTTGTTTTTTCTTTGGGCTTGAATATTGAAAATGTGTGTGTGGATGACTTCTAGATCAGTGATCACAGTTGTGTGCTTTTTAATGTTAATTTCCCTGTGAATCCCCCCCCTCTGAAAATGGCAGCAAAAAGGCGGATTATTAACCAATTGGCAGCAAATGACTTCTCTGATTTGTTTGAGTCACACATACTGATGGGAATTAAATATCCTGATGCCAAAGTGGCACCAGTGAAATCTGTCCTTGCTTCTCCTAAAAAGTCTCCATCCATCCATCTTCTTCCGCTTAATGCTTTTTGGGTCGCGGGTGGGGTGGGGGGGGCCTGGAGCCTATCCCGGCATCTTAGGGCGAGAGGCAGGGTACACCCTGGACAGATCGCCAGTCCATCGCAGTCTCATCCCTGGATAAATGACTCCATCCGATCCTTTAGAAGAAACTGTCGTAAGGTAGAACGCTTATAGAAATCCACCCAATTGGAGGTTCACAAACTCCATCTAAGGGAACTTAGAGCCTCTTTAAATGACATGTTGAGGGATGCCAGGAATCGGTACTTTTCAAAAATAATTTTCACAAACAAGTAAAATCCCAGAGTCTTATTTGACACAATTAACACTCTTGTCTCACCTACTGCCTCTCTAATCCTTGTGTTCTGTAAAGCAGACAGTAACAAATTTCTTAATTTCGTTGTTGATAACATCAGAGATATCAGGGAAAATATTTTGCCATCTTCTCTTAACTGTGCCAGTGTTATGCCCTCACCTTGTACTTGGTCCACTTTTAATCCAGTGACCTTTCAGGACATCACAGCTCTGCTGCAGAAGATGAAACCCTCCTCCTCCCCTGCTGAGGTTCTCCCTACTAAGCTGTTTTTAGCAGCTTTTGAGTCAATTAGTCCTTCAGTTGTTGAACTGATAAACATTTCATTTTCAGCTGGTGTGGTTCCCAACTCCTTCAAACATGCAATGGTTGAACCAACTCTTAAGAAGCCAAGTTTGGATCCATCACAGCCAAATAATTATTGGCCAATCTCTAAACTCCCTTTCATATCAAAAATTCTGGAAAAGGTAGTGGCTGAGCAGCTTATGTCATTTTTGGCAAATTGTAATATCATGGATAAATTTCAGTCGAGCTTTTGGAAAAATAATTCTACCAAAACAGCTTTAGTCAGAGTCTCTAGTGACATTATGATGGTGGCTGACACTGGTAAATACACAGTTCTGGTTTTATTGGATCTTTCTTCTGCCTCTGATACTGTTGATCACTGTATAATGATTGACAGACTCAAAGAGCTAGGGCTGTCTGGTTATGTTTTAAAATGGTTCTCATCATACTTCACTGGAAGAACCTTTAATGTGTTCAAGAATCAGATCTTTTCTGAAATAGCACAGTATTCGTGTGGGGTACCACAAGGCTCAGTTTTAGGACCCATTTTATTTCTAATATACATTTTAATTATTATAATTAGCCCGTTCAAAGATATTTCTTATCATCTTTACGCTGACGATATTCAGTTGTATTGCTCTTTTAAAGAGTCTGAGTTTCACATGCTGACATCTTTAACTAACTGCTTGTCTAACATCAAACAGTGGTTAAGTGCAAACTTTTTACAGCTTAACTCAGACAAGACAGAGACATTAATTAGTGCTCCTGAAAACAAGATTCCACTTATTAAGCACCACATGGGTACCCTAGGTTCCTCTGTCCAGGCAAGTCTTTGGAATCTTGGTGTTAGTTTTGACTTGGCTATGTCTCTTGAGCACCACATTAATCAATTAATTAGAAATTGTTTCTTCCATCTGAAGAATATTTCTAAGTTGAGAACCCTGGTGTCGAAGGCGGAACTTGAGATGATTATACATGCTTTTATTTCTTCTCGCTTAGACTATTGTAATAGTCTTTTTACCTGTCTGAGACAAAAGCATCTTCAGCGCCTCCAGGTTATTCAAAATTCGGTTGCTAGACTTTTAACTCACACTAAGCACCGGTTTTAGCAGCACTTCACTGGCTCCCAGTTGGTTTTAGGATTCAGTTTAAAATTTTAGTTCTTGTTTTTAGAGCTATTCATGACCAGGTCACTAAATACATCACCGTGCTGCTTAAAGTGCAAAACCCCTCATGGTCTCTGAGATCCTTGGATCATCTTTTACTGGCTGTCCCTCGACCCCATTTTAAAACTCGAGGTGATAGAGCCTTTCAGGCAGTGGCACCAAAATTGTGGAATGCTCCACCATTGTCTTTGCACTCAGTAGACTCTGTTGACGGTTTTAAAAAGCAGCTGAAGACACTCCTGTTTAAACAGGCTTTTTAGTTTGATTATGGATTCTGGTTTTTATGTTTTTAATGTCTTTATACTTGTTTTTAATGCTTTTGTTGTTGTATTTGTGATTGTTTTATTTTATTGTGAAGCACTTTGTGATTCTTTCTGTCAGAAATGCTGTAAAAATAAATTTTACTTACTTACTTACTTACTATATACTCCAAAATACACCTTAGTGAGATTTTGGCATTTGGCAACCAGACTAAATGCAGCCGTACCGCTCCGCTATAATGTTGGTGTTCGCCACATTTGCAGAATTATCATTTAGACCCTACACAATCACAGAAGCATAATATAATTTTTAAAGCATTAGATCTTCAACATTATCTTTCTAGTCAAATTTTCAACTTTTAATTTTCTCATCTTATGTTCATGGAACTCTCTGGCCCTGGTGCTGAGTTTCATCCAGTCAGACACCAAGTCACTCCTTAACCCCACAAAGCAGTTTTCTGGACAGCTCTGAAATACCTACCCCTGACCAGGGCAGTCTTTTACCCGCTAAAGGTTCCTGAAAAACCCCCCTTACTGGGAGGTTCCTGTAGTGGAGACACACACCATGGGGAAAGTTCCTGCAAAATTGGTTCTTGATAGTGGAAACAGGACAGTGGATGCAGACCTGCCTGAGAATCATTGTGTGAGAGTGTGATGACCATTGGAGCAATTGCCTAGCAGGAGTAGCAATTCCCATGAAATGTGGACACTGACCTGCGTGTATCCTTCCAGGGTTAAACTGGCCAGTTTTAGTGCTGTCAAGCTCGTCTCTAGGCTCTTTATATGCTCCAAGGCCTGGGAAAGCAGGTCCTGCAAGCTCCCCGTCAGCTCCTGGAACCCATACACCACCACTGGCTGAAAGAGGTAAAGGATTATTTAAAAAAAAGAAAAAAAAAGAAAAATACAGATAATTTTATATGTGGATTCATTCATTCTCTGTGTCTCTCTCTCTTTTCAAAAAGTTAGGGTTATTCAGCTTTCGGGTGAAATTTCAAGATGCACCTAAAATGCACCATAACCTTTACAGGTGAACTTAATTTGACCTTCTCTAGCCTTTTAAATGCACATTTCCAACTGTTCAATGTTTCAGTACTTTTTGGATAACTTGCTGTTCTCTAACAAGGTGCTTAATGGCAAAATTCATAACAGGTGTTTGACCCATGAATCGACCAATAAATTTTCTAGTTCAATTAGAATTGGTATTTACAGGGATGAGAATCCTCCGCGGATCTGCGGAATTCCTCGGATGTGATCATGTCTAGGGTCATTCTCGTGAATCGTCTAAATTCGAGGAGAAATTTTTTTTTGGGGGGGGGGGAGGTCAGTTATGAGCGGCGAGTCGTATTTTTGATCGGCTGCTAAAATCCACCACGCAGAACGCGCTACCCAGCCAGATCAGTAATGTAATGTAACAAGGGCACTGATTGGCTGATACTTATTGAAGCAACCAATCGGTGATTTTGTTATTCCTTTGTCATATCCAACACACGGAGCGAAATGCAACTGGCGGACAGTTCAATCAACCGAGTTTTCCCGATTTCGTGAAAATGGTGAACCTAAAACTCACGAAAGACAACAAAGCAAGAATTTTAGAAATCGACAAAGGGATAAGGAACAAGTTTCGTTGGGAATGGCTCGAAAAAACTGTGTCAATGATTGTAAAGATCGGTAAAAATACCGAAGCTGTGGTTGAAAAAATGGCCGACTTCATAGTGAAATGCGAAGTACCAGGGAAAGCCCAGTGTGTTTATTGCAACAATTTCTTCAGTTATGGATCTCGTGGTTGTGTTGCCTTAATTGAACACTGTTCAAAACAGAAACATCTCAAAATTGTGGCAACAAGGAGATCAAACTACTCGCTCGTGCTGCGTTCAAAACGATTGATGGACACAGTCAAATTCAGATGCCAGTCAATCAAAGTTCATCACAATCGGCCCCGATTACAGCAATTAGTGATCGGAAGACACATTCCGAGGTAAGATTTTTTTTCTCGTTATAAGTAATGTACTTGAGAATTTTCGCGTAATGAATTTGTTATGAAATAGCATGTGTAAGTTGTGACGTCATGCCTGTTTTGAAACACTAATTGCATTTGAATGCTGATTATCGATTGTTAATAGATAAATGTTATTACATATTTTCTCACAATTTGAAATGCAATCTAAGAATTTTGAATATAATTTATCATTTTTTGTTTCACTAGGAGGAGTTACATAATGCATGTCTAAGTTTTTTTGTCATGTGGTGATGGGTTGCCTTTCCTAAGATATCTTTGCTTTTATTAGTAAACATAATTTCTTTATGGTCATTGCATAAAAATATTAAACATCTTTTAGGTTTACTTTCTTAGATTATCTTTCAAATATTAAAATATACTAATATGCAACTTTTTTTATATTCCTAGTAACACTAACAAATGCACACATTAATAAATCAAAATGTTTGCAGAATGTCAGTATATTTTAATAAATGGGTGATGGACTTGGTGATGGAATTTTGTTAATATTTATAATTTATTTTACTTGGTTAAATTATTTTGTCTGTTCTAGAACTATGTAAATGTAATTCTGTGTCAGTTCTAAACATATTAAATAGTAGTAAAATATAATTTAGTATTATTACATCAACATACCATTCAGATATCATAAATTTACACATGTGATGCAGCAGCAGATTAAAAAGGTAAACTATAAATGCATTTGTACTTACTTCTAACTTTAAATATAAGACCACATTTGAGCATTCTAAAACACCAGATTTCGTTAGCTTCTGGGGGGCGTTGCCCCGCAGACCCCCCAGGCTTAGTTTCCTCTTTTTTCCCCAAACCTCATTCTCATCCCTGTATTTAAACAGTCCTTTTCATCATGCTGTTCACATTTTGACATCATGAGACCAAGACGACACCTAATAATTGATCAACAGTACCTCACCACTGTGAGGCTTCAAACAGGATGTCCTCAGAGGGAAGTGGCCACTGAACTTAAGAGTGTCACAGTGTCTCCTCAGCAGGTTGCAATAGGGATACAGAGAGAGTGGAAGAGTCACAGAAAGGCATAAAAGTGGACGTCCTTTAGCGACATCCCACCCTGATGACTGCCTCATTGTGAACAGTGTCCTGCGGAATCAGATGATGAGAGCCACTCAACTCCAGGCACATTTAAGGGAGGTAAGAGGCATCCAAGTGTCAAGTCAGACCATTTAAAACTGTTTACATCAGTGTGGCCTGCATGCTAGACAACCTGCAAGGGTACCTGACCACACCAGGCACAGGCGTCATCGTCTTGCATGGACCAGGGAGCATTTACGCTGGACAAAGGACCAGTGTGCCTCAGTGATGTTCTCTGATTAAAGTCAAATCAAGCTGAGCAGATATGATGGCCGCCAACGATATTGGAGATGTCAAGGAGAGCGCTATGCATCAGCCACTGTTGTTACCAGACGAGCCTTTGGTGGTGGTGGTGTTACAGTCGGGGCAGGTGTGCCTAGTCAATACAGAACTGCCCTACACCTTGTGAACAGTACAGTGACAAGCCGATAATAACATCATTAATCCAGTCATTGTGCCCCTGCATGAACAACACAGGCCTAATTTCATCTTCATGGATGACAATGCACCAGCTAATCAAGGTCGCATCATTAGGGAACGGCTGCTGGAGGCTGGGGTACCTCAAATGGAGTGGCCTGCACTTTCTACAGACCTAAATCCCATAGAAAAACTATGGGATCAGCTGAGTTGCTGTGTAGAGGCTCGTAACCCTGCACCCCACAACCTCAATGACCTGAGCGCCACCCTTCAAGAAGAGGGGAATGCCATGCCTCAGCAGACAATAAGTCGACTTGTGAACAGCATGAGATGTCGTTGTCAAGCTGTAATTGATGCTCAAGGGCACATGACAAGTTATTGAGACATTGACATTTTTTGTTGTGGTACACCCATCACTGTTGTTGGCTTTTGTTTCAATAAATTGAGATGAGGAAATCACCATTGCATGCTTCTACTTAAATGCCCTGCTTTCCTGATATATCATTGTAGCGTGAACTTTTTACATTTTCCATAAATTTCACCCAAAAGCCAAATATCCCTAACTTTTTATGAGTAGTGTACATGTGACCAGCCATGGAAAAACCAGGAACAAGTCTCCCGAAGGGTATTTTGAGTTATTTACAGATTCTAAAAGTGTGGACTCTAAGCTTTCCAATGATGTCTAACACATGGAAATTTGAAAAGATTTGAAGGTGTGTCCATTTGAATGTTAGCACCTCTCACACTACTTCTCTGAGAAAATCAGGTTCAAAGTTTCCAAGGATTGCCACCTTTCGGGGAATCCAGGTGGGGTGGGCAATAACAAAAGCTGGTCATTTGCATGACTTAGCATGAACCCAACCCTCTTACAGTGCTTATCAAAAGGAGCTTGATAAATGCAGGAGGACAAGCTGCTTAGGTAGCCATGTGCTTCTACCTGAACGTGCTACTGATTGGCCGAAATGAATAACAAAGACGTATGAATAGCCAAACAGACCAGATATGTAAGTCAGCTGTGGTATCCATGCCCCCGAAACTAGGAAGTAGTCTTGCTGATATTTCCCTGTGAAACTACTCTATTTCAAACACAAAGTTTACGGTTTTAAAATCTCCCACACTGTTATCTGAAGCATGGAGTAGCTTCTTCATGATTTCAACTAACATATTTTGCAAAAAAAAGAAAAAAAAAGAAAAAGAAAACCACAATTTAAAAAAAAAAGGTATTTCGGTGTTTTTTAGAACCACGTCAGGCTGACTTGCTGCTGGTTTACTCATGGCGGATCACACACACATATTTTTAAGAGTGGATTAAAATGAGGGAACTGTACCAGAGATGTGTTTGCATCCTTTTTCTTTTTTTTCTTCTTCTGCAAACTAGTCTTGAGTGGTCGGAGGATCTTGGCACCGTAACTAGCCATCCAAAACACTATGCACACCGTCTGTGCACAACAACATAGTCCACGTTACCATGTGACCATATCAGATTAGGAAATCAGAGACTATGTGGAGATACATCACCTCAACAAAGAAGACTAGGTTTTCTAATAAGGAGGGCTGTGTTTTTAATTTGCCTTCTTTCATATCCAATAAATCTCCTTTGCATTTATTCAGAATTTCTGCAGAGACAAGTGGAGAACATGAAGTAGAAAAATCAATCATGTTCAGTGATTCTGAAGACATTCAGAAATGAACTTACCTTGTAGCTGAACTACTAATGATTTGAAACCATTACAGATCTGTGTTTGAAGCTCTGATGACTCATCTAGGAAAGTTAAAAGAGAGGGGTGTTAAGTACAGAAGCAGAAATGAAAAAGACAGTCCAAGTCTCTTAATGTTAATGCCATTTTTTCTTACCAAGTCCAGCCATCTCTAGCTCCTGTAGGTGCATAGAGAGCTGCAGAGCTGCAGCTTGACATTGACAGCTCCCACTGGACAGAGCTTGGGCCATGCGGGTGGCAGGGGGTCCCAGGAATGGATACTATAGAAATGACAGCAAAATGATCTGAGCATAGTCCTCTACTCTTTTTTGACAGTTAAGCTTTCAAATGTGCAGAAAAATACAGAGTGAAAATGGTTGTTATACAGATTTCAACCATATTATGCAATGGCGTCCTGTTCGGGGTCCCCAGTGAAGCCTTTGACAGGTTCCAGTTTGCACAAAACTCAGCTGCCAGGGTTCTAACCCATACTAAGCTTTGGCAGCACATCACCCCCACCCTCACTCACTTACGCTGGCTACCGGTTAAGTACCACATCACCTACAAACTCCTCCTGCTTGTTTATAAATTGCTCCACAACCTTGCCCCACCCTACCTATCGGGCCTCCTCCATCAGCATACCTCATCATAGAACCTATGGTCCTCTGACTCAGGCGTATTCTCTGTTCCTTGCACCAACACGCAAACCTTTGGTGATAGGTGTGGCAGCTCCCACCCTCAGGACACCACTTGTCCACATGCACCCACAAAAGTTGTAGAAACCAGTGGAGCATGTATGCCAGGCCAGTAAGGGTGCTTTCACACCTAAATTTCTTTATTTTGCTCCAAATCAGCTAATAAGTTTGATACTTTGTATCATTTTCTCCTTGGTTCGGTTCCCTTTCTCACAGAGAAAAATTCAAGTGGACAAAAATGTATCATGTCAAATCACAAGAATAACATGAGAAGGTTCTCCCCTCTGACTGGCCAGATGCTTTTGCCATGGAAACAAGAAAAGTAAAGAAAGGAAGTTGCTTTCCTTACCATAGTTATACAGAAATCTGTGACCATATATGGTGATGTTGTACATTGTTTGCATGCTGTGTGGTTGAAAAATCAGAACATAAGTGTCTATTTTAAGTTGAGGGGTAAAAAGAGCTCCTGAAGATTGTTATTTTAATGTTTGCGTTATTCACTGAGCAGAAGTAATAAGGTAGATGGCTGTGAGGGGTCAGTGCAACACTGAGTTGGTGTGGCACTGAGTAGCTGATTTATGAATTCCACTTTCCAGACTGTGCTAATGAGTGGTTTTCTGTATTTATTTTTTTTAGTGTGTTTTGAATAGAGAAGCATTTATGCAAATATCTGACCAATCTGCTTCTCCTCACATTTCCAGGTTTGTGCACAATTTATCCTGCACTGTGTTTTAGGTGTTTGAAATAATTAAAATCTCCTCAAAATATATCACCCTCAATTCATGCGTTTTCTAGCTCTTGGTCCCATTTTAGTTTGGTATGCTTTCTCACCTGGACAACCACACAAGAGTTCACCAGATGATTCAGACCAAGACCACCTCTTTTAGGTGGTTTTGGTATGGTTGTTTTGGTGCACACTTGAGTGCGATTACCATGTTGTCAGCAAACGAAATGAACGGCACTCACAGAGAAAGCAAACTGGAGTTTGACTGAAATTAACTTAAGTTCATACGTGTGAAAGCACCCTTAGTGACAGTTTTTTTTAACCAAATGACTAAACACTAAAAACCTGTGTGAATCCTCCTCTGGGATTTTTTTTTTTAACCCCAATTCAGTTAACAATAATGAATGAGTCAAAAAAAACATTTTTGTGTATATTTGGGCTGGTGGGCAAAGGGGAGAAAAATACTAAAAAAATCTTAGGCAACAGGTGGGAACATTTAATAAGTTAGATGAGTCCTGGTCAGTCATAACTTTTGCAAGAGAAGCCTCAATAAAGAAAGCCTCCATGTATTGTTAGAAAAGGCAACTGGGGGAGATACACAGAAAGCTGTATTTTAATCATTTTTTGTCAGGATTATCTGCCTACAAAGTTGTTTTTTCAAGCATTCAGCTAAGGTAAGTCTCCTTTTGTGGAATAAATTTTCAGTTGAATATTTCTGATAATGCTCCCTAATGATTAAAGGAATACATAATGTGAAGAGTTCTGTGGATAACTGCATGATGTGTTGAGAACAAGGAGGCTTATACATCATTTGAGGTGCCCCTGTGATCAGATATCCAATACTGGTGTTTGTTCTTCACTCTGCTCTGACTTTATATTACTCTATTGTCTCCTAGGAAAACCCAAGATCAGATATGAGTTTTCTTGTATTTAATGTTCAAAGACCAAGTTGTGACTGAACAGAACAAGTACCTGTATGCATTTTTCTGCCATCTGAGCAGCTGTCTGTAGAGTCTGATTGAGCTGGGAGAGCAGGCTGCTGAGGATCGAGGTTTTGTCTCCAACGCCATTTTCGTTGGACATCCCAGAGTTTGGCTGGGAAGGCATGTGTGCCAGTGCAGCCATCGAGGCGAGAAGGCGCAGAGTCAGAGAGCGTATTCTCAGCCATACGGACTCCTCCTCTAAGGACTGATGCCTGTGTTCGTCTGTTAGTTGTCTGTGAAAGAAAGAGGAACACGTGAATAAATACACATTCACTCCTGGAACCAGATAGTCAATGATGGAGAAGCTGATGAACAGACCCAAGGTCACCAAGAGACTTTGCATTTCTATCTATATACTGTATGTACAGCAGGGAAAATAAGTATTGAACACGTCAACATTTTTCTGATTAAACATATTTCTGATGGAGCCATTGACCTCAGATTTTCACCAGATATCAGTAACAACACAAGCAATCCATACATACAAAGAAATCAAGGCAACTGTGTTTGCAAAACAAGTTATATTTAGTAACGTGGAACGACACTGGGAATAAGTATTGAACAGATCAAGAAAAAAAGGTGCAAAAAGGCAAAAAAAAATAAAAAAATAAAGAAACCAGCTGAAATCCATCAGAATTTAGGAAGCCATCTTATCTCCCTCATCAGTGCAAATTAATTTCAGCTGGTTAAGTTCTGACTGACAGCCTTTAAAAAGGTCTGTGAATATCAGATTGTCACACCGCAAAGAACTCATGATGGGTAGAAGTAAAGAGCTCTCTCTAGACCTTCACAACCTTACTGTTGCAAAACAAAATGATGGCATTGGTTACAGGCACATTTCTAAACTGCTGAATGTTCCAGTGAGTACTGTTGGAGCTATCATTCGGAAGTGGAAAGAACATTATTTTACCATAAACTGGCCACGACCAGCATCTTCTCGCAAGATTTCTGACAGAGGAGTCAAAAGAATTAACAGAAGAGTTATCCAAGAACCAAAGACCACTTGTGGAGAGCTCTGAAAAGACCTGGAGTTAGCAGGCACTGCTGTTTTAAAGAAAATAATAAGCAATGCACTCAACCGACATGGGATCTATGCTCGCTCATCTCGCAAGACTTCATTCCTGAAGAAAAAGTATGTTGAAGCTCATTAAAAATTAGCTGCACAACATTTGGGCAAGCCAGTAAAATACCAGTCCCTCCACGATTTTGCGATGTTGTGATCGAGTCAATTCATGCAAAATCAGCCAATCAGCGCAACTATTGCAAGACCTTGCAACTTTGTCCAATTACCGCAACTTATTACAGCAATCTTGGCCAATCCTCGTCAACTTTCACCAATGTCACCAATCAAATTTGTCTCTCACTGGCACTCAAACGCTCAGTCTAAACAATCAAATGTGTCGCTGCACCGCATTCACTTCCATGTTTACAGTGAGTATTAACTGAACACATCAGCAAAAACAGTGTGTGATTTAAAACACTCACCCGCGAGGTTTCCAACACTGTCCCCCCCCACCCCGTCTCCCCCAGCCTGCCGGTGGATGTCTCACAATGTCTCTGTCCTGACCAAATGTACAAAGGGCTGGGTTTGTGTTGAAAAATGTCCGCCTGCCTCAAAAGCATCCTGTCACGGGAGCACGAGTGAGGGCAGACGCCATAAAACCATAAAACGAGCAAGTCTAACACTACAGCCAATGTCTGATCATTTTATACATCTTTAGAGATAAAATCATTACTACATCTTGTCAATGAGCTTTAAAGCTGTGAATCTCCGGTCTGGACACGGAGAAACAACCCCCACCCCCAAATGAAAGATGTGTGTCTGAAGAGACAAGTGTGTGTATCAAGACGTGCAGCACATAGACATGTAGGAGTTTGGCACAGAAATAGAGAGAATACTGTCTAATTTTTTTCAGAAAAACACAGACTCCAATAGACAATACAGACCAACAGAATAAACTTTATTTTTTCTTCTCCCCTCAGTATCGAGTGGTTGGGGACTGTAGCAAGGTTTCCTCTGGTAACATTTACGGGTGGCGGCCTGCCTCGCCAGAAATATTACCGCCACGCCAAGGAGATATGAATTTAAGAAAAATATATGAAGCAATGACTTTCCGCAAGCGTGCACACGAACAACGCGCGTGGCCGTCACCCGCGTGGAGTTTAGAAGCGCCCCGCCCACGCAAGCTTTCCAGTCAGTCAGAAAATGAGAATAAAAACATACATGAATCATACATACATACTTTCTTTAACAGCAGCAGCAGCATCTTCGTGGAAAAGGAGTAAAAACCGGGAAGTCAAACAGCAGAAATGGACTCTATATTTGAAGAGAAACTTTGTGAAGAAGTCCGCCGTGTCTTCGCTGGTGAAAATCCTGGTGCATCAGTGCCTTGGCACTACCTATCGGGCAGGAGTAAAACTACAAATGATGGTTGTGCATATGCATCAACCGCTTGGCCTGGGTAGATGAAAAAAGTGAGCATGAACAGCGCCACATGAGTGCTGGGCTCGAACAAAGCGTACGCGGACCAAGACGGACTAGACAGGAAATGCAGCATGAATAAGGCTCGACTGTCCGACAGAAACATGAGTTTATTAAAGTACTTTAAACGCAGAAAAAAAAAAATCAGAAGAGGTATGTAAGCACTGGAGGCATTTATCATGGTTTTAACCTGCTGGAAACAGGAGCAATAATGGAAGAGTCGCTTAGCTAAGAGATGTGGTTAGAATTCATATGCAGCGGCTTCATATGAAGGGAAAGGCAAGGGGGAATACTGAATTGCTGAGTATATATTTCACCAGCCACTACAATATTAAGTTATGTTCCCAATTATGTACCTGGCAAGTTAAGATGACCGAAATTCAAAGTCAATTACTTTAATCTGTCAGCAGCCTTCAGACAAACGAAATGTGCCAACATTTGGATTTCAAAATAATAAGGTTTTTCTTGGTGGTGAGGAGATTTCTAAAAAAAACTATAAATATATAGAAATATTATAACAGAAATAACAGCATCCTTGGTCATTTAAGTTCATTTAAATCATTAAATATAATTTTATTAATATTTTTGTCTTTGTAATGAGAGTTAAATTATTGTTCTGTTCTGACTGCAAAGTTATGGTCAAAAATATAAATTGTTACAAGGAACAAGTAGAAAAAAATTTACCACAGTCTGTTTCAAATTTATTTAAAAAACAATTTTATTAAAAAAAAAAAACAGACAAAAGAAAGCCATAAAATTCATTCATCGTCTTCCGCTTAATCCTTTTCGGGTCGTGGGGGGGCTGGAGCCTATCCCAGCGTCTTTGGGCGAGAGGCAGGGTACACCCTGGACAGATCGCCAGTCCATCGCAGGGCCAACACAGAGAGACAGACAACCATTCACTCTCACAGTCATACCTAAGGACAATTTAGAATCCCCAGTTTTTGATGCCAATTAACCTAACTTGCATGTTTTTGGCATGTGAGAGGAATCCGGAGAAATCCCGGAGTAAACCCACACAGACACGGGGAGAACATACAAACTCCACACAGATCACTGTTGGTCGGGGGCTGGGATCGAACCCAGGGTCCCCCATAATAAAGTTTCAAATGTACAAGAAAAGTCAATTTTACAAGAGGAAATTACAAATTTGAGGAAAATGGTTTCAAATTTAGATAAATTTACAAAGAAAAGTAGAAAACTATAATTGTTATAAATTTTGGAGAAAAACCTCAAACCTTCAAGACTGAAGTCATTACTCAAGTTTTTAAGTGGGTGCTCTTTGTACCCTTAATTCAACTAGGAATTTTTGGTTGTCTACTTTTAATTATTAATTTCATAGCACTGCTTTTACATGAGTAGAATTTCTGGCTACTATACACACCTCTGAACATGTAATTAAAGTTTCCTTCTCTTTCCTACTTTTTCACAATGGAAAAAACACCAGAATAAAAATACAAAAAAAAAAAAAACATACTTTTGTCATTTATGTAAACCATGGCAAAAAAAAAAATCCTGCAGGACAAAACGTGACACTTGATATTTTCTAACCTGTCTGTATACCACCATAGATAGAGAGAGAACCTGAAGCAGAAAGAGCTCAGAGAGGGAAAGATGAGAAAGAAAAGAGGAGTCAAGGAGAGGAAAGTGTTCAGGCAGAGGGTCCAGGAGAGGTGAGAGTAGAGGAAGAAGAGAAGGATGGCACCAGTAAAAAGTCCAAACACAGGACATCTGGGGCCCAATATTCCAGTATTCAAGCCTTTGTTGTACAATACTTCAAATGGTAAGTTCCATTATGCAATATTATTGTGCAAAATTTAAAACATAAAAATAAATAGTGTAAAATTAACATATTCTGGTTACAAGCGTGTCATGTGTTTTCTGCCCCCCCCCCCTCCACACACACAGAAAAATATGTTGCCACCACGCCAAGGTCTTTAAGCCAGAGGAAACACTGCGAAGGGAGTTTTCAAATGGAGGTGGCTGCTAATGATTTCTGAATCTCTACTCTTTAACATGCATTCAATGATATGATTTGCTGTTGCACAAAAGTTTTTCTGTATAGCAGAAGTTTCTGCTTAATTTACAAATCACTGTAATGGGAAATTTTTGACAATCTTGTGCTTGTCTTGTATTGTTATATAGAATATCACTGCAGTAAACTGGAAAAAAAAAAAACCATCTGCTTTAAAATTTGTAATTCTTCCCACAACTTTTAGTGCAAACAAAACCTTTCAAAACACCACATTTTTTATTGGAACTTTTTAAAAAACCTCCTGCAAATTCAGGCTTTTTGGGCCACAACAATCAAAAAAACATCCCACGAAATCCTGGAAAAATACATTTGTGGGTGACCCCCACAACAGACTGGGACAAGCAGAGCGCTCAGCTGGAGCAATTGGCAGAACAATGAGATGTGTGTATTATTATCAATAGGCAGCCTCCCTTTGTCTAGCTTTTTCCTGCCAGTAATCTTCCTATTGTTATGGGTGACTCTCAAATGCAAATGTCTTCCTGTCAGTAATCCTCCTATTAATGTGGGTGACTCTCAAATGCAAATGTCCATGCCTACTGCTATGAATGCATTGTCTGTAGTGGGGTATTTAAACTGCATCGCTCTGTAACTCTCTCTCTCTCTCTGACCACTGCTTCTGACTACACGCATTGCCTGTCTGCTCACGAGAGCCTGAGAGCTCGCTCCGGCGCACCTGCACGGCGCTGGAGTGAGTTCTGTGATGGCGGTATGATTAATAAACTCCCTTAAAAACTCTCAGTTCGCTGCCTATTATTCCATACTGCCACACATTGAACTTTTTGGATGGCACAACAAACAGCATGTTCGGGGGAGAAATGGCACTGCACCTCAGCCCCAAAACACCATACCAACAGTGAAATTTGGAGGTGGGAGCATGATGATGTGGGGGTGTTTTTCAGCACATGGTACAAGCAGACTTCATATATAACTGAAGGAAAAATGAATGGACAAATGTACAGAGACATCCTTGATAAGAAGCTCTTCCCATCTGCTAAGATGCTGAAGACAAAATGAGGGTGAACATTTCAGCAAGACAATGATCCCAAACACACAGCCAAGGAAACTCTCAACTGGCTCCAGAGAAGAAAATTAAAGCTGCCAGCTGCCCGCCCAGTAAAGCCTGCTGCATTTCCCCTCTAGTCTGCTTTGGTCCGTGTGCACTTTGGACGTGCCTGGCACGCACGCAGTGCTGTTCATGCTCACTTTTTTCATCTACCCAGGCCAAGTGGTTGACGCATGCGCACAACCATCATTTGTAGTTTCACTCCTGCCCGACAGGTAGCGCCAAGGCGCTGATGTGCCACGATTTTCACCAACGAAGGAACGGCGGATTTCTTCACAAAGTTTCTCTTCAACTAAAGAGTCCATTTCTGCTGTTTGACTTCCCGGTTTTCACTCCTTTTCCACAAAGATGCTGCTGCTGCTGTGAAAGAAGGTATGTGTGTATGATTCATGTATGTATGATTCATGTATGTTTTAATTCTTGTTTTCCGCCTCCTCGTTGTCTTCTTTGTCTACTGATGTATGCCGTGTCGATATCGCCACCTTGTGAATGGGACGTTCAGTCTTGCAAATGCGCTTGTCGACGTGTTCAGGTCGTGGACAGGTGTTGCAGTCACAAAATTTGGGCTGCAAGAGGTCGTCCGCCGTCGAGCACTCTGGACACTAGTGGAGTGAAGACAATGATGTAAATTTCGTCACACGAGGTTTCCGGTTACCCGTACGTGGACAGCAGAGGTGTAGCATGAAGCAGGCTTAAGTCACCTGACCTGAATCCAATTGAAAATCTATGGAACAAACTGAAGATCAGAGTTCACACCCACAGAACCTTCAAGATTTAAAGACAGTTTGTGTGGAAGAATGGGCTAAAATCACTGCTGAGCAATGCCTGCACATAATTTCTCCATACAGGAGGCATCTGAAGGCTGTTATTACCCACAAAGGCTTTTCTACTAAATATTAAACAAAGTTCACCAAGGGCGTAATACTTATTCCCTGTGTCATTCACACACTTTGTTAAATATAACTTGTTTTGTGAACACAGTTGCCTTGATTTCTTTGTATGTATGGATTACTTGGGTTGTTACTGATATCTGGTGAAAATCTCAGGTCAATGGAGCCATCAGAAATATGTTTAATTAGAAAAATGTTGACATGTTCAATACTTTTAATGGTGTGAAAAAGTGTTTGCCCTTTCCTGATTTCTCACTTATTTGTATGTTTGCCACACTTACATGTTTCAAATCATCAAACAAATTTAAATATTAGACAAAGATAACACAAGTAAACACAAAATGCAGTTTTTAATCAGAATCAGAATCAGAATCAGAATCAGAATCAGCTTTATTGGCCAAGTATGCACAACACATACAAGGAATTTGACTTTGGCTAAAAACTTGCTCTCATTGTTCAGGTGAAGGATTTAAATAAGGATTCAATGACAACCACAGTATGTACAGTAAATTACAGTCTGTCCACGTTTCTATAAAAGGATGGAAATATATACAGGAATATATGCAGTTATTTACTCGGACTAACCACACTTTGCAGAAATATATGAAAAAATATACAATCACACAGTATTTCAATGTGGACTCAGATTCAGTGATATAATGTGAATGAAGTAAAAAGCAGTGTGAGAGTTATGTGCAATGTAATAATGGATGAAAAGTCATGAGTACAGCAACAGGTAGGACTAGGTGAATGTTAGGAGTTCATCAGAGTGATGGCTTGAGGAAAGAAACTGTTCCTGTGACGGGTGGTTTTGACCTTCAGTGATCTGTAACGTCGACCAGAAGATAGAAGTTCAAACAGCTTGTGGCCGGGGTGTGATGGGTCAGCACAGATGTTTCCCGCCCGTTTCCTGGTTATGGACCGATATAAGTTCTCAATGGAGGGTAGGTCGGTACCAATGATCCTCTCCGCAGACTTAATGATCCGCTGCAGTCTGGTCTTGTCCTGTTTAGTGGCAGATCCAAACCAGACAGTGATGGAAAAGCAGAGGACAGATTGGATGATGGCGGTGTAGAAGACAACCAGCAGCTCCTGAGGCAAATCAAACTTCTTGAGCTGACGCAGAAAAAACAACCTCTGCTGGGCCTTTTTCCGGACAGTGTCAATATGGGAGGACCACTTCAGGTTCCGGGAGATTGTGGTACCCAGAAACTTGAAGGAGTCCACAGTGGACACTGTGCTGTTGAGGATGGTGAGTGGGGGGAATGAAGGGGGGAGTCGCCTGAAATCCACAGTCATCTCCACCGTTTTGGCTGGGTTAAGTTCAAGATGGTTCTGGCTGCACCAGAGGATCAGCTGCTCCACCTCTCGCCTGTATGCAGACTCATCATCATCCCGGATCAAACCGATGACTGTGGTGTCGTCCGCAAACTTCAGGAGCTTCACCGAAGGGTCCTCTGAGGTGCAGTCGTTGGAGTAGAGGGAGAAGAGCAGTGGGGAAAGGACACATCCTTGGGGGGGCGCCAGTACTAATTTTTCGGGAGCTGGATGTAAATCTCCCTAGCTTCACCTGTTGCCACCTGTCAGTCAGAAAGCTGGAGATCCACTGGCAGGTGGAGGGGGGCACCTTGAGCTGGAGGAGTTTCTGATGAAGAATGCCTGGGATGATGGTGTTGAACGCTGAGCTGAAGTCGACAAACAGGATCCTGGCGTACGTCCCTGGGGAGTCGAGGTGTTGCAGGATGTAATGTAGTCCCATATTCACTGCATCATCCACTGACCTGTTTGACCGGTAGGCAAACTGCAGTGGGTCCATCAGGGGGCCTGTGATGACCTTCAGGTGGTTCAGCACCAATCTCTCCAAGGATTTCATGACCACAGAGGTCAGGGCAACAGGTCTGTAGTCGTTTAATCCTGTAATAGAGGGTTTCTTGGGAACTGGAATGATGATGGAGCGTTTGAAGCAGGAAGGCACTTCACGCAGCTCCAGTGATCTGTTAAAGATCCGGGTGAAGATGGGGGCCAACTCGTTGGAGCAGACTCTCAGGCAGGACGGAGACACACCATCAGGTCCTGCAGCCTTCTTGATCTTTTGTCTCTGAAAGACCCGGCGCACCTCCTCTTCACAGATCATTAGTGCTGGTGGGAGGTCAGAGTGGAGGAGGGATGGAGTTCCTGGGGCTGCAGATAATCCTTTTGTGTGGGTGGGAGGTGAGAACTGTAGGTTCTTTTCAAACCTGCAGTAAAAGCTGTTTAGGTCATTAGCCAGCTGGAGGTTTTCCGCAGGGTGGGGGGATGGTCTCCTGTAGTTGGTGATATTCCGTAGGCCTCTCCAGACAGAAGCAGAGTTGTTAGCTGAGAAGTTTTTTTGTAACTTCACACTGTAGCTCCTCTTAGCAAGCCTGGTCTCCTTCGTCAGCATGTTTCTGGCCCGCTTGTACAGAGTCCAGTCACCAGTCCTGTAGGCCTCCTCCTTGGTCTGACGTAGCTGCTTCAGTTTAGGAATGAACCAGGGTTTATTGTTGTTGTATATGCAGAAGGTCTTGGTCTGCACACACATGTCCTCGCAGAAACAGGTGTATGATGTCACAGTGTCAGTGAGTTCATTTAAGTTAATGGCTGCAGCTTCAAAAACACTCCAATCTGTGCAGTCAAAGCAGGCTTGTAACTTCAGCTTTGATTCCTCAGTCCATTTCTTCACAGTCCTTACAACAGGCTTGGAAGTTTTTAGTTTCTGTCTGTATGTTGGAATAAGATGGAGCAGGCAGTGGTCAGAAAAACCCAGAGCTGCACGGGGGACGGCATGATAGGCGTTTCTTAAAACTGTGTAACAGTGGTCAAGTGTATTTGTGTCCCTGGTGGGACATTTAATATGCTGTCTGTATTTAGGAAGCTCATTTGTGAGATTAGCTCTATTGAAATCACCCAGAATGATAAGCAGAGAGTCTGGATGTTTTTCCTCCACGTCTGCTATCTGGTCAGCGAGGAGCTGCAGTGCCTCCGTTGTACAAGCAGCAGGCGAGATATAAATTCCGACCAGAATAAATGAGGAGAACTCTCGCGGTGAATAAAAGGGTTTACAGTTTATGAACAGTGACTCTAGGTTAGGGCTACAAAACTTCTTCAACACTGTGACATCAGTACACCAACCTTCGTTTATGTAGAAGCAGATTCCACCACCCTTAGTCTTTCCAGAAAATTCTCGGCTGCGATCAGCGCGAAACAGTTGAAATCCGTCCAGACGGACCGCGCTGTCCGGGATGTGTTCACTCAGCCAGGACTCCGTGAAACAAAGGGCGCCAGATCTGCTAAAATCCCGGTTTTTGTGAGTCAGGAGCAGCAGTTCATCCATTTTGTTCGCCAAACTGCGGATATTTGCCAGATGGATCGATGGGAGCGGCGTGCGAAATCCTCGTTTCTTCAGCCTGACTAACGCACCGGCACGTTTACCACGCCGCCTTCGTTTCCGGCCAGCGCCAATAGCCGCTGCTCCCACAGCTAAGATGGACTGAAAAAACTTCAGATCAGCAGCAGTAACTGGCGGAGAAGTTGCATTGGGAGGTAGTCTGAGTGAAAGTAGTTCCTCCCTTGAATAGGTGATTCGGACAGAAGAGCAGAAGTCCAAAAAAACACACAAAATTATCAAAAACATCAGAGAGCAGAAGCCAGTGGCTGCCATCCGCGGCGCCATCTTGGATTTTTTTTTTTTTTTTTTTTTAAATGAAGGTGTTTATTATTAAGGGTAAAAAAACCCCAAACCTACATGGCCCTGTGTGAAAAAGTGATTGCCCCCCCCCATTAAAACATAAAATAATTGTGGTTTATCACATCTTTGGAAAGCTGAGTTCAATTTCTCTAGCCACACCCAGGTCTGATTACTGCCATGCCTGTTCTCAATCAAGAAATCACTTAAATAGGACCTGCCTGACAAAGTGAAGTAGACCAAAAGATCCTCAAAAGCTACACATCCTGCTGTGATCCAAAGAAATTCAGGAACAAATGAGAAACAAAGTAATAGAGATCTATCAGTCTGGAAAAGGTTATAAAGCCATTTGTAAAGCTTTGGGACACCAGCGAACCACAGTAACAGCCATTATCTACAAATGGCGAAAACATGAAACAGTGGTGAACCTTCCCAGAAGTGGCCGGCTGACCAAAATTACCCCAAAAGCGCAGCAACAACTCATCCAAGAGGTCACAAAAGACCCCACAACAACATCTAAAGAACTGCAGGCCTCACTTGCCTCAGTCAAGGTCAGTGTTCATGACTCCACCATAAGAAAGAGACTAGGCAAAAACGTTTCCAAGATAAAAACCACTGCTGAGCAAAAAGAACATAAAGGCTCGTCTCAGTTTTGCCAGAAAACATCCGGATGATCCCCAAGACTTTTGGGAAAATACTCTGTGGACTGATGAGACAAAAGTTGAACTTTTTGGAAGGAGTATGTCCCATTATATCCAGCATTAAAGTAACAGCATTTCAGAAAAGGAATATCATACCAACAGTAAAATATGGCGGTGGTAGTAGTGTGATGTCTGGGGCTGTTTTGCTGCTTCAGGACCTGGAAGACTTGCTGTGGTAAAAGGAACCATGAATTCTGCTGTTTACCAAAAACTGCATTTTGTGTTTACTTGTGTTATTTTTGACTAATATTTAAATTTGTTTGATGATCTGAAACATTCAAGTGTGACAAACATACAAAAAAATGAGAAATCAGGAAGGGGGCAAACACTTTTTCACACCACTGTATTTTCTCCGTTGTATATGACCTAGACCTGCTCAAAATTGAAATTAAATTCATTTTTAGCTTGTGAGATGAAGCTTTTATACCTCTCTTTCGGGTCCCAGCAGGTAAAAACAGTCAAGTCTCTGTTGTCCCTCATATTATCCCAGGGGATGTCATCCTCCTCTGCAGACAAAGACATACCCTTCACACTCTCCTCCAGGCTCAGTACACTACAAAAAAACCAACAAAAATTAAACTCCTCAATCAATGATTTATCTTCAGCACACAAGTTGTTAGAATTTATATACTTAGTAAATTCTTACATATCTGCCTCAAGGAACAAGTCTAGGAGCATTCTCTCAGTGCGGACCTGGGCAAAGTGCAGCGATTGGTTCAACCGGTTTCTGAGAGCAATGAACTCTGGAATTTTCTCAAATGCTCCATACTTATATGCCTGGATGATGTACTCTGAGGTCTGGGGGAGGCATGGAGGGAAGATTGTAATGAAAGTGGAAACATAAGACTGCAACATCTCAAGACTTCCAAGGCTATGAAATTAAATTATCAAATGGGGGTGACTTACATCTTTCTGGTTAGAGTGGAAAAACCTGAGGGAGAAATTACAGGACTGAGAGGCTGCAGCGAACTGACCCAGTGACTCAGCATAGCGCGTTAACAGAAACCTGGAAAAACAGAGGAAAAAGGCAGATTTATCTTAAACCTCTGCTATACTAGTGAGACTTTGTATTCATCAACCATCTCACAGCAAGAAATCAGCCAAAGACATCTTAAGAGTAAAATGTTTGAGAAAAATTTGAATTAAAACATGTTCAACTAGAAAAGCACTCGGAGAGCGCAGACCTCCGCCAAGCGCCACAGTTCCCCCCATACAGTGTTTGTGTGTACGTTTTCAGATTCCTTGACCATGAAAACATATGACTAGCAATTGGATTGACAATGATAGGATTAGTGGTTCAGTAGTTATTGACGAAAATGGCATTTTCCGTAATGGCGGCCACAGTTCCCCCCATACAGTGTTTGTGTGTACGCTTTCAGATTCCTTGACCATGAAAACATATGACTAGCAAGTGGATTGACAATGATAGGATTAGTGTTTCAGTAGTTATTCAGGAAAATGGCATTTTCTGTAATGGCGGCCACAGTTCCCTCCATACAGTGTTTGTGTGTACGTTTTCAGATTCCTTGACCATGAAAACATATAACTAGCAATTGGATTGACAATGATAGGATTAGTGGTTCAGTAGTTATTCAGGAAAATGGCATTTTCCGTAATGGCGGCCACAGTTCCCCCCATTGGATTGACAATGATAGGATTAGTGGTTCAGTAGTTATTCACGAAAATGGCATTTTCCGTAATGGCGGTTTTCTTCTGGACAGTGATCGGGATCACCACCAAAATTTAATCAGTTCTTCCTTGTACCATCTCCCACAATGCCTGAAAGTTTCATCGAAATCCGTCGAAAACTTTTTGAGTTATCTTGCTAACCAACAGACAGACAAACCCCGGCAAAAACATTACCTCCTTGGCGGAGGTAATAAAGGCCACAGTGGTTACTCACCCTATGGTGTCATGCTGTACATGTTTGGCATCCAGGCTTGTGTAAAGGTCCACTACGGGCTCAAAGGCTCCCACGTGGCAATAGAGCAGCAATAGTAGCAGCTTGAACTGGGCATTTGAAGGACTGCGTGACAAACCCTCCTGGAGGAGACCCAAACATTGCCACGCCATGGCCTCGTCCCCTACAAACAGGCAGAGGTATGCACTTAGAACTGAGGTCACTGTATATGAGAGGACTGTAAACAAAGTAAAGAAACACTCACCAGTCTCAAGCCATAGGTCAATGTATACATGAGCTGCCATAAGACAATACATATCAGAAAACTGCAGCTCTGTCTTCAGAGCATTTTTCCCTGTAAAACAGAGACATAAGTCTGTCAAAATATCAGTCCCTCCAGGATTTCGTGATATTGCGATCGTGTCAATTCACGCAAAATCAACCAATCAGTGCATCTATTGATGACCCAGCAACTTTGTCCAATCACCACAACTTCCCGCAATTTTGGCCAATCCTCATCAACTTCCGCCCATTTTGCCAATTAAATTTGTCCCAGAATAGCGCTCAAACACTCAGTCTAACCCAGGGGTGTCCAATCATGTGCCATGGAGGGCCAAGACCCTGCAGGCTTTACCTCCAACCAGTGTCTTCAACAGCAGATTTCAATGAACTTCTTCCCACTGATTGCTGATTAGTGAAAACACCTGCTGAAGAGAAAACATGCAGGGTCTTGGCCCTCCATGGCACATGAATGGACATCCCTGGTCTAACCAATCAAATGTGTCACTGCACCATGCTCAAGTCTGAGTTTACAGTGAGTATTAACGGAACACATCAGCAAAAAACAGTGTGCGATTTAAAAAAAACCACTCACCCGCAAATTTTCCCACACCATCCCCTCCTTCGTCTTCCCCAGCCTGCCAGTGGACGTCTCGCCACTTCTCTGTCCTGACCACGTGTACGAAGTGCTGGGTTTGTGTTGAAAAACGTCCGCCTGCCTGAAAACCACCCCGTCGCAGGAGCGCGCGTAAGGAGAGACGCCGTAAAATCACAAATAAATGAGCAAATCTAACACTATAGCCAGTGTTTGAACATTTTATACATCTTTAGAGGTAAAATCATTACTACATCTTAATGAGCTTTAAAGCTGTGAATCTTTGGTCTGGACAAGTTTCACTTAACCCCCGCCTCTTGAAAAAGGCGAGTTTCGATGAAGCGCTTTTGGTGATGTAGCTTTATACAGCTGCTGGCATTCGAGTAGTATTGAGCCAATCAGGCCTCTCTGGCCTAATTGAAGTTAGGCTCCAGGGCCAGTTAGCATTTTTGGACACTTTGAAAACTTGACCCAAATTAAGTTGAATTTTAAGGACTGATGCCGTTTCAGTCATCCTGGGCCACCATGCATATAACTGGGCATGTCCTTCAACTGGTAAGCCTTTTTATCACAGGATTTATGCTGTTTAATGTAGTGCTAGCCACTAGCCTTTTGGTATGTGGGATGGGCCTATTCACAGATTCTGGCTTTTTTTTTTGGGGGGGGGGGGGGTGACACGAAACTGTAAGACAATGAAAGGTTTTGTTTGTTGAAAAAAAAAAAAGGCATAACATACCATTTTACACAATGTAGATTTGTTTTTGAAGGAAATTTTTAGCCACTGGAGTGTCTCTTTACTTACAGGAGTGGTGGCCTAGTGGTAGCGTATCCACCCCACAGCTGGGAGGTCTTGGGTCCAAGACCCAGCCGGGTCATACCAAAGACCATATAAAAAAAACTAGTGCATTGCCCATAGAACGCAAGTATTCCTATCTGAAACAGGTATCCCAATCAGGCTTTACAGGCCCAAATGTAGGCTGTGTTTGAAAGTGGAATCCAAAGAGGTGTAGCCTATATGTAGGCAATCACATGTTAGACTTTGACAAATATAAAAGGGAGTAAATGGCACTAAGATTTATTTGATTGCATAAATATTAATTACAGAATACCTAAATATTGAAAGTGAATGGGACAGTCAGTATTAGCAACTGTTTCAGATCCCTTGTTTGTTTGTTAGATCACTTATTTATCTGATCTTTTATCACTTACATCTAACTATAAATTCAAGGATCTCTGTTTGTGTGTGTGTCTGTGTTCCTCAGATATCTCTCAAACTGTTCTTCAGACTGACCTACGATTTTAAAGGTGCTTTGCTGAAGCTACGAGGGTGTGCATCTCGAATGGAGTCACTCAGTCAAAATATGTCATTTTTATCAATAAAAGTTTAGCCACCGCTGTGTAACCGCTCTGTCTTCACCCCCCCGGCTTCAAGAAATGTGGGCGGGGTTTCGGATTGACTCCGTGCTCATTGGACAATACGCCGCATCACGACCATGCTGACTGGATGCCACACAGCATCACAACCTCAGTCACCACAGTGTTCAAGGGACAAAACAAGGAAATGAAAGTTAGAAAGACAGAAAAAGATAATACTGAAGACTATACTATAAAGTTGCCCTGATTGCGTAGGTCTAAAGGATAATTCGCCATATGTGGAGAATGAGGTGCACGAGTAGACTGGGCAGAGCGTCAGCAAGGACCCGGTCTGACACATCAACACAGAACATGCCGGGAGAAGTAGCAGCACCCCTCCCCCCCCATGCCGAATTATCAGTCACAGCAACTTCATGGTATATATTTTCACTAAGCAACTCCATATGGACTCCACATTGGGCTGCACGGTGGCGCAGTGGTTAGCACTGCGGCAGCACAGTTTACCCTTGGCCGGGGGATCGTGGGTTCGATCCCAGCCCCCGACCAACAGTGATCTGTGTGGAGTATGCATGTTCTCCCCGTGTATGTGTGGGTTTACCCCGGGATTTCTCCGGTTTCCTCCCACAGGCCAAAAACATGCAGGTTAGGTTAACTGGAGACTCTAAAGTGGCCCTAGGTGTGAATGTGTGTGTGAATGGTTAAGGGATAGCGCCGTATCGTGGCTGCTTCATCCATCCAGGTGGTGGATGACCCTCAATTTCCCCTCTGGGGATCAATAAAGTATACTAAATCTAAAAAAAAAAAAAAAATCATATGCCCGGTTAACGGGAGTGATGTCCTTTGCAGCACCACAGGTCCCCGCCAGTGTGAATGCGGAACGTGTCAATCATACGCTGGATAAATTCTCAGCATGGGGCACATATTTTTTCCAGTTTATAAAATCAATCAAATAAAATCAACCAGTGCAACAGTCTTTATAAATGCAAGAAATCCCTGTGTGTCTGTCTTTTCCATGCATATCTCTTGAACCGTTTGTCAGATTGGCCTCAGATTTTATACGTGCTGTGCTGAGGTTACGAGGGTGTGCATCCCCAAATTTCCGCCTCCCCGGATATGTGGAAGTTTAGGAGGGGAAATCTTTAATGAACGTCCATAGGGGAGCTATGGCCATTCATAGCTATGACATCATAGACGCACAGATGTTGCTATGGTTACTGCTGCCAGGCATATACATCATCAGATCAAAGGCAGGCATCACTGAACGAGTGCTGACTTCAAAGATCAAAGGCAGATTTCACCATGGTTACTGTTGCCATGGTAACCATGTCAAAGATCAACAGCAGGCATCACCATGGTTACTGTTGCCATGGTAACAGTAACTTTCTATGGCCATGCAGAAATACTTGCTTACACTTGGTTTCTACGGGTATGCCCTAGTTCAAGATAATAGTGTATCTTGCACTTCGGGGAATGGGAGTTGTTCAGTCATTATTATAATTATTTTAGTTTATATCACTGTTCAGTGATGGAGTTCAGTGCAATATTGAATTTCTTCTGTGTATTGTCAATAAACTCACACAGTACTTATAACAAGACATGTTTAGAAATATTTGAGACCCACTGTAGTGCATCATTTTATATTTTAGCAATATTTTGTTATTAAAAGGTTTTTAAGACTTTAATGCTAAGATTGAGGCGGTGCTTATACCATCACGCTGGGGCGATACTAAGGTGAAATAATGATCTGAACCTTAAGGGCGTGACTGGCAAAGACTAACAATGTGAGCGTCGCTGCTCTATTGCAAGCGGTTTGTTTTTTATTGATGCAAGAAGATTGTTATTATTATCATCATTATTATTATTACGCCTAAACGGTCGCACTTTTGACCCTCTAAACGTTAACCAAAACATAATTTTTTTTTCCACACACACACCTCAGATCCGGTGAAAAATGTTATAAACTGGAAAAAACATGTGCCCCATGCTGAAAATTTTCTGACGTATCCAGCGTATGATTGACACGTCACGCATTCGTGGAGCTAAGGTTGTAGGGACTTCCCCCATTTTTTTTAACCTTTGCAGTCTGTACCATCAGCCATCCATGCTGTTCTGATAGATATGCCAGAATGTCAAAACACCAGAGGAGGTGGATCCAATCAGGTGATTGCTCGAACCACAGAGCTCAGCTGTTTTCCATGATAAATCAGCCTCAGGGCAAAAGCACACTCCATGCATTATCTTCTTTTTTCCACTTTATTGAAAATAACTTTTTTTTTTTTTTTTTTTTTTTTTAATCGCCATCAGTTAGTGTGCCTTTGAGTCAGGTCGTGTCTGGCTGCTGCTTCTCCCAGCAGTTCTGTGTTGATTTGTCAGACCCGGTCCCCACTGATGCTCCACCCAGTCTGCTCGCATGTTCTCCACATATGGCGAATTATCTTTTAGACCTACGCAATCACGGCAACTTCAGGGTATAATTTTTGAAGCACTAAATCTTCAGTATTATCTTTTTCTAGTCCAATTTGTCGTTTTTCACTTCCTTGTTTTGTCCCAGGAACACTGTGGTGACTGACAGGTCACGGTGGTGGTCTGTTATCCAATCAGCATGGCCGTGATGCCGTGTATTATCTAATCAGCACGGAGTCAATCTGAAACCCCGCCCACAATTCTTGAAGCCAGGCATGAAGAGACACAGAGCGGTGGCTAAACTTTTATTGATAAAAATTACATTTTGGCTGAGCGCCTCCATATTCGAAGATGCACACCCTCGTAACCTCAGCAAAGCACGTTTAAAATCTTAGGTCAGTCTGAGGAACGATTCAAGAGATCTGTATGGAACAGACAGACAGACACACAAACACACAGATTTCGTGAATTTATAGATGGAGGATACCTCCTAGCTTCTAACTTGGTGCTCAGCGTAATAGAATGGGGGAAGGAAAAGTTGTTTGTGGCAGCGCCTTGTATGGCAGCGGCCCCTTCAATTCTAGATGTGATTAACATTGTAGACAGGAGAAACATAATTTTGCTCTCCTGTACATGATAGGCTGTATGGATTGAATGACAATAAAGATTGCTTCTTCTTCTTTAATTACAGCAATTGGTGTTCACTTCTTGTGAGGACTGTAATGCTATGTTGTGCGCTTTATTTTTTTCCACAATAAGGCACAGTTTGAAAAGCAACAGTCTTCAAATCCTGGATATTGTGCTGTCACCTTCTGGAATCATACTAATAGTTAGCCCAGTTAGCTGTGTTAATATACTTTTAAATTAGTTATGCCAACATTTATATTAAACCCTCACAGAGTACTGCGAGCTTCTGACTGTTTACTTCATCTGAAGATGCTAATAAGAAGGCAGTGAAGAGAACGTAACACAAAAGCATGACTCAGGAACACTGAACGCAGCTATCGAGCTAGCTAGCTGACTTGTGGTGGACAACAGAAATAACTGGGTGTACACCTGTGTAAACTGACCACAAAGCCATTTCATTCTGTACTATGCTCAATGTTATGGAAGTATTTGTCTTGGTGAAGCAATACAGCTAATTTCATAAACAAACAAATCATAACCTGTTGTCACTTACTGTCAATTAACACATGTTGTTTGTGTTATATAAAAGAACTATTACACTCCAAGGTGAAGCTGTGATACATTCATGGTACCACAATCCCTCATGTCAGATTGCTTAAAATAAAAATCTACTAAGATTAGGTTTTGAATACAGAAGCAGCACTCAACAACAAATCCTGATTATTAAACGTTTTTAAAGTTTAATGGTAATTACCGGTGGGAATCACCAGAGGCTGCCCAATACAATATCACAGTACTAGGGTCATAATGCAATATTACAATCTTGCGATACACCAAAAATTCTAATATACAGCTCTAGAAAAAAATAACAGATCACTGAAAAATCTTCCCTAAATTATCATCTCTACATGTATGGCAGCCATTCAGTTTGAGTACGAGTTGAATTCTAACAAGGATACCTCAGTCTACTTAAGGGGGTACTGATTAGCTGATCAGCTAAGTATGGTAAGACGCATGAAAGTAAAGAATAAAAATCAAGAGTTATTACGAAAATACAGATTTCAAAGTTCTTCCCAAGTTAAAAATGAAATACTGTAGTGTTTAAGAATGATCATGAACTTGTTTTCCTTTGCATTATTTGATCTAAAAGCAACATCTTTTTTGTTGTTTTGGCCAGTTGTCATTTTCTGTAAATAAATGCTCTAAACTATGACATTTTGACTTCAAATTTGGGTGACTTGTTTTCAGTAGGTTATAGAATAAAACAAAATTGTTCATTTTACTCACACACATATGTATAAACCATAAAACCAGATAAAGTGATAATTTTGCAGTGATCTCTTTGGTCTCTTAACTTTCCAGAACTGTATATTGGGATTTCCCATCCCAATCTGTCTTGTTCAAGTCCCAGCTAAAGGTTAGGCTGCATTCACAGGAGGATAGTCTGGGGGTCTCTGTTCGACTCGGCGGGGAATGGCGAGAATTTTCACACCTTCGTTTGGTTTGCATTCACACAGCACTTTACTTAAGCAGACCAAACTGCTTGGACAATATCACGCAGTTACAACAGCTGCTCGTTTGTGGCGCTGTAGCCGAAACCACCACTGACCAGGAAGAAAAAATCTCGGAGAAGAAGAGAAGTCTGGCTCATCGATTGGCCAGGACCGAAAAGGGAAATCCGTTCCCTTCAGCCAGGTTATCATTGTACAGTACAACAAAATTGTGGACTGGGCCACTAGTGCTCTTGCCATAATTTGCATGAACATCCCGTGCCACCATCATGTTGCTAAACGTTTTAAAAACATCGGCATTCTCATGTGTAGCCACAAGCAGCTGAGAAATCTGGTCCTCAGACCAAATATCTATCAGTGCCTGCATCTCCTCACTACTCCAAGTCTATCCACGAGACATTTTTTTTTTTAAAACTTTTCTCCTCGGCTTTCTCCGGTAAGTAAGTAAGCAGTATTTCTTGGATCCGCACGGTTGTCTTTATTGTTACCGGGAGCTCTTCAGCTGAATCGGGATGTTGGATTTATTTACCCACAGATTCCTGCCATGGACGTGCTAACAAGTCTAGCAAGCTAGCAACGGAAACACACATCAAGTTTTCAAGGCAGGGACAACTTTTTCAGGTGAGTGGCAACTTCGCCTGTCTGCATCTCACCCAGACAGTGAATTCATGTCTTTTCATGTATTTACAATGAGTTATAATGTAATCGTGCTGTGCAAATAATTTGCCCATTCGCATTTGATGTGAAGGCACCTTTATGGTAAACGCCATTTTTTCTTCTCACTACGTGTTGCTGTGGTTACACAAAAGCCGAAGGGCACGTCCACCCTTTCATCTGCTGGATACTCTGTTTGCATTCACACGGCAAACGAAACGTACCAGACTTTGTTTGCAAGTGAACTGAGACCCTCATTTTCAGGAGGACCAGACTTCGCTTGTTTGGTGCGCACCAGAGTTCCAACACGTGTTCAGATGGCACGAAACGAACTGAACAATCCGCAGAATACACTCTTTGGTCCTTTAGTCCAGACCAAACAGTGGCCATCTGAATGCACCCTTAGAAGTCACTACTTTGATGTACTGACCTAACCAGACAATTGAACATTTAGCACCATCTATTGGCCTGAAAGTGAAAAGTCAATTGTTTTTTATTACTCTGGTACTTACAGACGTGGACAAAATTGTTGGTACCCCTCTGTTAATGAAAGAAAAACCCACAATGGTCACAGAAATAACTTGAATCTGACAAAAGTGGTAATAAATAAAAAGTCTATGAAAATTAACCAATGAAAATCAGACAATGCTTTTGAATTGTGGTTCACCAGAATTATTTTAAAAAACAAACTCATGAAACAGGCCCGGACAAAAATGATGGTACCCTTAACTTAATATTTTGTTGCACAACCTTTTGAGGCAATCTGCAATCAAACGATTTCTGTAACTGTCAATGAGACTTCTGCACCTCTCAGCAGGTATTTTGGCCCACTCCTCATGAGCAAATTGCTCCAGTTGTCTCAGGTTTGAAGGGTGCCTTCTCCAGATGGCATGTTTCAGCTCCTTCCACAGATCTTCAATAGGATTTAGATCAGGGCTCATAGAAGGTCACTTTAGAATAGTCCAATGTTTCACTCTTAGCCATTCTTGGCTGTTTTTAGCTGTGTGTTTTGGGTCATTATCCTGTTGCCAAGACCCATGACCTGCGACTCAGACCAAGCTGTGTGACACTGGGCAGCACATTTCTCTCTAGAATACCTTGATAGTCTTGAGATTTCATTGTATCCTGTACAGATTCAAGACACCCTGTGCCAGATGCAGCAAAGCAGCCCCAGAACATAACAGAACCTCCTCCATGTTTCACAGTAGGGACAGTGTTCTTTTCTTGGTATGCTTCATTTTTGCGTCTGTGAACATAGAGCTGATGTGCCTTGCCAAAAAGTTCCAGTTTTGTTTCGTCTGTCCATAGGACATTCTGCCAGAAGCTTTGTAGCTTGTCAACATGTAGTTTGGCATATTCCAGTCTGGCTTTTTTATGATTTGTTTTCAACAGTGGTGTCCTCCTTGGTCATCTCCCATGAAGTCCACTTTGGCTCAAACAACGACGGATGGTGCGACCTGACACTGATGTACCTTGACCTTGGAGTTCACCATGAATGTGTTTAGAGGTTGTTCTGGGCTCTTTTGTTACCATTCGTATTATCAGTCTCTTCCATTTTTCATCAAGTTTCCTCCTGAGGCCACGTCCAGGGAGGTTGGCTACAGTCCCGTGGATCTTAACTTTCTGAATAATATGTGCAACTGTAGTCACAGGAACATCAAGCTGCTTGGAGATGGTCTTATAGCCTTTACTTTTATTTCTAATCTCCTGAGACAACTCTCTCCTTTGCTTCCTCTGGTCCATGTTTAGTGTGGTATACACCATGTCACCAAACAGCACAGTGACTACTTGTCACCCTTTAAATAGGCCAACTGACTGATTACAAGTTTGTAGACACCTGTGATGTTAATTAGAGGACACATCTTGGTTGAACATGTCCCTATGGTCACATTATTTTCAATCTTTTCTAGGGGTACCATCATTTTTGTCCAGGCCTGTTTCATGAGTTTGTTTTTTAAAGTAATTCTGTTGAACCACAATTCAAAAGCACTGTTTGATTTTCACTGGTTAATTTTCATAGAATTTTTATTTATTACCACTTTTGTCAGATTCAAGTTATTTCTGTGACCATTGTGGGTTTTTCTTTCATTAACAGAGGGGTACCAACAATTTTGTCCACATGTGTAAATAGGTAAGTCTGTATTTGCAACATTTAAAAAAAAAATAATTAAGTATCACGATGTGGTAGCATGATGCGGCTGCAAGGATCCCTGTTTCCATTCCCAGGTCTCAGATATATCAAGTCTGGGAGACTAAAGTAAACTCAAGTCAAAAGACAATGCCCCTCATTTATCAAAAGTGTGTGGAAACCAACACACATTTGAGTGCAGAAATGATCATACGACAAGGTCCAAGTGGCATTTATGAAACCGTATGAGATCAATCTCATCGCAAGATCGGTCAATGATAAATCCGGCGGCTGGAAATGAATGTCATTTAAATATCACACCCGTCTTGTCCCCAGCATTTACAGGATGGTGGAACATGAGACAACAAAAAGAGAAACTTCTACCAAGTGGAAAATGGAAATATTATACGAAAAGTGAAAATAAGTAGTGTTGCGTGGCAACCTCAAAAGTAGCATTCGATTTAGATTTAGTCTTTTAAGTAAATCATTAAAACACTCCTAAATATAATACAAGGCAAACATATCACCTGAAATGTTATACTGCTTATAATTATTATATCTCCACCAAGGAGATAATGTTTTTGCCAGTGTTTGTCCATCTGTTAGCAGGATGACGCAAAAATTACTGAACATATTTGGATGAAATTTTCACCTGAGGTGCCCCTTGATGAACCCATTAGATTTTAGAGGTGGTCTGGGTCAGGATGCAGGTTCTTGATCACTTCTTCCACTTTCTCCATTCCGCTCTGTCCTTTCTCAATGTTAAAGTGAAAAAAGTGATTCAGAATCCTGACCCGGATCACCTCCAAAATCTAATGGGTTCAACCATAGGCCCAAGGACCACCTCTGATGAAAATTTTATAGAGAGATAGATAGATGTACTTTATTGATCCCAAACTAGGAAATTACAGTGTAACAGCAGCATGACAGTAGAGAACCAAACGACAGAAACACACGCATGACAGACAAAGGGATTACCCATGGAAATTAAAACTAACATGACTAAAAAACCTATATACATCATAGCTTAACATATGATGACCCGTATAAACACATGAATCATCCCGTTGCACAATGAAGGACTATCAGGAGCAGAGTGAAATGTGAGGTACCAGTGAAGACTGTAAGGTGCAGTGTGGCAGCATTGTTATGACCATAATACAACATCATACTGAGTTACTGTACAGTGAAATGGCATGTGGCAGGAAAGATTTTCTGTACCTGGCCGTTCGACAGCGAAGCTGTAACAGTCTACTGGAGAAAGTGCTTCGCTATCTGTCCAGTGTGTGATGGAGGGGGTGATCAGGATTGTCCATGATGGATTGCAGTTTATTTAGTGTTCTCCTCTCCACCACTGTCTCAAAGGTCTCCGGTCTGAGACCAATTACAGAGCCAGCCCTCTTGATAAACCTGTCAAGTCTGTTGGTGTCTCTGGCCCTGATATTGCTACCCCAACAGACAGCAGCAAAGAAGATGGCGATGGTGACAACGGTCTGGTAGAAAAGCTCCAGCATCCTGTATACACACGTTGAAGGATCTCAGCTTCCTCAGGAAGTACAGTTTGCTCATCCCCTTCTTGTGCACAGCATCGGTGTTGGATCTCCACTCCAACCCACTGCTGATCCTGACACCCAGATATTTGTAGTCCTCAACCACTCCCACATCCTCCCCCCTAATCTGCAGGGGCTGAGAAGGCGTCTTTCTCCTCCTGAAGTCAATCACCATCCCTCTGGTCTTGCGGACATTCAACCTCAGATGATTCTGCTCTGTCCGCTCCACAAATCTGTCTACCAGTGCCCTGTACTCCCCCTCCTCTCCTCCTCTTATACACTCCACAACAGCTGAGTTGTCAGAGAATTTCTGCAGGTGGCATGACTCTGTGATGTACTGAAAGTCAGTGGTGTATAAAGTAAAGAGAAAAGGAGAGAGCACAGTCCCCTGTGGAGCTCCCGTAGCACTAGCCACCACTCCAGACAAGACACTGCCCAGCCGGACAAAACTGTGGCCTGCCTGTCAGGTAGTCAGTAATCCAGGGGACCACAGAACTGTTAACCCCCATCACCTGCAGCTTCTCACCCAGCAGCAGTGGCTGGATGGTGTTAAAGGCACTGGAGAAATCAAAAAAAGTGATTCTCACAGTATCTCCTCCACCATCCAGGTGCAGATGGGCTCGTTGCAGCAGGTAGATGACAGCATCTTCAACTCCTAAATGGGGCTGATATGCAAACTGCAAAGGGTCCAGCCACGTCTTCACCTGCGGCCTCAGGTGGGCTAAGACCAGTCTCTCCAGGACCTTCACCACATGAGATGTGAGGGCAACTGGTCAACAGTCGTTCAGGTCTGATGGAGATGACTTCTTGGGGACAGGAAGCAGGCAGGATGTCTTCCACAGCACCGGTACTCTCTCCAGACTCAGGCTCAGGTTGTACAGGTGTTTCAGTACTGGAGCTAGCTGGTTGGCACAGGTCCTCAGGGTCCTGGCGAAGATGCCATCAGGGCCCGCCACCTTCCGCTGGCAGAGTCTCTCCAGCTGTTTCTTCACCTGGTCTGTAGTCACCATGAAGTGAGGGAGGATCCTGGTGCCCCCCGAGGAGGAGGAGGGGGGAGATGGAGAGAGGTTCTGCACAGGAGGGTGGGTGGGGAGGGGTGTGTGGGGGTCTGGGTATGTTGTTGGGGTGACAGACTGTGAGTTGAATCTATTAAAAAACAGATTCAGTTCCTCAGCTCTCTCCTGGCTCCCAGATGGCTGCCTGACTCTCCCCTTGCACCCAGTTATTTGTTTCATTCCCTCTCACACATCTTTAGCGTTGTTTTGCCTGAGTTTGTCTTCCAACTTCCTCCTATAATTGTCCTTGCACCTCCTCAGCATCTCTCTCAGCTCATGCTGCACTCCCCTCAGCTTCTCCTTGTCTCCAGCCCTAAAAGCTCTCTTCTTTTTGTTAAGAAGTGCTTTCAGGTCGCTCGTGACCCATGGTCTGTTGGTGGAGAAGCAGTGTACAGTCTGAGCTGGCATGGTCGTGTCTTCACAGAATCTAATGCATTCTGTGATGTAGTTGGTCATACTGTCTATGTCCACCCCATGTGGTTCACAGAGTACGCCCCAGTCTGTCGTCTCAAAGCAGTCCTGTAGTGCATCAGCAGCCTCCTGTGTCCACCTCCTCACAGTCCATGTATAAGCAGGTTGCCTTTGCACAAGCGGAACATACTTGGGTGTTAACATGACCATGCAGTGATCTGATTTGCCAATGGGGGGTAGAGCTGTGGCACTATATGCAACTCTGACATTGGCATACAGTAAATCCAGTGTTTTGTTTTCTCTGGTGGGACAGTCAACAAACTGGTGAAAGTTTGGTAGTGTTTTTCCCACTGAGACATGGTTAAAATCACTCGCTATGGCCATAAATGCATCTGGGTGCTTCTCCAGTAACGTGGCAGTAGTGGAGCTGATGACATCACAGGCCACCGCTGTGTCAGCTGACGGAGGGACACAGACGATAATAATTAAGGCACACTTCATTTCTTGCGGCGTATAATAAGGTCTCATACTCACAGCCAGCAATTCAATGTCCGGGCTGCAGCACTTTTCCTTCACATGAATGTGTCTGGGATGACACCACCTTTCATTAACAAGAAGTGCCACTCCTCCCCCCTCTTTTTCCTGCTGCTTATCACGTCTCTGTCCCCCGTATAATCTTGAAGCCAGGTATCGCTATGTTTACATCCGGGATCTGTGAGTGTAACCACGTTTCTGTAAAACACATGATGCTACACTCATGATATTCCTTTTGCGTCCTGACCAGCGCTGTAAGCTCATCTGTTTTATTTCCGAGTGATCGCACGTTCCTGGTGATGACCATTGGTACAGTCGGCTTATGCTTCCTCCTCCTCACCTTAGCTCCAGCCCTTCGCCCGCGGCGTCTCCTCTTTAGCTCATCCGGGAAGAGGGGCTTCACTGCTGGCCGCAGCGCTCCAGGCACCGGCCTCCTCAGTGCAATCAGCTGTTCGCGTGTGTAAACAATGCGTCTGTCCCCACCTCTGTTGATCTCCATTGCCCAAGGAAGAGAAAAGAAAAGAAAACTAAAGAAAGACCGGGCTAAAATAGAGAAAAAGTTGGTCCAGTCTTAATCCGTATCTTCCTACCGAGCCCTGGTTAATAAGAGACACACTATATACAGGAAAAAGCAGATAAAAACACAAAGACACGAGAGAGAGAGTTGCTGCTGGTACGGCCGCCCTGCTTCCGGCGCCCCCCAAAAAAAATTAATCTGAATCTATCCAGTAGTTTTGCATGATCTTGCAGACAGACACACTCCTTGGTGGAGGTATGTACTTGTATGTATGTGCCCTCTTGTTTGTCACTGATTTGCAAATGAGGTCCAATTTGTGTATGTTTACTGATGCCGTCATTACTTGGTAAGGTAGAAAACTGTCAAACTCCAGTAGCTAGAATGTCTCTGGCCATTAGCAGTCCCAATCATACCCAGAATGTTCTGCACTCTTAATACACGAATAAAATCTGACCAACGAGGAACACAAAGTCTTGTGCTCTTCATGTATTTATTGATTCTTCCATAAAATGTACGGACTTAATTTCTACAAAGTTAAGAAAGAAAATGTTGTCATGGTGTTCATAACCATGACACTGTTGTTAATAAAATTAAGAGTGTCTGTGAACAAGGGCTGCATTCACACTTTGCTGTCAATTAGTTATCTGCTCTTTAAACAAACACCTCTTGGCTCTGTGTACAGTCTGTTAAGGGAAAATTTTAATTCCAGAAGTTCTAACAAAGAACAAAAGCTATATTCTTACCAAACTTTAGGCCATGACGATAGTGAGCCTTGAGCTCCGTGATAAGCCACAGTTTTCCATCCCTGTCAAGTGAATGGTGCAGCCCGAGCGCTCGACTTAGCTGACACACGCACAGATGCCTCTGTAGCGCTTTGGTGTCCTCAGGAAAAGCAAATCCCTCTTCTCCCTGCTCTGCAAGGGGAACTGCTTCACTCAAACGATTAATGAACTAAAAGGCAACAGGGGAGAGAGACGTGGTTCACAGTAAGCTCCTTCACTTCACAACAGACAGATCCATCTACTGTGCTGCTGCAGCCGAATTACCTGAACATGTTGTTCAGAAGAAAGCAGGTGTAGGTATATTTTTAGGTCGGTGATGCAGCAGGGCTTGTCTCCAAACTTCCCGAAGAACTGCACCATTAACTCTAAAGGTTCTCCTGTTTGATCACAGCACACCGTCACATTTACAAAGGCACCAACACTTTCAGATGCACCACCATTGCAAAACGTTCGTTCTTACCGAGCAGGTTCTCCTCAGTACAGCCTCGTTCCCTCAGTCTGTGCATTAATTCAAGCCGGGCTAAATAGGGACCTCTGAGTGAACGGGACTCTTTGCTGTCCTCTCCTTTTATTCTCTCTTCCACAAACCTTACCACCTCAGATACGGTGTGATGGACAGAACCCTCTGAACAACTGGAAAAAAATGCACAATAATAATGAACAATACAACATTTCTGCGTAGAAAAAAAGTCTTCCATGTAACATCACGAACAATAGCGCAATAGTATAACAGGTATGGGAAGCCAAAGACTAGAAACCCAAAACCTGTTGTTTGCTTCCCCTTAAATCTGTGCAAGGTTACAAACTCTCCTATCATTTATCTATTCCATTCCTTTTCCAGCAGTCACCATCATCACAGCAATAGCTGCTTTGTTGTAACACAACACTTATTTAGTACCTGTAAATAAGTGCTGATTCCTTGTTAAGGGTGGGTTGTGGGTTATCGTGCTGTACCCAAATATTTTATTATCCATATGCTCGTTCATGGGGCAGCGCAGTGGTGAAGTGGTTAGCACTGCGGCAGCACAGCAACTCACCCTTGGCCGGGGGATCCTGGGTTAGATCCCAGCCTCCGACCAACAGTGATCTATGTGGAGTTTGCATGTTCTCCCCGTGTCTGCGTGGGTTTACTCCAGGATTTCTCCGGTTTCCTCCCACATGCCAAAAACATGCAAGTTAGGTTAACTGGCATCAAACTGGGGATTCTAAATTGTCCTTAGGTGTGACTGTGAGAGTGAATGGTTGTCTGTCTCTCTGTATTGGCCCTGCAATGGACTGGTGATCTGTCCAGGGTGTACCCTGCCTCTCGCCCAAAGATGCTGGGATAGGCTCTAGCCCCCCCGCGACCCGAAAAGGATTAAGCGGAAGAAGATGGATGGATGGATGCTCGTTCATTAAACTGGTATTTGGGTTTCAAATTTGGTATTCAAATATTCACTTTTTTCCCCTCAAACTGCTCAACTTTAATAAAGGCATTTGCCTTCAGTAAAAACATTTAGGAGGAAACATCTCACAAATTTTCAAGAAAAAAACAACTTGATTATGTCACAAATTTATATGAATAAATTTGCATATCAACATCATCATCATCATCATCATCATCATAGCAGTCTGTCGGGGGAGACAATCACCGTTTCATTTAGGTCTGATCAGATTCCTCCATGCAGCTCTGTCCTTTGCCTTCCGCTGCCAGGAACTCCTGGCCTTGTTAACCCGGGCGACGTCTGAGCCAGTATGACTTGCTTTCTGACTGACCATTTCATGAAACTGCTTGCAAAGTATTTGAGTATCGCTAGCTTTTGCTGGACTAGCGGCACACACATACACACACACACACACAAATCTAATTTATGTGAACAAATGCAAATTTATGACCAAAAAAAACAAACCTGCCAATGTAGGCTCTTAAAAAATTTCTTAACAAAAATTGCTTATCTATAGGAAAATTTACAAGATCACGCCATCAATGACAGAGTAGCTCATTCCAGCCTCATGAAACCACCACGAGAACACTCAGAATGCTCAACCTTTCACCTCATCCTTGAACCCAACCTGGATGCAGACCCACCTGAGCATCACTCTGTGTGTGTGCGTGTGTGTATGTGTGTGTTTGGTGAGCACTGAGGCAACTACCTAGGAGGAGTAGCACTTTTTTGTGAAATGTGAAGGAACAGGTGACTGGACTTATGTAGCTTCATTGCATTAGCTTATTTTGGTTTTGGTGGAATGGGCAAAAAAATGCAAATTTATGAAAAAACTATTTTAAAAAAAAGCCACACTTCTAACAAAACACTGATGCAGTCCACTGAGGGAGAAATAAAGACTGTATAGAATATTTGGATATTCAGTCTGGATTACTCCAAAATGTTCGGAGCTCCAAAACTGGTATTTGGTACAGCCCTAGTGGGTGGGAGACCAATGTGGAAACAGAGCATGGGCGAGAGGCAGGGTACACCCTGGACAGATCGCAAGTCCATCACAGGGCCAACACACACACACACACACACACACACACACACACACACACACAAAAAAAAAAAAAAACATGCACTCTCAAATTCCTAAACGAGGACAACTTAGATTGCCCAACTGATGCCAATTACCTTAACGTGCATGTCTCTGGACTGTGGGAGGAAGCCAGAGTACCCAGTGAAAACCCACGCCGTGCTGAGTCTTCCGGTTACCTTGGTGACATATGTCCCAGTGGGGGTTGTGAGACAGCAACTATCATAAGAGCCAGAACAACTTGGGGAAAGTTTAGAAAGCTTCTACCACTCCTGTCACGCAGAAGCCTGACATATCTCACACATGGCTGCATCTTCAATTGTTGTGTGAGAAGTGCTCTCTTATATGCAAGTGAGTTCTGGCCTTTGCAGAGAGGTGTAAAGCGCTTGGAGAGAAATGAAAGGGCAATGCTGAGATGGATGTGCCATATGAAGGCCAAAGAGGGGATCAGCTTCAGCAGCTTTTGTCGCAGACTTGGGCTCAGTGACCTGGACTCTAAGGATACAGACGACTTCAGTGGTTTGGGCATGTAGAACGCAGCAACACCATGTCATGAAGAGTTTAGAGTGGGGGGCACTAAAAAAGCAAGGCTGACTACATAACACATGGAAAGAACTTATTATGGAAGATCTGAGGGAGTTGAATCTCGGTGTCAGAGACGCCCATGACAAGGAATGATAGAGGAAGGCACTGTGAGCCTATCCTGCAGCGTCTGTCAACCTTTGGTGTTAAATACGTTAAAAGACGTGCTCGTAAAAGAGTTCATTTTGATCTCAAGCGTTTGCCTGCTAAAATAAAGGTTAAATAAATAAATTCAAGGATAGTGAGTGAGTGATAGTGAGACATGGGACAAACATGCAAACTCCACACAGAAAGACCAACACTGGCTAGCTCTTGGGTTCAAACCAACAACTTTCTTGCTGTGAGGCGACAGTGCCAACCACTATTTTGCAGAGCTCACATCTTTAAGCCAAATGCTTTTAATTGCAGGACAGTGCTTTTCTATATGAAACTAACACAATGCCTTTCGTACTTATTAATGCACCAGAGCTGAGCCGATGGCATTGTAGCTGAGCTAATAAAAATTGAAGAGACAATACTTGGACTGAAATTAGCACAGCATAAAAAGATGATGCAGTTCCACTGAACCAACCAAACAAATGCACAGACTGGCTGTAAAAATGAGGAAATGGCAGAAGGCTGCAGATGACTGGTAACACTGTTACAGTTTTGAGGAAGCCAGATATAATAAAAGTCAATAACAAATCAGAAGATGTGCATTCAACAGTACTGGAGAGGCATACATCAGTTGCAGAACATGCAAATGAGTGCAACAAACAATCTGATTCATCCAAGGCTGATTTTGGTCGCCAGCTGATCAAACGCTGCATCTCTGTGATGAACTGATTAACTGTTTGAGGGACGAATTGCTGTAAGATTTTACAGAAAGCAAGACATGACCCGACTTAGAAATGATTGACTTTTAAAGTCATTCTCCAACTAGATCAGAATCCAAGATTTCTAATTTCATTTAAGCTTTTGTTGATTCCTAATAATTCTGGAGGGCTTGGCCTTCATGCTACATTTAATTTTTGATTTTGATCAGTGTTTTTTTTTTTTTTTTTTAACTACAAACGGCAATAATTATTTCAAATATGTTCTCTGAGGAGGTGCACTGCATCGTATCCCAGGCTTCTTTGAGGGAGAGGCAGGGTGCACCCTGGATAACTCACCAGTCCATCACAATTTAGAAACTCCGGTTAAAGCCAATTAACCTAATGTGCATTTCTTTGAAATGTGGGAAGAAAACAGATTACCTAGCAAAAGCCATGCAGGCACAGGCAGCACATGCAAACACCCCACAGACTGCTCCCAACTGGCCAGCTCTTAGTTTTAAATACAGGGCCTTCATGCTGTCAAGCAACACCACTAACCAGTGCTCCACTGACAAACTTATAACAAATGCAGCCTGACTGCTGACTTACTTGTGACTTACCCACTCAAAAAACATTTATCACTCAGATTAGCGGCTCATTAATATTAATAAGCAAGCTGAAAACCAACTGTTTCAGTTTTACAGACAGCTTTCTTTGATGAGCTGTAAAACAACACCAACATGGTTTTTGTTCTATAAAACTACATATATCCTTGAGAATGTAAAAACCTAAAATTAACCAGAGTACCAGGAAAATGTGTTAAGTCTGTGTTTTTGAAGAAGTGCTGCAGTCAGAAAAGACACACACCCACACCTGTACTCATTCAAAAAAAAAAACCTCTACTCACTGCTGGCCTTCTTCTGGTGGGCTCCATGACTGATCTATGAGGTGGAACAGAGAGTCGAAGTAGCATGGATAGAACTGCCAATCATCAGGACTGCAAATAAAAACAATTATTATTGTTCAATATGTGGAGTTTATCACAAGTGTCTCATCTGTGATAAAACCAATTGTCAGTGCAATTAGTTTTTCATTATTTTGTTGAATTGTGATGCTGTGATGATGTACAGCAAATGTGTAGTTCATTAAGGAAATAAGGACACAAGCCCAGGTTCTATCTTACTGGAGATGATAAGTGGTTCTTTGATCATCAGATGATATATATACTGTATTTTTTTTAAACTCACTTTTTGAGCAGAAGTTTGTGAGCCAAGGCGTTGCACTCTGGCCAGCGTTGCAGTCGCTGATAGAGCATCATACACTTGTTTTCTCTGCTCTGCAACTCACTTGTCAACTTCTCTGTAGGGAAACAGACATAAATATCAGGTGGAGGAACATTTTAAGTGGTACTACAGCCAGCTCACTTCTCATCTCATGACTATTGTGGTCTGAAATATTACAATAAAAATAATCAGCCAAATTTTTTATTTTATTGTTGGTTTTTATTACTCTATGTATAAATGTACAAAGACAATAATTACTCTTAATGGATTCTATCGTATGTGTACAATTAACACAATATCAATTATCATTTGTTAGTGGTGTGGATACAGTCAATAATATGACACCTCTAAATTTAACAATTATTTCTAACAGTATTTAAACAACAAGCACATATGATAAACATACATCTGCTAAGTGAGATGTTAATTTCGAGTAGCTCTCACAATAACAAACCTAAGAACACTTACCCCCAAGTGGGCCTCTGACCACTTCTAGGGCCTCTACGCATTTTCCCAAACGCTCCAGGATCATAAAATACAGCTGCACCTATGTATATTCCCCCAGACAAAATAAAAAAAAAAAAAAGTCAATACAGTCACATAATTACAGCTGAGTATTAATGTAGGACTGGACCTGGTTAAAACAGAGAAGGTACATACTCCTGACCTAAACAGGCCAATATCACAGCATTTTGGCAAAACAGCAGGGAAACAGAGGCATTACTGGGCCTGAGTAGAACAGATAATTTATTAATATCATTCAAAACACCAGAGTTTACTTTCTAGTTTAACTCAAATTAGTCTACTATCTTTTCTACTTTTTTAAATGAAGAACTTTTTGGGCCCTATTACAACAATCAAAATTGCAAATTTGTGACACACTCTGCACCTTGTGCCAGTGGCTTTAGTAATTTCTGGTGACGCACTGCCCATTTTCACGCTTTGCACCATCATTGTCCAAATAATAAATGACTCTATACACACAGGAGTTGTGTCTTTGTGGGGGTGCAGCTGAGAGCAAAGTCCGTGTGTTATTAGATAGTGGTAACACAATGACACACTGCTTCCAATCAGCAAAAATCATGTCTGAAGTCAGTGGTGCATTAGCAATTGCCAAGTAGGTGGTGATTTTAAAAACATGCAGGTGCCAGAAATTGAGAACAAACTTGCTGCATTTATTTAAATTTTGTTCTTATTAAAGACAAAAATAGAAAGGAGATGTTTTTACCTTCTTTACATGTTTCGACTGTTCACTGCAGCCTTCGTCAGAAGTGTCAGCTGATTGTTGCGAGGTGTCATTTTATCAGCTGACTTTCGTAGGCGAGGCTAGCCCAGCAGACCTGTCAGATCCACCGAGCCGGCCCCGCTTTCCGCCGTCCGATGGTCTCTGGAGAATGTGGTCCCAGGTGTGGGAAAGCATAAAGGCCCCCTCATCCCGGTTCATGCTATCTTTTCCCCGCTTCCTGATTTCTATGGCCTCCTTGATCCAGCGTTTGTGTCTGTTGCTCTCCGATCCAATAATTTTTGCATTGTCCCAGTCCATGATGTGATTATTTCTTTTGTAAGCATGTAAACCATACATGCAAAACCCACTTCTGCATGCGTGTAAACCCACCCTATGGAAGAGATACGTGGACGACATTTTGGAGAAAATAAGGAAAGGACACACACAAGAACTCACTGACCATCTGAATGGCACGGACAGCACTGGAAATATAAAATTCACACATGACGAGGAAGAAAATGGCACCATTGTGGAGGAAATAGAACAGGTGAGAGGCAACGAGCTGGAAGGGTACAAGGTTTTATTCCTCCAACATACTGAAACAGGCTTCGTAGCTCGTGTGAGCTACTGCACTGCTGAGGCATGTGTAACAAGCACTTTTCTACACGTTATACAGACAGAGAATGCATGGCACATTAGCATAGTGATTGTCATCTAATACACATCATTAGCATGACATCAGCTGGCGCCCGGATGTCCTCTCCGTCCTCGGGAAGGGGGGGGGGGGTACATAACAGTCCAGTCTGATTGCCCCCGGGGCTCTCTGTCCGTATGTCCATTGTCCTCCCCTTCCTCCAGCCCTGATGGGTGTGAGATAATTCCTCCATAGCGTGCTGAGTCACCACACAGCGCCCCCCCCCCCCCCAACACGCAGAAGGGGCTGTGATCCCCCCGGTCGTTTGGGCTCCAGTCGGTGCCAGTGGAAACTGCAATGGGGGTTGCTGCTCCAGTAGAACTGTCCTGCTGTAGGGGAGTGTCGGAGGGCATGTCAGTCCGTGGGGGAAACGGGGGAGGGGTGAAAAACACAGTCTGCTCTGCTCAGAGTTGCAACACATTGAACGGCTGTGGATCATGGGCGCACGGGGCCGGTGCGCGTTGCGCTGAAGGAACAAAGCTGGCGATCGGCAGGTCTCTGGGGCAGAGGTGCGGGCATAGCGATGTGGAAGACGGGGTGGAGGGGGGGAATCTATGGAGTGCCGGCCTGGGACGTCAAAAGTGTCTGGGCTGTGCAAAAATTGCGTGCGGATCAGCCATGGTTGAGGGACTTTCCCGGTAAACCTGATGGTGAGCCGCAGCGGCTGTAAAAAAAAAAAAATAAATAAATAAAAATTTAGTCTGTGACTCCTCGTGCAGGCCCAGTCCTGCGAGGATGTGGGGAAGGCGAACGGCCAAATTCCCCGAGGATGCGTAGTGGCTGAGAAACAACTGAAGCTGTGTCAGGGACTTGGCAGTTTTGCTTTAGGTGCGGGAGCAGTCCTAAAGGCATCGGGGAAAGCAATCGGCTAAATTCTGGCTAAATTCCCGTTTAGGTGAGAGGCAACAAGCTGGAAGGGTACAAGGTTTTATTCCTCCAACATACTGAAACACACTTCGTAGCTCGTGTGAGCTACTGCACTGCTGAGGCATGTGTAACAAGCGCTTTTCTACACGTTATACAGACAGAGAATGCATGACACATTAGCATAGCGATTGTCATCTAATACACATCATTAGCATGGCATCAGCTGGTGCCCGGATGTCCTCTCCGTCCTCGGCGGGGGGTGGGGAGGGGGCACATACATAACAGTCCAGTCTGATTGCCCCCTGGGGCTCTCTGTCCATATGTCAATTGTCCTCCCCTTCCTCCAGACCTGATGGGTGTGAGATAGCCTTTCTGGACATGAAAATCCACCATAACGATGACGGCAGTATAAAAATCACAGTCTACAGGAAACCAGCCCACACGGCTCAATACCTACTATGGACATCAGAACACCCCACAGCACACAAAGTATCAGTTGCCAGGACGCTATATGAACAGGCCACCATCATCACAGACCAAGAAGACAGACAGGAGGAGGAAAACCACATAAAACATGCACTCACATGCTGCCAATATCCAGTATGGGCCATAAACAAAAGGTAAACAGCAAGTCAAAAACAAAGAAAACAAACCGGAAACAAGACACAGAACAAAAGCTGAAATCAAAAACAAGGACACCATAACTATACCATACATCCGAGGATAACAGAACCAATTCAAAGGATCATGAAAAAATCCAAAATAAACACAGCAGTAAAACCACACAAAAAATTAAGACAGTTATTAGTACACCCCAAGGACAAAATAGAACAAGACAAAAAATGCAATGTAATATATGACATATCATGCAGATCATGCAACAAAACCTACATTGGAGAAACCGGAAGATCATTCACCACAAGAAAAAAAGAACACCAGAAGGAATGTGAGAAGGAAACACAAGGACGACTCACAAGATCACAAAATGAAAAGGCAGAACAAGAAACATTAAAATCAGTAATATCAGATCACTGCAAAAGAAGTAATCACATCATGGACTGGGACAACGCAAAAATTATTGGATCGAAGAACAACAGACACAAACGCTGGATCAAGGAGGCCATAGAAATTAGGAAGCGGGGAAAAGATAGCATGAACCGGGATGAGGGGGCCTTTATGCTTTCCCACACCTGGGACTACATTCTCCAGAGACTACTGGACGGCGGAAAGCGGGGCCGGCTTGGTGGATCTGACAGGTCTGCTGGGCTGGCCCCACCTATGAAAGTCAGCTGATAAAATGACACCTCGTAGCAATCAGCTGACACTTCTGACGAAGGCTGCAGTGAACAGTCAAAACATGTAAAGAAGGTTAAAAACATCTCCTTTCTATTTTTGTCTTTAATAAGAACAAAATGTAAATAATTAAAAGAAGATAAAATGAACCTACTTGAGCTAAACTTGCTGCGACTTCCTTCCACATCTGCTTCACCTCAGTGCCGCTTCCGTAAATTATATTCCTACACATTTTCACATTATGCAAAAATGCATCCATTTCCTTGGCAGAAAACCAATCTGCTCTCCCAGGTAAACACCATTGTAATAATATCAAACATAGACCATAAGCACCTGCCTGTTAAAAATGAGGTGATGAGCCATTCTGACTGGTTTACTACATGTTACACCCAAAACAGAAATTTGAATAAGAGCTAGGACTAGGGGTGTGCCATATCATATCGTTCCCGATAATACCGGTATAAATTTTGATACCGGTGTAAAAATGAATATCGTAATATTAAGGGTCTGCTGCGTGACGATGTCACACTGCATAGAAATGGCAAAACAAACATGGTGGGAAGCTGCCACTCCGAAGTCAGACCGTCTTCAGTTGAGTGGAAATATTTAAGTTTCACTTTCTGTTTCAGACTAGGCCAAGGCACAAGAAGACTTCACAGAAGCCAACAGAGAAGTGAAGAGGAGCGCAAGAGCAGACAAGCGCAAGTACATCGACAGCCTGGCAGAGGAGGCCGAGGAAGTAGCAGCCAGTAACAACATGAAACAGCTGTACAACACCACCAAGAAACTGTCAGGGAAGTACAGCAGGCCCGAGCGACCAGTCAAGGACAAGGAAGGAAACACCGTCCTGGGAACAGAGCGACAACTGCATAGATGGGCAGAGCACTTTGAAGAGCTCCTGAACAGACCTGTCCCTCCGAATCCCCCGGACATCGACCCTACTGACATTGACCTGGACATTAACCGTGAGAAGCCGACCAGGGAGGAGATTAGGAAAGCCATCAAGCTACTGAGGAATGGCAGGGCTGCAGGACCAGACAACATCCCTGCAGAAGCACTCAAGGCAGACCTGGAGACCACCGAAGAGATGCTGTACCCTCTCTTCGAGAAGATATGGGAAGAAAAAGAAGTACCAGCAGACTGGAAGGAGGGCTACCTCATCAAGCTACCCAAGAAAGGAGACCTCAGTAACTGCGCCAACTACAGAGGAATAACGCTTCTGTCAGTGCCAGGGAAGGTCTTCAACAGGATCCTACTTGAGAGAATGAAAGATGCCGTCGACCCCCTCCTCCGAGACCAGCAGGCCGGCTTCCGCCAGAACAGATCGTGCATTGACCAGATCGCTACCTTGTGCATCATCGTTGAGCAGTCTTTAGAGTGGAACTCCTCGCTGTTACATCAACTTCGTTGACTACAAGAAGGCCGTTGACAGCGTGGACCGCGAAACAATCTGGATCTGCTTCGCCACTACAGAGTGCCAACTAAACTGGTCAACTTGATCAAGAACTCCTATGAAGGAATGACCTGTCGAGTAGTCCATGAAGGACAGCTGACAGACAGCTTCAGGGTGAAGACCGGAGTCAGACAAGACTGCCTCCTGTTACCTTTCCTCTTCCTCCTGGCAAGTGACTGGACCATGAAGACGTCAACAGCAGACAGAAGAAACGGAATCCAGTGGACACTGTTTGACCAGCTAGATGATCTGGACTTTGCAGACGACCTGGCCCTGCTCTCCCACAGCCACCAGCAGATGCAGGACAAGACAACAGAGTTGGCAGCCACCTCAGCACAAGTTGGCCTCAAGATCCACGAGGGCAAGACCAAGATCCTCAAGATCAACACAGCAAATGAGGACCCAGTTACACTGCACGGGAGTGAGCTGGAAGAGGTAGAGGCCTTCACATACCTGGGCAGCGTCATTGACAAGCAGGGCAGCACAGACGCAGACGTCAGAGCAAGAATCGGCAAGGTGAGGGCAGCATACTTGCAGCTGAGGAACATCTGGAGCTCCAAGGTGGTGTCAACACGCACAAAGATCCGGCTGTTCAACTCTAACATCAAGTCAGTCCTACTGTATGGAGCAGAGACATGGAGGACAACGAAGACCACCATCAGGAAAGTGCAGACGTTCATCAACAGCTGCCTGAGAAGAATCCTCCAGATACGCTGGCCCAACACCATCAGCAACATAGACCTGTGGCAGAGTACCAACCAGCTGTCAGCTGAGGATGAGATCCGGCGTAGAAGATGGGGATGGATTGGGCACACCCTGAGGAAGCCAGCCAGTAACATCACAAGGCAAGCACTCAAGTGGAACCCCCAAGGGAAGCGGAAGAGAGGAAGGCCAAGAAACACCTGGCGACGAGACCTCGATGCTGACATCAAGAAGATGGGAAAGACCTGGAGACAGCTGGAGAGAGCAGCCCAGGACAGAGTATTCTGGCAGACTGTTGTCGGCGGCCTATGCTCCAGGAGGAGCGATGGGCCTAACTAAACTAACTTCTGTTTCAGACTGCTGTCATGTTTAAAAAAACCGTGCAGCAGTGTGAATAATTTGCCGGCATTTTTTCCGCATGTCCACAACACAGCTGGGGCAATATTAACTTTGAACAATGTGCAGCTCGAAGTGGCTGTAGATTTTTACTTCCATTTTGGCCACTTCCTCTCGATTTTATTCAACCACTCGAAGAGAGAGAGAGAGAAAAAACATCCGTTCATTGTAATGGGAGTAATGCAGGTAAAGTGATTCAGCATAAAACCTGACCAAGATGTGCAATTAAGATATAACAGTTTATATTGTTTTCTTGTAATATTTGATACAGATCTAAAAAATATTTTAAACTAAATCTGAGCTGCTGTTTATAAAATAGAGAAATAAGAGTTTTTGTTTTTCCTGAATATGTTGAAGGTACAGTGCATCCGGAGAGTATCACAGGGCTTCACTTTTTTCCACATTTTGTTATGTTACAGCCTTATTCCAAAATGGATTAAATTCATTTTTTTCCTCAAAATTCTACACACAATACCCTATAATGACAACATGAAAAAAAATGTTGGGGTTTTTTTTTTTAGATTTTTGCAAATTTATTAAACACAAAAAACTAAGAAATTACATGTACATACAGTGGGGCAAAAAAGTATTTAGTCAGCCACCAATTGTCCAAGTTCTCCCACTTAAAAGATGAGAGAGGTCTCCAATTTTCATCATAGGTATACCTCAACTATGAGAGACAAAATGAGAAAAAAAAATTCCAGAAAATCACATTGTCTGATTTTTAAAGAATTTATTTGCAAATTATGGTGGAAAATAAGTATTTGGTCACCTACAAACAAGCAAGATTTCTGGCTTTCACAGACCTGTAACTTCTTCTTTAAGAGGCTCCTCTGTCCTCCACTCGTTACCTGTATTAATGGCACCTGTTTGAACTCATTATCAATATAAAAGACACCTGTCCACAACCTCAAACAGTCAGACTCCAAACTCCACTATGGCCAAGACCAAAGAGCTGTCAAAGGACACCAGAAACAAAACTGTAGTAGTAGTAGTAGTAGATTAGTTTATTTGACAGGGACAGTGCAATAAACATAGACAATTAATCAAAGACAATCAATCTGATGTGTTGCACATAGAGTGTATAGCTATTAGCTAATTTGCAACTCTTGTCCCTGGATGGGCTTTAGAAAAAAGAATCAAGATAAAAATATACACAATAACCACATACATCAATGCAGAAAAATTATAAATACACAATTATAAATATTATAAATATTATAAATACACAAATATAACAGCCTGACTCACCTTTAACATAAATATTATAAATACACAAATATAACAGCCTGACTCACATTTAACACATATAACATAACTCACATTTGCCTATTTCAGGCCTTCCTCCCTCCGTCACTCACTATAAACAAACACATTTATTCCTTCCCTTCATTCACTCTCACTTTGCAGACAAATAATTCATACATGAGTACATTCTTGTTTATTTTTCAGCCAGTTTTTTAACATTTTTAGTGAATGTTTTAAAGTCCGTTATTATTTTAATTTCATTTGGCATTGTGTTCCAGATGTGACTGCCCTTTATAGAGAAAGCTGTTTGTCCAAATGTGGTTCTGCGGTGGAATATTTTACAGTTATTGTTAACAGAACTCCTGGTGGCTCTGCTGCTGTCCTGTCTTTGGACGAAACCAGCAAGTGGCTCGGGTGCTGATTTATGGAAACATTTGAACGTTAATTTCAGAAGACAGAGGTCAATGAAGCTCTCAAAACTCAATAGGTTGTATTTTTTTAAAACATTACAGTGATGCCACCTAATGGGCTTTTTGTCCAAGATTTTTAGGGTTTGATTATATAATGAACCTATATGTCTTATTGTGGAAGGGGCTGCTTGAGCCCAGACTGTCAAACAGTATGATATATGAGAAAAAACCACAGAATGCATATACAGTGCAGCTGCTTCGTAAGGTATGTAATATCTAATTAATTTAAAGCAGTTCAGATTTTTTTTTACTGTTTTTGAAATTTTCTTTATATGAAGATTAAATTTGAGTTGAGGATCTAGTACAATGCCAAGGTATTTGAATTCTGTAGCTAAACTGATGTCATGATCATGTATATTAACTTTAAAATGTTGCAGGTTACATTTTTTGATTGAAAAGCACATTGAGACTGTTTTCTGAAGGTTCAGCAATAGATGGTTCTTGAGGAGCCACTCTTGGACATCAACCATACTTGTAGACAGTACATCTGCAGCCTGTGCTGGAGTCTTGGCAGCTGTGTAAATAACTGCATCATCTGCATAAAGTTGGCATGTTGCAGCTGAGCAGTGTAACGGCAAGTCATTAATAAAAATGCTGAAAAGTAAAGGACCAAGAATGGACCCTTGTGGGATACCCATGCGGTTGTTTAAAAATGAGGATTTATCCTGGTGAACTTTTACACACTGTTCTCTATTCTGGAGATAAGATGCAAACCATTCTAATGTATTTGGGGAGAAGTTAAAAGATACCATTTTGGATAAAAGCAAACTGTGGTTTACAGTATCGAAAGCCTTTTTGAGATCTAGAAAAACAGCTCCTACCACATTACCCCTGTCCAAGGACTGTTTGACGTTTTCAATAAGGCAACAATTTGCTGTTTCTGTTGAGTATCCTGGTCTAAAACCAAATTGATGTGGATGAAGAAGTTGACTGTCTTGTAAGTAGTCTATCAGCTGTGTAGCTACAACTTTTTCAAGAACCTTAGATAGGACTGGTAAGATAGAGATTGGGCGGTAATTGCATATATCGTCTTTACTGCCTGATTTATGAACTGGTATGACGACAGCTTTTTTCCAGCCAGATGGAAATGTACTAGACCTAATGGAGAGATTAATGAGATGAGTCAGTGGTTTGATTAATATTTTGCTGTGCATTTTGAGAAAGGAGGTGCTCATATTGTAGATATCACTAGTTTTTGAGTTTGACAGTGTTTTAACAATACCAGCAATTAACTTCTCATTTACCTCATCGATGTGAAAAGTATCTGTTGGGAGTATGGAATTTGTGTTGTTGAGCACATTTGGCAGCACAAAAATTTTTGTTAAGTCTTCCACAGAGCCCACAAAGTGTGAATTAAATTCATTTGCCAAAGTAGCCTTGTCACTGACGGTCTTGCCATTGATTCTAAGTTCCTTTACCCCCTTCTGATCGTTTTTTTTATTAGTTAAGTTATTTAAATGCCTCCATAGGGAACTGTTGTTACCCTTTGCATGATCTATCAGTTTATTGTAATAAGATATTTTTGATTTTCGCAGCTCATGTACCACTTTATTTCTTAAACTTTTGTACACAAGGTGATCATTTTGTAGTTTGGAGGTTAGTGATGTTTTCAGTGCATAGTCTCGCCTCTTCATAAGTTTTCTTATTTCATTATTTAACCATGGTAGGCTAATCTTCTGTTGTCTACTTTTAATTTGCTTTGAAAATTTTTCTATAGACTTTGTGATTGTTGCAGTTATAAAATTACAACAATCATCTACTTCACATGTTGCCATGAGCTGCTCCCAATTTTGATTCTCTAAGTAATGTTCAAACTCCTCATTTTTTGATTTGGGGATAATAAAATTTGATTTGTCAATATCGACTCCCCCAAAATACTGTAGTCGCTTTTTAGTAAGTTTCCTGACAGCAAGAACCATGTTATGATCTGAGAGACCAGTTACAAGATTATAGGTTCTGGTTATTCGTTCTGGTTTATTAGTAAATACCATGTCAATAAGTGTTCTGGATTGTTTGGTTATCCTGGTGGGTCCTTTGATGATTTGCTGGTAATTAAATTTAGTCATGAGGCTTTTCAGTTTTTGTTTGTCTTTTTTATCAGACCAGTTGATATTAAAGTCACCATGAATTATTGTTTCTCTGTTCTTCTCAAGTTGTTTAACCAGATCACTTAATTCATTATAAAAGGAAGAGCTGTGTGACGGTGGGTTGTACACTACTGCAATGTTGAAATTCATTACCGGAGAGAGACATACATTAACAGCTAAACATTCAAGTGAAGTATTCAAATCAACCAGTTGACATTTATATTTCTCTTTGATGTAAATTAAAACACCTCCTCCCCTCCCTACCTGCCTGTCTTTTCTAAAACACTGGTAGCCCACAATATCGATCATATTAGTGTCTATGTTACTGTGTAGCCAGCTTTCTGAGAGACAAAGGTAGTCCAGATTTGAGTCCAACAGCAACACCGAAATCTCATCTCTTTTGGGGATTATGCTCCGTATGTTTAAATGACCGCCGAGGATCCCCTTTGGTTTAGCCTTGGTGTCCCAAAGAACTCGTGCATGATTAACAGTTTGGAAAAATAAATGTTGTTTTTGCTTTTGTACAGCTCGGTTTTGTGCTAACCCAGTGGTCTGCTGTTTAATAGTGGCAGGTCCAGGGTTAAGGTGAATATCTCCTGCCAGAAGTAGCAGAACTAACAGAACTTTAACTGTATATCCTCTGCCATATTGTGATTTTTGCTTAACAGCCATGTTTGCCTTAATTTGGAAGTTTTTGCTCAGGGCTTTTAAAGACCACATAGAGTGTAGGGTGAGATGTCCAAGCCCAAATCCATACAGATAAAACTTTTTAACTTCACCTTTGGTTGAGTTTGTCGGAAAATCCTTCTTGTTGCAGGTCCAGACACACAAAGACAAAACGAAGAGGAAGTAGAGAAGTAGAGAAGGCTTATTAGTGGTGCCCATCAGCCCACTTTTTAATCCGGTGGCAGCCATCTTCAGTCCTTCTTGGAAAGAAGGAAAAGGAAAATCTGTGGATAGTAAAATAAATTCTGCTTATATCGCCAGAATCTGATCCGATCGTCCTCGAATCCAGCTGGGCCTCAGCTAGCCAACTAGCCCCTTCCGTTGCTGGTCTCGTTGCTCATAGTCGCCGTAACTGGTCTCCCGTCCCGCTCCTCCAACCGAGTCTCGTCACACACCGCCGCTGCCACCGAGCTCCGCTGAGGTCACGGTAAATCCTCCGCTAGGCACCGCCACCTACTGTCGTCTGCCTGGGTGAAATCTCTGCTGAGCCCCGTCAACAAATAGCCGCTTGCCTGGTAGTATCTCTGCTGGGCCTCGCAGCTGGGCTTCGATTCAGGCTGGTGTAAGGTGGAATGACTGGCGCCAGCATTAAGCTAACTAGCGTTAGCTTAGCAATCGCTTCGGGTAGTCTCGTCGCACACCGCCGCTGCAGTCACGGTAAGTCCTCCGCTGGGCACCGCCGCCTACCGCCGTCTGCCTGGGTGAAATCTCTGCTGAGCCCCGTCAAACAAATAGCCGCCTGCCTGGTAGTATCCCCGCTGGGCCTCGCAGCTGGGCTTTGATTCAGGCTGGTGTTAGGTGGAATGGCTGGCGCCAGCATTAAGCTAACTAGCGTTAGCTTAGCAATCGCTTCAGGTAGGGCACATCAGTGAATCACAAGGAAGCGCTGGAATCGCTGGTCAGTTTACTCACAGTGGCCGGATAAAAGCGATCAAAGGGGTAATCCACCGGAGGTATATCCGATCGCTGTAGGTAGTTATTTAGAGACTGGCGCCAGCATTAAGCTAACTAGTGTTAGCTTAGCAATCGCTTCAGGTAGCATTAAGCTAACTAGTGTTAGCTGAGCAATCGCTTCAGGAAGGCGCAGGAAGTCGCTGGAGAAAGGCGATTAAAGGGCAATCCAACGGAGGTGGCAATTCAGCCCGTGCGTGTTCGCCACGAGCGCCGATCGCTGCAGGCCAGCCACTTTTAATGGCAAAATCAGTGACTTTGTCTCAGCACTGAAAAAGTGTGACCATCCCGGTCGCCATCTTGAGAGAAGATCCTGAGAGAAGAGTGCAGTAGACCTGCACTAGGCTGGGAAGACTGAATATGCAATTGGTAAGCAGCATGGTGTGAAAAAAATCAACCGTGGGAGCAATTATTAGAAAATGGAAGACATACAAGACCACCGATCTGGGGCTCCACGCAAGATCTCACCCCGTGGGGTCAAAATGATCACGAGAACGGTGAGCAAAAATCCCAGAACCACACGGGGGGACCTAGTGAATGACCTGCAGAGAGCTGGGACCAAAGTAACAAAGGCTACCATCAGTAACACACTACGCCGCCAGGGACTCAAATCCTGCAGTGCCAGACGTGTCCCCCTGCTTAAGCCAGTACATGTCCAGGCCCGTCTGAAGTTTGCTAGAGAGCATTTGGATGATCCAGAAGAGGATTGGGAGAATGTCATATGGTCAGATGAAACCAAAATAGAACTTTTTGGTAAAAACTCAACTTGTCGTGTTTGGAGGAGAAAGAACACCATACCTACTGTGAAGCATGGGGGTGGAAACATCGTGCTTTGGGGCTGTTTTTCTGCAAAGGGGCCAGGACGACTGATCCGTGTAAAGGAAAGAATGAATGGGGCCATGTATCGTGAGATTTTGAGTGAAAACCTCCTTCCATCAGCAAGGGCACTGAAGATGAAACGTGGCTGGGTCTTTCAGCATGACAATGATCCCAAACATATTGCCCGGGCAACGAAGGAGTGGCTTTGTAAGAAGCATTTCAAGGTCCTGGAGTGGCCTAGCCAGTCTCCAGATCTCAACCCCATAGAAAATCTTTGGAGGGAGTTGAAAGTCCGTGTTGCCCAGTGACAGCCCCAAAACATCACTGCTCTAGAGGAGATCTGCATGGAGGAATGGGCCAAAATACCAGCAACAGTGTGTGAAAACCTTGTGAAGACTTACAGGAAACGTTTGACCTCTGTCATTGCCAACAAAGGGTATATAACAAAGTATTGAGATGAACTTTTGTTATTGAACAAATACTTATTTTTCACCACAATTTGCAAATAAATTCTTTAAAAATCAGACAATGTGATTTTCTGGATTTTTTTTTTCTCATTTTGTCTCTCATAGTTGAGGTATACCTATGATGAAAATTGGAGACCTCTCTCATCTTTTAAGTGGGAGAACTTGGACAACTGGTGGCTGACTAAATACTTTTTTACCCCACTGTAAGTATTCACAGCCTTTGCCATGAAGCTCAAAATTGAGCTCAGGTGGATCCTGTTTCCACTGATCATCCTTGAGATGTTTCTACAGCTTAATTGGAGTCCACCTGTGGTAAATTCAGTTGATTGGGCGTAATTTGGAAAGGCACACACATGTCTATATAAGGTCCCACAGTTGGCAGTGCAAGTCAGAGCACAAACCAAGCATGAAGTCAGAGGAATTGTCTCTAGACCTCCAAGACAGGATTGTCTTGAAGCACAAATCTGGGGAAGGATACAAAAAAATTTCTGCTGCTTTGAAGGTCCCAATGAGCACAGTGGCCTCCATCATCCATAAATGGAAGAAGCTCGGAATCGCCAGGACTCTTCCTAGAGCTGGCCGACCATCTAAACTGAGCAACTGGGAGAGAAGGGCCTTAGTCAGCAGTGTTTTCTCTGGCTTAAAGACCTTGGTGCGGTGGCAACATATTTTTCGGGGGGGGGGGCACATGACACTATTGTAACCGGAATATGTTAATTTTATACAATTTATTTCTTTTTTTAATTTTGCACAGTAACTTTGCATATGAAACTTACCATTTGAAGTACTGTACAGCCGAGGCTTGAATGTTGGAATATTGGGCCAGTTGGGGTCCCACCCAGACATCCTGTGTTTAGACTTTTTAGTGGTGTTATCCTTCTCTCCTTCCTCTGCTCTCACCTCTCCTGGACCCTCTGCCTGAACACTTTCCTCTCCTTGGCTCCTCTCTTCTGTCTCATCTTGCCCTCTCTGAGCCCTAATTCAGGTTCTCTCTCTGTCTATGGTGGTATACAAACAGGTTAGAAAATATTGGGTGTCATGTTTTGTCCTGCAGGATGTTTTTGTCATAACTTACATAAATGACAAAAATATGTGGTTTTTTTGTGTGTATTTTTATTCTAGTGTTTCTTTTTTCCATTAAGAGAGTAGGGAAGGGGGAAAAAATCATAGTCGTAATTTATTCATGCATACTTAAATTATATGATCAGAGGTGTGTATAGTAGCCAGAAATTCTACTCATGTAAAAGCAGTGCTATGAAATTAATAATTAAAAGTAGACAACCAAAAATTTCTAGTTGAGTTAAGGGTACAAAGAGCACCCACTTAAAAACTTGAGTAAAGACTTCAATCTTGAAGTTTTGAGGTTTTTCTCCAAAATTTATAACAATTTCCTTATGGTTTTCTACGTTTCTCTGTAAATTTATCTAAATTTGAAACCATTTTCCTCAAATTTGTAATTTCCTCTTGTAAAATTGACTTTTCTTGTACATTTGAGACTTTATTATAAGTTTGTGGATTATTTTATAGCTAATTTTTGTCTATTTTTAAAAACAAAATTACTGTTTTTTTTAATAAATTTGAAACAGACTGTGGTATTTTTTTTTTACTTTTTCCTTAAAACAATTTACATTTTTGACCATAATTTTGCAGAGCCAGAACAGGGCAATAATTTAAGGGATAAGGATCTGTACTTCTATAGCACTTTTTCTTGTCTCAAAGACCACTCAAAGTGCTTCACTAGCACTAACCCTCTACTCTAAGGGCCTATAGGAGACAGATATCTAGGGACAATTTAAAACAACCAATTAACTGAACATGCATGCCTTTGGATTGTGGGAGGAAACCGGAGCCCCTGGAGTAAACCCACGCAGCACAGGGAGAACATGCAAACTTCACACAGAAAGCTTCCTACCCCCCGCCAGCCTGGGGATTCAAACCTGGAACCTTCTAACTGTTAGGCAACAGTGCTAACCACCGCACCACCGTGCTGCCCAATTTAACTCTGATTTCAAAGAAAAAATATTAATAAAATTGTACTTAAGGAAATAAATTAACTTAAATGACCAAAGATAGTTATTTCTGTTATATATATTTATAGGGTTTTTTTGTTTTGTTTTTTAGAAATCTCACCACGCAGACAGCAGGAAAAACCTCCCCTTATTTTGCTATTCAAATGTTGGCATGTTTAGTTTGTCTGAAGGCTGCTGACGGATTAAAGTCATTGACTTTGTGAATTTCGGTCATCTTAACTTTCCAGGTACATAATAATGAACATAAATTAGTTAATATTAACTAAGATAAAGGTAAAAACAGCTCCTTTTCATTCTTGTGTGAAATAAGAAAAACATAAAAACTAATGATTAAAAAGAAGACAAAATGAACCAACTCGAACTCTTAACCACACCTGTTAGCTAAGTGACTCCTCCATTATTGCTCCCGTTACCAGCGGGTTAAAACCATGATAGATGCCTCCAGTGCTTACATACACACATGGACAAAATTGTTGGTACCCCTCTGTTAATGAAAGAAAAACCCACAATGGTCACAGAAATAACTTGAATCTGACAAAAGTGGTAATAAATAAAAAGTCTATGAAAATTAACCAATGAAAATCAGACAATGCTTTTGAATTGTGGTTCAACAGAATTATTTTAAAAAACAAACTCATGAAACAGGCCTGGACAAAAATGATGGTACCCTTAACTTAATATTTTGTTGCACAACCTTTTGAGGCAATCACTGCAATCAAATGATTTCTGTAACTGTCAATGAAACTTCTGCACCTCTCAGCAGGTATTTTGGCCCACTCCTCATGAGCAAATTGCTCCAGTTGTCTCAGGTTTGAAGGGTGCCTTCTCCAGATGGCATGTTTCAGCTCTTTCCACAGATCTTCAATAGGATTTAGATCAGGGCTCATAGAAGGTCACTTTAGAATAGTCCAATGTTTCGCTCTTAGCCATTCTTGGCTGTTTTTAGCTGTGTGTTTTGGGTCATTATCCTGTTGCAAGACCCATGACCTGCGACTCAGACCAAGCTGTCTGACACTGGGCACCACATTTCTCTCTAGAATACCTTGATAGTCTTGAGATTTTATTGTACCCTGCACAGATTCAAGACACCCTGTGCCAGATGCAGCAAAGCAGCCCCAGAACACAACAGAACCTCCTCCATGTTTCACAGTAGGGACAGTGTTCTTTTCTTGGTATGCTTCATTTTTGCGTCTGTGAACATAGAGCTGATGTGCCTTGCCAAAAAGTTCCAATTTTGTCTCGTCTGTCCATAGGACATTTTCCCAGAAGCTTTGTGGCTTGTCAACATGCAGTTTGGCAAATTCCAGTCTGGCTTTTTTATGATTTGTTTTCAACAGTGGTGTCCTCCTTGATCGTCTCCCATGAAGTCCACTTTGGCTCAAATGACGACGGATGGTGCGATCTGACACTGATGTACCCTGACCTTGGAGTTCACCATGAATGTGTTTAGAGGTTGTTCTGGGCTCTTTTGTTACCATTCATATTATCCGTCTCTTCCATTTTTCATCAAGTTTCCCCCTGCAGCCACGTCCAGGGAGGTTGGCTACAGTCCCGTGGATCTTAACTTTCTGAATAATATGTGCAACTGTAGTCACAGGAACATCAAGCTGCTTGGAGATGGTCTCATAGCCTTTACCTTTAACATGCTTGTCTATAATTTTCTTTCTAATCTCCTGAGACAACTCTCTCCTTTGCTTCCTCTGGTCCATGTTTAGTGTGGTACACATCATGTCACCAAACAGCACAGTGACTACTTGTCACCCTTTAAATAGGCCGACTGACTGATTATTACAAGTTTGTAGACACCTGTGATGTTAATTAGAGGACACATCTTGGTTGAACATGTCCCTATGGTCACATTATTTTCAATCTTTTCTAGGGGTACCATCATTTTTGTCCAGGCCTGTTTCATGAGTTTGTTTTTTAAAGTAATTCTGTTGAACCACAATTCAAAAGCATTGTCTGATTTTCATTGGTTAATTTTCATAGAATTTTTATTTATTACCACTTTTGTCAGATTCAAGTTATTTCTGTGACCATTGTGGGTTTTTCTTTCATTAACAGAGGAGTACCAACAATTTTGTCCACGTGGACCTCTTCTGATTTTTTTCCCGCGTTTAAAGTACTTTAATAAGCTCATGTTTCTCTCGGACAGTGACGCGAACGAGACACTCTGCTGGCGACTGGAGCGGTCACACGAACGCGGCGTTTCTGAACTCTGCGTGGATGACGGTCACGTGCGTTGTTTGTGTGCGTGCTTGCGGACCGTAATTCCTTCATATTTTTTTCTTAAATTTATATTTCCTCATAATAAAAGCGGGAAATTTACAAGCCTGGTGGGCCGCCACTGGGAAATGTTACCAGAGGAAACCCTGAGTCAGGGAGGTGACCAAGAACCCGATGGTCACTCTGTCAGAGCTCCAGCGTTCCTCTGTGGAGAGAGGAGAACATTCCAGAAGAACAACCATCTCTGCAGCAATCCACCAATCAGGCCTGTATGGTAGAGTGGCAGATGGAAGCTACTCCTTAGTAAAAGGCACATGGCAGCCTGTCTGGAAAGTGCCAAAAGGCACCTGAGGGACTCTCAGACCATGAGAAACTAAATTGTCTGGTCTGATTAGATAAAGATTGAACTTTCTGGCGTGAATGCCAGGCGTCATGTTCGGAGGAAACCAGGCACCGCTCATCACCAGGCCAATACCATCCCTACATTGAAGCATAGTGGTGGCAGCATCATGCTGTGGGGATGTTTTTCAGCGGCAGGAACTGGGAGACTAGTCAGGATAGAGGGAAAGATGAATGCAGCAATGGGCAGAGACATCCTGGTTAAAAACCTGCTCCAGAGCACTCTTGACCTCAGACTGGGGCGACGTTTCATCTTTCAGCAGAACAACGACCCTCAACACACAGCCAACATATCAAAGGAGTGGCTTCAGGACAACTCTGTCAATGTCCTTGAGTGGCCCAGTCAAAGCCCAGACTTGAATCCAATTGAACATCTCTGGAGAGATCTGAAAATGGCTGTGCACCGACGCTTCCCATCCAACCTGATGGAGCTTGAGAGGTGCTGGAAAGAGGAATGGGCAAAACTGCCCAAACATAGGTGTGCCAAGCTTGTGGAATCATATTCAGAAAGACTTTAGCCTCTAATTGCTGCCAAAGGTGCATCAACAAAGTACTGAGCAAAGGCCGTGAATTGGCTGTGATTTCTTAAGTTTTTTATTTTTAATAAATTTGCAAAAATGTCAAAAAAACTTTTTTCACATTGTCATTATGGGGTGTTGTGTGTAGAATTTTGAGGAAAAGAAATGAATTTAATCCATTTTGGAATAAGGCTGTAACATAAAATGTGGAAAAAGTGAAGCGCTGTGAATATTTTCAGGATGCAATATAAATAATGTTGGCCTGTGAAACTGTCCTTTTTGCATAAATTTAAAAGAAAAAAACTGTATTCTATAACATCGTGAAAAATATCGTTATCATGAAAATTCACAGAAATATGGTGATATCATTTTTAGGCCATATTGCCCACCCCTAGTTAGGACAACCTTTCTGTGCTTCTTGCCAGCTCAAAATCTGTTATTTCACCACTATAATCGTAAAATGAACTTGGATGCACCCATAAATGAGGTTCGCACTTTTGACATCACAATTTTAACAACACTTTTGTAACAGGGCCCTAAAGCTTGTTTATACAAGTGTGTTGGCAAGTGTGTTTATACAAGGCATGCTGACGAACTAACAATGTTATGGTAGGCAGAAGAAAAAAGCAAGTAAAGCAGATGAAGATGAATTTCTACTACATTTTCGCACTAAGTTCCTAGCCTACAATCAGATGACAGCAGGTCACATGCATGCACTTCCACAGAAGCAACAGCTTTCATCTATACAGTGTACTCACTTCTGCTTCAGCTTCAATCTTTTCTTCCTTCACCATTTTCTCCACCATGCGTTCAGCCAGAGGGAGGAACATGGTTTGGGCCAGCTTTTCATCCTGTGCTGAAATCGCCTTAGAAACAAAAGAATTTAAATTTTCAGAAAAATGCAAATATATATTATCAATGTGCGAGTCAAAGAAGCTTAACCGTACCTGCATCACCAGACTCATGACCGACCAGAAGTAATACGGATTTTTGGGAACGATTTTGTATAAGGCCATTCCCGCCTGAAAAGCATTTAGATATGGCTGTTATTTCAACTGTATGAACCTTAATAATATCAAGTGCATTGTGAGTGAACCTGCTTTCTCACCTGCTGCATCTTCTTGTACTCTCCCACTCGAGCGTAAGCCATAAAGAGGTGAGAGTGATACTCCTCGCTGAGAGGAACCTTCTTTACCGCAGCCTCATACAGCTTTGTGACCAACTCGGCTGTGAGCAACAAGCATGACATTTAACACTGCATGTGTCCTCTACTGTATTCCTACAAGCCTTCATGTGTGCACATAAATACTCACGACGATGCATCTCTCTGTAAAGGATGGTCAGAGCCTGAAGTGAGTTGTCGTCAGTGGGCTCTAAGGTGGCCACTTCCTGAGCCAGAGTGAAAGCTTCATCCTGCTTTCCAGTCCTCTGAAGGCCAATAGCTTTAAGAACCTGGGAGAAACAGCAAAGTAGAAGTTTGAAAAAAATGGCTTTGTTCATCAAGCATATCCTAAATAACCAAAAACAGGTGATCTAGCTAATGTGTCTGTGGTTGATTAAATAGATTAAACTTAATACACAAAAATCAAAGCAATCACCCAAAGAGCAAATGTGGTAGTTTGTTCCCATGTGAACTGATACCTCTAAATAACTTTTAACCGCACATTTCCAGGTACAATGAAGCCAAAGTTTAAACGTAAGCATTCGTAATACACCACACCTTAAAATGAATACCTCAAAAAAAATTTATAAGAGCCTAAGTCACGCCCCCTCTACTTCCACATATGGGACCATAAATTGGAAAAAATCTCCACTGAAGTAAATGGTGAGTGAAATTATCTTTTGATCCCAAGCAAATTTTGCCACGAGTTACACATATGATGTTTGTCAATTTAAAAGATAATTTTCCACATAACGCTGTCGTCGTCTAACTGTTAAAGTATAAGGATGTGAAAATACATAAATTGAAAGATTACAAACAGACTCATGCAAGTTACGTCATCGTTTTCGAAGAGTGCCCAGGGGGAAGTAACTAACAGTCCTCTGGATCAGCTGCAGTTCTCAAAACACAATACACTTGTGTTGTTTTCTCCTCTTTGGCTGCTTCTTTCATCAGTCAGAAAACAGGAGGTCAGCTTTGAGATTGGAACTGCCATAATCATGTTTGGTGACGTGTATAGTCCGAGACAAGGAAATGTAGTCCAATAGTTTCATAAAAAAATAAAAATGACTTATACAACAATTAGTTCCGACCGAGCAACCTGATTGGACAATAGGGATTCCAAGCGTTACTATATTCACTGATGATCGCACTCAAGACGTTTCACGAAATATGTATCACTCCACTTCAAATGTGTTCTAATAATCATTAAATTATAGTTAATATCAGTGGCTTCTTATGATAGGTGAGAACTGTAATACTATGCTGGACACCTTAATTATGTCTCGGTGCAAAGCAACGTAGGCATACAGCAGCGAGTGTGTGTGTCACCAGCTTTTCAGCTTGCTCAGTCAAAATTGAGTGATGTCTGAAGATAGAGTAGGTGGTGGTAATGCACCTATAAGCTGGTTGCCAACCGCCAATCAAATCTAAATTGGAGACTCTAAAGTGGCCCTAGGTGTGAATGTGTGTGTGAATGGTTAAGGGATAGCGCCGTATCGTGGCTGCTTCATCCATCCAGGTGGTGGATGACCCTCAATTTCCCCTCTGGGGATCAATAAAGTATACTAAATCTAAAAAAAAAAAATAAAAAATCTAACAGAAGAAGAAGTGGAACTTAAGGCTTGTATCATTGTATCGCCATATTTTCTTGACTTTTCATTTGTCAGAATTTCGACATAGCGCTATGTTTTCGAAATAAACAGAAAAATAGCTCACATCTGTAGTCCTTTTTTTTTTTTTTTTAACAGCCCCACGGACCACTTCCTGTCAACAGTCGAGCTTGTGCTGAACTTTTCAAATAGCGGTTGTTACTGAAAACTAAACACATATTCAGCAACTACATCATTTATTCATTACATTGTTTCTTTTCAGAAATGTTTTGCCATTTAGTTTTGAAGATAAAGGACAATGTATATTCTTCCTGTCGTTTTCAGCTCATCTGTAAAAATTACAATTGCCACATTGCTCAAATAGCATTGTGCCAATCAGTATCTGCCCCTCCAAGGAACAAACCAATATGGCCAACATTTGAGTGAAGGAAACACACCTTTTAAAAGTAAGTTTTGTGCTTAAGTTATGCAGCGATTTTAATATTAAAACACTAATAACTCCTAAAACTGCAACATTTTAATAAACCCGCTTTTTTCAGTTTTTTTTTTTTTTTTTTTTTTTAAGAAAACCAAGCAATTTGTTAAACTGAGGAGGAACATGACATCTGAATTTTTTTTTATTATGCCAACTTTGAAATGGCTCTACCACATCTGCAATAATTTCCCTCTTGTTTGTCTCTGAGGTTCACGGTGGCGAACCTAAAGGTCAGCATTCAGAGCAGCTGTGAAGATAACGGGCTGGAAGCTAAACAAGAATATTACATGTTTACTGTTTATAGAAGACACTGCTACAGTATTTCAATAAATAATTTTTTGAAAAAGTTATTTTTTGCAAGATAATTTAAGAAACTTAATATTCACTACACACAGTTGTGAAACATTCCAAACCATTCTGATTTAATATTGATAATTATGGTTTCAGTTTTGGAAGTTTTGATATTTTTACTTGCTATTGCATGCCGTTGTGTAAATATACGTGCATTAAATTCATCGGTTACTCCAGCATTTTTCAGTGTGCTCCTAATTTTGTTCTTGTGCTTCTATTTTTTTTCTTTTACAAGTTCCTTTACAAAAATGCCAGCGTACAGCTCTGGCATGAGGTACTCCTTGTGTGTGATGTTAACGGTGACGTTTGCATCATCCCTGTGTAAACAAATACCAAGCATTTCAAAACTGCATGGCTGGCCTGACACAATACTAAGCTGTCAGACCTCCATGACCTGGAAGTCCCACACGTTATTGATACTTCACGTTAGTTTACAACAAAATAGACAAACTAGAGTTGGATTTATTGCACTGCCCTTACTCACTCAAATGCTTTAACTTTTCCAAATTATATAAAGAACTTAGCAATTAACCTAATCTACACATTTCTTTAAATGGAGAAGAAGTAGGACTCTCTACAGTCCTCAGTTACTTTACAAATTAAAACATCCTGAATGTCCGATCCCCCCCAATCTCATCAAATGGATAGGGGGGAAACGGGCACAAGCTCTCAACCTCTGCCAGACATGTTCTGGTTAGAGCTGCTGTCCAGGTTGCAGCAACTTCCTGAAGCAGAACAAGGACTATCGCTGCTAACTGCAGTCCACTGTGGAGGAGATGGAGCCCATCTAACTGAAGGATGATTGTTCATTTGTAAACTATCACACTGCTGTCTATGGTTGGAGGAGGAAAAATACAATAAACCTGAAAACTCAATACAATATGGCAACCTGGTCTAGTATTACTGTTGTGTGACATTGACCAACAAGGAGACTGTGTGTGTGTGTGTGGGGGGGGGGTGATGACGCACAAGCTCAAAAAAAGAGTCAAGTTTGAATTATTCGATGCAAACTGCCTTCTGTCAACATTGAGGAGAGCACATTTAATTACCCACCTTGGCACAGTGCAGGTCCTTGTGTTTTTTCAGCAGTTTATCTGCTTGCTGTATAGCCATTTTGTTGTTGCCATTGTCAAGGTAATCTGGGAAAATCAAAAGGAACAACTTTACTCAATTGAAAATTATCAAACAGTCAAACAAGAACACTACTGTAAGCATTTTCTTCTATATGGTTGATGAAAGGTGACGTGTATAGATGCGGAATAGCAAGCGAACACCAGTGAATCTGTATCACCTCGTCAGGACAGCTGGGTGCCAAAATTAACTGTGCCAGACAGCACGCTGTGATTATGTCACATCTATTCTCTCAATCCCATCTGTCGTCATACAAGAAAAATGTTTCAAGAAGCACACAAAAACTGGAAGAGCCATGATATGTATGTTATTAAGATCTGGGGATGATAAGTTCAGGGTGTGCTTCCAAAGTGAGCAACAGTGAAGATGGGATGAGAAATACTGAACTACTGTTAGGCCAGAGCAGGGATTAATTAAAGCATAACCAACAGAAAGTATGAGAGCAGCACTTTTGATTCTGCTCCGTTTTTTTTTTTTTATTTTAACAAGTTGAAGCAGAAAATCTTAGGCTACTGTCACACTGTAGATCTTAAAGCTCAATTCCGATTTTTTTTGCTGAGAGATGATTTTTTTGTGTGGATGTTCACATTATAATTTAAATGCAACCCCCATCAGACTCCAGTGTGAACAGTCTACAGCTATGAAGCGACTCGCATGCGCAGAAGAAAACGTAACGTCAGTCACAGCATTGTGTTTATGGAAGCAAACAGGAGCCCCGAACAACTGAGGTGGACAGAACTTCATCACTTTGATGCAGTGCAGAAAAATAAAATGTTAAAATCATTCAAAAATGATTATGCACAAAGTAAATATGAGACCAGCTTCATTCCTCTACATGCCAGATGACCGCTGTGATCGGCTCTGCTTTAACAGAACTGATCGATTAAACAGCTCTCTTGAAAATGAGACCCCGTGTCTCAATGGGATTACCTGTATAAATAAGGTTAATAATAAATAATCCTAGCGATTACAATAGGGCTCTCGCTCACTTGTCAGTGGCTCGTGCCCTAATAAACAGCATGGCTCATACCGGCGTCATAACACCAGTCCTGCACAGGAAGGAGAAGCTGCCAGAGACTCCCCTCTCCTGAACAGTGTGTTTTCGTATCCCCCTATTCGCCCATTCTGCTCCACAGTCATGTCGGTATTAACTTTACATATTACAGTGGCCAGGATTGTGCTGTTTACAGGGAAAAAGGAATTTGCAGCCGCCAGTAAATGTGCCGTTACTTTTTTTTTAAAATGTGCCGTTACTGTGTGCCTGCTTGTCTGACGGTTTCAGCCCCAAACACCCCCCCCCCCCCCGCCTCCAAAATTTTGAAGTTATTATGCAGCCGGAGCCGACAAAATTACGATCCAGTGATAAAGGGAAGAAGATTGATTAAAAAGAGAGCACAAATCAGCTGTGTTTGCCATGCTTGCTGCATCCTCCACCACAGAATTGTAGCGTCTGTCTCACTTCAATAAGGAAAAAGTCGGATGAAATGCGGCATGACCAGATTGAGGTTGCTTTGGAAAATATCAGATACATATCCGAATTAGGACCACATATGAAAGTGACCTGGGTCTGGTGTGGAAAAAAAAAAAATCGGATATGTGCTGTTCACACTGTCATTAAAAAAAAAAAAAAAAAAAAAAAATCAGATATGGGTCACATTTGTGCAAAAAAAAACCCAAAACAAAACAAAACGGAATTGAGCACTAAAACCTGCAGTGTGACCGTAGCCTTAGACTTGACAATGACTAAACAACACAACTGTTGCATAAATGTACCTTCAGTTGGGAAAAAAAGAAATCACTCTTATTGTGTGCATTTTTACTGTGACAAAAGATATTTATCAGGCATTGAACATCTCAACCTGGTGAACATTATTGCAGTTAGTCCCTGAAAACTCAAGAGAAACTCCTTGTTCTGATTCCAGTATCAGAAATATCTCCCATATGCCAAAAAAGGCTAGTATCAGCACATATACCAGTAGGTGCACTGATCCAGTACCACTTAATTTATCAGCATAGAAATGGTGTCCAGCTACTTCCTAGTTACCGCTAAAGCTCTCACTAATTTATCAATTCTTCACTGCCTCTCTATAACAGTACACAAGAATTTTAGATTTGTTTCATTATTATAAAGTTGTAGCACTACTGTTTTAGAGTTCTGTTAGTGAATATGGTTGCACTTTAAACATTCAAAAAATATATTATTGTCTTTTTCCAATAAATAATGTTAGATAGCATTTATACTCTCTGTATGAGTTTGTTCACATTATCAATCAATCAATCAATCTTTATTTCAGATAGATTAAAAGTACAGATTAAAAGAAACAGAATAATATAACAAAGGGGGAAAGAAAATCCAACAAGGTCAAATTAGACAATAACTCCTCTGATTATACAGTTCAACATAAGTTATCTGAAATGGGTGATGGCTGAAGCCACAGCTTATATTGCCCACCCATGTTCCATCCAAGAATTCAAAAGAAAAACAAACAAGAGCGATTACAATTCAGAACAAAGCTAAGACAAAATGTGACAAAAAAAAAACAACAAAAAAAACTAAGCAACAACACAACGCAGACTGGATATGACAATCCTTATGTGATTTTATATGTCATCTTGTATATATGTTTGGAGTATTTCTTCCTTTAGTTTTTGTTTAAATTGTCCAAGCGTTGTACATGATTTTAATTCAGGTACAAAATCGTTCCATAATCTGACTCCTTACACTGAAACACAGTGTTGCTTGGTGGTAGTTGTCACTGAAGGTTTTTGAAATATACATGTTCCTCTGAAATGATATTGTTTCTCCCTTATTTGGAACAACTTTTGGATATTTGCGGGCAGTGATAGATTCTTCACTTTAAACATTATTACTGCAGTTTTAAAGTCAACCAGATCTTTCAACTTGAGAGCTTTTAATTTAAGAAAAAGTGGGTTTGTTGGTTCCCTGTAAGCAGCTTTGTTTATTATTTTAATAGCTCTCTTCTGAAGCATAAAGACTGGATATATGTTTGTTTTATATGTATTTCCCCATACTACAGTACAATATGTCATGTATGGGAGTATTAATGAATGATACAAGGTATATAGTGTGGGTTGATTCAGCAAATATTTCACTCTGTGTAGTATTGCAATTGATTTGGATATTTTACCTTTAATATAATTAATATGTGACTCCCAACACAGTTTATTATCAATTATTACACCAAGAAATTTAGTTTCGGATACCCTTTCAATCTCTATACCATTTACACTGAGTTTAGATACTAAGTTGTTGTGATGGTTGTTAAAAACTATAAATTTTGTCTTACTTATAAGACAAAATAAGACTTATTATATAGTGGATAATAATCAAATCACATCCATACAGGGTTAATTTTATACAGCTGTTAAAACAGCAAAATCAGATGATTTTTTTTTTAAATGATCTGGAATTGGATCAGTACTTGTATCTGCAAATACATAAATTCCAGTATTGAAATCTGGAAGGGGAAAAATGGCAATGGAAAATCTCCAGTAGTAATAACTATATTGTGCTGTATAGTAAACCTGCACATTTTAAAGCAGACCTTTTATCATCTTGATATACTGTATCTTAACAGTCAGATGGGTGTCCATGGCAAAGTGCTCACTAACACAAGCTTATATATAAGTGTGCCTCTTTTGAGCAGTCTTAGGTATTTTACTTTGACTTTAAAAAAAAACACGAACAAAACCAAAAGCATTTCTGAAGAATATCTGTACTTTGGAATTTAAAAGTTTCCAACAAAGCCTGGTCATATGTAGTTTGAACCATGGCAATAATGTAAATTTACTGCCACAAAGCAAACAGTTAACAAGAGTAAACATGAATCTGATGGTGGCTCGTAAACATATCCATCTCACTGAAAAAAAAAAAACTATAAAAATCCGATATTTACTCTATTCAGAGGCAGACTGTAAAAGCCTCATTGAGAGTTTGGACAGGTCCATGCCGGCTAGCAGGCTAGCCAGTGTTACATCTATACTACAGTTAGCTTAAAGCATTGTCCTTACATTATTATGAACCCATGCTAGCAGGAGGCTAACACTAACATATGAAGGCAGCCGCTGATTAAGACTAGACATCAGTTACAACAGAACCACCAGTCATTAGGGACACCCCACACAAACAACCGACTTCACTGTAGTTTATGAATCAGGTAGCAGCAGGTTTAGCTGACTGACCAACTGACACATTAGCATGCTAGCGCCTGTTAGCCAAAGGAGAAACCACTTCGACTTTGAGGATGAGCCGTGCTGAACCACACAGATGTTCGCATTGTTTATACAACCATGCTGTCGCCAATGACTCCATTAACGCTTAACACTGGGATACATGTTATCATTCGAGAGCCGTGCTCGACTCCCGGCTTGGTGAGAAACCGGGTAAGGTGCACTGTCATAGGGCGCTGTAGGCAGCACAGACCGGGGCTGGAACTAGAGGGGCCGCACAGCTGCCCCCCGGACCACAACAGCCTCCACCGGCAACACGAAACCCAGCACAGGGCTGGAGTACGTTTACCGTACCTCTGAATACGCAGAAATATGCAAGTTCCCATTGAGGGGTTACCGTATATAGGTCTGAGTCTCCTGTCGTTGGGGTCCTGCACATGGCCTCTCGCCGCCATGGTGTAGTTTACCTGCTGAGTGACTGCTCACGCATGCGCAGTCCGGCCCGATTGAGGAGGGATTAAAGGATTTTAGGTTAGATGCTGAAAGTACAATAATGTTGTATGGAAGTTCATTTATGTAATAATAATAGTAATAAATTTTCTAAAAAATTATTTTGCCATGCAGTAATTCTTGGGGTGTCTGTCTAACTAACAGGTGGGTAGAGTAGTCTGAAATTGTACTTAAGTAAAAAATAGTATTGTGGAGGATTGAACAGACGAGACGAGAGTGTGAGATCGTATATTATATATATATTTTATTATTATGGCGGTGCCCTGGGCTAGAGAGGGGTGACGCCCCGCCTCTGGGGGGGTGGCATCACCTCAGGTATATAAGCCAGCTGCAGGAGACATATTGTCTCTTCGCTGTGGCTCCTGTACTCGCGGTAGAGACTCTTGTATTCCTGGTTCTCATTATAATAAAACTCATAAAACGTCACCTCAACTCCTCTTTAATTCGAGACACAACATTTGGCGACGAGGATATATGGAGATGGAGAGGGCTGCTACCACGCTTCGTCCTTTTTTGGAGGCTCCAGGTGAGCCGTTGGTCCCTTGGGCCAGATGGTATGTGGCCTTCGAGAACTATCTGTTGGCATTAGACCTTGGCGACCTTGACAAATTAAGAGCGAGGGCTATTCTGGTCCATAACCTATAAATCACTACCCCTTCCTCCTTTAGGATCCTCAGATCACAACTGTGTACATTTGCTGCCCACATATAAAACTGCTCTCGGAAGAGGCAAGGTGGAGATGAGAGACATTGATGTATGGACAGAAGATTCAGAGCACAGCCTCCAGGAATGCTTTGACTGTACAGACTGGGAGATGTTCAAACTGGCCTGCGGGGATGATTTGGACTCTCTGGCTGAGCTCACATGCTCATACATGGCTTACTGTCAAAATAAGATTGTTCCACGTAAACATGTCAAAATACTGTATATCCCAACAACAAACCATGGGTTACTAAATCAGTTAAATCCTGCTTACAGAGGAAAGCACTTGCCTTTAAACAGGGGTGTGTTTCTGAGCTACAGGTTGCCACTAAGGAGCTGAAGGCCGAAATTTTAAGAGCAAAACAGAATTATAAATCAGAGTTGGAAAGCAAGATGGCAGCAAATAAACTTGGTTCGGCCTGGGCCAGTATGAAAACTATTGCAGGCCTTCAGAGCACAGAACGCAGTAATCGTGTGTTTTTAGATGGTTTTAGTTCAGACACAGAGCTGGCTAATGCTCTAAATTGTTTTTATGGTCGTTTTGACTCCTTTGATTTCAGTACAGAAATCCAAGATTTGAAACAGAAACTCAAAGACAATCAGCACTTTAATATTGAGATGCAGGATGTTAAAAGGGAGTTCTGCGCTGTAAAAGTGAACAAAAGTCAGGGCCCTGATAATATATGTGGGCTATGGCTGTGTTGTGAGACATGTATATGTTGGACACTGCATATGTGATTTAACCACGATGAAGGAGAGCCAGCCCCCTGCGGTGCGGAGCCACAGAGCCTGGACCCCCTGCGGAGGACAGGGGACAGAAGACTTCCTGACCACTGAGGCTCGGGAAGAGAGAAGGGGGAGTTATGTAAATAAAAGGCTAATGAATGTGAATAAAGAGACTTTGATATAGATGTGTGATTTCCCCCGCGAGGGAAATGGTTTGATGTGAGAAGGTTTAAATGAGAGAACTTTGGTGTGTTCACTCTCTTTGTTCGCTGCTCAAGAATAAGAGCAGACAGTGGAATGATTTCTTGAATAAACTGAAATGAAAGACAATTCGGTTTCGTTATTCAAGTCTCCCCACATTGGTGACTGACGACGTTGAGAATGAACGAAGAAATTCTCAGGGTCCCGGACTCACAGCGCTCAGAGCTGGCGAGCGCAGTGGCCGTTAAGCTGCCTGATTTCTGGCAGGATAACCCACGGTCGTGGTTTCTGCAAGCAGAGTCGCAGTTCGCGCTCGCAGGAGTAACGGTGGATGACACTAAGTTCCACCATGTCATCGCTAAACTGGACAACAGCACAGCTCGGTGCGTGCAAAGCTTGGTGGAGCAGCCACCCGCGACCGACAGGTACAGCAAGCTGAAATCCACCCTCATCAAGTTTTTCACCCCCTCGGCTGAAGTGAGGGCGAGGAGGATCCTGTCTTTGCTAGACCAAGGTGGACACAGGCCGAGCGCCCTGATGGAGGAGATGATACAGCTGAGAGGGTTGGACAACGATGATTTCATTTTTCAGTTCATCTTCCTCTCCAACCTCCCGGCGCATGCGAGAAGCACGCTGGCCGGCAAAAAGTGTCACACCCTGGAGGAGTTCCGGGAGCTGGCCCAGGAGGCAGACGGGATCCTGGACGCCTGCGGCGGGCAAGCAACCACAGCAGCTTCGACCCTCGGAGAACGCAACAAGCTGCTCTACATCACGGATGCGCGCTCCGGACGAGTGTTCCTCATTGACACCGGAGCACAAGTGAGCTTCATCACCCCAACATACGCGGACCGGGTAGCTGGACCCCACGGTGACGGAGCTACAGCGGCAAATGGCTCGAACATCAACACCTACGGGAGAAGGACCTTGCCTTTATGCTTACATGGCCGCACATATGAATGGACTTTTGTAGTAGCGGCGGTGAGTTTCAACATGTTGGGCGCGGATTTTTTGTGTTCACACAATCTGTTAGTTGATCTTGCTAATAGACGGCTGGTAAATGCACTCTCTTTTTACTCTCTCCCCTGTTCAGCTCGAGTGTCCCCGCCACCAGTACAGACCCACGTCGCTACAGCAGGTGGTAAGTTTCACACACTCCTCACCCAATTTCCAGCGCTCACTGTGCCCACTTTTTCAGCGACGGTCGCGAAGCACGGGGTGAAACACTTCATCCCCACTTCTGGTCCTCCCGTGTTTGCAAAAGCTCGGCGCTTGGATGCAGTTAAGCTCGCCATTGCGCGCGAGGAGTTCGCCAGCCTGGAGAGGCTGGGCATCGTTCGTAGGTCGAAGAGCCCGTGGGCTTCGCCGCTGCACATGGTACCGAAAGCCGATGGCTCCTGGAGACCGTGCGGGGATTACCGCAGGCTAAACAACGCTACGGCACACGATCGTTATCCCATCCCGCACATTCAGGATTTTTCGGTGCACCTGGCGGGGGCGCGCATTTTTTCAAAGATTGATCTAGTTCGCGGCTATCACCAAGTCCCGGTCCAACCGGAGGACATTCCTAAAACAGCGGTAATAACCCCGTTCGGACTTTTCGAATTTTTACGCATGCCGTTTGGTCTCAAAGGGGCGGCGCAAACATTTCAGCGGATGATGGATGCCGTGTTACGCGATCTCCCTTTCGTGTTTGTGTACCTCGACGACATTTTGGTCGCGAGTACTTCAGAGGACGAACACGAAATGCACCTCACAGCAGTTTTTAGGAGGCTGGGAGAGCACGGCTTAATAGTTAACCCAGCCAAGTGCCAGTTCGGCGTTGAGCGGATTGATTTTTTGGGTCACCGCGTCTCCCCGGAGGGAGCGGTTCCGTTACCAGAGAAAGTACGCGCGGTAGCGGATTTTCCCCGTCCACAAACGGTCAAATCACTACAGGAATTCTTGGGGATGGTGAATTTTTATAACCGGTTCCTGCCCCACGCAGCTCAAATCATGCAACCGTTATATGCCGCGCTCAAAAAACAAAAGCCGACCCAGGCGGTCGAATGGTCCCCGGAGCGGGAGCGCGCGTTCACAGAGGTTAAAAAAGCCTTGGCTGACGCTGCGCTCCTGGCCCACCCAGACCCTGCAGCACGTATCGCGCTGACGACAGACGCTTCAGATTTAGCCATAGGGGCCGTTATTGAGCAACAGGTAGCCGGAGTTTGGCAGCCTTTGGCTTTCTTTAGCAAATCTTTAAGCGCGGCTGAGCGAAAATACAGCGCGTTTGACAGAGAACTGTTGGCGCTGCATTTGGCTATTCGTCATTTCCAGTTCTGGCTGGAAGGACGGTGCTTCACCGCTTATGTGGACCACAAGCCGCTCACATACGCCATGGCCAAAATTTCAGATCCGTGGTCCGGCAGGCAGCAGAGGCAGCTGGCCGCAATCTCGGAATTTACCACTGACATTAGGCACGTCGCGGGCAAATTCAATGTAGTAGCGGATTGTCTCTCACGCGCGTTCACGACCCCGACACGCGCAGAGGCAGAACGGGCCACCGTGACCGCGCCGCAGGAGAGCGGCACGGTGGCGCGCGCAGCCCCGGTGCACGTGGGTATAGATTACGCAGCCATGGCAGCGGACCAGGGGGCGGACGCAGACGTGCGCGCGCTCCAGTCTGGACCAACAGGGTTGAGGCTGGAGAGCAAGTGTTTACAAACCGGTATGCCCCCCCTGATCTGCGACATGTCGACGGGGCGCCCGCGTCCGGTGGTTCCGGCCACGTGGCGCCGCCGTGTTTTTGACTCGGTCCACTCACTGGCGCACCCGGGGGTGCGCGCGTCGGTGAAACTAGTGGCGGAAAAGTTTGTTTGGCCGTGCCTGCGCAAGCACGTGAAGGAATGGGCAAAAACCTGCATTTCCTGTCAACGGGCCAAAATTCACAGGCACACAAGAGCCCCGTTAGAACCGTTCCGCATTCCGGCCAGAAGGTTCGACCATGTGCACGTCGACCTTGTGGGCCCCCTACCGGCATCACAGGGGTTCACGTATCTTTTGACAATGGTGGACCGCACCACACGTTGGCCGGAAGTGGTCCCACTTGCGACGACCACGGCCGCGGAGGTGGCTCGCGTTTTTTTAACGGCTTGGGTGGCGCGCTTCGGGGTTCCGTCGGACATTACGTCCGATAGAGGACCGCAATTCATCTCTGAGCTGTGGTCAGCGATGGCCAACGGCTTAGGAGCCAAAATTCACCGCACTACGGCTTACCACCCTCAGGCTAATGGTTTATGCGAGCGTTTTCATAGGTCTTTGAAGGCAGCACTCAGAGCGTCGCTCACGGATGCAGATTGGGTAAATAAACTCCCTTGGGTTTTATTAGGGTTGCGTTCTGTGCCTAAAGAGGACTTAGACGCCTCCCCAGCGGAGCTGGTATTCGCACAAACTCTGAGGCTGCCGGGCGAGTTTTTACCAGAGCACCCAGAGCCCCCACCTCTCTCTGCTCTGGGACCGTTAGTTGGCACGGGGGCAGACACGCTCCCGGGTCCGGTTCATCACGCTTTTCCACGAGTTTTCGTCCCCAAGGCTTTGAAAAATGCCGATTTCGTTTTTGTCAGGCGCGAAGCCCTTAAAGCAACGCTCAAACCACCTTACGAAGGGCCATTTCGAGTGCTGGAGGCAGGTGATAAGCAATTTGTGCTAGATTTTGGGGACAGAAAAGAGACAGTCAGTATTGACAGACTAAAACCTGCTTTTGTCATGAAGGACGTGTCTGTACCGGTCGCGGTGGCGCCTCGACGAGGCAGGCCCCCGCAGAGGGCAATTAACCACTCTCTTCCTCAGTCAACAGACCCGGAGCAGAACAGCACCGCAGGCAAGGCAGGGCCAACGCACAGCAGATTCGGCAGACGGCTGAAGCCCAAGCGGCGCACAGACTGAATGTTGGTGTTGATTATTCAGTAGTGAGTAAGGTGCTATTAAATTTTGGGAATTAGTCTGTTCTTCATCGTTTGGGGGGGGGTTATATGGCTGTGTTGTGAGACATGTATATGTTGGACACTGCATATGTGATTTAACCACGATGAAGGAGAGCCAGCCCCCTGCGGTGCGGAGCCACAGAGCCTGGACCCCCTGCGGAGGACAGGGGACAGAAGACTTCCTGACCACTGAGGCTCGGGAAGAGAGAAGGGGGAGTTATGTAAATAATGAATGTGAATAAAGAGACTTTGATATAGATGTGTGATTTCCCCCGCGAGGGAAATGGTTTGATGTGAGAAGGTTTAAATGAGAGAACTTTGGTGTGTTCACTCTCTTTGTTCGCTGCTCAAGAATAAGAGCAGACAGTGGAATGATTTCTTGAATAAACTGAAATGAAAGACAATTCGGTTTCGTTATTCAAGTCTCCCCACATGGGCGCCTGGTAAAGTCCTGTGCACATGAACTGAGTCCTATATTTCATTACATTTTCAATAAGTCCTTACAGACACAACATGTGCCTAAGATCTGGAAAGATGCCGTGGTTGTTCCCGTTCCAAAATCCAGCTGTCCTAAAACGGTAAATGACTTTAGACCAGTTGCTTTGACTTCAATTTTAATGAAAATTTTTGAAAAACTGGTCAGATGTGAGGTCCTAAGGCAGACTGAACATGCATTGGATCCCCTGCAGTTTGCCTATAGGCCTCACAGAGGAGTGGAGGATGCCACTGTCACTCTGTTTAACATGCTTTTTAAACATCTGGATTTTAATGGGACACATGCCAGGCTTTTATTTGTGGACTTTTCCTCTGCCTTTAATACAATCCAAACTCATATTTTAGTTGAAAGGCTCCTGCAACAATTTGATTTGAGCAATAATCTGGTGGGTTGGATTCTGGATTTCTTAACCAACAGGACGCAGAGAGTAAGGGTCAATGGCACATTGTCTGACCTAAAGTGCTCTTCTACTGGCTGTCCTCAGGGGTGTGTGTTGTCACCACTACTCTTCATCCTGTACACAAACATGTGTCGGAGCAGACATGACAACAGTCACATTATAAAGTATGCTGATGATTCAGTTATTGTCAGTCTCCTCCAGGATGGTGAGAGTGGCCACGGCCCAGTAGTTGATGACTTTGTTCACTGGTGTGAGGATTCCTACCTGCAGCTGAATACAACAAAAACGAAAGATATGATTATTGACTTTAGGAGGAAAACTCCCAGGCACAAAGTCACCATACTAAAAGGCCAGACCACCGAATGTGTACAATCGTACAAATATCTTGGGACGATTATTGATAGTAAATTAAACTTTGAAGTGAACTGTGAAAGGGTGTGCAAAAAGGGTCAGCAAAATTTGCATTGTTTGAGGAAACTGGCATGCTTCCAAATTGACCGAACCATAATGACTATGTTTTATCGGGCTTTTATTGAATCTGTTTTATCCTTTTCTTTAATGTCATGGTTTGGTCAGATAAAACTGAAACAGAGGAAATCCTTGGATCAGGTAGTTAGATGGTCCAGTCGTTTGCTTGGTGAGTCACAGCTGAGCCTGACATCCCTGTACACCAGACAAGTACAGAGGATGGCTGACTCGATTTTAAATGATGACTCCCACCCTTTGCACTGCAACTTTCAGCTTCTTCCCTCCAGACGGAGGTTTGCTGTCCCAAAAAGCAAAACCCAGCGCTACAAAAACAGCTTTATCCCTGCTGCTGTCAAAGAGTTGAACAAGCTATAAAATATATTGTACATATTTTATATTTACTTATTTTGTATGATGTGTGCCTGTGTTTGTGTCTGTGTTGAATGTAATTAGTGGCTTGTAAATATGGATGTCACCAGACTGCAAAACAAATCTACCTACGGGTACAAATAAAGTAACCTGAACCTGAACCTAACCTGGTTATGGAGGGCCAGAGAATCCTGAACACACTTGGAGGAGGTGACTCTTTCGACGACGTTGTGAGGCTCATGGCCGGCTACTTTCGCACCCCTGAGAACATCATAATGCGGTGCATTCAGTTCAGACAGCGGCACCAGCGACCCAGAGAGTTGGTCCTGCGGTTTGTGGCGGACCTTCAACAGTTGGCAGGTGAGTGCAGGTTTGGAGCTTTGGAGGAGGAGATGATCCGCGACCAGTTGGCCGAACACGTGGCCCATTCCTCGGCAAGAGTTTGCTAATTCATGCTGGAGAGCTAACACTGCTAGCGGCCTTGGAGCTAGCGCAGCAACACGAGGCCCCAGAACGGCTAACAAGAAATCTTGGTGATAAGGAAGCTCTGCCCAGGAATGACGCACAGTGGAAGACTCTGGCATTGGATTCAGATGATGGCAGCGACAATGAGTACGCGGCCTTCGTAAAAATAAGGTCCACCCCGGGGACGCCGAGATGCTACGGCTGCGGATCCAGCCGGCACCGCTATCGAGCGAGGGAGTGCACAGCGAGGGGCAAGCGTTGTGGACGGTGTGGTCTGCTCCACCACTTTGCCAGAGTTTGCCATAACTTTGACAAGGAGGAACGGAGACCTGCAAAGGACAGTGCAAAGAAGAAGGCTCCTACGGTGGTTCACACTGTCTCGCCCAGCACGGACGGTCGTATTGTCTGCAACATTCTGCTGGACAGGACATCGATACCATTGTTGGTGGACACGGGGTCAGCGGTCTCCATCCTGAACTTGGCAACGATGAGACGGTGTTTCCCCCACTACACTGTGAGTAGAACGAGCATAGCCTGTCATGGATATGGCAGTAATCCCCTTGACATCGTGGGCTTGGTGTGGCTGTCGGTGAGGTACAAGGAGACCTCTATGTGTGCAGCCGAGTTCATGGTGTCTCGAGATGGTAATAATTTAATGGGTTGTGACTTGTTTTACAGGCTTGGCTTCTCCATCACCTGCAGAGATGTGGAGGAGTGGTCAGGTGGTGGACTGTGGGATGGGCCATTTTATGTGGGAAGTGGTGAAGAAGAGTGGGACTTAGGGTTGCCTATTTCAGGCGAAGAGGGACGCCGCCAGCACCAGAGTACGCCAGTGAGATGGGGGCTCCATGCCAGTGTTTGCAGTCCCAAGAACGAGGGACCCGAATGGCATGGTTTAGCCCCGGCGATGGTGGAAGGGTCCAGAAAGCGAGCGCAGTGGGGCTCCGATGGCCGGCCGAGTACCACTGTTGAGCCGGATGGTGCCAGTTCCACTCCAACGCAACAACCACAAGTAACCGGGGCAAGACCAAATGGCACAAACCCTAGCTGTGCCAAAAATGAAAACAAGGGACTAGGCTCGAGAAAAACTGGCGGACTGCTGAGGAGCCATAAAGGTGCCAGATGGTGACACAGAGGACGGAGAAAGCCAGTGAGCACCCCCCCTGGGCGAGGGTGATGATGTCCGCCCAAGGGTCGAGTCTCGGCTAGGACGGGTGTGCAGTTTGAGAGAGCTGAAGGTTGGACAGAGTGATCTGCGGGTGGTTCGGTCCGACGGCGACGGGTACCTGAAATTGACTGATGGGTTGAGACGGCATCCAAACAAGCTGCGGCATTTGGGCAGAAAGGAACATCAATGCTGCCCGTCTCCAATCACAAATAAACGGAGACGCTCTGGGAGTGGGCCGCGGGACGGCACTCCAGAGGGGGGCCTTCGGGAGATCCGGGTTAGAACTTTGAGTGGGAGCTTATGGTGTGTCTGATTCAGTGCATTTGATAGTGTGTCTGTTAAGGTTAATGTTCAAATGTTCAAAATAAGTTTAAAAGGGATAAAGGAAAACAAAAGACACAGTTATTGTAAATAGTGTAAGGAAAATGTGTAATATTGATTATTTGTATAGATGTTTTATATGCACATGACCACCATTGTTAGTTGTGTATGCCTTGTGGCTGGATGTTGTGTGTGTTGAGGGTGCAATAACACCTGTGTGTGAAGATTAGTATGGGGGTGTAAGTGTGATATTTGCCCTATATAGTGTGATTTGTGTAGTTTTTTTTTTTTTTTGTCATGAGTCTCTGTGTCTGATTGTGTAATAACCTGTGAGTTTATGGAGTTGGGTACCGCCACTGTTCATGTTTGTAATTACTGTTTAATTGTGTATGTATAGCTATTTATGTTGGGATTGATTTATTTTGGTGTGTGGCCCTTTTCTTTTCAGTACTGTGTGGAGATATGTGGAAGGACGAGGCTGAGTTATTTCTCAAGACCAGTTTTATTCATGTTCACATTCTCCAACATTCAAAAACAGAAAGAGAAAGGAACCCCCCACATTTGTCCCTTTAATACCTCGGAACATCAAAGCCACAGTCACATGGTCTTTTAATCCCAAATCACAATGTCTCCCCCTCCAGGTCTTCTCGTCTTCACCTAAAGTCCTGGTGGTCAGGAAATCCCTCAAGGCCATCTCTCTGCATACAAAAGGTCAGACTTCACATCCTCCTGTTACCCCTGGGAGGTTCAGACCTTTTGTTCCTCTGAGACGTGAAGCACACAGTAAGCATACAGTGATACACATGTGAAGCATATGGAACCCACATATGTGCACTACATGACCCCCCCAAACGTCTAAGATGGAACAACATAACCACAGATTGCATGTCATAATAAAATCACTACATATCAGTCCACGTGCCGCTTGGGTCTCAACCTTCTGCCGTATTTGCTGTAAGCAGGCTGTACCACTTCCGCGGCATCTTCCTGCTGTGGAGTCGCTGCCTGGGGATGAGAACTGTTAGTTAACCTCTGTGGGTGTTCTGGGGAATGCTCTCTAGGGGGTCTGCTGCGTCGAGGAGCCTTAGCCAACTGCACAGCTTCGTCAGCTACCACAAAAGCGGGTTTGAACCTGTTAATGCCAATCGTTTCTTTTCTGCCCCCCAAATCTAGCAAAAAATGCTTATCCCCTGTTTCCAGCACTCTATATGGTCCGTCATAAGGTGGGCGTAAAGGCGTAAAGGCGATGGGCATCGTGTCTGACAAAAACAAACTCCTCATCTTTTAAAGCCTTAGGCACAAAAACACGCGGAAAACTGTGGTGAACGGGGCCAGGTAGCGTGCTCGGGCCCGTGCTATTCTGTAACCGCTGAGCCGGGGAGCACTCTGGCGCTGGATTATCTGGGAGAAATTCCCCGGGCAGCCGAAGTGGCTGTGCGAAAACTAGCTCAGCTGGGGAGGCTTCTAAATCCTCTTTAGGTGCAGAATGCAACCCCAATAAAACCCATGGTAGCTTGTCCACCCAATTTGCATCCGTAAGCGACGCTCTGAGAGCCACCTTCAGTGACCTGTGAAAACGTTCGCATAACCCGTTAGCCTGCGGGTTGTAAGCGGTCGTGTGGTGGATCGTTGCCCCCAGGCTGCGGGCTATCGCTGACCAAAGTTCGGAAACAAATTGTGGGCCTCTGTCGGACGTAATGTCCGACGGGACTCCAAAATGCGCTACCTATGCCGTTAAAAGCGCGTGCGTCACCTCGTCGGCTGTGGTTGATGACAGCGGAACCACTTCCGGCCAGCGCGTGGTGCGGTCAACCATTGTCAGAAGATGTGTGCACCCTTGTGAGGGCGGGAGGGGGCCTACGAGGTCCACGTGGGCATGATCAAACCTTTTAGCTGGGATGTGAAACGGCTCCAAGGGAGCTCTCGTGTGTCTATGAACCTTGGCCCGCTGGCAAGCCGTGCAGGCTGCCGCCCACTCTCTAACTTGTTTGCGCAGGCTCGGCCATACAAATTTCTCTCCTACCATTTTGACCGAAGCACGCACTCCCGGGTGTGCCAGAGAATGGATCGAGTCAAAAACGCGGCGGCGCCATGCGACTGGAACCACCAGACGCGGCCGCCCAGTGGAGACATCGCAGATTAGGGGGGGGCATACCGTCTTGCAGCACGCTGTTCTCCAGCCTTAACCCTGTTGGTCCAGACTGGAGCGTGCGCACAGCCGCGTCGCTACCCTGATCCGCGGCCATGGCTGCATAATCTATCCCCACGCGGACCGGGACCGCGCGCAGTTCCGCATCGCTAACCTGCTTCGCGGCCATGGCTGCAGGATCTACCTCAGCGCAGGCTGGAGCCCCCACGGTGCGCGAGAGGCAGTCCGCCACTACATTAAGTTTACCCGGCACATGCTGGATATCGGTAGTGAACTCCGATATCGCGGCCAGCTGTCTCTGCTGCCGGCCCGACCAAGGTTCTGAAATCTCGGCCATCGCGAAAGTCAGCGGCTTGTGGTCAACGAACGCGGTGAAATGGCGTCCTTCCAGCCAGAACTGGAAGTGGCGAATGGCCAAGTGGAGAGCTAACAACTCCCTGTCGAATGCGCTGTATTTTCGTTCGCTGTCGCGCAGGGTCTTACTGAAAAAGGCGAGCGGTTGCCAGGCTCCGGCTACATACTGTTCCACGACCGCCCCTATGGCCACATCTGACACGTCAGTAGTGAGCGCCATGCGGGCCGCTGGGACTGGATTTGCTAACAACGTAGCGTTTGCCAGGGCTGTTTTGACCTCGGAAAATGCGCACTCTCGCTCCGGAGACCATTCGACTTTATTTGTGGGTTTTTGTTTTTTTAGTGCAGCATACACTAAAAAATTACATAACTACATACTTCGCCGGGTTAATTATTAACCCGTGCTCTGCCAACCTCTGGAAAACTGCTGTGAGGTGGTTTTCATGTTCATCTTCAGATGCGCTGTCTACCAATATGTCGTCCAGGTAGACGAACACGAAAGGGAGATCGCGCAAAACCGCGTCCATCATGCGTTGGAACGTCTGCGCCGCGCCTTTAAGCCCAAACAGCATGTGCAAAAACTCGAAAAGCCCGAAAGGAGTTATTACCACTGTTTTGGGTATGTCCTCAGTGCGCACTGGGACCTGGTGGTAACCGCGTACCAAGTCTATTTTAGAAAAAACGCTCGCCCCCGCCAAATGAACTGAAAAATCTTGGATGTGCGGGATCGGGTAGCGGTCGTGCGCTGTAGCGTTGTTCAGCCTGCGGAAATCACCGCAAGGCCGCCACGAGCCATCAGCTTTCGGGACCATGTGAAGCGGTGAAGCCCATGGGCTCTTCGAACACCTGATGATGCCCAACCTCTCCAGGTTGGCGAACTCCTCGCGCGCTATGGTCAGTTTAGCTGAATCCAAGCGCCGAGCTTTTGCGAAAACAGGCGGTCCGGTGGTAGTAATAAAATGTTCCACCCCGTGTTTAGCCACTGTCGCCAAAAATGTTGGGACCGTGAGTACTGGGAACTGAGTGAGGAGTGTGTGGAACTTACCACCTGCAGCTGTGACGTTGGCTTGTGCTGTTGGCGGGGCCACCTCAAGCGAAGGTCTTAATCGCCAAGCCATTCGCTGCTGACACCCGGGGACCACTGGAAGGCGCCAGCCGGTCAGCGTAGGAAGGTGTGATGAAACTCAGCTGGGAGCCCGTGTCCACGAGGAAGTGTCTCCCCGAGTGCGCATCCCTCAAGTAGAGCAGCTTGTTCTCCTCTCCGAGGGCCACAGCTGCTACCGACTCACGGTCTTGGCGTTTTCCGAGCGCTTAAAGTGGCACGGTGGAATGCACTTGCGTGCCCTTTCTGCGAAGCGGCGATGGTAGAAGCAAAGGATGTCGTCTGCTCCGTGTTTCCCGGCCCCTGCCGCCGCCATCGTCGGTGAGTCTGGTGCTGCAGCCTCTGGCCCCCTGCCGTCTCCGGACGTTGCGCCTGGCCCAGCTGCTGCAGCCGCAGTCGCGCTCCATTTACTGGCGTCGACGAGTTGTTGCGCCTCCTGGCCCAGCTCGTGGTAGTCTCGTCGGGCCAGCAGTGGTGAACTGGCCAGGGTCACTCTCACCTCTGACGGTAGGGTTCTGAGGAAAAGGTGGGTGAAGATGAAGTTATCATCTTCGGAGTCTCTCAAACTCAACATCTTCCCCATCAGGTCTGCAGGTCTGTCGCCCTCAAATTCAGTCAGCGCCAGGAGCCTCTCTGCTCGCTCCTGCACCGAGGGGGTGAAGTAACGAATGAGTGCAGCCTTCAATGTGCTGTACTTGTCGCTGTCCAGCGGGTGGTTGATCAGGCTCTCCACTCGCTGGGCTGTGTGGTTGTCCAGCTTTGCAACCACATGGTAGAACTTTGTGGCGTCTACCAAAATCCTCCGGAGGTGGAACTGTGCCTCAACCGCGTTAAACCAGGAGCGCGGATTGTTCGGCCAGAAGTCCGGTAGTTGGACTGTGGCTGCATTCGTTTGGCTGGCTCCCGGCGAGTCTGGGTCGGGAGATTCGTCTCCGCTCATTATACGTCTTAGGGTCACCAGTGTGGAGATATGTGGAAGGACGAGGCTGAGTTATTTCTCAAGACCAGTTTTATTCACGTTCACATTCTCCAACATTCAAAAACAGAAAGAGAAAGGAACCCCCCACATTTGTCCCTTTAATACCTCGGGACATCAAAGCCACAGTCACATAATCTTTTAATCCCAAATCACAATGTCTCCCCCTCCAGGTCTTCTCGTCTTCACCTAAAGTCCTGGTGGTCAGGAAATCCCTCAAGGCCATCTCTCTGCATACAAAAGGCCAGACTTCACATCCTCCTGTTACCCCTAGGAGGTTCAGACCTTTTGTTCCTCTGAAACGTGAAGCACACAATAAGCATACAGTGATACACATGTGAAGCATATGGAACCCACATATGAGCACTACAACTGTTTTGTTTACATAGCGAAGTGCTCCACTGGGCCAGTGTGGTGTGTGTGTGTAGGCCTATATCTATTTGTATTAGAGGGTGAATTGGGTGTAAATCATAAGGTTGGATGAATTTGTATGCTTGCGGGGTTTTTTTTCAAAGGGGGGAGAGAATGTGAGATTGTATATTATATGTATTATATTATTATGGCAGTGCCCTAGGCTAGAGAGGGGTGACGCCCCGCCTCTGGGGGGTGGTGTCACCTCAGGTACAGTGGGGTAAAAAAGTATTTAGTCAGCCACCAATTGTGCAAGATCTCCCAATTAAAAGATGAGAGAGGTCTCCAATTTTCATCATAGGTATACCTCAACTATGAGAGACAAAATAAGAAAAAAAAAATCCAGAAAATCACATTGAAGGATTTTTTTTTTCCCACAATATTTTTATTGAACGTTTTTACAAACGAAACACAATCAAACACTAACACTAAAATAATTTTTAAAAAAAATACTAAAAACACCAACAACGGACTTCCGGGAAGATGGCGGAGAGACATAACGCTTAAACAGAGAGCTCTCCCTAGCCGGATTAAAAATCATCGGTAAATGGCCAACTCGACATAAGCGGATCAATAAACTAAGGGATGAAAACACGAAGGAGCCGGGCACAAGGACAAAAGCAGAGTAAAATTAAAGAATTCCTCTTCAACAACGCAGGAGAAACCGCTGAACACGGGGCCCAAAAAAACGAGGTGACCGCAGCAGAGAAAATGGAAGACACAAAACTCGATACCATGAACACTGGCATCGCCAGTTTGGGTAAAGAGTTGAGAGACTTCAAACGGCAGCTACAACAGGATTTAGCGGCTCTTAAGGAGGAGCTGAAAAAAGAGATTAAGGAAGAAATTATGGGCCTCCGAAGAGAAATGGAGCGCAAGCTAGCAGAAAACATGGAGGAGCTGCGCTCCCAGCGGGCGTGTATGACAGAAGCGCAGGCCCGAATATCAGAGCTGGAAGATTGGAATAGCGAGGCAAGCGAACAGCTGCAGACCCTGACGGCACAAATGCAGAGGATGCAGGAGAAAGTAACCGACTTGGAGAGCAGGTCCAGACGGGGCAATATACGCATCTTCGGGATCCCGGAGGGCATTGAAGGCAACTCGATGACGAAATTCATGGATCAGTTCTTAAAAAAAGAGCTGGAACTGCCCAGCGAAGCGGATCTGCAGATTCAACGAGCGCACAGAGCCTCGGCACAGAACCCGAACCCACGCTCTACACCCAGGTCAGTTGTGGTAAACTTTCTGAAATATGATGTAAAGGAAAGAATCCTGACACGAGCGTGGAAAAAAAAGATACGAATCAGCGACAAGCAGATATTCTTTGATCATGACTACCCGGCGGAAATTGTGCAGCAGCGGAAGAAATATGCCAACATTAAAAAAACGCTGAAAGAAAAAAAAATTAGATTCCAAACGCCGCTAACGAAGATGAGGATTCATTGGGAGAACGGCGTAAGAACCTACAACACAGCCAGAGAGGCAGCGCAGGACATGATGGAGCGGGGCCTTGAGGTGTACGTGCCGGAGGAAACGGTAGGAGCAGCGGAGGCCCTGAACGCATCACGACAGACGGAGTGGAGGCGAGTGAACGGCAAAAGACGGGGGGAGACGTGGCGCAGCGGGCCCAGGAAAGACTACAAGGCTTTCAACTGAAAGCCTAGATTATAACAAAGATTAAGAAAGACACAGAAGAAATGAAGGCCAAGAAGACAAGGTAAAAGAGAAACAGACGGCTAGGAGAGGTTTAAGTGATATTTGTTGGACATTTCTAGACTAATGACTATTTCTTGGATAGTAAATACAGGTCTAGGGAGGGCCCTACACTCGGTGAGGACAATCCCTCCACCCACCAACAGGGACCAGTGGGCAGAAGAAAGGCCCAAAGTACGGAGGTCGAGATTTTTTAATGTGTTTTTATATAAATATGTGTTATTTTTGTTGTTAAAGGGGCTAGGAGCACAAGTTAAAAAAATGGAAAAACATGATTATGGGTAAAAATCTTAAGATAATAACACTAAACGTGAATGGTCTGAACTCACCTGTTAAAAGGGAAAGAATAATAAGAAAATTCAAGAAAGAAAAAGCCGAAATTATATTTATGCAAGAGACACATTTGAGCAAGACAGAACATGTGAAACTAAAGAGATTTGGCTATAAGAACTCCTACTACAGTTCATTTAAGGGAGGAACTAAAAGGGGGGTTATGATACTAATCTCAAATAAAATACAATTTGAATGTGAACAGGAAATCCAGGATAAAGAAGGCAGGTATGTAATAATAAAGGGTAGCATAGATGGAATGCAGATCACATTAGTGAGCATCTATGCCCCACCAGAAAGTGACAAGGGTTTTTTTCAACATCTGTTTGATCTCATAGCAACACACAGTGAAGGAGTCCTAATTTGTGGAGGAGACTTAAATGCTGTCATGGATCATGAAATTGATACAACAAGTGTTAAGAAGACAAAAAAACATGTAACAAAATTCATAAGAACCTCACTGGCAGAAATGGGTATGGTAGACATTTGGAGGGACCTGCACCCACTCGAAAAAGACTATACACATTATTCAGCAGTCCATAAAGTACACTCTAGAATAGATTACTTCCTTATGAATGAAGATGACAGACACAGGGTGAGAAATTGTTGGATTGGAGGGGCAGAAATATCAGATCATAATCCTATATACATGGAAATAAATTAAAAACAATAGAAAACGACAAACAACATGGAAACTTAATGTAGGACTGTTAAATGATGATAAAATGAAAGAAAGAATAAAAGTAAACATAAATGAATATATCCAAGAGAATGACAATGAAGAAGTGGACCCAACAATACTATGGGATGCACTAAAAGCCGTGTTAAGAGGTAAATTAATTGTTGAAACAGGAAAAGCAAATAAGACTAAACTGGAAGCATATGAACAAAGATGTGAGAGACTGAGGGAATTAGAACATAAACATCAAAGCACAAATGACCCAAAAATATATCAAGAAATTAAAGAAGAAAAAATAAAGATAAAAGAAACACAAATGGATGAAATTGAAAGGAAAAATAGATATCTAAAGCAAAAATATTATGAAACGGGACCAAAAGCCACAAAACTGCTGGCAAAACGGTTAAGAAAACAACAAACAATGAATAATGTATATAAGATTAAAGACCCCATCACAAATAAAACCACAGTTAACCCAGAAAACATCGAAGAAATATTCCATAATTTCTACCAAGAACTATACTCGCAACCTGAAGAAACAAATACTAAAGATATTAAAAAATTTCTATGCACATTGGACTTGCCATCAATAGGAAATCAACAAAATGAAAAGCTAACAGCAGAAATAACAACACAAGAGATTAGAGATGTGATTAAGTCACTTAAAAATGGTAAATCACCAGGTAGTGATGGATACCCATCTGAGTTTTATAAACTGTTTATAGAAGAACTCACGCCACAGCTTCTAAAGTCATTTAATTGGACGTTGAACAACAACAAAATACCTCCATCATGGAACGAAGCCATTATTTCAGTCATTTTAAAGCCAGGGAAAGATAGAGAACAATGCGGAAACTATAGGCCAATCTCTTTATTAAATGTGGATTATAAAATATATACAACAATTATATGTAAACGAATAAAGACATTCTTGACGGAATTGATAGAAGATGATCAAACTGATTTCATAGAGGGACGCCAAACACATGACAATATCAGGAGAACAATACATATAATTAATCAAATACATAAAGAAAAGAAAAGCGCAGTAATAATGAGTTTAGACGCAGAAAAAGCATTTGACAGGGTTAACTGGAAATTCCTATATAGTGTGCTGGAACGCTTTGGATTTAACGAAAAATCAGTACAATGCATAAGGACGCTGTATCAAGAACCTGTGGCAAGAATCAAGATAAACGGTAGCTTAACAGACAAAGTAAATATACAAAGATCAACTAGGCAGGGATGCTGCTTATCGCCCACCTTGTTTGCTCTGTTCATAGAGCCACTGGCTCAAGCGATACAACAAAATAAGAAATTAAAAGGTGTAACAATAAAGGGGGCGGAACACAAGATTGGGCTATTTGCAGACGATATTATAGTTTACCTTGAACAACCAGATGAATCAATAATGGAAATGATGAACTTGATAGAAAATTTTGGAAAATTATCAGGATACAAGATAAACATAACAAAAACACAAATACTGACATTCCACTATAACCCTCTAAACCAGATAACTGATAAGATCAAACTAAACTGGAAACAAAAAGAAATAAAATACCTTGGAGTGAACATACCTAAAGATCTAAGCAAAATCTATAAAGCAAACTATGATAGGTTGGAACAAGAAATAAAAAAAGATATTGATAGATGGTCAATCTTAAATATGGATCTGAATTCAAAAATTGAGACAGTCAAAATCAGCATACAACCTAGATTACTTTACCTCTTCCAGGCTATACCAACAGAGATTCCAGATGCCCAATTCTCAAAGTGGGACAGGATGATATCGAGATTTGTTTGGGGAGGTAAAAAACCAAGAGTGAAATATAAAACTCTCCAGTTACCAAAAGAGAAAGGAGGCATGGGCCTACCGAGTCTAAAGGAATATTACTACTCAGCACAAATAAGATATATCATATGTTGGTGCGACGAGGGATATGAGACAAAATGGAAAGAAATGGAAAAGGAAATTGAGGGACTCCCAGTACAAAGCATAATAGGAGATAAAGATGCATATAAGCAAATCAAACAAATAGACCCAATCACTAAATTTACTTTAGAACTGTGGTATAAAATAGTACAAAAGTATAATATAAAGGAAGACATAAAACTATTGAAATGGGTAGCATTTGACAGTCAGTTTGAACCGGCAAAACAAGATAGGGGATACAAAAATCTGGTGAACAAGGGAATCACAGCATGGGGCAATATCGGAAAAAAAGATCTCGGGAGCTTTGTAAACATCAGGAGAAAATTTAAACTAGAAAGATCGGAATTCTTCAGATATCTGCAGATGAGAGACTATTATATGAAGAAGATTAGGCATAACCTCCAAACAGATGTGAGCGAGATTATACAATTCATTTTAAGCTCATATACAGGAAATAAAACAAGAATTATTTCAAAGCTATATCAGAAACTTATGGCAAACAATCATTCAAGTAACTATATAAAGGAGAAATGGGAGAAAGAGCTCAATTTAAACATAACAGAAGAAAGCTGGCAGGAAATATGGAAAACACAACACACGTCAACAAATTCAAGAACATGGAGGGAATTTGGATGGAAAAACCTGATTCGCTTTTTCATTACACCACAGATTCAAGGAAAGTATACAAATACCCAATCTATATGCTGGAGGGGATGTGGGGCTCAAAATGCAGACCACTCGCATATGTTTTGGAAATGCTGCAAAATCTCATCATTCTGGAAATCTATACATGTGACAATACAGAGGATATTAGGATATAATATACCAATGAACTGTAACTTGATGTACCTATGTGATCTTAAAAGAGACAATGTTATACAGGCTGAGGACAGATATCTAGTTAAAATCTTGTTGATTGCATGTAAAAAAACAATCACAAAAAAATGGCGATCAGAAGTTCTTCCTGACCAAGAGCAATGGACTGACATTATTGAGGACATACGTATGATGGAAAAACTAACATATCGACAAAGAATGCAAGAAGGACTATGGGAAAAAAAATGGCGGAAATGGACACACTACAAAGTGCAACAACGAGACAGATATTGAAAGAATAACCAAAGACGCTGGAAAAACCAGAAGAATTAAGAGATGGAAACTAAAAACTTGATGCTCCAACATTTGTCCCCCCCCCCTTTTTTTTTTTCTCCTTTTTCTTTTTTACTCTAGCCCCTTTGTTTTTTTTAAATGTAGACTGTGATCTGAATGCAATATATATAATGAAAAATGAATAAAAATCTTAAGTTACAAGAAAAAAAAAAAAAAAACAAAAAAAAAAAACACCAACAACCACTAACTAAGGCAGGTCTTCAACAATGCTCCTCTATTTAGTCTAGGCAATCCATTACGTAAGTATACATACTATACATTCACCAATTTGGAATTTACAAGGTCCACACACATCATTCACCTTCTTCTTCAAAAGTTATGTTTAAATTCTTTACATAATCAATGAAAGGTCTCCATATATTCTCAAACACAATTTCTATTGATTTCAGTATGTATGTTATTCTTTCTAATGGAAGGTTTGTTAACATCTGTCTTAACCACTGAGTCACATCTGGTCTATGAGTCTTTTTCCACAATAGTGCAATACATTTTTTGGCGTTAAGCAAACTGAGGTCTATGAATGCTCTTTCACTCTTGTTAAAGTTATGCTTTTCTGGATAAAGACCCAACAAATCAGTTTAGGATTCAATATGATTTGTTTTGAAATTATTTTTTCAATTGTTACCCTCACCTCTTCCCAAAACATTCTAATTTTTCTACATTCCCATAAACAATGAAATAGGGTTCCTTTACTTTCCATACATTTTGTGCACTTATCTGGTATGTTTTTGTTATATCTATTTAACTCCACCGGTGTAACATACATCCGCATTAACCATTTAAAATGTATCAATTTAAGACGTACATTTATTGATTTGGTTTGAGCTTGTGCACAAGCCAATTCCCATTGTTCCTCTGAAATTTCAGTTTGCAGGTCTTCTTTCCAATAATTCAGTCTTTTCTGTGAGTTTTCACTTGAGGATAATGTCAATGAGTTATAAAACTCTGAAATAATACCCTTTCTCTTATTATCTTTCGTCAAGATTTTTTCCAAGGATGAATAAGTAGGTCGGATGAGAGCATTATTTTGATTTGATCGAATAAAGTTCCTAAGCTGAAGATATTTAAAAAAAAATGTGTTCTATTAAGATTAAATTTGATCCTCAGTTCTTCAAAAGACATTATGTTATCTGAACCTGACAAATATAAGTCTCGAATCTTTTGAATCCCTTTTAAGTTCCATACCTTAAATACAGCATCCGCTCTCCCTGGTTTAAAATATTGATTACCCCATATTGGGCTAAATTGTGACAATAAGTGTGGATCTTTTAGATATTTTCTGGTTTCACACCATATTTTGATCATATGCTTTACAAATGGGTTTTTAACTTGCTTCTGTAATTTTTTTGCCGAGTCTGAGTATATGAATATGGGAAGAGGTAAAGGTAAATTGTATGATTCCATTTCAGTCCAGTGAGGGAGATCATTTGATGAAAAATAATATGTCATAGACCTCAGTTGTGCTAACCAGTAATACAACATAAAGTTTGGACATTTCAGACCTCCACGATCAAATGGTAAATATAGTAAAGACAGACGTAATCTAGCCCTCCTATTGTTCCATATAAATTCCACTAACTTTTTTTTAATTCTTAAGAATAGATCTGAAGGTGGTGGTAAAGGAATGTATTGAAATAAATAAAGCATTTTGGGTAAGATATTACTTTTAAGTATATTAATTCTCCCAATCATCGACATTGGTAGTGACATCCGTCTCTGAAGTAACTCATTAATGTCTATCATTAAGGCTTCATAGTTGGCACTGGCGACTAATTCTAGCTTAGACAAAATTTGAATTCCTAAATATTTAAACTGATATACAACTTTGAATTGATTTACCTCAAGACCTGGGTGATTTCTCTGGGTCTCATTTAGCATTAATATTGAAGATTTAGTTTTATTTATTTTATATCCTGATATTTCCCCAAAATTCTTTATTAAATTCAACAAAGTCGGAATTGATTTTTTAAGATTCGACATAAACAAAATTATGTCATCAGCATACAGGGAGATTTTATGTTCTTTTGGTCCTATTTTAATTCCATATATTTGTGGATGTAAACGTACTGCCATCGCTAAAGGTTCAATTGCCATAGTAAACAGTAAAGGTGAAAGTGGACAGCCTTGTCAACATCCTCTATTGATTTTTATTGATTTTGAAATATTGCTGTTTGTTAGGATTTCTGCTGTAGCATTATTGTATATTATCTGAACCCATTTTATGAAATTATTTCCAATTCCAAACCTTTGTAGGACTTCAAAAAGAAAGGGCCATTCGACCCTATCAAAGGCCTTTTCGGCGTCCAATGATAGGAGAGCTGTATCCGGTGCTTCTTTATTAGAATAGATAATATTAAATAGTCTTCTTACATTATGGAAGCCTTGTCTTCCCTTTATAAAGCCATTCTGATCTCGGTTAATAATATTTGGTAATATTTCTTGTAGCCGTCTTGCTAAAATTTTACAGATTATCTTAAGGTCAGCATTTAATAGGCTTATTGGTCTCATATTTTCACATTTATTAGAGGGTTTATCTGGTTTTGGCAACAGTATAATTAAGGCATTATTCATGTATAATGGTAAATTACTATTTTGAAATGCTTCTAAAACCATTTCCAAAAAAGGTTTTATTAATTTATTCTTAAATTTTTTATAGAGGTCAACTGGAAGACCATCTGGTCCTGCACTTTTTCCTGATTTCATATCATCAATGGCTAGCCCAACTTCTTCTTGACTAATTTTAGACTCCAGTATCTCCCTGTTTTCATTTGGAATACAAGGTATAGATAATTCGTCCAAAAACCCATTTAGTTTTGTTAAGTCAGTTTCATTTTTTGTGTCATATAGTTTTTCATAATAATCTCTAAAGGCACTGTTAATTTCTAAAGGATCTACAACTGCCTGTCCGTTACTTATAATACTGGTAATTGGTGTTTTAAATTCTAATTGTTTAATCTGCCATGCCAATAATTTCCCTGATTTTTCACCTTGTTCATAAAGTCTCGAGGCAGCTCTATTCGCTGATTTTTTGTCATATTCAGCTCTCCAGAATCAGTAATTCGTTCTCTAACTTTGGGTCACTTCCTGCATACACTTTTTCTTGGAGAATTTTTATTTTATGTTCCAATTGGACTCTCTCCTCTCGAGTCTTCTTAGATTTTGAACCTGTATAACTAATAATATGCCCCCTAATAAAAGCTTTGAAAGCCTCCCACTTTATACATGCTGATGTTTGTGTAGTATTGATATCAAAGAACTTATCTATCTGTTTTTCTATGTACTTAACAAATTCCTCGTCCTGAAGCCATTCATGCTGAAACTGTCACCTACCTGGTTCCTTTGTCAATTTCTTATCTACATATATTAGACAGCAGGGTGCATGATTAGAGATCACAATGTTATCATAGAAACAGTTTTGAATCTTGGACCTTAATTCTGTGGAGATCAAAAAATAGTCAATACGTGAGAATGTCTTGTAGGTATTAGAATAACAAGAGTAGGCTTTAACTTGCGGTTTCATTTCTCACCATATATCTAGCAATCTCAATTCTTTCATAAAATGATTAATGATCATCCTGCATCCATTGTGCGTACAGTCCAGTCCTGTTGATCTATCTATGCTGGGATTCAATGTACAATTAAAATCCCCTGCTATTATATGCTGCCCTGTAAGTGATGATAAAATAAGAAATAAATTAGCAAAGAAGTTTTGATCATCTATATTGGGACCGTATAGGCTCACCAGATTTATATTTTCTAATAACAAAGATCCTTGAATGATTAGGTATCTTCCTAATTTGTCTCCAATTACATTTTTCACTTGAAATGGAACTGTTTTGTGTATGAGACTCATAACTCCCCTGGCTCGAGATGAAAATGATGAGGTGAATATACTTCCCTGCCATCTTTTTTTTAATTCTTTTTACATCCTCCTCTATTAGATGAGTTTCTTGTAAAAACACAATTTTTGAACCTATGTCTTTTATTTTATTCATAACTTGTTTAAGTTTCTTTTAAATTTTGTAGACCTCTGCAGTTCCATGAAGTTAAACTGAGATTAATGCTTTGGTCTATGATCAATAAGGAGTTTGGGATTACCTCGCAATGTAAACATGCTCACACAGAGAAGCAAAAACATGAGTGGTTGAACATTCATCCTACAAACTACACACAAACAAATTTCCCCTTCCCACATTCGTGGTAATCCCCCCAAAATCAAAAAAAAAAAATTCTGTCTCCCGCTATAGCCATTGACTGCTCCTCACTCACAAGGATCAGGCAAAACCACTCTTTCTTTCTCCTCTCAATCACCCTGACTCTACTGCTTTTAATGACATAACATTAACTCTCTTCTGTAGTCTTCCAACTTAACTGCAAAATTTTATAGCAACTTTGTACATCATAGGTTGGGTTTTTTTTGTTTTTTTTTAATTCAATACAATCTGTATTTTGTGAACTTGCTATTTGCTTCAGATCACTCAGATGCCTGTGCAAATGCTTAAATATTCTACCTTATATCTTATTCATGCTTCATGCTTAGCTCCCACCAGTCTCCTCTTGGCTCTTCTTGATGAGCTCCTACGCCTCTTCTGGGGTCTTGAAGGTGTGGGTTCTCCCTTTATACGTGACCAGCAGTCTTGCAGGATAAATCACTCCATGACGAATCCCAAGGTTGCGCAGCTCTTTACGGGCGGGGTCAAACTGTTTCCTTAATTGTTGGATTCCTGTGGCCAAATCTGGGTAGAATCGCACCTGCTGATCCTGGTATTTAATTTCTCCTTTGGCCCGCGCCGCGTTGGAGATCGTCATCCTGTCTCTGTAGTTGAGGAACTTCATAATTAGCGTCCTCGGTGCTGCCTTATTATCTCTCAGTGGGCCAATTTGGTGGGCGCTTTCCAGAACAACTGATGACTGCAGCTCCGCGTTGTTCAGCACTTCTGGGATCCACTTTTCCAAAAAGGAACATGAGTCCCGCCCCTCCGTACCCTCAGGAAGACCCACCAGCCCCAGGTTGTTCCGTCTCGACCGGGATTCTAAATCCAGGACATTATCTTCCAGACGTTTATTGTTTAATTCCAATGTGCGCACCTTTAATTGTAGGCTGGTGACGTCATTCTCAGCGCTGGAAATTCGGAGCTCCACCTGCGTTACACGTTCCATACAATCGCTTAATTCCTTTCTCAAACCCTCTATCGCTGCTATAATCCCATCAAACTTAGTAGAGAAGTCTGCTCTCATTGAGCCAATGGCAGCAAGCGCCGCACCTGTGCCGTCGTCAGCAGTCACCGCTCCTCCGCTAGCTTGCTCTGCCATAACTGGGGGTTTTTCTGCTGCGTCACGGATGTGAAAGTCCGTTAATTTGGACTGTTTTGGCGGTTCACTTTTTCCTCCACCTGATTTCCCAGCCCTAGGCTTTACCGGCATATCCTCGCCCAAACGCTGGGATAGTTCTGCTCCAATTGAGAGAGTTATCCGTCGATTTCCCCTATTTTTAGGAGCAGAGTAGAGGGAAGCACGTCCTCCTACGTGGCGGCCATGACCGGCACATTGAAGGATTTTTAATGAATTAATTGGTAAATTCCTCGGTAAAGTAAGTATTTGGTCAATAACAAAAGTTCATCTCAATACTTTGTTATATACCCTTTGTTGGCAATGACAGAGGTCAAACGTTTTTTGTAAGTTTTCACAAGGTTTTCACACACTGTTGCTGGTATTTTGGCCCATTCCTCCATGCAGATCTCCTCTAGAGCAGTGATGTTTTGGGGCTGTCACTGGGCAACACAGACTTTCAACTCCCTCCAAAGATTTTCTATGGTTGAGATCTGGAGACTGGCTAGGACACTCCAGGACCTTGAAATGCTTCTTACGAAGCCACTCCTTCTTTGCCCGGGCAGTGTGTTTGGGATCATTGTCATGCTGAAAGACCCAGCCACGTTCCATCTTCAATGTCCTTGCTGGTGGAAGGAGGTTTTCACTCAAAATCTCACGATACATGGCCCCATTCATTCTTTCCTTTACACAGATCAGTCGTCCTGGTCCCTTTGCAGAAAAACAGCCCCAAAGCATGATGTTTCCACACCCATTCTTCACAGTAGGTATGGTGTTCTTTCTCCTCCAAACACGACAAGTTGAGTTTTTACCAAAAAGTTCTATTTTGGTTTCATCTGACCATATGACATTCTCCCAGTCCTCTTCTGGATCATCCAAATGCTCTCTAGCAAACTTCAGACGGGCCTGGACATGTACTGGCTTAAGCAGGGGGACATGTCTGGCACTGCAGGATTTGAGTCCCTGGCCGCGTAGTGTGTTTCTGATGTAGCCTTTATTACTTTGGTCCCATCTCTCTGCAGGTCATTCACTAGGTCCCCCCATGTGGTTCTGAGATTTTTGCTCACCGTTCTCGTGATAATTTTGACCCCACGGGGTGAGATCTTGCGTGGATCCCCAGATCGAGGAAGATTATCAGTGGTCTTGTATGTCTTCCATTTTCTAATAATTGCTCCCACAGTTGATTTCTTCACACCAAGCTACTTACCTATTGCAGATTCAGTCTTCCCAGCCTGGTGCGGGTCTACAATTTTGTTTCTGGTGTCCTTTGACAGCTCTTTGGTCTTGGCCATAGTGGAGTTTGGAGTCTGACTGTTTGAGGTTGTGGACAGGTGTCTTTTATACTGATAACGAGTTCAAACAGGTGCCATTAATACAGGTAACAAGTGGAGGATAGAGGAGCCTCTTAAAGTAGAAGTTACAGGTCTGTGAGAGCCAGAAATCTTGCTTGCTTGTACGTGACCAAATACTTATTTTACTGAGGAATTTACCAATTAATTCATTAAAAATCCTTCAATGTGATTTTCTGGATTTTTTTTTTCTCATTTTGTCTCTCATAGTTGAGGTATACCTATGATGGAAATTGGAGACCTCTCTCATCTTTTAAGTGGGAGAACTTGCACAATTGGTGGCTGACTAAATACTTTTTTGCCCCACTGTATATAAGCCAGCTGCAGGAGACATTGTCTCTTCGCTGTGGCTCCTGTACTCGCAGTAGAGACTCCTGTGTTCCTGGTTCTCATTATAATAAAACTTATAAAACGTCACCTCGACTCCTCTTTAATTCAAGACACAACAGCGAGAAGCTGCAGACACACAACTTTCTTCCTAACAAGCAGAACAGACTGACACGGGTGCCAAAGTGGACCTCTTTCATACAGTTTCACTCCATTCTTTGGCGCCTGGAGTACACACATTAATATACACTCAAAAGAGCATCACACCACACAAAACTTCCACACCTGGCATCTGAGGTGTGGAGGCACATCTTCACTTCACACAATACATTCACGCCTGGCATTGCCAGGTACGAAGGCGCATCTTAATTTGGTTTTCTACTCCCTGGTGCTCTGGTACCTACTGTCGCCCCCTCTCCTTTTCTTCTCCTCATCTCCATCTCTCACCTCCTTCCCCCCATTCCCCAAAGACCCTGAGTGGAGTATGACCACCTGTTGTGTCACCATACAGCCGCCCCCCGCCCTCCGAACACCCAGAAGGGGCTTTAATCCTCCGATCCTTTGGGCTTGAGCAAGTGCCTGTAGCGGCTGTAACGTGGAGCCACCGGGCCAGTCGAAGTGCCTTCCTGTCAAGGTGAGCTGGAGAAAAACTCAGTTCCTGGTGGACAATTTTCTGGAGGGGGAAAGAGTGGGGAGGGGAAAGATTTATTCATTCATTCATTCATTCATTCATCTTCTTCCGCTTAATCCTTTTTGGGTCGTGGGGGGGCTTGAGCCTATCCCAGCATCTTTGGGCAAGAGGCAGGGTACACCCTGGACAGATCGCCAGTCCATCGCAGGGCCAACACTGAGAGACAGACAACCATTCACTCTCACAGTCACACCTAAGGACAATTTAGAATCCCCAGTTTGATGCCAATTAACCTAACTTGCATGTTTTTGGCATGTGGGAAGAAACCGGAGAAATCCTGGAGTAAACCCATGCAGAAACGGGGAGAACATGCAAACTCCACACAGATCACTGTTGGTCGGGGGCTGGGATCGAACCCAGGATCCCCCAGCCAAGGGTGAGTTACTGTGCTGCCGCAGTGCTAACCACTCCCCCACTGCACCGCCCAAGACCTATGTTGGATGAGGAAAATGCTGGAAAAGGAATGCATGATATAATAGCTGCTCATTCCCTTAGTGAACTCACTGACCAACTACAGGCAGGATTAAATCAGCAGGATAAGGTTAGAGTGTCTTTCACTACATCAACTCCAACATATTTTCAGGCTAAGACAAAAGATGTCGTAGCGGCAGAGTATTTACAGGATGAGAATGGTGAACTAGGAAGGGAGGTTTCACACATGATAAGTCAGTTGACTGAGGATGATATAAGCAGACTGCAGAGTGTGTTGGAAAAAAGACATATTGGAGAATATGATGAGTTCAAGAAAGTGGAAATTTAATGCTTATGGTACCACACATGATTAGATGAAAGAACTACTCGCACTAAAGCAGGTGACGTACCGAGGAAAAACTGTTCAAATATGGCACCCATGATTGCAACTGAAGACGGGAATGCCCAATATGTGGAATGGTCATTTAAGGACCTCGAGTATACAGACGTGAACAAAATTGTTGGTACCCCTCTGTTAATGAAAGAAAACCCACAATGGTCACAGAAATAACTTGAATCTGACAAAAGTGGTAATAAATAAAAAGTCTATGAAAATTAACCAGTGAAAATCAGACAATGCTTTTGAATTGTGGTTCAACAGAATTATTTTAAAAAACAAACTCATGAAACAGGCCTGGACAAAAATGATGGTACCCTTAACTTAATATTTTGCTGCACAACCTTATAAGGCAATCACTGCAATCAAACGATTTCTGCAACTGTCAGTGAGACTTCTGCACCTCTCAGCAGGTATTTTGGCCCACTCCTCATGAGCAAACTGCTCCAGTTGTCTCAGGTTTGAAGGGTGCCTTCTCCAGACGGCATGTTTCAGCTCCTTCCACAGATGTTCAGTAGGATTTAGATCAGGGCTCATAGAAGGCCACTTTAGAATAGTCCAATGTTTGGCTCTTAGCCATTCTTCAGTATTTTTAGCTGTGTGTTTTGGGTCATTATCCTGTTGCAAGACCCGTGACCTGCGACTCAGACCAAGCTGTGTGACACTGGGCAGCACATTTCTCTCTAACTAACTAACTAACTAACCTGCACTTATATAGCGCTTTTCTAGTCACAAAGACCACTCAAAGCGCTTTCATTAATACTAACCCTCTATTCTAAGGGCCTATAGGAAACAGATATCTAGGGACAATTTAGAACAGCCAATTAACCTAACATGCATGTTTTTGGCATGTGGGAGGAAACCGGAGAAATCCCGGAGTAAACCCACGCAACACGGGGAGAACATGCAAACTCCACACAGATCACTGTTGGTCGGGGGCTTGGATCGAACCCACGATCCCACGATCCCCACAATCCCCCGGCCAAGGGTAAACTGTGCTGCCGCAGTGCTAACCACTGCGCCACCGTGCAGGTGGCGCAGTGGTTAGCACTGCGCCAAAAACAAGTGGTCCTCTAGAATACCTTGATAGTCTTGAGATTTCATTGTACCCTGCACAGATTCAAGACACCCTGTGCCAGATGCAGCAAAGCAGCCCCAGAACATAAGGGAACCTCCTCCACGTTTCACAGTAGGGACAGTGTTCTTTTCTTGGTATGCTTCATTTTTGCGTCTGTGAACATAGAGCTGATGTGCCTTGCCAAAAAGTTCCAGTTTTGTTTCGTCTGTCCATAGGACATTCTCCCAGAAGCTTTGTGGCTTGTCAATATGTAGTTTGGCATATTCCAGTCTGGCTTTTTTATGATTTGTTTTCAACAGTGGTGTCCTCCTTGGTCATCTCCCATGAAGTCCACTTTGGCTCAAACAACAACAGTTGGTGCGATCTGACACTGATGTACCTTGACCTTGGAGTTCACCATGAATGTGTTTAGAGGTTGTTCTGGGCTCTTTTGTTACCATTCGTATTATCCGTCTCCTCCTGCAGCCACGTCCAGGGAGGTTGGCTACAGTCGTGTGGATCTTAAATTTCTGAATAATATGTGCAACTGTAGTCACAGGAACATCAAGCTGCTTGGAGATGGTCTTATAGTCTTTACCTTTAACATGCTTGTCTATAATTTTCTTTCTAATTTCCTGAGACAACTCTCTCCTTTGCTTCCTCTGGTCCATGTTTTAATGTGGTACACACCATGTCAACAAACAGCACAGTGACTACTTGTCACCCTTTAAATCGGCTGACTGACTGATTACAAGTTTGTAGACACCTGTGATGTTAATTAGAGGACACATCTTGGTTGAACATGTCCCTATGGTCACATTATTTTCAATCTTTTCTAGGGGTACCATCATTTTTGTCCAGGCCTGTTTCATGAGTTTGTTTTTTAAAATAATTCTGTTGAACCACAATTCAAAAGCACTGTCTGGTTTTCATTGGTTAATTTTCATAGAATTTGTATTTATTACCACTTTTGTCAGATTCAAGTTATTTCTGTGACCATTGTGGGTTTTTCTTTCATTAACAGAGGGGTACCAACAATTTTGTCCCCGTCTGTATGTGACACACTGCCTCCCTTAACTTCAGGAAGTTCTCCTTGGATTAGGGCTATGCAGAAGGCTACAGTAGGCTGCTGATTGTGCATGGCAGACCTCAGATGAATTATTGCCAGTCATACCTCACTCTCTATGTTGAAGAATATAGAGGAAGAGGCATGCACTATTGATGTTGCAGATGAAGCACCATTCAGAGATCACAGTGATGAAATTTTTACAGTAATGAGGAGAATGTTCCCTGTTGAACTCACAAGTGCCGAATTAACAGATATACCTGTGAAACCAGGAGAGGATGCTGGAGCTTATGCAGACAGGTGTTTGGCACTTTGGGCAGATATGACTGGAGAAAACCCTTGTAACAATCCCACTACACTTGTGGTACTCCGTGATGTGATACAGTCATCAGTGCCACTGCCCATAAGGGTCGCACTGGAGGGAGTGGTTAGTTTCAATACCCAACCTTGGGCAACATGGCTCTCACATGTGCATCATTATGTAAAACGACACCAAAAGAAACCAAAAGAAAAACAAGTTGAAACTGCAGATCTGTCAAATCAGTTGGTGAAGACCCAGTTAAAGGCAGCCAGGGAAGTGTTAAATAAAGATAAAAAGCAAAAAACTACTGTGCAGGCTCCGGCAGTTACAGTGGCGACCCCTCAGGCCATTATTGGCCCAGTCCCTGCTGAATCCTTTGTGTTGGAATCCCAACAACAATGGCATCCTTGCCCATCTCAGTATGGTAGAGGTGCATCCAGAGGAGGCATGAGATCACCTGCCTTGGCACAAGACATGTTACCAGTGCAGAGGACCGGGACACTGGGCATGTGACTGCAGAAATCTACTTGCTGATAGAGGGGGCTCACAGATGATGTACATGCCCATCCCACCCCCAGCACCAGGGGTGTGGCCTGACCAGTCTTCTGCACCACAACAACTACAACAATGTCATATGGCTCCCAACTGTAACATGATGCCTAGCCAACAATGACGGGGCCTAGGGAGCCACGCTGAGGAGGGAGCACTTTCGGATCCAATGCTGTCTCTCAAGGTGGGAGACAAGACTTTTGAAGTTATGGTGGACACAGGGGCTCGTTTTTCATCAATATTGTCTCCTCTACCCCTGTCCACTTGCTATACATCAGTTGTTGGCATCTCTGGGACCCCGAAGCGTCTCCTTTTCTCAGTACCACTGAACTGTTCATTGGCTGGACTGGATTTTGTCCACTCTTTTCTGTACTCACCAGACTGTCCTGTAAATCTTCTGGGAAGAGATGTGCTTTTTAAAGTAAGGACACACATCTACTTTGCTTCTACTGGAACTATGGTGTGTCTGCCTGGTGTCTGCCTGGTGTGTCTGCCTGTGTCTGATGGTACTATGCTCCGGTGTACATCAGATCTGTCCACTCCCCTGAATGCTCCACAACTTCAAGCTTAAGAAGTCGGACTGGAGGAAAATCAAACCTCTTCAGCAACTGTTTGGTGGTTACAACTGAATGATGTGAGCCCTGACAAAAATCAGTTGATAAACAAATGTGTTTCATGGGCCCCATGGATAGACTCTGTTCAGCCAAATACCCCCCCCCCCAACAGGATCCACTCCACTGCACAATGAACTATTCATATGATGACCAAAAACTGTATGATGACTTTGGTGGGGGTTCAGGATTTGGTGTGCAAAGACATTTATGTTGACCCACAAGGAGTGGCTGCTGCAGCTTGTTTGAATAAAGACTTGTTACCTCTGTATGCCCTCTCAGACACTGCTGCACCTCACATGACACTGGGGTTGTCCGCAAGGGAGGAGGCCAGGGCATTGGGACCAATGGTGAAAAACTGTCTTCACTTGACTGACTGGGTTGCTACACAATGTAGGGATTTGCATTATTCACCATCTGCAAATTGTTATCATATATCAAGCAATGTGACAATACAGGCTACACCACAAAGGTTACATCTTGACCTAACACATGGTAGAGAAAACACTGATCACCCAGATTCTGATGCTCTGTTGGAGTCTATGCCTCCCTAGCTCTGCAGATGTTGGTCTGATTACTTGTACACCAGTAAAAATCTCACTCAAACCAAACACTCAGCCAATATGGTGAGAACAATATCCTCTCCCAAAGGAGAAAGAGACAGGTATAGCAGGGACAATACAGGGTCTTCTCCAGGCAGGGGTCCTAATACAAACACAATCCCCCTGGAACACGCCAATTCTTCCTGTAGAGAAGCCTTGGAAACCAAACTACAGGATGGTTCATGATCTGTGACCCATTAACGCTGTAGTGGTGCCTACAAATTACACTGTTCCAAATCCTTACCTGTTGCCGAATAACATTTTTACACAACATAAGTTTTTTACTGTAGTGGATATATCTAATGCCTTTTTCAGTATCCCACTACATACAGACAGCAGGCCTCTTTTTGTGTTCACATACCAGGATCAGCAATATACTTACAGCAGACTACCACAAGGTTTTGTTGACTCACCAGCTATTTTCAATCACATTGTAGTGTGACCTTGAATTCCAATTTATTAAAATCATTCTATGCTGAAGAAAAATTGTTTCAACTCTAAAGTCTGGCTTTTAAGACTGCTTCTCTCACCCAAGAACCAGAGCTGTAACCCGATCCATTGGTCATAAAGTGGAAAGTTAATCCCTTTCTCTAAGACTCTTTGGCAAAGGAATGTTTCCACTGACAGATTTATGACTGATCTTATCCACACCTTGGGGAGTCAGGATTCTCCAGTATACAACCAACCAGTTTCACAGTGCCATCTGGTGGATGAATCACAAATATTTAACTTTTTCCTTTGCAGTGGAATTTATGCCATTTTGGACAAATGAACTAATTCATATTCTTTCTCTTAAGACAGTACCTGCTCCTGAAGACCTGGTTGAACTCTGGGATGGACAACGTGGTTTCAAATGCTTTTATTGAAATGATTTGATATAACTTGATATGTGCTGCTATTTTCAGGAAGAAATTCATTTCTGCATGCTTACTATTACAAATTAATTACAGTTACAATGTAGAGACATTGTATGTTCCCTTATTAGTGAGTAGAATATCTTAGTCACTAAAGTTTAAGGAATTTATGCTTTATTCAGCAACATGTGTCTTAAGGGGACGTCTCACTTCTCATATCAAATGTCTCTCCCCCTCCTTTCTCTGGTCTGTGAGAGACCATAGCTGGACTTTAACTGACCAATGGGCTCCTAACACCTATCTTCATCTCATTTTTAGGTCGAGTTTATTACTTTTGCTGAATAAAGCTCAAATGTAATTGGCTCAGCTCAGGTTTCATGAAGTTCAGAACCATCCTACCGCACCCGAGAAAACAAGCTTTTTATTGCTCAGTCTGTTCTGGGGCATTGGCCGAGCTGTAAGGAGCTTTCTCTGCTCCTCCATTTTTTCTCCTCTCTTTAAGTAGGCCTAGAGTTTGTCATGCTCTGTGAAGATCCTGTTTCTTTTCTTGAAAATTAATTTTTCTTATTTTAATCTTCTTTTTTTAAAATCATCGTGCAAGAACACTTTGATTTTTTCTAAGCTTAAACCAACTCATTTAAGCCACATACATCAGAAGAAGCAGGTCTGTGACATGTTTTGTTCCATTTTGGATTTCTGATGAGACTTTGCACAATAAACTAATTCCTTCTTCAGTGCATCAGAGGAGACCTCGTCCACCTTGCTGGAAACCAGCCTTTTGTGATCCTGGGAGTAGGCCATAACATTGGTAAGGAGCCTGTCTGCCAGTCTCCCAAGAGAGTCTGGTGGACCTGCCTGCTACCCACTGGGACGCAATGATTCTGCTTGGCTGAGGGTCTGTTGTTAATTTACCTTAATTCTTCAGAATATTCCTGGTATAAGTTCTTTTAACCTAATTTTATGCAAACCCCCATCAGAATGTCAAAATGCATGTTGTCTTTCATTAATTTACGTTCTTTTTCAGAGTAAAACAAATTTTCTAAAATTTTCTAAATTATCATTTTCTTCAAAAAAATTGCATCCACTTTTCGTAACCAATGCTATTTTATGGTTTTCCAATTTCCAGTACACTGACAAATTAAACTATACTTCATTTGGTTCCACAATTGTTTGATTCATAAGTAACTCAGTAACAGCCTATGATTGACATAATGCATGGCTCAGGAGACACACACGCAGGCTCAGGATAGATTTAACAGCTTTATTAGCAACAAGGAAGTGTATGGCTGCGTGTCTGTGGAATAAGAATGTATTGGTGGTGGCGTCTGCGTCAGGCACGGGGGCAGGAGGCCGTACAGCCGGACAACCCTGTGGGAGAGAGCAGAGGGAGAAGGGTAACGGGCACCACACCAATACAGGGAATAATGATGATAGCTGGCTTACTTGGTTATGACAGGTGGCTGGCGTCGACAAGGGCGAGGCCCGGGAGACAGCGACCTGCAGTACCTGTGGCAGCAGCGTAGAGCCAACGGCGAGATGAGGAAGTCCGCCGCCGGGAATGTCCACCTGTGCACAGGGGAAGGCTAGAGGAGAGAGGTAAGGGGAGCTTACCCAAGTTATCTTCACTAGTCGGTTTGAGATCCGTAGTAGCAAAGGGGCCGAAGTTGAGAGACGGCTTCAGGCCGAAGCCCAGGGCAGACTGGATTAAATACCTCGCCGCTGACGAGGAGCAGGTGTGCGCGCGGCTGGCACCGCTGATGAGTGGCAAGTCATGACAGTACTCCCCCCTCTAGCAGCGCCTCCTGGCGATGGTTTTTCCGGGTGCGCTCGATGAAACTCAGAGATGAGTGACCGGTCCAACACCAGCGAGGAAGGCACCCACTGTCTCCACTCGGGTCCATAGCCCTCCCAATCCACCAGGTACTGCAATCCGCGACCCCGGCGTCGGGCGTCCAAGATCTCAGCGACGGTCCAGGCCGGATGGCCACCAATCATCCGGGGAGCGGGGTGCGCCGCAGGTGGAGGGCAGAGGGGGTCAGAGACCACCGGTTTAATTTTGGAGACGTGGAAGGTGGGATGGATGCGGAGGGAGGAGGGAATAGCCACACGCACAGCCACCGGGTTGATGATCCTGGTTATGGGATAAGGGCCGATGAACCGTTGGGCCAGCTTTCTCCTCTCACCCTTTAGGTTAACGTCCTGTGTGGATACCCAAACTTGCTGTCCCACCTGGTTGGCAGGTGCAGGTCTCCTATGTTGGTCCGCCGTGGACTTATTGCGCTCCGCCGTGCGTAAAAGCGCATTGCGCGCCGTGGACCAAAGGGAGCGACACCGCCTAAGGTGTGCCTGGACAGAGGGAACAGCCAACTCGCCCTCCTGCGCGGGAAATAAAGGTGGATCATAGCCCAAGGATGCTTTAAAGGGTGACATCCCGATGGCAGAGGAGCGAGAGGTGTTGTGGGCGTACTCCACCCAGGCGAGGTGAGAACTCCAGGACGTGGGTTTGGAAGCTGTGACGCAGCGGAGCGTAGCCTCCAGCTCCTGGTTAGTTCGTTCACACTGCCCGTTAGACTGGGGGTGATGGCCGGAGGAGAGGCTTACCTTGGCTCCCAGGGCGTTGCAAAAAGACCTCCAGACGTCCGAAGAGAACTGGGGGCCACGGTCGGAGACCACGTCGACCGGGATTCCATGCAGTCTGACCACGTGTTGGATGAGGAGGTCCGCCGTCTCCAAGGCTGAGGGAAGTCCACGTAGGGGCACAAAGTGGGTGGCCTTGGAAAAACGGTCAACAATGGTCAGAACTGTGTCAAAGTTGTTGGAGACAGGGAGCCCGGTGACGAAGTCTAGGGCGATGTGCGACCAGGGCCTGCCAGGGACGGGCAGGGGCTGGAGCAGACCCGCAGGGGGAGCGTTACCTGACTTACTGGTAGCACAGACGGGGCAGGCCCGGGCGTAACGGGTGGCATCCTTCCGTAGGCCTGGCCACCAAAGGGATCGCTGGAGGAGGTCAATCATCCGTGAAGCTCCAGGATGGCAGGTGAGCTTAGAGGTGTGGAACCAGTGTATCACGTCCCCCCGGACAGCAGATGGCACGAAGAGCCTCCCCTCCGGTCCGCCGCCAGGGTCCGGTTCCGACTCCTGCGCCCTCCGGATCCTGTCTTCTATGTCCCACGAAACAGCCCCCACGACGCACAACCTGGGCAGGATGGTGTGAACCGCGTCTTCTGTGGCCTCTGGGGCAAATTGCCTGGAGAGGGCGTCGGGCAGGCCGTTCTTGGAGCCAGGCCTATATGTGATGCTGAATTTGAACCTTGCAAAGAACAGGGACCAGCGCGCCTGGCGGGCATTCAGACGCTTGGCAGATCTTAGATACTCCAGGTTCTTGTGGTCAGTTAGGACCACAAAAGGCAAGGCTGCCCCTCCAGCCAGTGACGCCATTCTTGAAGGGCGAGCTTGATGGCAAGAAGCTCTCTGTCCCCTACGTCATAATTACGCTCCGCCGGGGACAGACGTCGAGAGAAGAAGGCGCAGGGTCACTTGACTCCATTGGCTGGGGACCGCTGGGACAACACCGCTCCCACCCCCGTGTCCGAAGCGTCCACCTCCACAATACACTGCAGCGCGGGGTTGACCTGGCTGAGGACCCGGGAGGAGGAAAACTCCGTCTTCAGCGCCTGGAAGGCCGTAGCGGCCTCTTCAGTCCACCGGAACGGGGTCTTAGGAGAGGTGAGGCGGGTCAGGGGCCTGACGATGGCTCCAAAATTCGGGACAAAGCGGCGGTAGAAATTGGCGAACCCAATGAATTGCTGAACCTGTTTCCGAGAGGTAGGTGTGGGCCAGTGGTGTCAAACTCATTCCATGGAGGGCCAAGACCCTGCAGGTTTTACTTCCACCCAGTCTCTTCAGCAGGTGTTTTTACTGATCAGCAATCAGTGGGAAGAAATTCAGAGAAATTACCTGTTGAAGACACTGGGTGGAGGTAAAACCTGCAGGGTCTTGGCCCTCCATGGAATGAGTTTGACACCTGTGGTGTGGGCCAATCCACCACTGCTTTGATCTTCGCTGGGTCCAGAAGCACCTGGTCATGGGAGATGACGAACTCCAGGAAGGAAGTTGTTTTGGCGTAGAATTCACATTTTTCCGCCTTGACATACAGACGGTTCTCCAGCAGCCTCTGCAGGACCCGCCTCACGTGGACCCGGTGTTCATCCCTGGACCTGGAGAAGATGAGGATGTCGTCCAGGTAGACGAATACAAACAGGCCGATGAAATCCCGGAGGACGTCATTGATGAGGCGCTGAAAGACGGCTGGAGCGTTGGTCAACCCAAACAGCATCACGAGGTATTCAAAATGACCGTTTGGGGTGCGGAAGGCTGTCTTCCACTCATCTCCTTCCCGGATCCGGACGGGGTGGTATGCGCTGAGGAGATCCAGCTTAGTAAACCAGGTCGCCCCCTGGAGGGAGTGGAAGGCGGTATCCATAAGGGGCAGGGTATACCGGTCCTTCTCCGTGATGTCGTTGAGTGTTCGATAATCGATGCAAGGACGAAGGGAACCGTCCTTCTTTCCCACAAAGAAGAATCCTGCGCCTACTGGAGAGGAAGATGGTCGGATGATCCCGGCACTGAGCGACTCCTTCAAATAGCTGTTCATAGCCTCCTTCTCTGGCGCTGACAGGCTATAAAGGCGTCCTGAAGGTAAGGGCGCCCCCTGGCGGATGTTAATGGCGCAGTCGTAGGGCTGGTGAGGAGGCAGAGACATCGCCTTGGACTTACTGAAAACAGCACCCAGGTCGTGGAACTCTGAGGGCACAAGGGTGAGATCCGGGGGCGCGGTGTCCTGAGCTGTGGGAGGCGAGGACGGGGCGCAGGCAGCGGATTGGAGGCACGTGCCCATGCAGAAAGTGCTCCACGCTGACACCTTCCCAGTCTTCCAGTCCAAGGCGGGGTTGTGGAGGCGGAGCCAGGGATATCCGAGGATGACAGGAGTTACTGAGGTGGGCAGGACGTAGAAGGAGATATCCTCCCGATGGTTTCCAGAGATGATCACCGGGACGGGGGATGTTCGGTGAGTTACTTTTCCCAGGGAAACTCGGGAGAGATTAACCAGGGCGAGAGGAGTGTCGAGGGGGTGACAATGGATACCCAGTCGGGTTGCCAGGCTTTGTGAAATAAAGCTACCCTCCGCGCCTGAATCCATCAGTGCATGTGTGAGGTGCCCAGTGAGGTTGTGACAGAAGCGGATGGGCAGCGTCAAATGTGTGAGGGGATTTAACCGATTAGCGTCTGTGAGGCCCCCTACAGTGACTCGCGGACCACCTCGTTTGGCTTCTCCGGACAATGCTCCACCGTGTGCTGGTTACCTCCGCAATACATGCAGAGGCCCAGGTCACGACGGCGCTGTTTCTCCGCCAGGGGGAGCTTTGTCCGGCCCGTCACCATTGGTTCCGACTCCTCGGAGACCTCCGGCGGCGGCAACGCCAGGTGGTGAGCTTGGGGCAGGCGTGCAGAGGTGCCCCGCGAGCGAGAAGACTGCTTCCGCTCGGAGGCGCGCTCGCGCAGCCTGTTATCCAAACTGATGGTGAGAGAAATCAGCTCCGCCAGCGTCTCCGGGGTATCCCGGCCGGCCAGCTCATCCCTCAGACCAGAATTTAGGCTGCGGAGGAAGATGCCGCAGAGCGCAGGCTCTTCCCAGCCAACTTCCTCCGCGGTAACCCGGAAGTCGATCGCGTAGTCGGCCGCCGGTCGGCTCCCCTGTTGGAGTCCGAGAAGGCGGTCGACCTGGACACTGTCCAAACGCGAATGATCGAACACTTCCAGAAACTGTCGCACGAACTGGCCATAGGTGAGGGTGGCGTAGCTGGGCTTCACCATAATGGCGTAAGCCCAGGTAAGCGCACGACCCTCAAGGAGATTACCTATATAGCCAATTCTGCTATGGTCTGAGGGAAAATCTCCGGGAACGTGAAGAAACACGGACTCACACTGCATAATAAAACCCCGAGCTCCACCCAACTTACCGCTAAAGCGAGCAGGAGTGGGGATTGGTGTGAGCCGTGTTGGCGCACCCGGAGAGGGCTGGACGGCCACCGGAGCCACAGGAGCCGCGCCACCCGGACGAGCCGAGGGGAACGGCTGCTGGGGGTCCAAGCGGTCTAATCGGTTAGTAATGACAATTAATTGATTTAATATCACCTGTTGCTGATGAGCTATTAAATCCACCCGAGCCTCGAGGGTGGAAAGACGGCGTGCGAGCCCGCTGTCTGCCGAGCCGCTCTGCTGAAGCCGTACTGACATAATGCACGGCTCAGGAGACACACACGCAGGCTCAGGATAGATTTAACAGCTTTATTAGCAACAAGGAAGTGTATGGCTGTGTGTCTGTGGAATAAGAATGTATTGGTGGTGGCGTCTGCGTCAGGCACGGGGGCAGGAGGCCGTACAGCTGGACAACACTGTGGGAGAGAGCAGAGGGAGAAGGGTAACAGGCACCACACCAATACAGGGAATAATGATGATAGCTGGCTTACTTGGTTATGACAGGTGGCTGGCGTCGACAAGGGCGAGGCCCGGGAGACAGCGACCTGCAGTACCTGTGGCAGCAGCGTAGAGCCAACGGCGAGATGAGGAAGTCCGCCGCCGGGAATGTCCACCTGTGCACAGGGGAAGGCTAGAGGAGAGAGGTAAGGGGAGCTTACCCAAGTTATCTTCACTAGTTGGTTTGAGATCCGTAGTAGCAAAGGGGCCGAAGTTGAGAGACGGCTTCAGGCCGAAGCCCAGGGCAGAGTGGATTAAATACCTCGCCGCTGACGAGGAGCAGGTGTGCGCGCGGCTGGCGCCGCTGATGAGCGGCAAGTCATGACAATGATGCCCACGATACATGTGAATTCTCTGTTTTAAAGTCATCCAAATATGTTAACCTATTCTGACCTTTCTTATTAAACCACTGAAAGACACATGGGAATGATTGTTTGATTTCATGTCCATCTTCTTGATCATCAGAGACAAGAACTCAAAAAGGGTTATTTTGAGACTGATTCATGATTGGTACAAATAAAGAATGGTCAAAAAAATTGTCCATTATATGGACTGGTGCCCTAACGAGGATTTGAGTGTAATGAAAGTACATCTTCATTCCTACTCACATTCATATTTAAATTAGTACTTGTATCAACATTCATCATCAGCGGCCTCCTCCAAAGCAGACCTGAATCTCAAGACACCAGAGTGGAGGTGGAGCGTGAACGAGGCTGAACTAAGCACCAGCTGAGATTACAGCCACCATAGTTGTAGTCTTTTCAGGACTCCTACCCACGACTACAAAGTTACACAGCGCTGCTTTAATTCATGGAAAACGTAGCCTGGAAATAAATCTGCCTTTGTGATTAATCTCGTCCTTTATTTTGAAATCAGCCAGAAGACGGTGTCCAGCACCCCCGCCCTCCTGCCCTCCACCCCGCCCACCACTCCTGCCGCAACCGTCCAGCCGCCGCCTTCTACCCTCACCTGCCGCTTCTGTCTGCACACCACCGGGGTCCATTTGAGCCATGGCTCCCGGGTCCTGGAGCCGTGTACGCGCCTGCTCGTGCCTGCTGGCCCTGAGTGTGTTTTGGAGCCGGGCGGTGGAGCTGGAGGAGCTGTACAAGTTCGGAGAAGGAGCCGGGGACCGGCAGCTGCCGGCCGGCTCGGACTCCACGGCCGAGCTGCGTCTGGACCACTCCGTGTTCTTCTTCGAGGAAAAACACCACCGAGTTTCTGTTAACACCAATGGGTTTGTGGCTTTTGCCAAACCTTCAGCTGAGAAGGAGTACCTGGGGAAGATGCCCAGCAGTTTCAGAATGATTGCAGCACTGATGGGAGACCTGGACAACAGTGACGGACACGGGAAAGTCTACATGAGGCAGGACAGTAGCCCCAGTGTGCTGAGTCGAGCTGCTAAGCACATAAACACCGCTTTTCCCATCGACAAAGAAGTGAAGCCCATCAACAAAAAAATGATTGGCGCCTAGCGGCTGCCCCGGCCTTGGATGCGCTCTGCAGAGCGTGCCCAAATGCCAAGTCACGTTTCGTTACCTTGTATTATACATGTGTAATGACAATAAAGTTGAATCTCATCTCATCTCATCATCATCATCATCATCATCATCATCATCATCATAGCAGTCTGTCGTGGGCGACAATGACTGTTTCATTTAAGTCTGATCAGATTCCTCTCACCTCAAGTCCATCATCACACCCCTCCTAGACCCGCTGCAGTTTGCCTACCGTGCTAACAGGTCTGTGGACGACGCAGTCAACCTGGCCCTCCACTCCATCCTGCAGCACCTGGACTCCCCGGGAACCTACGCCAGGATTCTGTTTGTGGACTTCAGCTCCGCATTCAACACCATCCGCCCCGATCTGCTCCAGGACAAGCTGTCCCTGCTCAACGTGCCTGACTCCCTCTGCAGGTGGATCACCGACTTCCTGACGGACCGGAGGCAGCATGTGCGGCTGGGGAAGTCTGTCTCGGACTCTGTTAGCATCAGCATTGGATCACCCCAGGGCTGTGTACTTTCCCCCCTACTCTTCTCCCTTTATACCAACTCCTCAGAATCAGAATCAGAATCAGAATCAGCTTTATTGCCAAGTATATTTACAAGTAAACACACAAGGAATTTGACTTGACATTAGACGCGCACGTTAGGCGCATCCAATGACGCGTCGCCATACAAGGCGCCTGTCAACAGTGGAGGTAAAGAGGGGAGAGGAGGGGGAGGAAAACACAATAGGAGAGAGAAAAAACATAGTAATCAGAATAAACGCTCATATGTGAGCCAAATTTTGACTACACAGAAAAAAACCCTCATGCATTAGCATACAATAGAATTCACAAGACACAAGAGAGCAGTGTACAGTATCTTTAATCAGTTCATGAATCAATGTGTGTGCGGTGTTGAGCAGTGTTGATGATAATAAGAGAGACCCAAGGACCCTTGGCAGAAGATGTTTTGTCTGTCTGGCGCCCAGTCTTATCTGGCGCTGCAGCTGGCTGTCCAAGGCCTTGTGCTCATGATTTTGAAAAAAACACAGTCTGCAGACAGCCAGGAGGAATTTTCATGGGGAATAATAATGCCAAATAGGACTGATCACAGAGAAGACTTGTATTTCTTCTGTAGATTCAGTACATTAATCCTTCATTGCGCAGCTTTGAATTCGTCGTGGAAAGACCTGAGCGAACCCATGATGTAATCCACCTTACGAGACAGTTCTCCAGTAGTCGCTATCATGGTCTTCTCCAGTTTCTCAATTTGTTGGATGCACCTCGCCTGGCCAGCATTTTGATAGGTTGAATCCATCTTCAGCAATTTGCGGTAAACCAAGACAATTCCCGTCCCAATCAGAATTATCCCAATCACCAAGATTACGAAGATAAACAGATCTTCAATATCTTCGATAGAAAGATTAGAGAGACACAGCATTTTCCATTTACCCGTGTCACATAGATAGCCCACTGGAGCCGTTCCAGCGGGGCAGACAGCTTCCCCCGGAGCACTTTTCCTTGTTGAAAAAATAGTGTCAATTGTGTTCAAAGCCCAGCTTATTAACTCCATAATTTCTTTTCGGCGGTCGCAGTTAGACGCAGGCAGACAACAGCAAGCTGGGATCTAGTAACAGGAGGGGAGGAAAAAATCAGCAGGAGAGAAGAAAAAAGCGTCTGCTCTCTTGGGAGGGCGGAAGTGAACCTCCTCCCACCAGTCTGTTAAGCTGATTAAGTTTGCGGACGACACCACCCTCATCGGGCTCATCTCCAACGGTGACGAGTCCGTCTACAGGAAAGAGGTGGCCCAGCTGGTGTCCTGGTGCAGCCATAACAACCTGCAGCTGAACGCACTGAAGACTGCGGAGATGATTGTGGACTTCAGGAAAGTCACAACCCCCCTGCCCCCCCCTCACCATCACAGGCTCTCCCATCACCATTGCAGATTCCTTCCGCTTCTTGGGCACCACCATCACCCGGGACCTCAAATGGGAGCCAACCATCAGCTCCCTCATCAAAAAGGCCCAGCAGAGGATGTTCTTTCTGCGGCAGCTGAGGAAGCTCAAACTACCCACCAAGATGTTAGTGCAGTTCTACACGGCCATCATCGAGTCCATCCTCACCTCCTCCATAACTGTGTGGTATGCAGGAGCCACTGCCAGGGACAGACTAAGGCTGCAGCGCGTCGTGCGCACTGCTGAGAAGGTGATCGGCTGCAAGCTCCCATCTCTCCAGGACCTGTACATCTCCAGGACCCGGAGGCGTGCTGGCCGGATCATAGCCGATCCTTCACACCCTGGTCACGTACTGTTTGCCCCCCTCCCCTCAGGTAGAAGACTTCGGTCCATTCGGACTAAAACCTCCCGGCACGGTGCTTCCGGTTATGGCTGCCACGTAGGACGGACGTGTCTCACTCTGCTCTGCTCCTGGAAAAAAAAAAATCGGCAAATAACTCTCTCATTTGGGACAGAACGTATCCCAGCATTTGGGCGAAGATATGTCGGCGAAGCCTAAGGCTGGAAAACCAGGAAAAGGAAAAAGCGAGCCGCCGAAACAGTCCAAATTAACGGACTTTCAGGTCTGTGACGCAGCAAACAAAACTCCATATATGGCGGAGGAGGCTGGCAACGCTGCGATATCTGCGGGGAATGGCGCAGATGCGCTGATGGCTGCCATGAGTTCAATGAGAGCGGACTTTTCCTCTAGATTTGATGGGATTATGACAGCGTTGGAAGGAATAAGAAAGGAATTGGGTGACTGTGTAGAACGAATGGCGCAGATGGAGCTCCGTCTCGCTAGTGCTGAAGATGACGTCACCCGTCTTCAATTAAAGGTGCGCACTTTGGAAAAAAAAAATAAATCTCTGGAAGATAATATTTTGGATTTGGAATCTCGGTCGAGACAGAATAATTTGAGGCTGGTGGGTCTTCCAGAGGAATCAGAAGGTCGGGACGTATGTTCCTTTCTGGAAAAGTGGATTCCGGAGGTGCTGGGCAGCGAGGAGTTGCAATCAGCAGTGATTCTGGAAAAAGCACATCGTATTGGCCCACGGAGAGATAAGGGACCGCCGAGGACCTTAATTATGAAGTTTCTTAGCAACAGAGACAGGATGAAGATCTTCAACGCTGCACGAGCTAAAAAAGGAGAGATTAAACACCAGGACCAGCAGGTGCGGTTCTACCCAGATTTGGCCACAGGAATCCAGCAATTGAGGAAGCAGTTTGATCCCGTACGTAAGGAGCTGCGCAACCTTGGGATTCGTCATGGTGTAATCTATCCTGCGAGACTGCTGACCACGTATGAGGGCAGAACCCACATCTTCAAGACCCCAGAGGAGGCGCAGGAGTTCATCAAGAAGATCAAAGAAGAAGAAGAGACTGGTGGGAGCTAAGCATGAACAAAATATAAGGTAGAATAATTAAGCATTTGCACAGGCATCTGACTGACTTGAAGTAAATAGTAAGTTTACAAAATATAGATTGTATTATATATTAAAAAAACAAAACAAAAACAAAACAAACAAACAAAAAAAAAACTATGATGTACAAAGTTGTTAAAAATTTTGGAGTTAAGTTGGAAAACTACAGAGGAGAGTTAATGTTACGTCATTAAAAGCAGTAGAGTTAGGGTGATTGGGAGGATGAAGAAGGAGTGGCTTAGGCTGCTCCCCGTGGGTGTGGAGCGGTCGATGGCTATATCGGGAGACAGAATTTTTCTTTTGATTTTGGGGGGGTTTGCCACAAGTGTGGGAAGGGGAAATTTGTTTGTGTGTAGTTTGTAGGATGAATGTTCAACCACTCATGTTTTTGCTTCTCTGTATGAGCATGTTTACACTGCAAGGTAATCCCAAACTCTCTATTGATCATGGACCAAAGTGTTAATCTTAATTTAACTTCATGGAATTGCAGAGGTCTACAAAATTTAAAAAAACTTAAACAAGTTATGAATAAAATAAAGGACATGGGTTCAAGAATTGTGTTTTTACAAGAAACTCATCTGATAGAGGAGGATGTTAAAAGAATTAGGAGTAGATGGCAGGGAAGTGTATTCACCTCTTCATTTTCATCCCGAGCCAGGGGAGTTATGACTCTCATACATAAATCAGTTCCTTTTCAAGTGAAAAATGTAATTGGAGACAAATTTGGAAGATATGTAATCATTCAAGGTTCTTTGCTATTAGAAAATATAAATCTTGTGAACTTATATGGTCCCCAATATAGATGATCAGAAGTTCTTTGCTAATTTATTTCTCATCTTATCATCACTTACAGGGCAACATATAATAGCAGGGGATTTTAATTGTACATTGAATCCAGGTGTGGATAGATCAACAGGACTGGATTGTACGCACATTGGATGTAGGATGACTATTAATCCTTTTATGAAAGAATTGAGATTGTTAGATATATGGAGAGAAATGAAACCACAAGTTAAAGCCTATTCTTGTTATTCCAGTACCTACAAGACATTCTCACGTATTGATTATTTTTTGATTTCCACAGAATTAAGGTCCAAGATTCAAAACTGCTTTTATGATAACATCGTGATCTCTGATCATGCACCCTGTTGTCTAATATATGTAGATAAAAAATTGACAAAGGAATCAGGTAGATGGCAATTTCAGCATAAATGGCTTCAGGATGAGGAATTTGTCAAGTATATAGAAAAACAGATAGACGAGTTCTTTGACATCAATACTACACAAACATCAGCATGTGTAAAGTGGGAGGCTTTCAAAGCTTTTATTAGGGGACATATTATTAGTTATACAGGATCAAAATCTAAGAAGACTCGAGAGGAGAGAGCTAAATTGGAACATAAAATAAAAAGTCTTCAGGAAAAAGTGTATGCAGGAAGTGACCCAAGGTTGGAGAATGAATTACTGATTTTGAGAGCTGAATACGACAAAAAATCAGCGAATAGAGCTGCCTCGAGTCTTCTAAGATTGAAACAATCTTTTTATGAACAAGGTGAAAAATCAGGAAAATTATTAGCATGGCAGATTAAACAATTGGAAATTAAAACACCAATTACCAGTATTATAAGTAACGGACAGGTAGTTATAGATCCTTTAGAAATTAATAGAGCCTTTAGAGATTACTATGAAAAATTATATGATACCAAAAATGAACCTGATTTAACAAAACTAAATGGGTTTTTGAACGAACTATCTATACCGTGTATACCAAATGAAAACAGGGAGATATTGGAGTCTAAAATTAGTCAAGAAGAAGTTGGGCTAGCCATTGATAATATGAAATCAGGAAAAAGTGCAGGACCAGATGGTCTTCCAGTTGACCTTTATAAAAAATTTAAGAATAAATTAATAAAACCTTTTTTGGAAATGGTTTTAGAAGCATTTCAAAATAATAATTTACCATCATACATAAATAATGCCTTAATTATACTGTTGCCAAAACCAGGTAAGCCCTCTAATAAATGTGAAAATATGAGACCAATAAGCCTATTAAACGCCGACCTTAAGATAATCTGTAAAATTTTAGCAAGACGAATACAAGAAATTTTACCAAATATTATTAATCGAGATCAGAATGGCTTTATAAAGGGTAGACAAGGCTTCCATAATGTAAGAAGACTATTTAATATTATTTATTTTAATAAAGAAGCACCGGATACAGCTCTCCTATCATTGGACGCCGAAAAGGCCTTTGATAGAGTTGAATGGCCCTTTCTTTTTGAAGTCCTACAAAGGTTTGGACTTGGAAATAATTTCATAAAATGGGTTCAAATAATATACAATAATGCTACAGCAGAAATCCTAACAAATAACAATATTTCAAAACCAATAAAAATCAATAGAGGATGTCGACAAGGCTGTCCACTTTCACCTTTACTGTTTACTATGGCAATTGAACCTTTAGCGATAGCGATACGTTTACATTCACAAATATATGGAATTAAAGTTGGACCAACAGAACATAAAATCTCCCTGTACGCCGATGATATAATTTTGTTTATGTCGAATCTAAAAAAATCAATTCCAACCTTGTTGAATTTAATAAAGAATTTTGGGGAAATATCAGGATATAAAATAAATAAAACTAAATCTTCAATATTAATGCTAAATGAGACCCAGAGAAATTATCCAGCCCCTGAGGCAAATCAATTCAATGTTGTAAATTGGGTCTGTACCCAGAAAAGCATAATTTTAATAAAAGTGAAAGAACATTCATAGACCTCAGTTTGCTTAATGCCAAAAAATGTATTGCACTATTATGGAAAAAGACTCATAGACCAGATGTGACTCAGTGGTTAAGACAGATGTTAACAAACCTTCCATTAGAAAGAATAACATATATACTGAAATCAAAGGAAATTGTGTTTGAGAATATATGGAGACCTTTTATTGATTATGTAAAAAATTTAAACATAACTCTTGAAGAAGAAGGTGAATGATGTGTGTGGACCTTGTAAATTCCAAACTGGTGAACATAATATGTATACTTATGTATTGGATTGTCTAGACTAAACAGAGGAGCATTGTTGAAGACTTGATTTTGTTGGTGGTTGTTGGTGTTTTTAGTGCATTTTTTTTTTTTTGTAGTACTTTAGCGTTAGTGTTTGATTGTTTGTATCATGTTTGTTAAAAAAAAAAAAAGGTTCAATAAAGATATTGTGGAAAAAAAAAAAACCTCCCGGCACATGAACAGCTTTTTCCCCTCTGCCATCAGACTGCTGAACATTAAGTGACTTATTGACTCTCGTGCACTATGTACAGCAGCTCAACCAGACTCAAGTCATTCATCACTGTTTTTTCTGTTGCATTATCAACTGCACTGTGGTACCCCATATTATCTGCTACTTGCTAATTTTTTTAAAAACTGCCTTGACTAGTACTACTCATTATTACTATTATTATTATTATTATTATTATTATTACTTATTTTTCTACACTTATTGCACGTTTTAATCCTTTAGTTTTTTAGTTTATCTCTTTATCTCATCATGTTTTTAATGTTGCAGCATGGCACCAAGACAAATTCCTAGTTTGTGTACTACATGAACAATGGCAATAAATCTGATTCTGATTCTGATTCTGATTCTGATTCTGATTCTCCACGCAGCTCTGTCCTTAGCCTTCCACTGCCAGGAACTCCTGTTTATAACCATCAGGATGATCACTGCCTCCCTGGGACACTCCAGAAACAACAGCAGAGGTCGAGGTATCCCATACGCCTCTGTAGCGACTTCAGTCCACCAAAAGCTGCCTGGAAGCTGAATTGGTCTCATCTCCTTGATGCATCTGTAAAAAATCCAGGCCAAATCCAAATAGTTCATTTCTGCCATTTATTAAAACACATGGCCGACAAACAGGACCAAGACAACATAATCAAAAAGAATAATGAACCAAAAAAGTGCATCAAAACTAACAAAAAGAAAAGAAAAACAAATGAACAAACGAACGAACGAACGAATGGTCAGCAGAAAATATCTGAGCCCGCTTCACCCTCCATCAGCCATTAAATTCATGCAGATGCACAGGTGAAAGAAATAAGTAAAACCACACCCTCTCCTGTGCCACCGACCGGAAATAGCAAACTATTACATGACAACAATTCAAAACAATTCAAAACAAAAATCAAAGCTTGGCTTCCACAATTCCGGCCCCTAATTATTATTTCCTCAAACAATAATATTTACAGCATTATATTACAATGTCATGAAGATGATCTTTCTTCATCTTTCACAAGGCCAGAGTCTATGATGGAGCGATCTTTAATCATCATCATCATCATAGCAGTCTGTCGTGGGTGACAATAACTGTTTCATTTAGGTCTGATCAGATTCTTCCACGCAGTTCTGTCCTTAGCCTTCTGCTGCCAGGAACTCCTGTCTATATCCAGCTTCTTCAAGTTTCTTTTTACAGTGTCTTTAAAACTGAGCCTTGGTCTACCCTGATTGTGTTTGCCCTCACATAACTGTGAGTTGAGTAACTGCCGAGGGAGGCGCTGGTGGTCCATCCTCTCAGCATATCCAAGCCATCTCAGGTTCATCTGTATTAGCATGTCCTCCAATGATGGCAGACCAGCTTGTTTCAACACTACTATGTTGGTTATCTTGTCTTTCCATGAGATGTTCATTATGGCTCGAAGGTGTCTCATCATGTACGCGTGGAGTTTCTTTACCTGCACTCTGTAGTCAGTCCAAGTTTCAGAACCGAACAATAGAGTAGCCAGTACTGTCACTCTGTGCACTTTGCATTTCACATGGATAGACACATGTGGATTGTTCTACAGCACAGGTGTCAAACTCATTCCATGGAGGGCCAAGACCCTGCAGGTTTTACCTCCACCCAGTGTCTTCAGCAGGTGATTTCACTGAATTTCTTCACACTGATTGCTGATCAGTGAAAACACCTGCTGATGACACTGGGTAGAAGCAAAACATGCAGGGTCTTGGCCCTCCATGGAATGAGTTTGACACCCCTGTTCTACAGTCTCTCCCTCAAGTTTCCAAACACAGCACTCGCTCTTCCCATTCTGAGAGATAGTTCATCCTCCAGCCTAGCATTCTCTGAAACAGTACTCCCTAGATACTTGAAAGTCTTGCACTTGACTAGTGGCTCTGTACCAATGCTGATCTCTTCTGGTAGTGATGTTGATAACTGGAACTTTGGTGGTTGATAAAGGCACTGTGTGTTCTTGATGTTGATTTTGAGGCTGAATTGGCTAGCTGCTCTTGCAGATTTCTCCATTAAAGATTGCATATCTTCCGCACTGTGTGCAACTAGAGCACTGTCGTCGGCAAAGAGCATTTCTCTTACTACCTTTATCGATGTCTTACTCTTGGCTTTAAATTGTGCCACATTGAACAAGTCTGCTTCTTTCCTTGTTTGAATGTATACTCCTTCTGAAGTGTCTTTGAAGGCCACCTCAAGCATGTCTGCCAGATATAGCGAGAAGAGTGTAGGCACCAGCACACACCCTTGTTTCACCCCGTTGCTTACTGAAAAGTCTTTTAGATACTGAACCACTCATTGCCACATTTGCTTGCATACCTGTATGGAGTGCCTCGATCAGGCTGACAAAGTTCTCTGTACAGCCATATTTCTTGAGTACCTGCTAAAGTCCTTGTTGCGAAACAGTATTGAAGGCTTTACTGAAGTCTATGAAGACTACATAAAGCGGCATGTTCTGTTCGATACACTTTTCTTGAACCTGTTTCAAGCAGAAAATCATGTCCATTGTACTTCTTCCACTTCTAAAGCCGCACTGGCTTTCCGGTAGTACATTCTGCGAGATGTGTTCATTGAGTCTGTTCAGTAGTACACGTGAAAGAATCTTACCAACAGTGGCTAGCAGTGATATACCTCGGTAATTTCCACAATCTTTCCTGTCACCTTTCTTGAACAAAGGCACAATACTTGCATCCTTCCAGTCTTGAGGTACTTTCTGGGCATCCCATATCTCTTGGATGAGCTTGTGCAGGCAGTTGGTCAGCTGAACACCACCAAATTTCCACACTTCTGCTGGAGTTCCATCCCTTCCTGAAGTTTTACCATCCTGTGTTGTCCAGGGTTGTTTAGTAGGTGGTCAAAGTGGTCTGCAAATCTGTCCAGGATCTTGTCTTTCTCCTGCAAAATGGTTTCACCATCCATAGCCTTTAGTTGGATCAATCCTCTTGGTTTAGGGCCGTAGATTTCTTTCAAACCTGTGAAGAATATTTTCATGTCCTTCCTGTCCGTTGCAGTTTGAAGTTCCTTCGCTTTTTCATCCCACCAGTTGGACTTCATCTCTCTGGTGTACTTCTGTAGCTCATGCTGAGCCTTTGAGTATTTCTTCTTCTTCGACCTTGTGTTACACTGTAGGTTTTCCTGCCTAGCTGTATTCCTCGCTTCTAGTAGTTTCTTCAGATGTTCATCATCCTCATCAAACCAATCCTGATGTTTCCTCTCGGGGTGGCCTAATACATCACTCGCAGTCTGCTACACTGTATCCTTCAGTGCTGCCCATTTCTCTTCTATGTCATTCTCTGAGTTGTTGCTGTCCCAGTCTTTGAAGTTTTCATCCATTTCCTATGTAAGTTCTTCCTGCTTCTTTTGGCCTTTCAGTGCACTAGTGTTTAGCTTCTGTGGTGGCTTTGCACCCGTCCTGCAGTGCTGTTTTCGTCTGCAAATCCTTAATCTAGATCTCAGCATAACATGATCAGTACCACAGTCCACACCTCTTATTGCTCTGGTGTCCATTACATCCCTTATGTCTCTCTGCCTTACTATGATGTAGTCTAACAGGTGCCAGTGCTCGGAGCTTGGGTGCATCCATGTCTTCTTGTGTGTCTCCTTGTGCTGAAATAGAGTGTTGGTTATCACAAGGTTGTACTCTGAACATAGTGCAAGTAGAAGTTCTCCATTAGCAATGCACTTGCCTACTCCATGACTGCCTAGCACTCCTTTCCATTTCTCAGTGTCTGAACCAACTCTGGCATTAAAATCTCCAGTGAGTATCAGCCTGTCATCAGTCGGTACACACCTGATAGTCTCACATAGATCACTGTACAACTCTTCTTTTGCCTCCTCTGTGTTGGTCATTGTTGAGACATATACACTGATGAGTGTGGCATACATCTCTTCTGTAGTGGGAGTCTCATAGTCATTATCCTGTCATTGCTTGGCACCACTTCCTCATCAAGCATTGCTGCTATCTCCTTTCTAACTGCAAAGCCCACTCCTGCTTCTCTCCTTTCTTGAGTTGATTTCCCACTCCAAAAGAAGATGTACCCATGGTCTTCCAAGCTGTCATATCCAGGCAATCTTGTTTCACTAAGTGCAGCTATGTCTACATTGTACCTGTTCATTTCCAGGGCCACAAGCCCAGTCTGTCTTTCTCGGCGCTGTGATGTTGTTCTGTCCAACAGAGTGCATACATTCCATTCTGCTACACACAAGGCTGCTGTTTTCCTCTTCTTTTGTCTTCCTGCTCCTAGCTTACTTTTCGCTGCCTGTCGGAGTGTGAATAGATCAGCGCGGACCTTGTTAGCCCGGGTGACATCCGAGCTGGTATGAGTTGCTTTCTGACTGACCATTTCATGAAACTGCTTGCAAAGTATTTGAGTACTGCTAGCTTTTGCTGGACTAGCAGCACATTCTTGGCAGATAAAGGTATTATCAGTGGCAAGGACAAGCCAAGACAAACTGACTCCAGTGTCTGTTGCAGTGACTGACCAGATGATAGGTTTGTTTATCTCTGCTCTTTGTGTAGTGCATGTCACAATGCACTGACTGGCACAGTCCACCACAGACCTTGCAACAGATGTGTTTATCTGCCAGGATGTCCAGTCTCACCCCATGTAACTGGGAGTGGTCCACCATAGACCTGTGGCAGATATCGTTTTTAGTTCTGCCAGGATGCCCTGTTTCACCCTCCATGCCCTTGGAAGGGCGGGGATGCCGGTTGAGTTGCCGACGGACCGACCTGTGAGACAGGTAGTACCGGTTTTCATGGTTATCCGGTAGCAAGCAAGCCAATGCCTGACCTGATAAAAAAAGCGGGGGGGGGATGTAAGTCTCAGTTAAAAGCTGCCAATTTCTGACCAAAAAAGTGGAATTTTATGGGTAAAAAAGCTGTAACTTCAGCAAAAAGACAAAAAAGGTGTAAATTACCAACTGTTTACCACCAAAAACACTGCAAATTTACGAACAAAAACACTGCAAATATAAGATTTGAGTAAAATGCTGCAAATTTAAGTGTTTTTTTTTTTAAACTGCAAATTCAAGAGTAAGAAAAGTTCTAAATTCATGAGGAAAAAGCTGCAAAATTATGAATAATAAAAAGCTGCAAATTTTCAAGTAAGAAGCTGTACATTTGTGAGTAAAATGGCTGTAACGCTGCAGGAAAATCCTGCAAATTTATGAGAAAAATCCTCACATTTACAACAGAATGTTTCTAATTTACATGAAAAACAATGTGATAAATTGGCGTGTGTTGGCCATTTTTAAATAACAGCCATGAGGAGGAACTAAACGGTGGTGTTTGGTGGTGTTAAATCCTGCAGATCTGCACTAATCATCAGGGAAAAGGAGAAGAAGAAGAGGAATAGGTGATCCACAGCAGCAGAAATAATCCAGTTAATCCAGGAGGAGTAAACACATGACATCCCATGACATCAGTGGGAACAGCTGGGACAAACTTCACACATCTGTCCATTTACATGTCCCTTTCTGAGGACAATACAAACAGAGCTGCTGCTGAGATGGAAACCGAAGGGCTAAAGGGTGATGTGGCTTTAACAGCAGCACTGATACCTCCCCCCCCCCCACTCCCAACTGACCTGCTGGACAGGAACTAACAACTCCTCAGACCTGTTAACACAATTTTAACAACAAAAGAACCAAGATTCCCTTTGATTTAACAGGATAGCAGCTTGAATATTCTGGTCTGTGAATGAACAGAGCAGCCATGATGTCACCATGGGTTGAGATGCCGTCTCGGCACTCAGCCCATGTTTTCCCTCATCCCTGCTTCCCATTGAGCAGCGTCTCAGCTGGCCCCCAGCTGGCAGCATTATGGACGGCTGGGGCCAATTAGTCTTCATCAGCTGGGGCGCTGCCAATGAGGATAAATAGGAGCAGCCTCGATGACTCGGGGCTGCGACATAAACACATTGCTAAGCTGAAGCCCCTTCGTCTGGTGTCAGCTTATACAGTACTCCTCTTGCAGCATTCCTGTGTTTGTATCCCGCTGTGAGGATGTATGTCTTGCTACCCCCACGTCCGGTACGAGCTGCTTACCTCTGCGCTGTGCAACCTGTGAGTGTACGTCTGCATGAGTATCTGTGCTCTCCTCATCCCTTCCCCTTTACCCTGAATAAAATATCACGACTCACTGGCTTGTCCCTGGCTCTGATTGCCCGGCTCCCTAGAGCCGGATATGACAGTATGTCGCAGCCAGAAGAGTTGCCGGCGGCCGTGAGTCGCTGTGGAAATGTACCTTTCTGTCCGGGTGTCAGCGCTGCTAGCATGCCGTTTCCCAGGAGTCACTTCCGGCGCCAGGGCGACGAGCTGAGGTCCATCTCGGAGGCTGTCGACGGGACGCTCTTCACCCTGCACGACGCCTCCAACGCGAGACGCTGGCATCCGGGCCGTGCTGAGGAACTCCTGGACTGTCACCCTCACTCTCTGTACCATCTGGAGGACAGTGCCAGGATAGACGCTGCAGGTACACAGCGAGAGAAGCTCCACGGGGTGGATGGAAATCCCGGCAGGGAGTCGAAGTGGGCGACGTCTTTCCCCGCTTCGGAGTCCCGTTCCTGCCGCTATTACAGTCCGGGAGTTCGCGCCAACCAGAGGACTTCCCCCGACCTGCGCCACGTCACTCGGGATTCCCTTCAAGGAGCCGCAGCTGACAGCAGTTATGTCCGGGGTCGAGTGGCTGTCGTGAGCTCTACTGTGTTTCCTGTCACCACCTTCAGGCATGTGGCGGCGGCAGTGAGGTTGATGGAGAGGACTTCAGGGCTACGAAGCTTTCCCGTGCTCGGCGCCTTCCTCGCCTCGATCTCCAATCTGGAGCGGCGAATCCTGGGTTTCCCCCTCGCTTCGTTCCCCGGGAATAGCCGCCATCACATCGCCGAGTCACCTCTGCACGAACCTCGTCCGGATCCAGTTCTGAGCCATCGTCAGGACAGTTCCTCCCACGCAGCTGTCACCTCTTCGCCTCGTCTGTGTGGAGATTCTACAGCCCCGTTCCCTGAGCCTCATTTCCCCGCTGTCATTCCTGGACATTCGGGCTGGCTCACCCCGGCTGTTTCCCCCTCCTCCTCGACGCGCTTCCTGACCGCTGTGTGTGCCTGGAATCCCGGCCTGGTGAGCTCTCTGCTGGAGACAACGCGAGCGACCCTCAGACGAATTCCCGGGGGGTCCTCCGTTATCGCCGGGCGGGGAGAGGAAGAAGCAGATTCCACTACAGCAGGCGATACTCAACCTCCAGGGGGCAGGCAAGTCATTGTTTTTTCACACCTGCTTAATGATTTGCTCTGTCACATCCCTGGAGGAGAAGTTCAGGGTTCGCAGCTCCCTGAACTCTCCCCACCTGCTGTAACTTGTATTCCTAATCCCGCATCCTCTGTGTCTCTCTCCGCCGAGCGGTCCCCGGCTCCGGGTCAACGTGGTGGGATATGGAGAGGGCCTGTGGTTCCGCAGCTACATTGCGGACGGAGGAGGGGGACTGACTGCTGCGTGGAGTCTACGCCGACGATTGAGCGTCCCTGGGTCTCCACGGAGGAGCGGTTCGGTCCAGCGGGACGAGATTCTTCTGGCTTCACGCCGAGTGGATCGTCGGCGGGGTTACCTGAGCTGGAGGGATCTCAAGCTGCGCTGACCATCGTGCTGGCTGCGGGGCCCGACGCGGCTAGATGGGAGCCTGACAACGACCTCCTGACGACGGATCCTGGATCTTCGCAGTCCTGGACGGCGTCAGAACCCGAGATCAGGCGAGTGCTCTCCTTTCTTTTCTCTCTTTATCCTCGAGCACTTCAGCCTATCTCCAGGGGAGACGAGCCGGGTGCAGCCGTCCGCTGCGTCTGAGCTCGTCTCGCCGGGTTCTGGCGCTGCCGGTGATCCTGATCCCGGTTCTGTTTTCTCTTCTGAGCCTTCTTCCAGGGTCACCGGCAAGGAGTTGCTGTTCCTCGTGGTGCTGGAGGGTCCAGGTTCAACGTTGGAGGTCGGTTCTGGTGCAGTATTCAACGTGGGTTCGCCCGAGACCCAGTCGGGGTCCAACGTGGGTTCGCCTGAGGCCCGATCGGGGTCCGACGTGGGTGCTGCCCCAGTATTGTCCAGGTCCGGTGAGGAGGTGGCCGTTTTCCTGCGGCCTGACGCCCGCCGCCCTCGTCATCGGCTCTCCCCTGAGCCTCTTCCACCGGGATCCGCTCTGATCCTTCGCCCGTCTCAACGGTCCTGGTGGTTGAGTGGTGCGGGTCGACGACCCGACCCACAGAACTTTCGGTTCGGTGATCTGGTTCCCCCCACTGGTCTGTGTTTCCCTCTGGGCAGCCTGGTTCGGCTGCCGGTGGACTGGATTCCTGGGATCTGGGTCCAGAGTTCGCCGTCCGAACACTTCTCTTTCCCTGATTCGCCAGCTGGACAATGGGCGGGGAGATCTCCGGAGCCATCTCGGCCATTTTTGGACTCTGCCTGCCATTCACCTCGGGTGTCACTTTTTCTTTTGTTATTAAGGTCACTCGGGTGTAATGTGTTGTCCTGTTGGTGGATTCGTTTTTATAGTGCTGTGTTTTCCATCGCTCATGCTCAGCATTTTACTTCTTGTGCCATGTTTTTAGCCTTGTTTTTTGTATTGTAGAGTTTTGTTTTCCGTAACACCATGCTCTGCAGTTATCCATTTATTCCAGTCACTTTCATTTCTTTAGGTGACTGGGTATTTATATATTCGTGTGTGTGGGTTTTTCTTTGCCTGCACTCAGTATTTCTTTTTTGTCCTGTTGGTTCATTATAGAGTCATGTGCCTTGTTTTCCGTAACACCATGCTCTATAATTGTCATTTGTTCCAGTCACCCTCACTTTTCTTGGTGACTGTGTGTGTATGTACTTAAATTAGCGCTGTGTATAGGTTCCCCTTTATTTAACCGTACTCAGCATTTTTTGCCCTGTACCTTTTTGGTGGTTCTTTTTTTCCTTGCTCTGGGTCACGCATGGTTGGTACTCTCTGGGTAGTATGTAACCGGCGTGCTGACCCAGTTCTTCTCCCCATCTGTACCTGGGTTAATTATTCTGTTTTGTCAGTATTGTATTTGGGTTTTTCTTTCCCGCTACCCTACATTGCCCCATTGGTGTTGTCCTTCCCTTGGCTTCTTCCCCTCCGGTCCGCCTCCCTTCCTCCCACCCTAGGTGGGGGGGGGGGGGGGGCTGGGATGTTCCTGGTCGTTCAGGAGCCCGACCTTGAGGGAGGGGCTCTGTCACCATGGGTTGAGATGCCGTCTCGGCACTCAGCCCATGTTTTCCCTCATCCCTGCTTCCCATTGAGCAGCGTCTCAGCTGGCCCCCAGCTGGCAGCATTATGGACGGCTGGGGCCAATTAGTCTTCATCAGCTGGGGCGCTGCCAATGAGGATAAATAGGAGCAGCCTCGATGACTCGGGGCTGCGACATAAACACATTGCTAAGCTGAAGCCCCTTCGTCTGGTGTCAGCTTATACAGTACTCCTCTTGCAGCATTCCTGTGTTTGTATCCCGCTGTGAGGATGTATGTCTTGCTACCCCCACGTCCGGTACGAGCTGCTTACCTCTGCGCTGTGCAACCTGTGAGTGTACGTCTGCATGAGTATCTGTGCTCTCCTCATCCCTTCCCCTTTACCCTGAATAAAATATCACGACTCACTGGCTTGTCCCTGGCTCTGATTGCCCGGCTCCCTAGAGCCGGATATGACACATGAGTGTTTCACTAAGTCACTTATTGAATTATAATGGTTAATCTAAATCACAATTTCAGGAAACATAAACTTCAGGGGACACCTAAACCCATGACACATTGTTTTAAATTTTGCTGATTTTTTTTTTTCACTTCTCTTCCAGTCCCTATGGCCACTTGCTGATTGCTTTGAGTTTTTAAAACATCATTTTAAGTATAATGTTAACTGACTTAAAGTACATTTCTAACTACACTATATCATACAATATGCTGTTTAACATACAATTTCATTTGATCACGTTTAGATCTTAATTCAAACAAGCAGAGTATTAACTAAAATTAGTAACCAACTTAATTAAGACTTGAACTAAAAACAATCAATCTGAATACAAATGGGATCATTTAAGAATAAAAATCTTTGGATTTATTAATGGAGTTCTGCCTGTGAGATCACCTGCACTCAAACATTCCAAGTACCATTCATGGGATGGAACAGATTCCATACAAAAATGTTAAAATTTTGCTTTGGCTTTGTCTTTATGGTAACAGAAAGCTAACACAGGAGGAAGGTTAAGTCTCAAGTGTTGAAGAGTCCACCTTTGTATAAAATGGCCAAGTCAGTATACCACAAAAGGCTCAAAGTCACTAAGATAATCCAAAGGTTAAAACTGGCTGTTGGTGTCATTTAAACCCTGCATGGCTTCGACAACGTGGAACCGGCATTTCACTTTGAAACAGATGGCAGTGACTTATTACAAACGAGCAACTTTGAAACACACATAACACTAAAGTTAAGAGTATTGCAGGAAGAAAAATAAACACAGCTGTCTTACCTTGAAATGTCCTTTAATGTTGAAATGTAGCAACATTAAATTACCTATAAAACCCCATAAATCCACTACAACATACTGTTTTGCAGTATATTGTAGTAGATACAGTTACGCATACAGTTAGCCATGCAAAATGGCTAACTGTATGCGTTCAGCAGAGTGTTCCCCAACTCTATCTGTCTCCCTCCCTCCGGTCGAGCCGCCGAACCTCAGCCTCGTCCCCCGGGCATGCCACAGTTTGGGGGAGGTCTTTAGCAAATCGAGGGCATTGTTGCTACTGCCTCATCACTCCTATGATTGTGCTATAGACCTCATCCTGGGGGCGAAGCTGGCGTCCAGTCGGCTATACAGCATTTCCGGTCCGGAGAGGGAGGCGATGGAGAAATACATAAAAGAATCGCTGAACGCCGGCTTTATTCGGCCATCTTCGCCCCTGCTCGGGGCTGGTTTCTTCTTCGTCGGGAAGAAGGATGGCTCGTTGCGCCTGTGCATCGACTACCGGGAGCTCAATGCTATTACCACCAAAGACAAGTACCCTCTGCCTTTGATTAATTCAGTGTTCAAGCTCCTTCAGTACCCACGGGTATTCACCAAGCTAGACTTAAGGAATGCATACCATCTGATCTGCATTCGCGAAGGCGATGAATGGAAGACGGCATTTAAAACTCATCAGGGGCAGTTCGAATACCTGGTGATGCCATTCGGGCTCATCAATGCCCCCGCCGTCTTTCAACAGTTAATTAACGACGTCCTTCGTGACATGTTTTATCAATTTGTTTTTGTCTAGTTAGATGATATTTTGATTTTCTCCCGCTTGCCAGAGGAACATGAAGCCCATGTCGGAACCATCCTGCAACAGCTTCTGGAGAACAAGCTCTACGTCAAAGCAGAGAAGTGTGAGTTCTCCACAACATCTACCACCTTCTTGGGCTTCATAGTGGCTGAAGGGAGACTGATTGCCAACCCGGCCAAGGTGAGGGCAGTGCTCGATTGGCCAACTCCTCACTCCCGTAAGGAGCTTCATCGCTTCCTTGGGTTCGTGAACTTCTATCACAAGTTCATAAGGAACTACAGTGGGGTGGTGCTGCCCTTAACACAACTGACCTCCATTAAGGTCCCCTTTTGCTGGACCAAGGCAGCTGAACAGGCATTTGTAAAATTAAAGCGCCTGTTCACAGAAACACCAATCTTGGTTCAGGTCGACACACAGCTCCAATTCGTCCTCGAGGTGGACGCGTCTGATTTGGGGGTAGGCGCTGTACTGTCACGGCGCAGGCCTCCCCGATCAGAAGCTCCACCTGTGCATGTATTTCTCTTGTCTGCTTTCGCCAGCCGAGAGGAATTACGATGTAGGGGACAGAGACCTGCTTGCCATTAAATTGGCATTGGAGGAATGGAGGCATTGGCTTGAAGGGGCTATTCACCCCATCATTGTGTCGACTGATCACAAAAACCTTGAGTACTTGCGATCGGCCTGCTGACTTAATGCCAGGCAGGCTCATTGGGCCCTGTTTTTTCAGAGGTTCAACTTCTCCATCACGTACCGGCCTGGCGCTTGGAACACCAAACCGGAGCCGCTATAGTGCCAGTTTGATTCCGAGGAGGTAGCCCCCCTCCCCCCCAAAACCATCATACCGTCTTTGCGGGTCCTCGGAGCCCTTACTTGGGATATTGAGCAGAAGGTCTGCCAGGCCCAGTCCCAGGAGCCTGTGCCAGTAGGGTGCCGTACGTTCCGGCCGCCCTCCGCAGCGATGTCATCCAATGGGGTCACACCTGTTGCCTTGCTTGCCATCCTGGTATCGATCAAACTGTGGACTTCATCCTATGAGCATTCTGGTGGCCCACACAGCGGCGGGATGTACAAGAGTATGTGAAGGCCTGTCAGACCTGCATCCGGGGGAAATCAGACTCCTCTCCCCCATCTGGTCTCCTCCATCCCCTCTCCACCCCGATCGTCTGTGGTCAGACATTGCCGTGGATTTTGTCACCGGACTCCCCCCCTCCCGTGGCAAGACGGTGATTCTTACAATCGTGGATCACTTCTCCAAGGCGGTGCATCTGGTTGCCCTCCCGAAGCTCCCCTCGGCCTTGGAGACAGCGGTCCTCCTCACCGGATCCACGGTATTCCCATGGACGTTGTGTCTGACCGGGGTCCTCAATTTATGTCCCAGGTCTGGAGGGCCTTTTGCCAGACCCTGGGAACAACAGTGAGCCTCTCCTCTGGCAACCATCTGCATAGCAACGGGCAGGCAGAATGCGCCAATCAGTCCTTGGAGGCCGCCCTGAGGTGTGTAGCAGCCAATAACCCATCATCCTGGAGCACACCTGACCTGGGTGGAGTACTCTATGAACTCTGCTATCTCCACTGCGACTGGACTCACCCTGTTCGAGGCGTCGTTAGGGTACACACTGCCTCTTCTACCCATGGCCAAGAGAGAGGTCACGGTTCCATCCATAGGGGCCCATGCTCGTCACTGCCGGCGCGTCTGGAGGTCTACTTGGGCCGCCCTTGCCTGCACCATGGAATGCACCCGGGCTGCTGCAGATAGGAAGTGGGTTCAGGCTCCCAAGTACATCATCGGGCAGCAGGTCTGGCTGGCGGCAAGCCAGATTCCTCTGAAAGAGAAATCTAAGAAGCTGTCCCCCCGCTTCATTGGGCCATACACCATCTCTCGGGTGATAATCGACGTGTCGGTCCAGCTTAAGCTGCCTTCAACCTTGCGGGTGAACCCCACATTTCATGTCAACCCCATTAAGCCCCTCTTGGCCAGTCCCCTCTGCCCCCCCCAAAAACCACCTCCTCCTCCCCGCATGATTGACAGCCACCCCGCCTACACTATACACTGTGTGTTGGATGTTCGCTGTCGGGACCGGGGCCTTCAATACCTGGTGGACTGGGAAGGCTATGGCCCGGAGGAGCGTTCCTGGGTTCCCATGTCGCAGGTCCTGGACAAGGAAATGCTCCGAGCTTATCACTGTGCTCACCTGGAGAAGCCCTCTGGACCACCAGGAGGTGCTCCTAGAAGGGGGGGCCCTGTCATGGGCAGCGAGAGTGCGCCCCTCCCGTCCTGCCTCACCTTCATCAACTCATCACTGCACCTGAGGCAGAACACACACCTGCACCCGCTCATCAGCCAGCGTACTTAAGGAGTCTCTCTCCATGCATTCAACACTGGTTCGTCTGGGTATACTGCATGCTTCGTAGACAAGCAAGTATAATTAACAAGTTTAGACACGCTGTTTTACCTTGTCATTCCTCTCTCCTCAGGTTGCTGCCACCGTGCAGGTGTGTCTCCAGGACTGCGTGCGCTCTCCTGCCACATCTCACCATTCCCTCAGCATCCTATCTCCACCCGGTCAGGCACCACCAGTTCATTCCCCGCACCCAACTGGTTCATCTATTCTCCACTGGGGCCCTGCCCATTCTCCCTGGATTCCCAAGTAAGTGGCAATTTGGCTCATCCAATTCCCCTTACTCTGTTCCTTCTCTCACAGCTCTCATCTTCTCTCCACAGGGTGGTTCCTCTGGCGAGTGACTGTTTCCTCAGCTGTGCGCTTGTTTGCAATTTAATAACCTTTCAAACGTGCCCCTTTGTGTGGTTACTTTTCTGTGCTGTTGCATCATGCATGTGAGCTGTCAACTTAATTAATCATGACACCCAAGGGCTAGTAGAGAGGGCAAATAGGATTCTGAAAAGAATGCTTGCCAAGCAATGCATGGGGACACGCATGATATGGGTCAATGCACTGCCATTAGCGCTGATGGCACTGCAATCCACCCCCAGTACGATGCTTTCCCTGACTCTCCATGAGCTGTTAACAGGGAGAAAGATGCCAGGACCATTTGTTGATTCACCTTTGACTCCTAGGACTAGTCAAGCTGTAGAACTGTCACAGCATATCAAGAGTCTAAGGAAAATATCTGAAGCTCTCTCTCAACAGGTTCTGGCCATTCTCAACAAGGACACACAAGGAGACACTGTCCCATTGGAACCTGGTATCTGGGTGTGACAAAAAGTAGTGAGACCTCACTGGGATTCACCAAAGTGGCAAGGACCTTTTAAAGTAATAAAGGCTACTTCACACGCAGTACTAGTGTGGAAAAAAGGTCCTAAGGCAGACTGAACATGCATTGGATCCTCTGCAGTTTGCCTATAGGCCTCACAGAGGAGTGGAGGATGCCACTGTCACTCTGTTTGACATGCTTTTCAAACATCTGGATTTTAATGGGACACACGCCAGGCTTTTATTTGTGGACTTTTCTTCTGCCTTTAATACAATCCAACCTCATATTTTAGTTGAAAGGCTCCTGCAACAATTTGATTTAAGCAATAATCTGGTGGGTTGGATTCTGGATTTCTTAACCAACAGGACGCAGAGAGTAAGGGTCAATGGCACATTGTCTGACCTAAAGTGCTCTTCTACTGGCTCTCCTCAGGGGTGTGTGTTGTCACCACTACTCTTCATCCTGTACACAAACATGTGTCGGAGCAGACATGACAACAGACACATTATAAAGTATGCTGATGACTCAGTCATTGTCAGTCTCCTCCAGGATGGTGAGAGTGGCCACGGCCCAGTAGTTGATGACTTTGTTCACTGGTGTGAGGATTCCTACCTGCAGCTGAATACAACAAAAACGAAAGATATGATTATTGACTTTAGGAGGAAAACTCCCAGGCACAAAGTCACCATACTAAAAGGCCAGACCACCGAATGTGTACAATCGTACAAATATCTTGGGACAATTATTGATAGTGGATTGAACTTTGAGGTGAACTGTGAAAGGGTGTGCAAAAAGGGTCAGCAAAATTTGCATTGTTTGAGGAAACTTGCACGCTTCCAAACTGACCGAACCATAATGACTATGTTCTATCGGGCTTTTATTGAATCTGTTTTATCCTTTTCTTTAATGTCATGGTTTGGTCAGATAAAACTGAAACAGAGGAAATCCTTGGATCAGGTAGTCAGATGGTCCAGTCGTTTGCTTGGTGAGTCACAGCTGAGCCTGACATCCCTGTACACCAGACAAGTACAGAGGATGGCCGACTCGATTTTAAATGATGACTCCCACCCTTTGCACTGCAACTTTCAGCTTCTTCCCTCCAGACGGAGGTTTGCTGTCCCAAAAAGTAGAACCCAGCGCTACAAAAACAGCTTTGTCCCTGCTGCTGTCAAAGAGTTGAACAAGCTATAAAAATTATATTGTACATATTTTATATTTACCTATTTTGTAAGATGTGTGCCTGTGTTTGTGTCTATGTTGAATGTAATTAGTGGCTTGTAAATATGGATGTCACCAACTGCAAAACAAATCTACCTACGGGTACAAATAAAGTAACCTGAACCTGAACCTGAACCTGAAAAAAGGAAAACTCAGTAATTGGATTCATGTGACTCATTGTGCTAGAGCTGCTGAGCCAAATCGCCCCCTCTTATAAACTGTTGTTGACATAGCCAGTGCAAATAGCAGTAATGACACCAACACTGCCTAACTGCACCACAAGGGACACTGTTTGCATCCTTTTACTCCTGTCACTAATCATGTCCTTTCCAGTCCTATGGTGGAAAATTCAACTCTACCAGAACGTTCATGAAACTAGGCGATCAGTAACTACAGTCTCAGGTGATAAGTATGGTGCAAAAATAAAGGTGTATGCTCAGAAAGGAAAGCGCATGGTAGTAACTTTTGATTTGTGCACCGCAATTGACTGTGGGACTTTTGAAGTTATTTGGAGAGAGTATAATGTTTTTATGTGTGCAATAGATAAAAAGGAGCCCTTGGTAGATGACCTTCTTGCAGGATGTGGCCCTATCTGGTGGAATTCTGGCTCTCAAAGAAGGTGCACCAACCACTGCCAGCAAATACCCTTACCTATTTACAACGAGACATAAAGTTGTTTAGAGGATACAGTAAATCAATGCAAGTGAATCTGCTGGGGCTTAGCATGAATATATCAAAGCTTTCCCACAGTGCAATAGGCTCATCTTTTTATTTGGTGTTGGGAGTAAACATGCCAAGGAAAAAAAACACTGGGATTGCTGAAGATCACAGTAGTCACCAATATGTCTAGTAAAACCATGAATACAACCACACAACATTAGAGCTCTAAGGTGGTGACTTATCTAGATGTGCAGACAGTTAGAGATTGCATAGCTGTAAAAACAGGATATGTAGATCAAAATGAATGGTTGGCGTGGAAGAGAATCCTAAACGTCTACTCTGCTGGAACAGCACCGCCTGTGGCTGAACAGGCCGATGCGCGAATGGCAGTCCCTGTCACACAGGTCGCACTTGTGGGTGGTCTCCGTGTTGCTGGGTCTGTGGCGGTTCTTCCTGCGGGTCCTTTTTTCCACCTGCTGCAGCAGTCAGTCTCTCTTCACCCGCCTTGAGCTGTCTGGTCAGGGTGCCTCTCCATTTGGAGCAGTCCGTTGCGAGGTCCTCCCAGCGCTCTGTGTTGATCTTCAGGGCCTTCATGTCTCTCTTGCAGACATCTCTAAAGCGCAGCTGTGGGCGGCCAACGTCTCTCCTGCCAGTTGCCAGTTCTCCGTAGACGACGTCTTTGGGGATTCTGCCATCCTCCATACGGTGAACGTGGCCTAGCCAGCGGAGCCTGCGCTGCCTGAGTAGAGTGAACATGGAGGGAAGACCGGCACGGGACAGAACTTCTGTGTTGAGCACTTTGTCCTGCCAGGATATGTCCAGGATGTGGCGAATGCAGCGCAAGTGGAAGGAGTTCAGTCTCTTTTCCTGCCGGGCGTATGTTGTCCACGTCTCACTTCCATAGAGCAGTGTGCTGATGACGCAGGCGTTGTACACTGCCATCTTCATCTTGACAGAGAGTTTGGGATTCTCCCACACTCGTGTGGTGAGGCGAGTGAGTGTGAAGGCTGATTTTCCAATCCTCTTGTCGATCTCTGTATCAAGGGAGAGGTTGTTGCTGATCATGGACCCCAGGTACGTGAACTGATTCCTGACCTCCAGCTCGTAGTCGTTGATGGTGATGGTTGGTGGTGCTTCCGTGCCTTGAGCCAAGACGGTAGTCTTCTTCAGGCTGATGGTAAGCCCGAAGTCCTTGCATGCCTGGGAGAAGTGGTCCATCAGGGTCTGAAGCTCCTGCTGTGTGTGGGTTGCGACTGCAGCGTCGTCTGCGAGCAGCATGTCTCTGATTAGAGCCTCGTGTACTTTGGTTCTGGCTTTCAGGCGGGTGAGGTTGAAAAGCCTGCCGTCAGATCTTGTGTGCAGGTAGATTCCCTCTGTTGCTGTGCTGAAGGCATGCCTCAGGAGCATAGCAAAGAAAATCCCAAAGAGGGTAGGCGCTAGTACACAGCCCTGTTTCACTCCGCTGCGTATGTTGAATGGCTCTGAGACGTTGCCGTCGTGCTGCACTATCCCCTGCATTTTGGTGTGAAACGATTCGATGAGGCTTTGCAACTTTGGTGGGCATCCTATCTTTGGCAGGATCTTGAAAAGGCCCTCTCTGCTGACCAGATCGAATGCTTTGGTGAGGTCGATGAAGGCGACGTACAGGGGCATGTTCTGTTCTCTGCATTTCTCCTGGAGTTGGCGGATGGAGAATATCATGTTTACCGTCGATCGCTCAGTGCGGAAGCCACACTGAGACTTGGGGTAGACACGTTCGGCAAGCTTCTGTAGATGAACGAGAACAACACGTGCGTAGACTTTGCCAACAACACTGAGGAGGAAGATGCCCCTGTAGTTGTTGCAGTCGCTTCTCTCCCCTTTGTTTTTGTAGAGGGTGATGATCTTGGTGTCCCTCATGTCCTGTGGTACGGCACCTTCCTTCCAGCACTGGCAGAGGACGTCATGCAATGGCAGCAGTAGGGCGGTCTTGCAGTGCTTGATCAGGTTGGGGGGTATGCCGTTGTTGCCGGGTGCCTTGCCAGCGGCCAAGCTATCAATGGCCTTGCTGAGTTCATCGATGGTTGGCTCGGCGTCAAGTTCATCCATGGATGGCAGGCAGTTGATGGCATCAAGGGCTGATGGTGTCACGGTGTTCTGTCTGGAGTAGAGGTCGGAGTAGTGTTCCACCCATCTCTCCATCTGCTTGTTCTTTTCTGTGATCATCTCCCCAGTGGAAGATTTGAGGGGGACCGTCTTGCTCTGAGCTGGACCAAGTGCTTTCTTGATGCCGTCGTACATACCACGGATGTTCCCTGTTATGGCAGCGGTTTGAATGTCTTGGCTGAGCTGAGTCTAGTACTCGTTGGCACAGCGCCGAGCAGTCTGCTGAACTTTGCTTCTCACAGCCCTGAGAATCTGGAGATTCTTCTCGTTTGGGTACTTCTTGTACTCAGCAAGTGCTGAGCGCTTGGCTTCAATGACGGGGGTCATCTCAGTCAACTTGGCATCAAACCAGTCCTGTGACTTCGAGGTCTTCCTCCCAAAGGTAGCCAAGGCTGTGCGGTGGATGGTGTTTCGCAGCTCTTCCCACTTCTGCTTTGCAGATTCTCCTTCTTGTGGTACACCAAGTTCCTTCTCAAAGGTGGAGGCAAACTGCTCAACAAGTTCTGGTTGGGCCATCTTGCTGGTGTCAGTCCATGCCTTTCCAGGCTGTCTAGCACGATGGAATTTCTTCAGCAGCAGCTTGACCTTGCAACACACCAATGAATGGTCTGTGTCGCAATCTGCACTCTGGAACGAACGGGTGATTAGCACGTTCTTCAGTGAGGTGCGCCTGGTCAGGATCAAGTCCAGCTGGTGCCAGTGCTTTGAGCGTGGATGTCGCCAGGAAACCTTATGTTGGGGCTTGGTCTTGAAGAACGAGTTTGTGATGCACAGATCATGATATGTGCAGAACTCGAGCAGCCGCTGTCCGTTGTCGTTCATTCTGCCCACGCCAAATGGTCCAAGACAGGAGGGCCAGGAGTCGTGGTCAGCACCCACTCTGGCATTGAAGTCTCCAAGGAGAATGAGTTGTTCAGAGTTGGGGATGATCCTGACAGTTGTTGCGAGAGTCTCGTAGAACTCGTCTTTTGCCTCTGGTGTGGCTGTCAGTGTTGGGGCATACACACTGACGAGGGTCACTGGGCCTTGAGTGGTGTTCAGGCGGAGGGTGAGGAGTCATGCAGAGCCATTGCTGCCCGGTTCCACCATCTTCAGCAAGGTGTTCTTCACTGCGAATCCCACTCCGTGTTCTCTGTGTTCGTAACTGCCCTTTCCCTGCCAGTAGAACATGTAGTCCTCTCTCAGTGTGCCTGCGTCAGCCAACCGTGTTTCCTGGAGAGTGGCGATATCCACTTCCAGTCTCTTCAGCTCATTATTGATGATGGCAGTCTTCCTGGTGTCGTTGATGTCCTTGAGGTTAGCAGCGAGTCCTGTCATCATAGTGCGGACGTTCCAAGTTCCCAGTTTTAGAGTTGGTCTCTTTTGTTTTTTTGTCTTGTCTGGTGCGAAGGTTCTCAGCCTGCCATTCGGACTTCTCCTCATCCCCATGCACCCATTGAGGAAAGCAAGCTGTGGCGGGACAACACCTTATTGGCTGGGGGCTGCCCAGCTTGAGGCGGGCGGTAGCTGTCCAGTGAGATCCGATGATCCCTCCCACCATCGGGAACAACCCCTGGCACCGTGCTCTATGCCAATTGAGCGGTAGCTTATAACCGGTAACTGTCATTCCCCGTGTTTTGTCTACGCCAAAGGCGAAGCTGGAGTATCCTCTCCAGTGATCCGGTGTTCTACCTTCCAGCGTTGGGCGTTGGTAGGATTCAAGCCTGGGCAGGAAGATATGGAGGACAAGATGTTGCCCATGCAGCATGTCCCCCCTCTCCACGTCACTGATGAATCCAAAGGAACAGCAGAGCTGCTACAGTTTGGCACCAGCGCCGTCGCAGGAGCTGCCAGAACAATGTTGAGCACAACAGAGAACTGCCTTAGGGACTCCAACTCCGGATTTTTCCTCAGGGTTGACTCCCGAAGCCTTTCCCGTGACCGGGTGTGCCACAAGGCAGTGGAGGTTTGAAATCAGGGTTTACCTTCCCCTAGATGGGCTACCTTCCCAGGTTGACGAGCCACCATGGCATTGGTCCAATATTACAGTAATACAGGATCAGGCTGATTGTTATGCTTGTGCAGCTGTAAGACCAGGATTGGCCACAGTGCCATTCCCACTGGACCCCAATGATGATCCTCAAGAATTAAATTGTCTGATCAGTCTGTTTTCAATATCTAAGTCCCAAGAAAATTGGACTGCCATGCATAACCTTTTCCCACCAATAGAAAGGATGATTCCTCCGCCATTTTAGCCCTACAAGGGAAATTATACCTGTTTTGTACGTAGGAAAGGCAGTCTGAATGTGGGAACTCTGACCTACTGTGCTAACACTTTAGTTGTAAATAACACCAGCTATTCTGAGATGCAACATATGTCTCAGCCTAAGTTAGATGTGTGGTTTTGGTGTGGCCAAATGAGGATATGGCCCATATTACCTAAGAATTGAATTGGAAGGGAACATGTGCCCCAATTCAATTAGTAATGCCATTCACTATTCTCCCATTGGGCCCCCTAGATAATACTAGGATAGGCACGCGAGTGAAAAGAGAGATCAGAGCTAAAAGAAATACACTTGCAGTTATGGAAGATACATTGGGTGGTGTTAGGTCATGGATAGATTCCACAGGAAGAGTCAGGGGAGTTCCGGATGAGTTTAAGGGCTGAAATTATAATGCAGCATTGTTCACTCACTTTATTCCTTGGGTTGGACAGGTAATAGAAGCTATTAAAATGCAATCTTGGATCGAGTATATTTATTATAACCAGCAGCGAATGTTGAACTTCACAGTGGATGCCCTTAAAGGAATTCATGAACAACTGAAGGCAATATCTCTCATGACATTATCAATATCACATTGCTCTAGACATGCTTCTGGCAGAGTCTGGGGGAGTGTGTCAGATTTTTGGCTCTATGTGCTGTACCTTTATCCCTAACCACACAAGTCCAGATGGAAGTATTACACATGCTATAGAGGCTTTGGAAGGCCTACGCACTGAATTTGATCAAAATACCGGATATGAACCTGATGTATTTACATCTTGGCTTCAATCCATCTTTGGACGTTGGGCAGGTGTGATACGTTCAGTAATCCTGATTGTAGTCATCTCACTAGCAGTGATACTTGTGGTGGGGTGTTGCTGCATCCCATGCTTGAGAACATTGCCGGAAGATGCATAATCACAGCCCTAACCAAACAGCCAGTCCAGAGGATGATAGCTCAAGTCCACTCCCTAGAGGAGAAAAAGTCCCTTCTCCATGACAAGGACCATTGTTCATCTGGGAATGACAGTGATGAAGGAGAGACTATTGCTTAAAATGTATATATATATATATATATATATATATATACTGTATATATATATATATATATATATATATTGTGTCTTTCTGCTATTTTACTATCCTTTCTAACTATACACATGTTATAATAAAGAAATAGTGAAGAGTAGTTAGTTAGATATTACACACAGTGCTCTCTCATGCACACACACACACACACTCACACACACACACACACACACATGTGCACATACATACAAGCTGCACACACAAAAGCTCTAGTCTCTGTTTCCTGCTTCCATATAGGGGCATGGGGTTGCGTGAGGATAAATAACAGGATGTGGATGCCATAATGGACTAAAGAGGAGACATCTGCTGAAAGGAGCCATAAAGCCATAAAAGCGAGGAGACATCTGGAGCCATTGGAACACTAACAGGAAGGATGTGGGAGCTATTTGGATGCTGAGAAGACCGATTTGAACCAGTTTGGACAATGAACACATATTGTTGGAGAGTTGCTGGGAATGCCCAACAGCTCAGAAGCTATATATATAGGGGGGAAGTCCTTTGTTCTGGGTCTTAACCAGGCTGAGCTGCTAAGACCCACGGTCGTGTTTGACTACCTGTGTGATTCAATAAAAGATAAGCTGAGAAATAGTATTTCTTCTGTGATTATTGGTTGGTTAACTGAAAAGATTCTGCTAACTGTCCAAATTAATTTTTACAGTTTCAGTGGTGGAGGATGCGGGCAGTTAACCAACTTCATTGACGATGAATGTTGGGACACAAAGCCCTTGTCTGGGTGTCATGGACAAACCAGGGCCCACTGATCAGAAGGTGAGAACCTCTTCTAAAAATCTCTGTAGAATTGTCTGTGACATTCAGTCAATGTAAGCCTTTTGTCCTGCTTTTTAAGTTCTATTGAAAAGAACTTAATATAAAGATAATGTTATATTTTGTGGCTATTTTTTATGATCGTAAGAACACGCAGGAAGTCTCATAAGCATGCATGCATTCACATGTTAGGGACAGATCAAAGGGCCACTTTTAATAAACAAGGAAGATTTGCAATGCAAGAACTTTTTTTTACATCAACTAGTGAGCATAAATAAATAAGGTACTGAAGCGGCATGAAAAAATAAGCAGCTGTGCTGTGGTTTTAAGCAGGTTTTATTATATCATGTCGCCTTCACGGGATCCCCTCTCCGGTGCATAGTGGAGCAGCCCGGAGCGGGATCCCTAAGCTCTCAGAGAAGGAGAGGCGGACACGTGTGTGTCTACCAGTTGCAGGATCAGAGTGAGAGAAGAAGAGAGATTGCGTTACAGAGTTGCACCTTAAATACTTGATCATAACAATACATCAAAAAGACATACCCCACAGTCTAGAATGATCAAAGGGACAACAGAACAGGCAGGAGGTATTTGCCTTTGTAAGCCATACATCACAATGGGCAGATTAGCTAGACCTCGCTCTAAGTGCAAGACAAAGAGGCTAACAAGCACATCTACATATTGATCTGAGTCTCTAGGTCACAGTAAGGACAGGACGCATGAGTACAAAGGATGAAAGGCATCGATTAACATCACATAGGTGAGACAGAAGAAACTCGTCTACCTGTAGACATTAATACACCAAAGCACATCTAAGATGCTCAGAAAAAGCACAGTAAGGACAAGCCATATGCACACTATACCGAATGGCGCATTACATCACAACACATGCATGTTTGCATCACAAATACATGAATGGCACATTGCTTCTCAGTAATGCAGCAGAAAAACAGAGAAAAGAGGGCTGAGTGTCCTTAGTCTGTTGTGGGGTTAAAACGAACCGCCACAGTACTCTAATATATTACAAGACAATGAGTGAGTAATATAGGAATACTTACAAGACTCTCAAATTTAATCAATGAGTGAGTAAAAGGATTAATGACTGCATTTTAATACAAGAACTTAAATAACATCACTAAGCGAGTAGAAGTATTAATGATTGTAATAATTCATGGGACAGCGTGAGATCTTAAAATACATCAGTAGTGAACGACTGTCCATAACAATAAAGATAGTTTGTTAAACTCAGTCCGGGACTGAACTTTATGATACGATATTACTTGTATTGATGACCGGACGTGGCTCAATGAAAGTATCCTCTACATAAAGTTAAGCTAAGAGAAAAACGTATATGCAAATAAAGCGGCAGGGACAGACACAAATATACAACAAACTCTGCAGATATTGTCCATATTGTGCATGCTGATATTGTGTTGATTCTTTAAATCTTGTGGGGATAAATGTGTGGGTGGTTACCTCTAACATCCCAATTTAAGACACGAAGAGTGGTGTAGGGTGAAAGGGGCTAGCCCTGATCCTGAATTCCCACTTCTTGTTGTCTGGAATAAGAGGAAGTGCATTTTGTGGGTTTGGAAATAAAGGCAAAAGCCCCCGGGGAATGTGAATATTTTTTTTGTCCACCAGAAACAAAAGATTCTGTTTTCTGCTATAATTCTGAGTTGGCCACACCCACTTGGGTCAACAGGATTCAAGTAGAAGCCTGATGTGGCCAGAATTGTAGAAAGGGTTTGGGATCTGGAGTTTGGACCGCAGGGCTGTAAATATCTACTAACTCTTTTCCCCATAGTATATACAGGCGATTTAACTAAAACAGCAACATCAAAGCCACTTTTCACTGTGCAAAAAACGGAGACGAGTCTGTGTGTCTTTGATCACGAAGGGGAGGGGGTAATTTACCTGATCGCCTGAGTGAACAGAGAAATTGTGTTTAAAACATGATAAGAGTTACTGAGAGTAAATTGTTTGAGGTGACAGCGTTGAATTGAGCACAAAGTTAAAATTGTAAGATTATTCTTGCATGAATAAACCTGAGTTTGGGGGAGACGGCTCTCCAGTTTCTTTGAAAGGTGGGGCGTGGTTTGTGGTCAATAGGCTTCGCGGCCACGTTGCGTGTTCACATTTGCGAGTGACCGAAATGGCCACGTAACATTCCCTTTGCATGAAAATTGCGCATGTGCAGATTAAGCAGTGCAAACGCCATTTTGAAAATCACCAGGGTGAGTTATCCTGGGCGCCATCTTGGAGCTGAGACAGCTAGACCACCTGCAAGCAACATCACTGTGTCGCCTCCTCTTTGAGTGCAGAAGGAACTGCCTCAATCTTGTTGTCAACTATAAGAATTGCATTCTTTCATAAATTTACCTCCAAATTAAATAAAGATTAAGCTAATTTATAACCAAATTGAGCTTCCAAGTTAACTTCAAAGGAAATTCTGTAGTCATGGCAGCAGAAAAGTCAGTATTTACTGTTGGTGAAACAGTAGATAGAATGCAGAAAATCATTGAGAGACAGACAGTTGAGAAAGCTTGGAAAGAAGAGATAAGAAAGCTTAAAAAATGGGTGGCTGACTTACAGGGTCTAGGATATTTGCCAGGATCATCAAAACCGATGCCCTCACCAGCTAAACTGGCAGAGATCCTGCAAATAATTATACAAAGCTATAATACTGCTAAGGAAAATCATGAGACGAGGAAATCCCAGGTGGGGATTAATACATAAAAAACTGAAAAATTCAGAGAAGAGGAAAATTAGGGCCATGTATTATATTCCTAAACTCTTGGCTGCGTTGCACAGAGGACAATTAGTAGTCTGTAATAATAGAAGGGTCATATAACAAACGTATGGGCAGCAAGTAGTGTCAGAGGTGCCGTCCCAATATGATGATGTGGCCCTGCCTCCATCAGCTCTGTCTCCGCCAGCCCCTTCAGCCCCCACCCTGACACAGACAAGCCCATACACAGTGTGTAAACATGCTTTCTAAACAAATTTCTCTTACTAATTTTGTTGAAGGGAATAAAGATACAATGCAGGCAGTAGCAGGAGTTTTACACATGAGGCCAATGTTATCCAAAAATGATAGCAAGACAGCTGGAGAAAAGGTGCACCAAATTATCAATCAATACACTCCCATGGAACCTATGAGTCAGACTGAACAGGAATAGGACAGACAGGAGGAGGAATCCCCTGTCAAGACAGGTATACCTGCTGCCTCCACCCCCACAACAAACAAAAAAGTAGATGAAGACCCTGTTAGCGCCTATTTGGGTGAGTTTAGTGAACACCTGAGCCAGACTTAACTAGGCTAGGAAACATGTCAAGTACTGGTGAGGGAGCCACCCCTAACAAAGTTACTGATTAAACAGACAAAACAAAAAACAAACAAAAAAAAAACAACTACGTACATGCACATGAAAGCAGTGGAAAATTGATGATTATGGATCCACAATAGAAAATCTGACCGAAGGGGCACCTCATCGCACATGTTTACAAACAGGAGCCATACCTAAAGTAAACCATAAACAAATGCCCATGATAGCTACTGAAACTGGGGTGGCACAATATGTAGAATGGTCATTTAACGACCTAAAAGGCATTTGTGACATATTGCCTCTGCTAACTTCGGGGGCCTCTCCATGGATTATAGCTGTGCAGAAGACCACAGTTGGTTGCCGTCTGTGCTTGGCAGATATTAGAAGAATCACGTACTGCGTCAACATTTCCAGGATTTATTCCTGCCCCCTGGCACATTGTTGTTGCAGTATGTTGATGATCTACTATTACCAGGCCCCACTGCTGCTTCTGTGCTGTCAGTCACGGAGCTCCTCCTGAAACACCTCTATCAGAAAGGCTATAAATTAAGCCACAAAAATGTACTGTGTTGTCACCTCAGGGTTCACTATTTGGGCAGGCTAATCACATCTGGCGACTCCATGGTGTCCCCGTTCCAAAGGTCATCAGTTCTCTCACACCCTAAACCATGCACTGTGAGGTAAATTGTCATTTTTAGGTCTTACCGGATACAGCAGAAATTTTGTTCCAAAGTACACTGTGCTTATTCAACCACTGTGCAACCTTCTAAAGTAAGCAGGACACAAAAACCTCACATCACCTTTGCAATGGACCACTTTGGCTGAAGGTGCTTTTATCAAACTCAAACAACTGATGTCACATGAGCGTTCACTAAAACCACCTGATTACTGTTCCCCATTTCTTTTTGATATTTCTGAACAGTCAATGCCGTATTGTATCAGAAGGGGGAAGGTACAGGGTCCAAGTCAGTTGTAATGTATTACAGCTCAACATTAGATAACATAGAGAGAGGACACCCACCATGCACATGTCATATTGCAGCAATAGCTAAAGCATTAGAAAAAACTTCTCATATCATGATGCAGCACACTGTGATTGTACACGCCATGCATGGAGTAGCCTCTTACCTACAAAGTGTACTGTTCACACTCTCAGCTAAAAGAACACAAAGGTTGAAAAGAATACTGCAGGCAGCAAATGTCATTTACCCAAGTGAAGGGACAAACATGACAGAAGACATGCTTACAGGTGAACCTCACGACTGTCTAGCAGCTGTGGAGGTTGACATGAAAGCTGTCCCTAATCTTCAATCTGAACCTATCGATTTTCCAAATTTGAACCTTTTTAGTGATGACTGTTGCTACAGGAGAGCAGATGGGTCTCTGAGTGCCTCATATCCAGTGGTAAAATATGATGAGAGGACAGGTGCATCAAGAGACGCCACAGAGTTCACCAGAGAGTTTGGCTAAGATGTTATTTATTTCCAGACGTGACAAAACACAACTATGAACCCCTTAGGGCTAAACACACACATGACTGAATACAGCCCGCAGCTGTCAAGGCCGGCAGCGAGAAATAACTTAGCCCAAGCGCGATCAGAACCGGCGCTCGGGTCATAACAGTACCCTCCCTCCATGGGCGGACTCCGAACGCCCCAAGGAACCACCCTGCCCCCCCCGCCCCCCCAGGGTGGGAGATTGGGGGACAGGTGCGGAGGGAGAGAAACCAACCCATGAACAAGACAAAAAAACTATACAAGACAATGACAAGGCAAAAAAAAAAAAACATACAAGACAATGACAAGACTAAAAAAACCATACAAGACAATGACAAGACTAAGAAAAAAAACATACAAAGGAAAACAAAAACCAGAACTACAGGCTCAGATAAACTAGATGCAAGAACACATTACCTGCTCATATCAGACTTAACATGAAAAAACAAAAAACAGAGCATTACCCGCTCATACCAGACTATGAAACAAAAACAGAGCATTACTCGCTCAAACCAAACTATACATGAAACAAAAAAAACCCAGAGCACTATACGCTCTACCCAGACTACATAAACCAGCAGGGCTACTGCAAACACACATGAAGCAATCTAAAATTGCTTAACATAACTTTACTATGGCTAGACTGTGGCTTTCAAAAACACAAGAGACAATCAAAAATTGCTTTGACATAACATGACTATGACTTGACTGTGGCTTTCAAAACAAAGGCATGAGCACTAGATACAACATAACCAGGACGAGGAAGAAAAAAAAAAAAAAGCACAAATACTGAGACACACCCAGGGACCACTACCACCCCCCGACAGTTTATGTCGACCGATGGTCAACAGAGGCGGACCAGGCTGCTCGCCAGAGCCCAAAGTCCCGCACGTCCGCTTCTCCGGTGGTCGAACTAGGTAGCCCCATGGCACACATAACAGTTCGGGTGGCCGAACCGAGGCACCGAACCGGCGAAACAGTCCCTCCGGCGGCCGACCCGTGTCCCTCAGCCACCAGTCCAGGGCATCAACAACCCGCAGTGGCCTCCCTGACGAGAACAAAACTCGGGAGAACCGGGGCGAGCGAACAGGGACCCCCATGGCCCCCGGCGATGATGAAAAGGAGCGGTGATTCTGAGGGGATGAGCAGGACGAGCCAAGAATCCGCTCCGCGAAGAAGGGTCTGCAGCTCCTCCTCCGCCAACGGACCATGCTCGCACTGCATCACCGCTGGACCCAGATTGGGTCCCAGCTGCACCCACGTTGGGCCCCGATTGGGCCAGAACCGCACCTGTGGTGGACCCCGATTGGGCCTCCGACGAACCCACGTCGGACCCCGATTGGGCCGAAACCGCCCCTGCGGTGGGACCCGATTGGGCCTCCGGCGCAGCTCCGCTGACGAACTCCACCCCCGAACCTGGGACCTCCACCTCGGTGACACCGATCCGTTCCCCGCCGGCGACACTAAAACAAAGCTCGGGGACAGGAAAACCGGAATCAGCATCACCAGTAGCAACGGAACCCAGTGAGACGAGCTCGGGCGCAGCAGACGGCTGCTCCTCACTCGTCTCCCCGAGAGGCAGGCAAAAATGCTCAACAAAAGAGGACAGAGACATAAGAGGGAGCACTTGCTGCACTCGGGTTCCATTGCCACCCAGGACTCCGACGATCCGGGTTCAGGATGACTCTCATCAGCTGACTCGGACTCAGCTGCGTCGGGCTCCGCAGCTGGCACGATGTCATCAGCAGCCTCAGGTTCCTCCCATGCTGTTGTCCACGCCGACGACCCGTATGGCGTGGAGGCAGGGAACCCTTGACCCACTGGCTCGGATCGCTCCGGCGAGGAGACCCGGGGATGCTTCTTCGTCGGCTCAGGCTCCGGGCCGCAGACCGCTCCTCTCCTCCATCCAAGACGTGACTACAGGGCCGGATGCAGGCTATCCAGCACTACAGGGACCCTCTTCGTCCGGCGACGCTGGCCTGGCATCGCGGACCGCTCAACGGGGGAGAACACAGAGGCAGTAGGTTTAATAATTTCATCCACAGCAGGTGGAAGGAGCTCGGGGGGCTGCGAACCCCGAACTCCGCCCCCAGGAGTCAGACAAGGCAGATCATTATTAAGATGTGACAAACAAACGAGCACTTGCCTTCCTCCGGGGGCAGAGATGGTTCCTGCTGTGGGGGACGTCGTTCCTCCTTCTCCCTGCTGGATGGCAACAGAGGGCCCCCTGGGAAAACGAGGTGGGGCCGCTCTCGGAGATTCGCTGACGGGATACACCGGCAGCGAGTCCAGCCGGGGATTCCGCTGAGGGTTGCCCGTGCCGTTACGCCGACGTCCTCGTCGGCCCCCAGACGGCGCGTACTCCTGGACCTGCTCCGGGATGGGAATGGGACACCAACGCGGGGAGCGAGGATGCCTCCTCCTCTGCTTCCCGCTCTCTTCCTCCTCCAGACCACGAAGAACCTCGCGCTGAGTGGCGAGTTCCTCCCACCTCGATCTTACCTCCGGATGGTTGTCATAGTCGAGGGGAAGGTTGTCCAGAAACTCCTCAGCGACATTCAGATGCCAACGCATACAACTGGAGGTGTCGTCGAATGTAGCGGCGAGGAGCGCCCCATCGGCGCATTCCAGCGTGCTCGCTAGCTCCTTGTCCAGGCGCCGACCGCGGCCCCTGGATGACGGCATTCTCCCAGATGTTGACACCCGAACGAGAAGAAACAACAGTCCAGTTAAGGCACAAACTCCCGGTGAAACGGCGTCTCGATGCGGCGCCTCCGTTTAGGCGACCTGGCAGGAGTATATTGTCATGTGGTGATCCTCACGGATCACCAAGAGACGCCACAGAGTTCACCAGAGAGTTTGGCTAAGATGTTATTTATTTCCAGACGTGACAAAACACAACTATGAACCCCTTAGGGCTAAACACACACATGACTGAGACTTGGGCTCGTAGGGCTAACCCAGCCGCTACGAGCTAACTGTGACAAAACTATGATGACAAACCTGACATGAAGGTCTACGGCACTCTCTAACACGACGAGGCGTAGACTCAGACTTGACAAGACAAACGAGACGAGACGTTGACAGAATGTCGACTAAAACTCCTCCGTCTTACCGTCGTCAGTGCCGGGCTTAAAAGGGCGAAGCACTAACGACGGTAATGACAATCAGCTGATCGGCCGTTGACAGGCGGAAGCCCCACCGAGCACTTTCACAATAAGAGCTCGGTGAGGCCAGAATACAGCCCGCAGCTGTCAAGGCCGGCAGCGAGAAATAACTTAGCCCGAGCGCGATCAGAACCGGTGCTCGGGTCATAACAGTGCATTTCAAACTGTAGAGGCAGGAATGGTAGACCAACCTGCCTCTGCCCATAAAGCTGAAATTGTAGCTCTTACTAAAGCATGTCAATATGCAAAACAACAAGAGGTAAACATATACTGTACACTGATTCAGCTTATGCCCACCAGGCTGCACATGTTGATTTACCACATTGGAGAAGGAAGGGATTTCTCACTTCAACGAACACACCAATTAAACACTTAACAGAAATGGTTGAGCTGTTGCAGGCCATGGGTCAACCAAAGAGGGTAGCAATTCTCAAGTGTAAAGGGCACCAAAAAAGAAATGCAATTGTGTCCAAAGGAAATGAAGCTACTGATTTAGCTGAACAAGCAGGTGGTTATATTACACAGGCAAATATGATGATACAGAAAGATCAGGAGTACATGGAACTAGGCACAGAGGAAATTAGGCAGTTATAGGAGAAAACAAGTCCTGAGGAAAAGGGCAGGTGGATAGAGAAAGGAACAAAGGAAGATGAGAAGGGCCCGTGGAGGTCTGCAGATGGAAGATTGGTAGCCCCTGCTAAGGTGTTGTTGCTACTGTGCAAAGAGACACATACAAAAGGCCATCTTTCAAAAACAAAAGTATTAACTCTGATTGAAAAACATTGGTGGCATCCTCATTTGTCAGATGTGGCAGAACTAGAGGTTTCTGAGTGTGAAGCATGCCAAAAGTTTAATCCCAAACACATGTTAAAGGCCTGTATGGGAGTTTTTCCAGCCCCTGAGGGACCATGGAAGGACATAGTGATAGATTTCACAGACATGGGCCCAGAAAACAGATGCAGAAGCTACAGATATCTGTTGGTGTGTGTGCATACATTTTCAAGATGGGTTAAGGCAAAAGCATGTAAAACAGAAAGTGTAAAAAGTGATTAAATGGCTGACAGAAGAGGTGATTCCCAGACATGGTTTTCCAAGAGTGATTGGGTCAGACAATGGCAGTCATTTTGCAAATAAATATTTGAAGGAAGTTGAATGCACCTTAGGCTTAAGGCATAAATTTGGCTGAGTAATTCTCAGCCAAATTTATGGCTGAGAATACTTCACTTCTCTTATTGCTTCACTTCTCTTTTTGCTGCCAGCAATAAGAGAAGTGAAGCAGTGAAAAAAGTCAGCCCTCCTCATAGAGTAAAAACAGGGTTTTTTATATGACCATCAGTAAAAAAAGAAAAACTCTGGAATGCTGATAAGACACAGGAGAGGAGAGAAGGGAGGAGGGAGTGAGAGTATGAAGACCTTAACCGGTCAGTGTGACATAAAACTTCATCTTGGAACACAAAATATAACAGACACATCAAACACCTTTTTAATATAGCTTATACCCTAATGAGGTTACTACGGGCAGTTTATAAAGCAGTTCATATATGGATATAAGAACAATTCATATATTGACACACACAAACAATTCATATATTGGGACACACTTATAAAACATAGATACCTGGTTACTCAACAGACTAATGCATGAACTTACGAAACACTGATTAATGCATAGACAGTAAATTTCCACATTTCCCTTCTCTTGGTCATATATGGCCATTTGTACAAGAATGTCAAAGTAAGAATTCAGCAAAAGTACACCCTATCAGGTTTAAACTGATTCATCATGAACAGTGACATAGAACAATGGCATGTGTGAAGAGTCACAAGAGGCTGTTTTTGTGAGTGTAATCACTCAATGGAGAGCAAGCAAAGATAAGAAATGGATGTGGTGGACATAAAATATTTACATCATATTTGACTCTTTGGTCATGTAATCATCATAATCATCAGAGAAAGGGAGTTCAGACATTTCCAAATCATCGTAATCCGACATCAGCAGGGCTAAAGCAAGAGTCACATCAGGGTCAAAGGTGGTGCCTGGCATATAATGCAGCATGGTGGAAATGGACAACTTTGATATCATGTGTCTAATGATTGGGAGTATACAGCAGCCACAAAACATGAGAAGCAGCAGAACAGCAGACAAAAATATTCCAATATGAACGAGCCAATCTCACCATCCGCCACTGAACAACCAATCATAAATACCTCCATCCCGAACATTATCGAGCAGGGAGGCGTCACAAAGAGCTGTGAGGTTTTGAATGGCTTGGGAAATAATTCCAGAGTCAGCATCATTAGCAGGGATGTAGGTGCAGCAGTCCTTTCCCACTATCGCACAGACCCCGCCCTGTGATGTTGTTAGCTGATCCAACACCATTCTGTCTTGTAATTCCATTGGTCTAAGGGCATGCAACTCATCTTCAATTCCCTTGAGGGCCAAGAGAGTCACATTTGCAAAAGTTCCCACACTGTAGTCTAATGTCTCCATGCGCAACAAGAGCTTACCTACGCTGACCCATAGGAACAGAGAAAGAGCGACTTTCTGAGCATCTGTCCAGAGCTTATGGGTTTTAGGCACGTCAGTACCCCAAATGGAATCATGTGGGGACACGTCCCTCCGTGACCTGTGATCAGATCCATCCAAGGGATTAGCAGTTACAATGAAAGAGTGGTCAACAGCACGCACTGCGGCCCAACGGCCCACCCAATTCTCAGGCAACGCCTGATACATATAAGCACCGCATAGCCACAGAAAATCATCTTGTGGCATTACTCCCATAACATCAGAGACCGAAAAGTAAGGCTTGCATGTTGTACCTGGCAGGGCCTGAGTGGTGTTAGTATGACCCTGGTCATTAGTGGTACATGGTGAGTAAGTATGGGAACAATAAGCTCTGGGAACAGAGCCCATTTTTACCCTGGGCAGGGTGAGAGTGAGATTATTAGCGTAACATATAAATTTAGAGTTTGGGGGGTACTGAACTGGGCCGAAGAGGAATGTATTGTCACTGCATTTTATTGCCAGGATTTTAGAAAAATCGTTGGTCAAACCTCGGATTCAGGAGGAGCAATGTGGTTTTCATCCTGGCCGTGGCACATTGGACCAGATCTTTACCCTCTCGAGAATTCTTGAGGGTTCGTGGGAGTTTGCCCAACCAGTTTACATGTGTTTTGTGGACTTGGAGAAGGCATTTGACCATGTCCCTCATGGTTTTTTGAGGGGGGTCCTTCGGGAGTATGGGGTATTGGGCTTGTTGTTATGAGCTATTCGGTCTCTGTACGACCGTTGTGAGAGTTTGGTTTGTATTGCCAACACTCGGTCGGAGTCATTCCCAGTGAGAGTTGGACTCCGCCAGGGCTGCCCTTTGTCACTGATCCTGTTCATAATTTTTTTGGACAGGATTTCTAGGCACAGCCAGGGAATGGAGGGTGTCATGCTTGGTGACCACAGGATCTCATCTCTGTTGTTTGCAGATGATGTTGTCCTGTTGGCTTCATCCAGCAATGACCTACAGCTCTTGCTGTAGGTCATTGCTACATTCATGTAGCATTGACCTGTAGGATTGACCTGTAGCATTGACCTGTAGGTCAGGCTCCTGCCCCAAGTGGAGGATTTTAAGTATCTTGGGGTCTTGTTCACGAGTGAGGGGAAAATGGAGCGAGAGATTGACAGACAGATTGGAGCAGCGTCTGCAGTGATGCGGACGTTGTACCGGTCTGTTGTGGTGAAGAGGGAGCTTAGTTCTAAGGCAAAGCTGTCAATTTACCAGTCAATCTACATTCCTACTCTCACCTATGGTCACGAGCTTTGGGTAATGACTGAAAGAACAAGATCGCGGATACGAGTGGCTGAAATGAGCTTTTTCCGTAGGATTGCTGGACTCACCCTCAGAGATAGGGTGAGGGCTCAGTCATCCGGGAGAGGCTCAGAGTAGAACCGCTGCTCCCCCACATTGAAAGGAGTCAGTTGAGGTGGTATGGGCATCTGATTAGGATGCTTCCTGGACGCCTCCCACTTGAGGTGTTTCAGGTACATCCCACTGGGAGGAGACCCCGGGGCAGGCCCAGGACTCGGTGGAGAGACTATGTCTCCCAGCTGGTCTGGGAACGCCTTGGTATCCTCTCTGAAGAGCTGGAGCAGGTGGCTGGGGAGAGGGAAGTCTGGGCTTCTCTGCTTGAACTGCTGCCTCCGTGACCCGGACCTCCGGAAAAGCGGTAGAAGATGGATGGATGGATTTTAGAAAAATTCTTCCCTGTATAGGGTGGTATATGGGGTAAACTGTGACCTGTTGTTTTCTGTACAATTTGATTTAGGAAGTTAGGGGACAGTGGTGACTTCAGAATATCAGGAAAGAGAGCAGATGAGTTAAATGATGCAGGAGAAACATGAGGGTTGGTGGTAGCTACAGGCATTCTAGTGCAGACATAACAGTTCGTAGCTTTTTTCTGCTTCGCAAGGAAGCAGGCATACCGATACCATGAGTTTAAAAGGAAACCTGAGGAGAAATTCCCCTTGTCTTCCGCTAGCCGCAATATGTCACTGATGACTTCTCCAGAACTAGCATCACGAGCAATTCGGGTAAACACTACAAGAGGTTGCATCTGTGGAGGATGGTGTGATGGGGCATAGAAACAAATCATCAGATAGACGGTCAAGTTGACCAACAATAAAGTGAAGAGCCCTGTACACAGAAGTCCCACATGGTCCAGTCGCGACATCATCGTCGGTCCTGCTGACTGTCATCCACAAGCAGATATTGGCATAAGTTCGAATTGTCCATCAGAATGTCAGTATCAGTGTAAATGGTATGCTTGGTGTATGTTTCACCTGACCAGCGTTCGGAGTACACTCAGGTTATTTGTGGTGGCTATCAGGTGCAACAGTATGACAGTATGTGACCTTATGTCGTCACACGGCAATTAGGTGACAACACTAGTCGCACTTCTTCTCTTCTTTGCGTTGATAACCAGACAGCCTGCTTTTCTATTGCAAACACCAGTACTGGACACCAGAGGGTGGCGTCAGCTGACGTTTGCATAGACAAACAGTTAGACAGTCACTGTCTTTGTCGACGAGTCCAAAACTCAGAGGATCCAGCTGAAGAAGCCACCAAAGATGAACAGGGAGTTGACTTGTTGGGGGGTAATAATGAAGCTGGTGGTGGTTTTGGCTAACCACATGGACATTTTCTCATCCTAGTCTACGACATGGGGTGGTGATTGTGGCTAATCACCATCTGCTTCTTACTCTTGGTCTGGTCTGGGTTCTTCTGGCTTGACCCCTGGGACCTTTCTGCAGTGTGTTGCGTGGATCCACATTGCCCTCTCAGCAATTTTCACAGCCGTGAATGTTGTCAGAAGGACCTGGTATGGACCCAACCACCGTTTGCTGTGCCAATTCTTCCGTTTGAAGCTTTTAACCACCACCCAGTCACCTGGTCTTATGTCATGGAGGAGCCCCTTGGCAGGTTTGGGCAAGGCAGCTTTTACCTGTTGAGAGATGTTTTGCAGTTGGCAGGACAAGGCAGAGCAATGAGATAACATGGCATTTTCAAAATGTGAGGTAGTTAACCACTTGCACTCCGGGCAATTTTCCTAAAAATGCCAAAAAATAATGTGCCCAAAGTAAATCGAAAGCTGTTATTCAACCCTTTGCAGCATCTTCATGGGATTGGTCTCATTTAAAAGAAAACACTTTGAATTTTTTGGCAAAAAAAACATAATCTCTCTACGTGCTCCGGCCACTGAGTTACAGTCATCTAAACATACTGAACTTGAAGAAAAAAAAATTGGACAGTATTTTTTTGGATACAAATGCTTGTAAATAACACACAGCTGTCCGATCCGGCTGGAAAATGCAACAGAAATGTAGAACCAAGTGTTATCCAGCTGAGATCCAAATTTGGTAACAATACCACAAAAAATGAATATTTTACACAGCTTTGTTCTCAGGCTGTTCCCAGGCGTTTTGGAACTGTGCCAAATTGTGCCAAATGGCACAGTTTGGAAAAACATCTGTAACTTCTGAATAATTCAATGTAGAATCTTCATTTTAGGCTCTAATGAAAGGTCACACTCAGGGCTGTGTCTGTGTGTGTGTGTGTGGGCGGGGGCTCGTCCCCCCCCCCGCCACCAAGGACCGAGTTCGGCCCTCGCTACATGACGGATTACACTCCTTGCATGTTTTCACAGCGGCCCCCCCCCCTCGCTACTGTGTGTGTGTGTGGGGGGGGAACCGTGAACGGACCATGAACGCCCCCCCCCTCGCTACAGAAGAGGGCCATCGCTACATGATGGAATAGACTCATATGCTTCCCCCCGCGGACCGGGGGGGCGTTCGGACCGTGAACGGACGTGTTCACGGTCCGAACACGGCAAATAAACCGTTTATCGCGGCACACGCACTTCGTACTTTGTGCGCAGTACAGTTGTAATTTACTGATCGGTCAAAAGTTATTTTTGGATTACAGTTTTTAGGGATAAATAACAATTTAGCTTATAACACCTTACCTCTTCAAAGCAGCAGAGTCGTGGCGAACATCTCTTCCCCCATTGTCAGACGAACGCAACGCTGCTCCGCTCGTGGATCACGATCAAAACATAATTCCATTATTGCCGTTTTGGCGAATGATTTACGACTTTTGTCGTCGGCCTCCGTCTATTCTGCTGGAATGAGTGCAGGTCCCACTTGTGGGTGTTCTCCATGCTGCTGGGTGAGCCTGGGTCTGTAGTAGATTCGTCCAGCGTCCTTTGTTTTCATCTGTTGCAACAGTAAATCTCTCTTCACCCAGCCTGAATTTCTGTGCTTCAATTGGCTCCTGCGTTCACAGTAGGCGGGTCCTCCTTCCTAGATTTTCATTCATTGGCTCTTCAAGGTTTCAGAAACCCAATTCAAGGCTCTTATTAGTCGAATGAGAGGTCAATCAGATGAACTAATCTGTTTGCAGCTGTCTGCAGCTTTTTTTTTCAGTGGCGCTTGGAGGCCAGCACCATCTCCATCTGCACCATCATGCGTCATGCGTCCAAGCACGCATGAGGGCGCTCTCGTGTGCCCTCGTGCGCCCTCGTGCGCCCTAGAACGCAGAGACTTGCCCGCCCGCGGAACAACGGAGTGCAAGTGGTTAAAGGAGGTGCCATCTTCCTCTCTGCAGAAAACCCTAAAAAGGGAGGCCGAGCAAACAAAATTTCAAAGGGTGACATGTTTTATTTCTTCCTGACTCGCATGTGCATGTACATGAGTGCCAACGGCAGACATTTCACCCAGGGTAGGTCAGTTTCATCTTCAAGTTTAACGAGCTTATTCATTAGGGTGCCATTTTCACGCTCAACAGCACCGCCTGATTGCGGGTGGTAGGCACAATATTTTCTCAAATCAAAACCCAATGTAATACTCAAGTTGGTCAATGCTTCATTTACAAAATGTTTACCATTGTCACTGGAGATGTTCTCTGGTATTCCCCATCTGGGAATAATTTCTGACAGTAATGCTCTGGCCACAACATTGCTTGTTGCATATTTGGCTGGAAAGGCCTCTACCCATTTGGACCACATGTCAACCATTACCAAACAGTACTTTTTACCCTCAGCTGGATTTAATTCGATGAAATCCATCATGAGGTGTTGGAATGGTCCTGCAGGGTGCGGATGTGCTGCTGGGACCTGTTGGGGGACTCTGTGGGCATTGTTAGTGGCACAGATTAGACACTTTTTGCAAAAATTGTCAGCATAAACAGTGAAATTATTAGTAAACCAAGTTGCATGCAATGGTTGTATCATCCCTTCTCTTGACACATGGTCTCTCCCATGTGTCAATTTGGCAAAGTGATTGAAAAAATGAGCCGTAAACAGGGAAGAGCATTTGGACCCCGCCACACACCAGCGTGATCTGTGTGACAGCCTTTGTTGGTCCACTTCTGACATTCCTGTGGAGAGGAAAGAGATTGCATAGAAATGAGGGAAGCAATGGGTGTTAGTGAAGAGGGTGTAAGAGGGGAAGGGGAAGAAGAGGGAGGGGGACCATGGGTGGCAGAGAGAGAAAGAGCTGCAGCCTTAGCTTCCGCATCAGCACGAGCATTGCCCCGAGAAACAGGGTCAGAAGAGGAGGTGTGAGCTGTGCATTTGCACACTGCCACAGAAGAAGGAAGGAGGATTGTATCAAGAAGGCAGGAGACATAAGAGGAGTTCTTTATGGGTGAGCCTGCAGATGTGAGGAAGTTCCTTTCATGCCACAGCGCACCAAAATCATGACCTACCCCAAAGGCGTAGTGTGAGTCAGTGTAAATGGTAACAGATTGACCTGCTGCATAGGTGCGGGCTTCCGCCAAGGCAACAAGCTCTTCAGCTTGTGCAGAAAGGTGAGATGGCAAGGAGCCAGAAAGCAACGTACAGTGGTCATCACATACTGTCCAACCCACTTTGTTGCGGCCTACAGAGGGGTCAACAGATGCAGAGCCGTCAACATACAGAACAAGATCTGGGTTTGGCAATGGAGTGTCAGAGAGGTCAGGTCTGGGAGAGGTGACAAAGTCCAGCAAGGACAAACAGTCATGGTCACAGTCTGTGTCATCGTCACAAGAAGGTGGGGGGAGATTGGTGGCTGGGTTAACTGTGCACAGCGTTTGACAGTAAGGTTTGGTGATTCAAGGAGGGTAGAATGATCTAAGCCACCTTGGATGGGAAAGGTGTGACGACTTCTGCTCATTCAGAAAAAGTGCAGCAGCATAAGGAACATACAGAGTGAGAGGAGAATACAGAACAATGTCACGGGATGCCACTACAGCACGTTCTGCTGGAGCCACTGCACGGAGACAGAGAGGGAGTCCTGCCGTAACAGCGTCCAATTTGCAGGAGTAATACGCAACTGGGCAAAATCTGTCACCATGGGGCTGCAGGAGAATGGAAGTCATGCATCCAGATTTCTCATCCACATACTGAACAAAAGGTTTAGATGGATCAGGAAGTGAAAGTGTTGGAGGAGCCAAAAGAGGTTTCTTCATGTTTTCAAAGGAGTCATTAGCAGCGTGTGTCCACTCAAGAGGGAAGTGTGAGGGACCCTTTGATGGAATGATGTCACGCATCGGTCTCTCAATGCATGAGAAATCTGGAATGAAGGAACAGCAATTGGATGCCATGCCAAGAAGGGAGAGAAGTTCTTTCTTAGTTCTAGGCTTGTCCATGTGACAGATTGCTTGGGCACGCTTTGGAGAGGGTGATTTGCCTTGATTAGAGATCTGGTGACCCAAAAATGTGGTCGTTGGTTTGCAAAATTGCAATTTTGGCTTTGAAGCCTTGTGGTCTTCTGCAGCAAGGTGATACAAAAGCTTCAAAGAATCTGCTTGGCATTGTGCCTCATTTGGCGCACACAGCAAAAGGTCATCGACATACTGAATGAGGACAGAGCCTTCTGACAGTTGAAGAGAGCTCAAAGAGCTCTTGGGAGCCGTGTTATAAATGGTTGGACTTTCACAGTAGTCCTGGGCCAATCTGGTGAATGTGTAAAGAGCCCCATTGAATTGGAATGTGAAGCAAAACTGTGAATCTTTGTGGATGGGGACGCTGAAAAATGCGTTTGACAAATACACCACTGTAAAGTAGATTGAATTTGGAGGAAACTGTGTCAAAATAGTGTGGGGGTTAGGGACCATAGGTGCATGCTGGACGATGGCAGCGTTAACGACCTGGAGGTCTTGAACAAAACGCCATTCAGCAGGTTGGCCCTCATCTCTGATCTTTTTTACAGGAAAAATTGGCGTACAAACTGGAGAATTTGGTACAGGAACAATAATCCCTTCTTTTAAAAGTGATTCAAAGACAGAAGTGATGCCATCACGTGCCTCAAACCTGAGTGGGTACTGCATGTATTTGGGTCTGAAATCAGACTTCGGGGTTTTAACGACCGGAGGGCAGTTTTTTATAAGCCTCACATCATATTTGTGCGCAGCCCACAAAGATGATGGAACACATGAGAGCATGTGGTCATCCTGACTCTGTACAAAGGGCATGACAACAGGTTTCATCCATCTGTACCGCCTGGTGTCATCCAAAGTTTGGATGAAATGCTCGCAGGGAAGTGAAACCGTGTACTCTGCACGATACATCTGCAGAGAGGGGGAGAATGAAACTGTACTGAGGCCGATGTGGTGTAGTGGTGCAGATGAAACACAATCATCAGCGCGATGAGCGGCAAGGGCCCGTGCTCCCATGTCGCTCCACGCTGAGGAGGGGGCTTTAGTGAGTGAAACATGTGGGTGGCTGTGTGGAACTGAGAACACAGTAGACATGCAAGGTGCGAGTGCAATCAGTAAAAAACTGAAATCTGCTGCCCACACAACGTGCGCCATTTGCAATGGGGTAGATTTAACTTGTAACCATTGTTTTTCATATTCTGTGTCAGGGCCCTGTGAGAGATGTGTTGTACAATGTGTTCTGTGTGGTGGCATGCAAACTGTGGCATGTGGCGAGAGCTTCTTTCCCATTTCAACCAAATGGAAGCTCTGCCCTTCATCTGTCAGTGCCCACTCATAAATGTACAGCAGAGATGGAATTTTGGCAAAGGTTGAGCAGGGAGTTTCAATTTGGGTTCCCTGTGGTGTGCAGCAAAGTGAGAGTGGCAAACTGCACATCAGGTCTCTGCCTAACAAGCTGAAAGGGCACTGAGGTGAAAATAGGAAGCTGTGAGTGAATGTTTTCCCATCCACTGTACATGACAATGGTTCCATGAAAAACTCATGTGTGAAACCCCCACTCGCCACCTGTGATGTGAATGAACAAGAGGTGAGGGGAGGTTTTAGGCCAGAGGTTAATGACAAAATGGAATTGGTCGCCCCAGAATCAACCATAAAATCTATCATCTTCCCTAAAACTTTAACAGGCAGGATTGGTAAATATCTGAAGTGAGAGGTGGAATATGATGCAAATGTCATTGCCGGCATATTGTCAGTATGGGGTGTGTGTGTGGCTGTAGCATGATTTTTATTGGCAAGCACATGTACGGCGTCTGCTGGGGGTGAGGGTAAAGAGAAAGATCATTGTCCAGTCTTATCTACCTGGCATCACTGCTGAGGCTGTTGGGGTTGGGGATGGTGCGGTGGGGGCTGAGGGAAAGGGTGTGGTGGCTGGCCAGGGTTTTGTCGGGGCCAGGATCCACAGTTGCCTTGCTGGAAGTTACCTCTGCCCCTTCCCCTTCCACGGGCTCCAGATCGTGGTCTTACTGGGCATGCTGTAGCCCAGTGTCCAGGTTGCTTGTAGTAGCCACAGGACGACAGTTGTGGGCACTGTCACATCCAGTGTCCTTCTTGGCCACAGTAGCGACACTGTTAGGGCCAGCAGAGGAGCCTGGGTGTGGCTTTGTCAGAGTGGGGACCCACTGCACCATCGTGAGCAGGGCCTCTTCCAGATTATCTTCCTTATTCTTGGATTTCTTTTTGATAACAGGCTCATGTTTCCGGTGGTGGTGATCAGCATGATGGAGTATTTCTTCAGACGTCTGAGACTCCCATCCAATGCAGGCCTGTTTCACATTAGCTGCCAAGTTGGGCAACAGGCCGGCCATGAACCACATGTTGAGATGCGTGCCATATGCCCCCTTGTCTTCCATGTAGTTCGGTGGGCAGGGTATTCCCGCTGCGCCATTGAATACCTTGTGCAGTCTGTGGAAATAATCACCAGGAATCTCATCATCTTTCTGCCTGCATTGGGCCACCTTTGCCAGATCAGAAGTTTTACAATATTGTTCATGGATAGCCTTCACAAGACCAGTAATAGCTGTTTTGTTTGCAGCGCTGGTAGCAGGGTTGGTTGCAGTTCCCCATGGGACATGCAAGGAGTGGATGTCATCCTCAAAAACAGGCATTAGTTTAGCCATATTAGTAGGAGTACATTTCTGGGCCATCACCTGTTGCAGTTCAAAGAAAGTTGGGTGATAGGTTTCACAGAATGCCCATAATTGCTCACAGAAGTACATGGGATCATTTTCAAGCTGTGGTAGGGTGGCTGCGAATTTGGGGATATCTTCTGGGGCCCATGGCCTGAAAACTTGGTAAGAGCCACCCTCGCCAGCCACCTCCACCATGGGCATTTGAGTGGTGTGGGTGATGCCAGCCTCATCCTTAATGGCTTGATGTGTGACAGGCGGGTGGTCGCGGTTCGATGGCTTGGGATCTGTGGCCTTTTTCTTTGGCTTGCTGTGGCTTTCTGTCACCTCTTCGTCCTCCACCTGTTCAAGCGGTGGTGGCTCATCTTCATCCTCCATCTTGGCCAGTCATCTGTATGTGTCATCTTCCATTGTGACAGCAAATGGGCCAGGCAGTGCTGGGTACAAAGCCGCGGTGAAAGGGTTAGTAGGATGGGGTTGAGGTGGAACTGGTCATTCATGTTCATATGATGGTGGCACAGGATCCCTAGCAGAGTGTAAAAAATTGTTTTTTTGTGTGGTGTGTGTGTTTTCTCTGTCCTTTTTCTTCCGTTCTTTCTCCCTTCTATTCTGTTCTTGCTTATCCCTATGTGTCTTTGCCTCAGCCAGCCACATCTCAGCCGCACCTTTTTCTAGCTGTAACTGTGTCATCTTTTCCCTGTCCTTCTTACCCTGCTTCTTCCTTATTTGTACCTTCTGAATTTCACCATTTATTTTATTCCTCAAAGTAGTTATAATTTCTACAGGAAGTGACCCCCCCCCCCCCAGGGAATCTATCCTCACAGATCCATTTTTGAAGAAATTCAACACTTCCAGGACCGTACTTATTAGTCATGTATTTCACCTTTGGTCCCATCACGGTGGAGGGACACCGTTTGGGTTTTGACTTGCAAGACTCCATTTGACCGATATAACCGTTAATCACCACAAAACATCTTAAGTGCGTGCTTAACGCGTCTTTATCTTGACCGCTGGTTACCCCAGGCGTCCCCAGGCATCTCCAACATGTCTCACTGTGACTTTTAAGACTATGTCCCCAAAACTGTCTATGACAGTTACTGTACGCTGTCTTCAGTTCAGTCCTGCCATGAGATCATCCCACTGGACTCCAAAATTTTCACAGATATCGGTTCGTTAAGGTGAACTACACAACTGATATTTTATCAATAAAACTTACTGAGGTTTGGAGGCTTTCAGTGTGGCTCTTTAGGATGATGTGTTCACCCTTCCGTCGGTTGCCGCGTTCACTTCGCCTAGGAGGCGGAAAGAGCCAAACTCCTTTCGGGGTGATCAATCCACATCGCCGATCGGAAATCAGTGATCAATCATCCCACATTCTGACACCAGTGATGTAACCAAATTTTATCTAAACTCTTTAAAAGGTCCTGTAGTAAAATAATCAGGCGGATCTGTGAGTTGAATAGCCTTTTATTGCTGCCAGCAATAAGAGAAGTGAAGCAGTGAAAAAAGTCAGTGTTATGACTCGCCGCTCATCAGCGGCGCCAGCCGCGCGCACACCTGCTCCTCGTCAGCGGCGAGGTATTTAATCCACTCTGCCCTGGGCTTCGGCCTGAAGCCGTCTCTCTACTTCGGCCCCTTTGCTACTACGGATCTCAAACCGACTAGTGAAGATATCTTGGGTAAGCCCCCTTACCTCTCTCCTCTAGCCTTCCCCTGTGCACAGGTGGACATTCCCGGCGGCGGGCTTCATTACCTCGCCGTTGGCTCTACGCTGCTGCCACAGGTACCGCAGGTCGCTGTCTCCCGGGCTTCGCCCTTGTCGACGCCAGCCACCTGTCATAACCAAATAAGCCAGCTACCATCATTATTCCCTGTATTGGTGTGGTGCCCGTTACCCTTCTCCCTCTGCTCTCTCCCACAGGGTTGTCCGGCTGTACGGTCTCCTGCCCCCGTGCCTGACGCAGACGCCACCACCAATACATTCTTATTCCACAGACACGCAGCCATACACTTCCTTGTTGCTAATAAAGCTGTTAAATCTATCCTGAGCCTGCGTGTGTGTCTCCTGGGCCGTGCATTATGTCAGTACGGCTTCAACCGAGCGGCTCGGCAGACAGCGGGCTCGCACGCCGTCTTTCCACCCTCAAGGCTCGGGTGGATTTAATAGCTCATCAGCAACAGGTGATATTAAATCAATTAATTATCATTACTAACCGATTAGACCGCTTGGACCCCCAGCAGCCGTTCCCCTCGGCTCGTCCGGGTGGCGTGGCTCCTGCAGCTCCGGTGGCCGTCCAGCCCGCTCCGGGTGCGCCAACACGGCTCACACCAATCCCCACTCCTGCTCGCTTCAGCGGTAAGCTGGGTGGAGCTCGGGGTTTTATTATGCAGTGTGAGTCCGTGTTTCTTCGCGTTCCCGGAGATTTTCCCTCAGACCATAGCAGAATTGGCTATATAGGTAATCTCCTTGAGGGTCGTGCGCTTACCTGGGCTTACGCCATTATGGTGAAGCCCAGCTACGCCACCCTCACCTATGGCCAGTTCGTGCGACAATTTCTGGAAGTGTTCGATCATTCGCGTTTGGACAGTGTCCAGGTCGACCACCTTCTCGGACTCCAACAGGGGAGCCGATCGGCGGCCGACTACGCGATCGACTTCCGGGTTACCGCGGAGGAAGTTGGCTGGGAAGAGCGCGCGCTCTGCAGCATCTTCCTCCACAGCCTAAATTCCGGTCTGAGGGATGAGCTGGCTGGACGGGATACCCCGGAGACGCTGGTGGAGCTGATTTCTCTCACCATCAGTTTGGATAACAGGCTGCGCGAGCGTGCCTCCGAGCGGAAGCAGTCTTCTCGCTCGCGGGGTGCCTCTGCACGTCTGCCCCAAGCTCACCACCTGGCGTTGCCGCCGCCGGAGGTCTCCGAGGAGTCGGAACCAATGGTGACGGGCCGGACAAAGCTCCCCCTGGCGGAGAAACAGCGCTGTCGTGACCTGGGCCTCTGCATGTATTGCGGAGGTAGCCAGCACACGGTGGAGCATTGTCCGGAGAAGACAAACGAGGTGGTCCGCGAGTCACTGTAGGGGGCCTCGCGGACGCTAATCGGTTAAATCCCCTCACACATTTGACGCTGCCCATCCGCTTCTGTCACAACCTCACTGGGCACCTCACACATGCACTGGTGGATTCAGGCGCGGAGGGTAGTTTTATTTCACAAAGCCTGGCAACCCGACTGGGCATCCATTGTCACTCCCTCGACACTCCTCTCGCCCTGGTTAATCTCTCCCGAGTTTCCCTGGGAAAAGTAACTCACCAAACATCCCCCGTTCCCGTGATCATCTCTGGAAACCATCGGGAGGATATCTCCTTTTACGTCCTGCCCACCTCAGTATCTCCTGTCATCCTCGGTTATCCCTGGCTCCGCCTCCACAACCCCGCCTTGGACTGGAAGACTGGGAAGGTGTCAGCGTGGAGCACTTTCTGCATGGGTACCTGCCTCCAATCCGTGGCCTGCGCCCCGTCCTCGCCTCCCACAGCTCAGGACACCGCGCCCCCGGATCTCACCCTAGTGCCCTCAGAGTTCCATGACCTGGGTGCCGTTTTCAGTAAGTCCAAGGCGATGTCTCTGCCTCCTCACCGGCCCTACGACTGCACCATTAACATCTGCCAGGGGGCGCCCTTACCCTCAGGACGCCTCTATAGTCTGTCAGCGCCGGAGAAGGAGGCAATGAACAGCTATCTGAAGGAGTCACTCAGTGCTGGGATTATCCGACCGTCCTCCTCTCCAGTAGGTGCAGGGTTCTTCTTCGTGGGAAAGAAGGACGGATCTCTTCGTCCTTGTATCGACTATCGAGCTCTCAACGATATCTCGGAGAAGGACCGGTACACCCTGCCCCTTATGGACACTGCCTTCCACTCCCTCCAGGGGGCGACCTGGTTTACTAAGCTGGATCTTCGCAGCGCTTACCACCTCGTCCGGATCCGGGAGGGAGATGAGTGGAAAACCGCCTTCCGTACCCCAAACGGGCATTTTGAATATCTCGTGATGCCGTTTGGGTTGACCAACGCTCCAGCCATCTTTCAGCGCCTCATCAATGACGTCCTCCGGGACTTCATCGGCCTGTTTGTATTCGTCTACCTGGACAACATTCTCATCTTCTCCAGGTCCAGGGATGAACACCGGGTCCACGTGAGGCGGGTCCTGCAGAGACTGCTGGAGAACCGTCTGTACGTCAAGGCGGAAAAATGTGAATTCTATGCCAAAACGACTTCCTTCCTGGGGTTCGTCATCTCCCATGACCAGGTGCTTCCGGACCCAGCGAAGATCAAAGCAGTGGTGGATTGGCCCACACCAACCTCTCGGAAACAGGTTCAGCAATTCATCGGGTTCGCCAATTTCTACCGCCGCTTTGTCCTGAACTTTGGAGCCATCATCGGGCCCCTGACCCACCTCACCTCTCCTAAGACCCTGTTCTGGTGGACTGAAGAGGCCACTTCGGCCTTCCAGGAACTGAAGACAGAGTTCTCCTCCTCCCGGGTCCTCAGCCAGGTCGATCCCGCGCTGCAGTGCATTGTGGAGGTGGACACTTCAGACACGGGGGTGGGGGGCGGTGTTGTCCCAGCGGTCCCCAGCCAATGGAGTCAAGCGACCCTGCGCCTTCTTCTCTCGGCGCCTGTCCCCGCGGAACGTAACTATGACGTAGGGGACAGAGAGCTTCTTGCCATCGAAGCTTGCCCTTCAAGAATGGTGTCACTGGCTGGAGGGGCAGCCTTGCCTTTTGTGGTCCTCACCGACCACAAGAACCTGGAGTACCTGAGGATCTGCCAAGCGTCTGAACGCACCGCCAGGCGCGTTGGTCCCTGTTCTTTGCAAGGTTTAAGTTCAGCATCACATATAGGCCTGGCTCCAAGAACGGCCTGCCCGACGCCCTCTCCAGGCAATTTGCCCCGGAGGCCACTGAAGACGTTGCTCACACCATCTTGCCCAGGTCGTGCGTTGTGGTGGCTGTTACATGGGACATAGAAGACAAGATCCGAGGGCGCAGGAGTCGGAACCGGACCCTGGCGGCGGACCGTAGGGGAGGGCTCTTCGTGCCATCTGCCGTCCGGGGTGGTCGTTATCACTGGCTCCATACCTCCAGAGCTCACCTGCCATCCTGGAGCATTCGCGGATGATTGACCTTCTCCAGCAAATCCTTTTGGTGGCCAGGGCTGTGGAAGGACGCCGCCCGTTACGCCCCGGGCCTGCCCCGTCTGTGCTACCAATAAGTCAGGTAACCGTCCCCCCTGCGGGCTGCTCCAGCCCCTGCCCGTCCCTTGCAGGCCCTGGTCGCACATCGCTCTGGACTTCGTCACCGGGCTCCCTGTCTCCAACAACTTTGACACAGTTCTGACCATTGTTGACCGTTTTTCCAAGGGCCGCCCACTTTCGTGCCCCCTACGTGGACTTCCCTCAGCCTTGGAGACGGCGACCTCCTCATCCAGCATGTGGTCAGACTGCATGGGAATCCCGTCGACGTGGGTCTCCGACCGCGGCCACCCAGTTTTCTGCGGAACGTCCTGGAGGTCATTTTGCAATGCCTGGGGAGCCAAGGTAAGCCTCTCCTCCGCCATCACTCCCCCAGTCTAATGGGCAGTGTGAGCGGACTAACCAGGAGCTGGAGGCTACGCACCGCTGCGTTACTTCATTCCAAACCCACTACGTCCGGAGGTTCTCACCTCGCCTGGGTGGAGTACGCCCACAACACCTCTCGGCTGCTACAGGCCCATCAGGATGTCGCCCTTTAAAGCATCCTTGGGCTATGATCCACGCCCTGTTCCCCGCGCAGGGAGGGGCGAGTTGGCTGTCCCTCTGTCCAGGCACATCTGAGGCGGTGCCGCTCCCTTTGGTCCACGCGCGTAATGTGCTTTTACGCACGGGCGAGCGCAATAAGTCTACAGCGGACCGTCATAGGAACCTGCAAACATCCTACCAGGTGGGACAGCAAGTTTGGGGTATCCACACAGGACGTTAACCTAAAGGGTGAGAGGAGAAAGCTGGCCCAACGGTTCATCGACCCTTATCCCATAACCAGAATCATCAACCCGGTGGCTGTGCGTGTGGCTATTCCCTCCTCCCTCCGCATCCATCCCACCTTCCACGTCTCCAAATCAAACTGGTGGTCTCTGACCCCCTCTGCCCTCCACCCTGTCGGCGTCATTCCACTCCCCTGATGATTGGTGGCCATCCGGCCTGGACCATCGCTGACCATCTTGGGACGCCTGACGCCGGGGGTCGCGGATTGCGTTACTGGTGGATTGGGAGGGCTAAGGACCCGAGTGGAGACAGTGGGTGCCTTCCTCCTGGTGTTGGACCGTCACTCATTTCTGAGTTTCATCGAGCACACCTGGAAAAACCATCGCCAGGGAGGGCGCTGCTAGAGGGGGGAGTACTGTTATGACTCGCCACTCATCAAGCAGCGCCAGCCGCGCGCAACACCTGCTCCTCGTCAGCGGTGAGGTATTTAATCCACTCTGCCCTGGGCTTCGGCCTGAAGCCGTCTCTCTACTTTGGCCCCTTTGCTACTACGGATCTCAAACCGACTAGTGAAGATATCTTGGGTAAGCCCCCTTACCTCTCTCCTCTAGCCTTCCCCTGTGCACAGCTGGACATTCCCGGCGGCGGACTTCATTACCTCGCCGTTGGCTCTACGCTGCTGCCACAGGTACCGCAGGTCGCTGTCTCCCGGGCTTCGCCCTTGTCGACACCAGCCACCTGTCATAACCAAGTAAGCCAGCTCCCATCATTATTCCCTGTATTGGTGTGGTGCCCGTTACCCTTCTCCCTCTGCTCTCTCCCACAGGGTTGTCCGGCTGTACGGCCTCCTGCCCCCGTGCCTGACGCAGACGCCACCACCAATACATTCTTATTCCACAGACACGCAGCCATACACTTCCTTGTTGCTAATAAAGCTGTTAAATCTATCCTGAGCCTATGTGTGTGTCTCCTGGGCCATGCATTATGTCAGTCAGCCCTCCTCAGAGAATAAAAGCAGGGTTTTTTATATGACATCAGTAAAAAAAGAAAAACTCTGGAATGCTGATAAGACACAGGAGAGGAGAGAAGGGAGGAGGGAGTGAGAGCATGAAGACCTTAACCGGTCAGTGTGACATAAAACTTCATCTTGGAACACAAAATATAACAGACACATCAAACACCTTTTAATATAGCTTATACCCTAATGAGGTTACTACGGGCAGTTTATAAAGCAGTTCATATATGGATATAAGAACAATTCATATATTGACACACACAAATACAATTCATATATTGGGACACACTTATAAAACATAGATCCCTGGTTACTCAACAGACTAATGCATGAACTTATAAAACATTGATTAATGCATAGACAGTAAATTTCCACCACAAGTGCATCCAACCTCCCAAGGGTTAGTAGAGAGAGCAAATACGACTTTAAAAAGAATGCTAGCCAAGCAATCCATGGAGACAGGCATGACATGGGTCGATGCACTGCCATTAGCGCTGATGACACTGTGATCCCCCCCTCAACACAACGCTCTGCCTGACTCCTCATGCGTTGCTAAAAGGAAGAAAGATGCTAGTGTAGCGGTTTGATTCAACCCCCACAACACACAGACAGAACACAGAGACAGTCAGCTCGCACTCCTGGGTTTTTCCGCTGCATGCTGCGTTTACAGCCGTGAAGTTAAAGTGTTCATGCATCTTGTCCTTACTGTGCTTCTTCTGAGCATCTTACATATGTAGATGTGCTTTGGTGTAAATCCCCACAAACAGACTGGTCAAACACAGCGCTCGGCTACAGCAAATAACAGAACAGTGAAATGTGTATTAATGTCTACAGGCAGACGCGTTTCATCTGGCTCACTTCTGTGATGTTAATTGTTGCCTTTCATGCAAATGTCTCATGCCTGTCCTGTTATCTCTTTGATCAGACCAACTGCTGTGAATGCTTTGATGTATTGTTGTAGTTGGGTGTATATATAATCAGAATCAGAATCAGATTTATTGCCATTGTTCATGTGATACACAAACTAGGAATTTGTCTCGGTGCCATGCTGCAACATTAAAAACATAATGAGAAAAAGGGATAAACTAAAAAACTAAAGGACTAGAAACGTGCAATAAGTGTAGAAAAATAAGTAATAATAAGTAATAATAATAATAATACTAGTAATAATGAGTAGTACTAGTCAAGGTAGTTTTAAAAAATTAGCATGTAGCAGATAATGTGAAGTACCACATAGTGCAGTCAATAATGCAACAGAAAAACAGTGATATACTGCATAAAACATGCGTATACTGCATTGTAACCATGCTCTCATCCTCTCTCACTCTCACTTCAACCTCTGCTGCAGGACACAGACTTTGTGTCCTCCCCTCCTTCTCAGAGAGCCGTGGGCTCGCTCTCGGTGCGCATGCACGGCGCCGGGAGCGGAGCTTGTGACGGCGGTATGATAATAAAACTCTACTTAAAACCTCCAACATACGCCGCTTTATTTCATGCCGCTGCACTGGTGACCCCTTGAAGATGCACACGCTTTGTGCAACGCAGCCTTCTGATTTGGACGGCCACGCTGGCAAACCGACGCTGAAAAAAACGAGCGGCCAGCGAACGCAGCAACCGGACACGCACACGCTTTGTGTGAAGCAACCTTCTGAGCTGGACAGCTGCACTGGTGACCCGTTCTACAGGATGAGATCTGCACGTCTGAGATCTGCTCATCCACGCTGGACCGGCCGCGCTCGCGGCTCCTTCACATGAGAGCGCGGGCACCTCGTCCCTTCTCCACGACAGCGTCCTCCATTGCCGGCGGAGAACGCAACGCGTGGACCTGAACGCACCACGCCCGAGCCTGAGGAACAAAGATCGTCTATTCCCGCTCACCACTCCAACGCATCTGCACGAGCCTGAGGGACAAAAGATCGTCTATTTCCTCTCACCGCTCCAACGCTCCATGGCCAATCTACAGCCACAGCTCAACCTGGATTTTTATCGGCGCCGTCTGCGCCGATCTCCACCAAGTTTCTGCACCCTGGTTCTCCTCTCCAGCGGCCCACCCAAGCACGGAACCCCCGCGCGCGCACCGGGAAGTTACGAGGACGACGCATCACGCACGGGACAATAAAGGCTACAAGAGACCGCCATCGTCCTCCGCCGCTGCACATGCCCGAGAAAAACGGCCGATCGCCACCCTCGGAACCTTCAGGGCTGCCTGTTCACCTGAAGCAAGCACGCAGCCCGCCACTGGATTTTTTAACGGTCTCAGCCACGGCACAAAGGGATTTCAGCCGTCAGCTGTTCCCGGGGGGCTTTGGGGTTGCTCCTGCACCTAAAGCCAACACGCCAGTCCCTCTGCTTTTGTTTATTTTTTTCTTACAGCCGCTCCTGCTTTTCTTCATGGCCACGAGAGGAGCCAGAGACTAATTTTTCTTCTTCTGATCTCTGCATGTTCAGACAGGACATCGCAGAGCAGCAAACACTTTTGGCGCGACTCGAATGATTTTCCCGCGCCCGGTCAGCATGTACTACCCCCCCCCCCCCTCCTGCACAGAGCTTTTCCCTGCTTGCTGCCCAGACTGCAACATCGAGGTCACGGTCCCCTACCATTCCCTCTGGGGGGGAGCAGTGTAGCGGTTTGATTCAACCCCCACAACACACAGACAGAACACAGAGACAGTCAGCTCGCACTCCTGGGTTTTTCCCCTGCATGCTGCGTTTACAGCCGTGAAGTTAAAGTGTTCATGCATCTTGTCCTTACTGTGCTTCTTCTGAGCATCTTACATATGTAGATGTGCTTTGGTGTAAATCCCCACAAACAGACTGGTCAAACACAGCGCTCGGCTACAGCAAATAACAGAACAGTGAAATGTGTATTAATGTCTACAGGCAGACGCGTTTCATCTGGCTCACTTCTGTGATGTTAATTGTTGCCTTTCATGCAAATGTCTCATGCCTGTCCTGTTATCTCTTTGATCAGACCAACTGCTGTGAATGCTTTGATGTATTGTTGTAGTTGGGTGTATATATACTGCATTGTAACCATGCTCTCATCCTCTCTCACTCTCACTTCAACCTCTGCTGCAGGACACAGACTTTGTGTCCTCCCCTCCTTCTCAGAGAGCCGTGGGCTCGCTCTCGGCGCGCATGCACGGCGCCGGAAGCGGAGCTTGTGATGGCTGTATGATAATAAAACTCTACTTAAAACCTCCAACGATGCCGCCTTATTTCATGCCGCCGCACTAGGACCATTTGTTAATTCACCTTTGACTCCTAGGAATAGTCAAGCTATAGAACTGTCACAATACATTAAGAGTCTAAGGAAAATATCTGAAGCTCTCTCTCTCAACAGGTTCCGGACATTCTCAACAGGAGCACCCAGGGGAGTGTTGCCCCATTGAAACCTGGTGACTGGGTGTGGTAAAAAGTAATAAGGCCCCATCGGGACTCTCCTAAGTGGCAAGAACCTTTTAAAGTGAAAAAAGCCACATCACATGCAGTGTAAGTTTGGAAAAAAGGAAGGCTGAGTAATTGGATACACGTAGCTCACAGTACAAAAGCCGCAGAACCAAGTTGCCCACTCCACCAGACCATTGACGACTTGACAAACTCAGAAAATAAATAAAAATGCCAACCATACCTAATGTTAGTACAAAAGCAGTTTGTGTTCTGCTACTCCTGTCTTTGATTATTTTATTCCCTTTTTTCTGGGAAAAATTCCAACAACCTAAGCAACTACAGGAGGATAGACCTGTACGTTCTGCCACATCTCAGAGTGTGGACCCCTATGGAGCCAAAATAGAGATAGCAATAACTCCAGGCAACCACACAGTAGTGTTCTTATATTAGATATGTGTGATATAGCCGATTACACAGTTGGGAGTTTTAATTGGAGAGAACATTCACATATGATGTCTCTGATCAAGGGTAAGCCCAATATAAAAGCAAAAGAGAGTGCACAGAAAGGATGTCAATCTATGCAGTGGTCTTTAACCTTAGAGAAAACTTTTTGCACCCCACCGCGGAAGGATGATATATAGTGTAAAGGTATAAAATTCTTTAAGCCTAAGGCTATTGCAAAGCAAACAAAAACACTGGGATTTAGTCTGCATATTCCTCCAGCCCAGACTTCTCCATTCTATTTATTTATAGATGCATTTATAGGAGCAAACAAAGAGGGTCCAATTGTACTACAAGGATTGGTAAAAGTCATACCAGTTGACAAGACTACACTAGCAATTCATGAAGTCAAATCCAAACCGGGATCTGATGTGGTGGCATATATGAATGTCAAAACTATGAAAGATAGAGTTGTAGCAGAAACCAGTTATATTGACCAAAATGAGTGGTTAACCTGGGTGCAATATTCAGTTAAAATGGTGGTCCAGAATAAAGTGGATTGTTATACATGTGCAGCAGCTAGGCCAGGTCTAGCCACGGTCCCGTTTCCCCTCAGTGCCTATAATGATCCTATGGGTTTCAAATGTTTGCTCCATTTGTTCACCACTAAAGCTCCAACAACTGCATCACCCTCCATCATTTGTTTCCTCCAACAATAGAAATTAATCCCCCACCATTCCAACCGTATGAGGGTAATTATACCTGTTTTGTAAAGAACACCAGGGTCCCTATCAGTGGGGAAGTTAACTTCCTGCTTAACCACACTACCAGTGAAGGATACTTACAACAATGAACTGGTAAATATGATACAACCAAGAGCTGATGTTTGGTTATGGTGTGGACAAATGAGGTTGTGACCAACCCAACCCAAGGAGTGGAAAGGAACCTGTGCACCAGTTCAGTTGGTAATGCCTTTTATGATCCTGCCATTGGTACCAATTACTAAAAATCACAATAGGCCAAAGAGAGATGTATCTTTGATTATGGGAAAGATGGAGGGCACCCTAGGAGGAGTTACACCGTATGTAGATGGGATGAAAATGGTTAGAGGAGTTCCTGATGAATTTAAAGGCAGAAGCCATTATGCTGCAGCCCTGGTACACATTATCCCGTGGTTGGGAGTCACAATAGAATCTATTAAAATGCAATGGTAATGAACAAAGAATTTTAAATTATACTGTAGATCCTCTTAAAGGAGTGCATGAGCAACTAAAGGCAACTTCCCTCATGACCTATCAGAACCGCATTGCCCTTGACATGCTTTTAGCAGAGTCAGGGGAAGTGTGTCAAATTTTTAGCTCTGTCTGCTGTACCTTTATCCCTAATCACACGAGCCCAGACGGGAGCATTACACGTGCTATAGAAGCCTCAAGCCTTATTCATGCTGCAATTCCCCTCTAGTCCACTTTGGTCCATGTGTGCTTTGGATGAGCCCAGCATGCACGTGGTGCTGTGCATACTCACTTTTTTCATCTACCCAGGCCAAGCGGTTGACGCCTGCACACAACCATCATTTGTAGTTTCATTCCCGCTCTATAGGTAGCACCAATGCGCTAATGCACCAGGGTTTTCATCAACGAAGAAATGCTGCTTGCTTTCTGCTGCTTGACTTTCCAGTTTTCACTCCTTTTCCACAAAGCTGCTGCTGCTGCTGAAGTATGTATATATGTATGATTCATGTATGTTTATTCTCGCTTTCTGCTTCCTCGTTGTTTTCTTCGTCTACTTTGTCTTGGTATGCTGTGTCGATATCGCCACCTCGTGAATGGGACGTTCAGTCTTGTGCATACGCTTTTCAACACATTCAGGTTGTGGGCAGGAGGAGCGGTCACAAAATTTGGGTTGCACGTGGTCGTCGGTGGTTGAGCACTGCGGATACTAGTGGAGCGGAGATGATGATGTAAATTTTGTCACACAAGGTTTCCGGATACACATACACAGACAGCAGAGGTGCAGCATGAATCCTGCTTTAGAAGGCCTTAAGATAGAATTTGGGCAAAACACAGGTTATGAGGAAAATGCTTTTACTGCATGGCTGCAGTCAATATTTGGACATTGGGCAGGTGTGGTGCACTCAGTAATCCTGATCATAGTTGTCTCCCTAATGGAAATTCTTGTGGTGGGCTGTTGCTGCATCCCATGCCTAAGAACTCTGTTAGAGAGATGCATAGTTGCCACCCTGTCAAAAGAGCCAGCCCAGAGGATGATGGCTCAGGTCCACTCTCAAGAAGAGTCTAGGTCTCTCCTCCACAACAAGGACCATTGTGAATTTGGTACTGATAGTGATGAAGGAGAGACCATTGTTTGAAATGTATAGTATATATTGTGTCTTTCTGCTATCCACTGTTCTATTTACTGTCCACACATCCAACACTGCCCACATACATATAATCTTACATGAAAAGGGGGTGCACTGAAGGCACCCTCCTGTAGTGGGTCATGTGCTAGTAACCTCTGGCCACTTCCTTTTCCTTTGTTTTCCTATTTGCAGTCATGTAGTTAGAATAGAATTAGAAGGTTTGAAGCTCTGTTATATGGCAGGTATTGAGGCTGAGACAACACACATGAATAAGAAATGTTTTGACTGAAAATGTTTTGTTTTGCGTATGTTTATTTTCCTGATATAACGTGTGTTAATAGTTTTCAAAAAAAGGCCGCCAAGGGCAGTGGGGTCTGAGATGAAAATTTTCACCTGTGAATATGTACTGAATAAATAAAGAAATTGTATTGCAATGATTACTCATTAAAATATATACTGCCTACAGTTTTTTTGCTCATCTCACATGAAAATAGCAGGTGTCTGATGCCTGTTTATTATTGAGCTTGCCATAGTTATTGACTCCATGAAAAGGGAGTCAAGAGAGGAAATTTGTTATAATAAATAAATAGTGAAGATTAGTAAGTTAGATACTGTATTACACACAGTGCCCTCACACACACACACAAGCTCCACACACACACATGCACATATACATACAAGCTGCAGAAACACATGCACACACACAAAAGCTCTAGTCTCTGTTTCCTGCTTCCATATAGGAGCATGGGGTTGCGTGAGGATAAATAACAGGATGTGGATGCCATAATGGACTAAAGAGGAGACATCTGCTGAGCGGAGCCATAAATGCATAAAAGCAAGGCAACATCTGGAGCCATTGGTACGCTGAGAGGGAGGATGTGGGAGCTATGTGGACGCTGAGAAGAACCGGTCTGGACCAGTTTGGACAATGGACACATATTGTTGGAGAGTTGCTGGGAACGCCCAGCAGCTCAGAAGCTATATGTAGGGGGGAAGTCCTTTGTTCAGGGTCTTAACCAGGCTGAGTTGCTAAGACCCACGGCTGTGTTTGACTACTTGCGTAATTCAATAAAAGATAAGCTGAGAAATAGTATATCTTCTGTGATTATTGGTTGGTTAATTGAAAAGATTCTGCTAACTGTCCAAATTCATTTTTACACACACATCCAACATTACACACATGCATATACTTACATGAAAGGGGGTGTGCTGAGTGTACCCCCTAGCGGTGGGTCATGTGCTCGTAACCTCTGGCCCCTTCCAACTTTTTTGTTTTCTGACAAGTGAATCCAGAAGATCAGCGTTGCTATCTTGTGGTCATGTAGTCAGATAGATTCAGAATGTTTGAAGCTCTGTTATGTGGCAGGTATTGAGGCTCAGACACAACACACACAAATAAGAAATGTTTTGACTGAGATGTTTTGTTTTGCATATGTTTATTTTCCTGATATAACAAGTGTTAATAAAGTTTTCAAAAGGCCACCAAGGGCAGTGGGGCTAAGATGAGAGTTTTTGCCTGTAAATATACACTGAATGAATAAAGAAGTTGTATTACAATGATTTGTCGGTTAAAATCTCCAACTGCATCTGTTTTCTTGGAATGTCAGTTTCTGTGCAAATGTTATCACACTTCCTTTATTGCTTGTTTCCTTTATTGCTTTTCACGCTTCTTTTACTGTCTGTTCTGCATGCCACAGCTTACAACTTTGAGGTCTCACATTCACACACACACTTCATGACATTTGCTGAAATCAAATAGAATGGGTCAGCCCGCAGCTGTTCCCAACACATGGATGAAAGAATACAGATTCAATGAGGGACAAACCCCTCCACTTTGTGTGAGAGAGTGGGTGAGGATTAGGGTGCTGTCGGGTTTTATAAAAACGGTAAGTTCCAGAATTCGGGAACTCACTCTTAAGAAATGGCTTAAGAGCTGGGTTCCAGTGCTGCTTGTACCATACCTCATTTTCAGTAAAATAAGTGAAAGTATATTTCATCTCTCAGTTTGGTTATTTGGCCTTCATATAAAAGAACTGGGGGTGAAAGCATTTTAGATGCAACAATTTGGTGTTTCCGCCCGGTTACAAGGCTGAAAATTTTTTAGTTTGTTTTGAGAATGGTGTGAAGATTTTTTCTCCACAGTCTGGCAGCCGCATAAACATAAGGTAAGCAGAAAACCTTTTTCTACAAATTTCTGCCTGTCCCTTCAGGGACAGTCCTTTCTGTGGAGATTAAATACTCATGCACGTGTGATTTTTGTTATGGAATGGAATTGAGATATGGTCTTGATTTAAATGATTAATGTGTTGAATTGAGAAGTATATTAACTGGGTTTGAGAGTGAGAGAAATCTCCAAACGGTTTAAACCCCACGGGACTTGTTAGACGTGTTAAAACTGTCCCAAAAAGTAGAGTTGGAGATAGCTTTGCCAAAAGGTTTAAACCCCTTGAAATTATTGCTTAATTTCAAAAAGTAGAGTTGGCACCCCTAGCTTATTTTTGTTCAGACCAAAAGAGGTTGAAACTCCCTGGGATTGCAACGGGCACGTCCTTAAAATTATAAGTTGGTCTTACTGCATTAAAAAAAATAAATAAATAAATAAATTGTGTGTTGTTTCTATATATTAACATTTTATTATTATTTGTGTGAATTAACAACAGGAATGGTTATAAAAAAAATCTATCTTGTAAGGTTAAGCAATACGGATTGGACTAAAATGGCTATGAAACTGGACTGTAATAAGGACAATGATAAAATGGATGATGATAAAAATAATTCTGAGTACCCCTTGGGAAGTTTAGGGCATGTAGTGAAAGAGATGCAGGAAATGATAAGAGCCACTGTACGGCGAGAGAAGTTGACTGAGGAAAGAAAACAGTTAAACACTTGGGTAAAATGGTTATAAAGGGATGGTTTATTTGATAATTTAGGGGATCCCCTACCAAGCAAATTATATAAAAATGAGTATGTGGAGCGATTACACCATCAGCAAGAGAGGGCAAAAAGGGAGGAGAATGAGGCAGATCCTTTTCAGAAGAAAAAAAAGCGCACAGCGAGAATATTGATTCAGGATAAACTGGCATTAACACAACGGTATTTTAGCGAATCTCCATTTAAACAGGTGACTGGTGAGGCCCAAACAAACCAAACGGAGACGGGAGAAAGCAGTAAACAAGGAAAGAAGATGGGTGACGGACGATCTTCTCCGGGAAACCCAGGGCCCAGAGCCGCCTACCATTGTTCCTGGTGATTACATCTACAGGAAACACTCCACGAGGACTTGGAAGGATCCTCGATTCACTGGCCCATATAAGGTGCGCGACTCAACATCACATGCCCTTCGCGTCTATCTTGACGATACAGAGAAAACGTTGAGTAAGTATTGGCACAAATCACACTGCATCAAGACTCCCATGCCACCTGGAACGCGGACATTAACTGAAGTCCGTGAGTCCATTGCTTCACAAAATTTACTAGAAGCTGAATAGATGCAAAAAGATGCAAAATTAATAGGGTGTATAAATTAAAACATATACATTTCTATCTAAGAACAACACACACAAAAAAAAAATGTTAAAACCAATCTTTTCATTGGGATTGATAGCCCTACTTCTTATTGTCCGTGCTACCATTGGGAAAATCATTACAAAACAAAAAGGCTCTCTTATAATAATCACATGCATAGAAGGAACTACATGTGCTGCCCAAATAGACTTACTGTATGTGATATGATAGATTGCCCCCAGAATGATAGAATTAAGTATATGAAAAGTGACGAATTTATTTGTATAGTCACAAGTTATTGTTTAGGAGTCATTAAACCCCAGCGACCTCAGTGGTTCCCTTATGGATGTAACTGTGCAACAGAATGGAAGAATTGTATAGTCAGCACTGGACTACCTGAGCAGGGTTGTAGTTTAGGGTCTCATAATGCGCCTGATTTGAAATCTCGTTTGAATATTATAAAGGCCAAAACTTCATCGTGAACAGAGAAGGTTAATCCCCTCGTTATCATCTTAAAAGATCCCAAAATGACAGATAGTGGTACATACATGCTTGGAGTTTATGTGAAAGGAAATCCACAAGGGCTGTTTTCTATTATGATAGAGTCTAAACTTAAATATGCGCCATATAAGTCTGATAACATTGTTACCACCACTATGTTCCTTAAGGAATTTCCTTTGAAGTCTGATTCCAGAGTGTATCAGATAGATGTTCAAGGTATGACTCTCCTTCAGGTTCTATCTTTGGAATTGGGATTTAAATCACACAATGATTGGATAGAATATGTTCAAAGAATTGCAGTTGAACTTAATCAAACTAATTGCATAATCTGTACACCGGCCAGACCCCAACTGCAAATGATAAGAACTGCCTTGGAATACTCAATAAACGGCACTAATACCACTGGAAGTAATTTTAGTTGTATTTTAGATATTATGTCACAAGATAATCCAAGTGTACCTTGCTCATGGTGGGATAAAATATATCCATTGTCCTCAAGGTCAGCAATTCCTCCTATTTTTGTTCTTGGACCAATCCATGATGTTACTTGTTTTGCAAATTATGATAGCACTCCTAAGGTAGTCGAGGTTGGAACGTTGTCAGATTACATTAAAACTGTTAACTTGACAGGGAACCCCATTGCTGGCAACTTTAAAAGGGCCAGAGCTGATGTGTGGTGGTATTGTGGGGGAACCAGCCTATACAATACCCTGCCCAAACACTGGACTGGTACTTGTGCATTAGTGTCCCTTTTCTCCCCAACAAACGTCTACCCAGGGGCAGACCAGATTATGAGTACCGATTGGAGTAAAACATTGGCTAAATTTGAGTTTAAAAGGTATAAACGGTCTAATCGGAGGAGTAGGAGAAACTCCTGACCCTGTATTTGTAGATGCTATAGGGATGTTTAGAAACATCCTAGACGATTATAAACTGGTTGATGAGGTAGCAGCAGGATTTGAATCTTTCCCCATATTTAGTTCCCTTTTCCCCATTACTGTAAATAAAAATGTAAATCACATAAATGGAATTCACTATAATGTCCAAAGATTAGCCAACTACACCCGAGATGCCTTTAGCGCAGTACATGAGCAACTTAGTGCTACATCTCTGGTGGCCTGGCAAAATAGGGTGGCAGTTGATTTTCTGTTGGCTGAAAAAGGGGGCCTGTGCAGCATTTTTGGGGAGTCGTGCTGCACCGTGATCCCTAGTCATACCGCCCCCGATGGGTCATTTACTAAAAGTCTAAACAAATTAAGGGCCTTATCTGATAAATTAAAAGCTCAATCCGGCAAAGATAATATAGTAGGTAGTTGGTTTGACAATATGTTTGGTAAATGGGGGAAGATTATACAGGGGGCCTTAGTTAGCATTGCAATTGCTTTAATGATTATTGTTTTCTGTGGGTGTTGTTGTATTCCTATGATTAAATGACTTGTTGAAAGATCTGTTGTTGCAGCATTTTCCTCTAAAGACCCATCCCCATACCAAGGTGTCCAGGAAGCTGTCCACCTGCTTTCTCACTACCAGGATGACGACGAGCTCGTGCCAAGGCTGGACTCTAATGGGGACCTGGAGAATGCGGATGAAATAGTTTAGGATCTACGATAATGTCTACAATATACATTTACATGGTGTTAGAATTTTGCTTTGCTGTGCTTTGGCTCCACAGGTTTCTACTGTGATCGCCGATCTTGTATATGCATGTGTTTATATAGTGTAAGTGCTCACATGTGAACACATACACATGTGCATATATATGCATGTGTGTGCCTTTATTCTGTGTCCACATGCGTGCAATGGTTATTTGTAGTATAGGTTTATACATCTCACACACATAGGCCTTTTGTTATGATTACCCACGATGTCTGCACCACACCAGATGTCCTCTGGAGATATGGCGACCTGAGGGGGGACAGGTCAGTCCGATTGCCGGAAAGAGGACATCGCACACATATATGAGATGGGTTTAGACCCATCTCAACAGGGGGAGATGCAAAAACAAAATATGAAATTGACAAATGTGTGTGGTGCCCTGTTAGGACACCTCAACAGGGGGTATTGTCGGTTAAAATCTCCAACTGCATCTGTTTTTCTTGGAATGTCAGTTTCTGTGCAAATGTTATCACACTTCCTTTATTGCTTGTTTCCTTTATTGCTTTTCACACTTCTTTTACTGCCTGCTCTGCATGCCACAGCTTACAGCTTTGAGGTCTCACATTCACACACACACTTCATGACATTTGCTGAAATCAAATAGAATGGGTCAGCCCGCAGCTGTTCCCAACACATGGATGAAAGAATACAGATTCAATGAGGGACAAACCCCTCCTCTTTGTGTGAGAGAGTGGGTGAGCATTAGGGTGCGGTCAGGTTTTATAAAAACGGTAAGTTCCAGAATTCGGGAGCTCACTCTTAAGAAATGGCTTAAGAGCTGGGTTCCAGCGCTGCTTGTACCATACCTCATTTTCAGTAAAATAAGTGAAAGTATATTTCATCTCTCAGTCTGGTTATTTAGCCTTCGTATAAAAGAACTGGGGGTGAAAGCATTTTAGATGCAACAGATTCATGAAAGTATATACTGCCTACAGGTTTTTCCTAATCTCTTGTGAAAATGACATGAGGTATTTGATGCCTGTTTGTTGTTATGCCTGCCATAGTTATTGACTCCATAAAAATGTAGTCAAGAGAGGAAATTGTTATAATAAATAAATTGTGAAGATTAGTTAGTTAGCTAGATATTACACAAAGTGCTTACATTCACATATCCATAGCACACTCACACATCTTCACACACCCAACTGCTCTGCTCTTGTATCAGCTCTTTCTTCCATATATGGGCATGGGTGAGGGTCACGCTGGAGAGACAGGAAACAACAGGATGTGGGAGTCATAAAAGTGCTGAGATGAAGACATCTGGAGGGGACAGTTAAAAAGATGAGAACCAGGTTTAAGCACCAGAGTGCCAGGGGAAGAAAAGTTCTGAAGACGTGCCTTCACACTTGGAACTGCAGGTGTGAATGTATTGAGATGTAATGTATGTTATGATAATGACGTACTCTCGGTGCCAAAGGAGAGAATGTGAAGCTGTAAAGGTTGGCTTTAAAAACTCCCGGACTTTTGGCTTCACATCCTGACTGCCTGGTTCATTCACGTAGAAGGGCAGTTCGCTCTCCGGAGTCTCAGCGGATGAGACAAAACACCATTGCATGGTGGCTTCGATGGACCCATGCTCCACTCAGCGTGCAATGAGTCTACTCCGAGCCCCTCCAGCCCAGTATGGAAAGCCAAATGTGTCAAAAATCATCAAGTTATAATGCAAATTTTAATTAGAATGTGTTATATAATATAAAAATGCCTTTCGATTATGCCACCTAGCATATGGTGTAAGAATATGCCACCTGACGTAAAACTTGTCACCTTGTGTTGTTTTTTTTTTTTTTTACATATTTTATGATAAAGAGGTACCACCCTGACTTCCCAGAGCCTGTAGAGTCAAAGACAGCTCATCCAATCAGCACACTCCAAAGGCAGGCAAGACCAGAAGATCCCTGATGAGATAACATGACTCGTTCCTGCAATCCCCTATAGTGCTGTTGGCTTAAGCACACCCTGTTTAAAAATAAAGTTTATAAAAGCAGTCACTTGTGTCACTCTAAATTTTAGTAATTAAACAAATAAGAAATGATACGGGCCCAGCAAATATGTGAGATGAGATTTGTATAGACCAGATCTACTGAAACACTGTCATGAGCTACTGGTGTAGAGTGTTAGAGCACAGAGTATCAATACTTTGCACCTAGTCAAACATAAGTTCAAATCCCTGCTTAAGCAATGCAATATTTTAAATGTTGTTTTACAGTTTTGTTAATGTGTATTCTTAATGTAATATTATGCATCTCATAAAATACTGATAAATTTAAAGCAGCTATTCCCTTTTGAATATATGCATTCATTTATCCCCACATACAGCTGTATAATAGACATTACCTTTCATATCTGACTAGTCAATTTAGCCCTCTACTGTATTTAGTAATTTTCTCAATATGTTTGTGCCCTGTTCACAAGAGACCTTTCTTTGTGTATGTTTGGTTGTATTGTATTTGTTAAAAAAAAAAGACTAAAAGAACCTTTTTCAGCATGACACACCCTTTGATGCCAGTAGTAAACTCAGGGGTTTGAATAAAATATACCTGGAGCTGAAGTTGTTTGTTGATTATTTATTTATTCATTCATTCATATTATCGAAAGATGTTTCTCTAAATACAATGAAATACTATATTATATTTGCTTATAATTGTGCTAGAACATGCTCATTGTAGTTATTGTATTCTTTAATAGTGATTTAAACCCTTTCTTTAAAAAAAGACTAAATGTTATAACTCCAATAATTTTCAAAGATTTACATTTCCTCGGGGATTAATAAAATATTTCTGACTCTGATTCTGATCACTAGGAGTCACTTTCAGCAGTATCAGTGTTTATGAATAGGGGTCAGGCCTATTTACATGTCCAAAACTAGTGTTAATTAACAGGTCCAAAATTACCAGCCCAGAAGAGCCAGCTGAAGGACATGATGATGTGATGTATGACTATTTTGCCTGGGGATCAACTGATGTCTAGAACTCAAAAAGGTTACAGTCACTTTATGGTTGGAGGTTGGAAGAATGTGGGGCATAGATAAGTATGTATTGAGTTGTGAGTTTTCATGAATAAATGGCTGACTTGTCAGTCCACATAAATCTTTAATATTCTTTGGCTATATATGGCATATTCTTTAAGACATGCATGTCATCTACTGTTGTTAAAGGGGAACTACATGCTGACAAACTTAAAATAATGTGGCTTGTTCAAAGGTTTTTAATCAATATTCCACTAGCAGCAGACACTACAGTAAAACACACAAAGTTATGAAAGCAAAATAAAAATGCAATTATATTTAATGCAGACCATAGTATAGCTATTATTTTTGATGTTTACATTTTATGATTACAGGATTTATTTATTTTTTAGCATTAGAATTGCTTAAAAATCAATGGGTTTGTGGAGAAAGGAAGCAGGCGAGGCAACGAGCTGCACAACACAAGAACTTTATTCCTTCTGCAACATTCAGTACAGAAAAAGCTATCCTGGGTCTCTGCGCATTCTCCTTTTGTACCTTTAATGCCATGCATTGAGACCTGGAACTTCCAACCATAATACTTTGCTTGGAACAGAGACCTGTGTGGCACATTAACATAACATCACGCCGGCACCGCTTCTCACACCCTTTCCTCTTCCAGTGGCTCCGGCGCTCTCTCCTCTCCCCAGGGGGCAAATAGTCTTTACTATCCCGTCTGAGACCCCCGGTGACACTTCCTCCTTCAGTTCATTGTTCCCCATTTTCCCAGTTGCCTTCTCTGGGTGGAGAATCTCCCACCCGTACCACCACACAGACCCCCCCCCCCCATTCTTTGGGCTTGAGCAGGCACCCATAGCAGCTGTAGCGGGGGGTCGCCAATCCAGTCAAAACACCCTGCTGGTGAGGTGTACAGGAGGGCATGCCAGCCTGTGGAGGGATAAAGGGAGGGGGGGAAAACACATCAGCTTCGCGGGTGCAGGTTTCTACCGAGGGAACACCAACTTGCAGAGCCACCAACGGTGGGCGCGGATGACCACCATTGGTGGGCAAAGCTGGCGTTCTGTAAACTCCTGGGGACGAAAGTGCGGGGAAAACAATGGTGGGCCAGGCCCGATACGTTAAAAGCCTCTGTACTGTGCAAAAATTGTGTGGGTGGATCGACCTCGGGCGTGGGGTTTTCCGGTAAAAACTCCCCGGGGATCCGCAGCGGCTGAAAAAAAACGAGTTCTGCTGGGGAGGCTACCAAATCCTCCTTAGGTGCAGAGCGCAACCCTAAAAGAACCCATGGCAGGTAGTTGACCCAATTTGTATCCATGAGCAAAGCTCTGAGCATTGCCTTAAGTGACCTATGAAAACGCTCACATAATCCGTTAGCTTGGGGGTTGTATGTGGTAGTGCGGTGAATTTTGACCCCCAGGCTCTGGGCCATTGCGGACCAGAGTTCCGAAACGAATTGTGGACCCCTGTTGGAAGTGATGTCCGACGGGGATCCGAACTGTGCAACCCAAGCCAACAAAAAAGCACGAGCTACTTCCACAGACGTGGTAGAAGCCAGCGGAACCACTTCAGGCCAGTGTGTGGTGCGGTCCACGATAGTCAAAATGTGCGTGAAACCTTGTGACAGAGGGAGGGGTCCCATCAAATCCGTGGGGACGTGGTCGAACCTCCTGGTCAGGATTTGGAAGGGCTCGAGGGGGACTCTGGTATGCTTGTGCACTTTGGCCCTCTGGCACATGACGCAAGCTGCAGCCCACTCTTTTACGTCCTTGCGAAAGTGCGGCCAGACAAATTTCACCCCCACTAGTTTTACCGAAGCGCGCACGCCTGGATGTGAAAGGGAGTGGACTGACTCAAAAATGCGGTGGCGCCAGGAGCTCGGAACCACCGGGCACGGACAGGGGGTAGAGATGTCGCAGAGCAAGGGGGGGGGGGCACCTTCCTTGCACCACCCTGCTCTCCAGCTTTAACCCAGTAGGCGCCAACTGGAGCATGCAAATGTCTGCACACCTCCGTGTGCTGTCTCCGTGGCTGTCTCCGCAGCCATAGCAGGGAAATCCATTCCCATGTAGACCGGGGAGACTAATGCACGTGACAGGCAATCGGCCACAACGTTAAGCTTACCAGCAACGTGCTGAATGTCGGTCGTAAACTCAGAGATCGTGGCTAAGTGCCGTTGCTACCGGACTGACCACGGTTCCAAGACCTTGGACATCGTGTACGTCAGTGGCTTGTGGTCCACAAACGTGGTGAACTTGCACCCCTCTAGCCAAAACTGGAAATGCCGCATCGCCAGGTGTAGAGCCAATAATTCCCTGTCGAACGTGCTATATTTGCGTTCATTGTCGCATAAAGTTCGACTGAAAAACGCGAGCGGCTGCCACAAACCGGAGATGTACTGCTTCACCACTGCCCCTATGGCAACCTCAGACGCATCCGTAATGAGCGCTATCCGTGTCAACGGATCTGGATGGGCTAGCAATGCGGTATCCGCAAGCGCTGTTTTGGCGTTCATGAAAGCCTGGACTTGTTCAGGAGTCCAGTCGATGTTTTCCGTGGGCTTCTTTTTTTTCAGCGTGGCATACAACGGCTGCATCAGCTGGGCTGCCCGGTTATAAAAATTGACCATCCCCATAAACTCCTGTAGGGCCCTCACGGTCTGTGGATGCGGAAAGTCCGACATGGCGCACACCTTATCCAGTAGCGGAATCGCACCCTTCGGCGAGTGGTCCAAAAAATTTGCGGTGGCCCAAAAAATCAATCACTGGCACCCCGAACTGGCACGTCTCCGGGTTTGCTATAATCCCATGCGCTTCCAACCTCTGGAAAACTGTCTTGAGATGGGCGATGTGCTCCTCCTCGGACGCGCTAACTACCAGAATGTTGTCTAGGTAGACAAAAACAAAGGACAAGTCACGAAGCACTACGTCCATCATTCTCTGGAATGTTGTACCACACCTTTTAATCCGAACGGCATGCGTAAAAACTCAAAAAGGCCAAAAGGAGACTTCCGGTCTGGACGCCATGGCGACTGCAGCTTAACACTGAAGTTCTCAGACCCAATCCAGGATAACACCTTGAAAATCAAACTTAACAGATTTTTGGAGGAGTGAAAATCAAAAGACAAAATCATCATGTCTAAAGGAAAACAGAAGAAACTGAAATTCTCCAGGCCAGGACACGTATCGGCCGGAGAATCCGAACTGGAAGATCTCCGTTCAGAAGACGAGGAACTGGTGATAGCTAACAAAAGGGTTAGCCTGAAATCACTATTTGAGGAGCTACGACGATTTCGCCGAGATGTTACGGCCGAATTTCGGGAATTCAGAGAAGAATTGAAAAGGACAAACAGCAGAGTGGACCAGGCCGAGAACCGAATCTTGGAAACAGAGGATCGAATAAAAGTGCTCGAAGATTCTGTGCTAGACCTACGCAAAAGACAAGCAGCTATAGAGGCTAAGCTAACCGACCAAGAAGGAAAACAAAGAAGAGACAACATAAGAATTCATGGTCTGATAGAAAAAACCGAAAATGGTTTTAACTCAATGGCAGAATGCGTGGAATCCTTACTAAGAGAGAAATTGGATATTCCACAAACCACCGACTTGAAGATAGAAAAGGCACATCGTTCATTAGCCGCTAGGCCGGCGGCGGAAGCGCCCCCACGTTCGGTGTTGGTAAGATTTTCCAATTTCAAAATAAAACAAGAGGTTGTAAGACTGGCCTGGCAGAAAAAAGGATTTATGCACCAGGAGAGAAAAGTCTACGTGGAACACGATTACGCCCCGGAGGTCCTTAAAAAGCGCAGGGAATACAATGACGCGAAAAAGGTGTTAAGAGAGAAGAAATTGCGCTTTCAGACACCATTTCCTGCGAAGTTAAGGGTCTTCTACGGCGATGAAACGTGTCTCTATAATTCGGCGGAAGAAGCAACAGCTGACATGGCGAAAAGAGGGCTCCCGGTAACGGTATTTAAACCCGCAGCAGACCCGAGTCAGAAGATCAAAGCGCAAACATGGACAACACAAAGACCTTCAAAATCCACGGACCAGCAGCGGGAAACCCAGCACCAGAGCGTCGCGGATAAACTATCCGTTTTCAGGCTGGAATAGCGACCTTTTTTTTTTTTTTTTTTTCTTTTCTCTTGAATCAATCCGCACATCCAACCCCCCTCATACAAGGTAACAAACATTAAAGGAGATGCATATTCAGCACGTGGTAAAAACATTTCATGGAACAATCATATTTTTGAACAAATAAGTCTTTGTAATTAAAAAAAAAAAAAAAAAAAAAAAAAAACTATGTTAAAAAAACAAATGTGACAATAATCCACATGTTCTCCTCATACTAACAAATACTGTTTTTGCGTGAATGTTTGATGTGATGGGGGTGGGAGGGTGCACACAATTTCACAGGTCTTAGGCATTAAAAGGAAAAAAAAAAAAATCATTACAAGTTTGGATTTGGGTTCTGAAACTCACGTTAAAAGCATGGGACTACTTTCAGTGGTAAGAGAGGGCCCTCAACACGTAACAGAGTTTGAGGAATTTCCCTCAGAGCCTTCACTCCATCAAGGCTCTTACAGGGTCTTTAAAAAGACCTCAGCTCGGAAGACTTCCGGTCTGGACGCCATGGCGACTGCAGCTTAACACTGAAGTTCTCAGACCCAATCCAGGATAACACATTGAAAATCAAACTTAACGGATTTTTGGAGGAGTGAAAATCAAAAGACAAAATCATCATGTCTAAAGGAAAACAGAAGAAACTGAAATCTCCAGGCCAGGACACGTATCGGCCGGAGAATCGAACTGGAAGATCTCCGTTCAGAAGACGAGGAACTGGTGATAGCTAACAAAAGGGTTAGCCTGAAATCACTATTTGAGGAGCTAACGACGATTTCGCCGAGATGTTACGGCTCGAATTTCGGAATTCAGAGAAGAATTGAAAAGACAAACAGCAGAGCTGGACCAGGCCGAGACCGAATCTTGGAAACAGAGGATCGAATAAAAGTGCTCGAAGATTCGTGCTAGACCTACGCAAAAAGACAAGCAGTATAGAGGCTAAGCTAACCGACCAAGAAGGCAAAACAAAGAAGAGACAACATAAGAATTCATGGTCTGATAGAAGGAACCGAAATAGGTTTTAACTCAATGCAGAATGCGTGGAATCCTTACTAAGAGAGAATTTGGATATTCCACAAACCACCGACTATGAAGATAGAAAAGGCAATCGTTCATTCAGCCGCTAGGCCGGCGGCGGAAAGCGCCCCCACGTTCGGTGTTGGGTAAGATTTTCCAATTTCAAAATAAAACAAGAGGTTGTAAGACTGGCCTGGCAGAAAAAAGGATTTATGCACCAGGAGAGAAAAGTCTACGTGGAACACGATTACGCCCCGGAGGTCCTTAAAAAGCGCAGGGAATACAATGACGCGAAAAAGGTGTTAAGAGAGAAGAAATTGCGCTTTCAGACACCATTTCCTGCGAAGTTAAGGGTCTTCTACGGCGATGAAACGTGTCTCTATAATTCGGCGGAAGAAGCAACAGCTGACATGGCGAAAAGAGGCCTCCCGGTAACGGTATTTAAACCCACAGCAGACCCGAGTGAGAAGATCAAAACGTAAACATGGACAACACAAAGACCTTCAAAATCCACGGACCAGCAGCGGGAAACCCAGCACCAGAGCGTCGCGGATAAACTATCCGTTTTCAGGTTGGAATAGCGACCTTTTTTTTTTTTTTTTTTTTTTTTTTTTTTCTCTTGAATCAATCCGCACATCCAACCCCCCTCATACAAGGTAACAAACATTAAAGGAGATGCATATTCAGCATGCTGGTCAAAACATTTCATGGAACAATCCTTATTATTTGAAAACAAATAAGTCTTTGTAATAAAAAAAAAAAAAACTTGTTAAAATAGAAAGTTGACAATAATCCACATGTTCTCCTCATACTAACAAATACTGTTTTTGCGTGTGAATGTTTGATGTGATGGGGGTGGGAGGGTGCACACAATTTTCACAGGGTCTAGGCATAAAAGGAAAAAAAAAAAAAAATCATTACAAGTTTGGATTGGGTTCTGAAACTCACGTTAAAAGCATGGGACTACTTTCAGTGGAGTAAGAGAGGGCCCCTCAACCACGTACAGAGTTTTTGAGGAATTTCCCCTCAGAGCCTTCACTCCATCAAGGCTCTTACAGGGTCTTTAAAAAGACTCAGCTCAGGATGTTCTTATGACAGCTTTTGTTTTAAAGTTTTTTACACTATGTTCTTAATGTTTTTCTTGTTTTTAAAGTTCTTTCAGTTCTGAGTAGCACAAAAGAGGGCCACCACACAGTTATACTAAACAAACAACACAATGGAGAAAACAGGGTGTACCAAAATAATTTCATATATGTAAAAGGAATCCTGAATCCAGTTAAAAGATCCAAGATTCTAGGCAAAATGAAAAAAGACAAAGCAGGAATAATACTTTACAAGAAAACCCACCTAACAGACGTGGAACACAATAAACTCAGTAGGCAAGGGTTTTAAATGATCTCTTCATCTTCATATAAATCAGGGAGGAGGAGGGAAGTAGCGACATTGATATCAACCAAAATTACATTTGAAAAAAAATCAGAACACAAAGATAAAGAAGGGAGATACAGTTTGGTAACTGGGCGGCTAGAGGGAGAAGATATCACCCTGCTGAATGTGTATGCTCCCCCCAGGGGCTAACTGGAAATTTTATAAAAATGTATTTGACCTAATGATAACTAAAGCTCAAGGTTTAGTGATATGTGGTGGGGACTTCATCTTAGACTGAATCCATACTGGGATGCTTCTGGTAATTCCCCCACATCAAAATAACACCCAAACAGGAAGACTCGGATGCTACTAAAAGAAATGGGGAATCTGTGACGTGTGAGGGAACTCAACCCAGTTGTAAAAGACTATACATTTTACTCAACTCCACATTCTCTTACTCAAGGATTGACTATTTTTTTATGTTTAATAGAGACATTGGAAGAGTAAAAACATGTAAATAGGACTGATGGATCTCTCGACCACAGTCCGATCTACAAGGACTTAAATATCCAAAAATACACAAAATAAATTTTCTTGGAGGTTAAATTCAAATGTCTGAAAGGACCATTGAAAGATGAATTGGAATCAGATATTCTCAGATATTTGGAAGATAACGATAATGGAGAAGTATCCCCTTTAATACTGTGGGATGCATGTAAAGCTGTAATAAGAGGAAAGATATTGCAAAACTGGCAACACCAAAGAAACTAAGACAAGAAAAAACTATCCACATTAGAGTCAGAACCTTAGGAAACCTAGAAAAAGAACACAAAGGCAACACTCATTCTACTGACTCGCTCAAGATTAAGGAAATTAAAAACCAAATAAATGAGATCTACACAATAGAAATCCAGAAGAAACTTACATTTCTGAAACAAAAATACTATGAAGCAGGCAGTAAATCGGCAAATTGCTAGCCTATAAATTGAGGGAAACATCAAACAGAAAGAGCAATCTACAAAATCAGAGACCAGTATCAAAGGAAATAAAATTCAGAATTCAGGATATTCTTAAAAACTTCGAGAATTACTATAAGAACTTATACTCCCACAAAAAACATAAAAACGCATCCGAGGCATTCCTAAACACATTAAACCTTCCCCAACTTACGGAGTCACAAAATTAAAACACTACTGTCAGAAATACATCCTAAAGAATTGGAAAAAAGCAATTATGAAACTTAAAGCTAACAAATCCCCAGGAGCTGATGGCTATACAGCAGAGTGGTACAAAACCTTTAAAACAGCAACTATCTCCTCTCCTCTGAAAACATTTAATTATGTCCTCCACACAGGGGAAATCCCCCCTCCTGGAGAGAAGGGGTCATTGCAGTTATACCTAAACTGAAAAGGATAAACTAGAGTGCTCCAACTACAGACCAATCAGTGGACTAAATCAGGACTATAAGCTTTTTACCATTATCCTTGCCAAAAGGTTAGAAAATATACTGACAGACCTAATTCATTTAGACCAAAAAGGTTTTATAAGACAAAGACAGACACAAGACAACATTCGACGCACTTTACCACATAATTCATCATATAAAAAAATATAACTTAAATGCAGTCATATTGGGATTAGATGCTGAAAAGCATTCGATTCGGTTGATGGTCTTTTCCTATATAGAATCTTATCCAGTTTCAATTTTCATAACAACTTCATTAGAACTTTACAGGCATTTATATAAAAACAACAGCTAAAATAAGGATTAACGGTAATTTATCATCATCTTTTGAACTGGAAAGAGGATGTCGTCAGGGCTGCCCCCTGTCTCCTCTGCTCTTTGCAATCTTCATAGAACCTCTGAGCCATTGGATAAGACAAAACCAAAAAATTCAAGGTATTACACTTGGTCAGAAGGAACATAAAATAGCACTCTTTGCTGATGACATTTTAATATACCTAGGGCAGCCGGACACTTCTTTACCAGAAACTAACCTCAGTTTTTTCAGAGTATGGAGATTTATCGGGGTACAAATTAATATGCATAAAACCCAAGTTTTAACATTCAACTATGACCCAAATCATTATTCACTAAGCAAACTCAAAACTAACTGGGAGTCGGGAATCTATGAAATATCTGGGGGTCAATATCCCGAAACAACTCAACAAAATTATATCACTAAACTATGATCCACTGGTGACAAAAATAAAATCTGACCTAGCAAGATGGAATATGATACCATTCTTGGGTACTGCACAAAGAATTGAAGCAGTCAAAATGAATATACTTCCACGTCTTCTATACCTTTTCCAAACAATACCGGTAGAACCTCCAAAAAAACATGGCAGGAGCTGGACAGAAGGATCTCACGATTCATATGGCAGGGCAAGAGACCTAGAATCAGATATAGAACCCCTACCGCTAAACAAAGACAAAGGTGGGCTCGCGCTGCCAAATATCAGGGCTACTTTAAAGCCGCACAAATTAAAACTTTAGTAGAGATATGTAACCCAGTCTACACTGCCCAATGGAAGGAGATCGAATGCCAAATAACAAGTGACATCCCCCTACAGGCGATAATAGGGAACAATGTCTTACTAAGCTTTTGAATAACACTAACCCGTGGATAGAGACCCCGCTAAAAATTTGGTTTAAGATAGTCAGAGAGAATCAAACTAAAGAGCCCTATCGACTTCTGCAATGGATCGCCTATGATCAGGACTTTACTCCTAATAAAACAGACACCAGATTTAAAAAGTGGAAGGAAGGAAAGGGCTGATAAAATATTACGATTTTTTTAAAGGGCAAATCTTAAGAAGTTTTGAAGATTTGAAAAAACAAGGCCTAATAAATCAAGACCTTTACAGGTTCTTCCAGCTTAGACACCACATAAACAATATACTTAAAAAGGAGGTTTTGGAAAGGGCCCCAGTCAGGTGTTCTGAAGGTCTTCTTAATGGCATATAAAGGGATCCCAGGGATCAGATACATTTCTAAAATATACCAAGGTCTTCAAGACTTAAAAGGAGACAAACATCTTATATAAAAGAGAGCTGGGAAAAAGAGGGGAATTTCACTTTACAACTGGAAATATGGGAAAAGCTAAATAAACAGCAATGGAAAAGTACCTCATCCCTGCAGTGGAGAGAATTTGGATGGAAAAACTTGGCAAGATTTTTCAGAACACCTGCACAAAACAAATTTACCCATAAGGGATTGAACTGTTGGCGCTTGTGTGGTGAAAAGACTGCAAATCATTTTCATGTGTTTTGGTCATGCCCAGTTATCCACCAATATTGGACCAAGGTACAGACAATATTGGGGAAAATATTCAAAATTACAGTTCCCTTTTCTTTTGTAACTTTGTATTTGGGTTTACTACCGGACTCACTGGAAGACGAGGAGAAAATACTTATTCAATGTTTTAATATTGGCAAGCAAAAAAGCTCTAACTAAAAAATGGATGTTGAAGGACTGTCCTACACCTGAAGATTGGACTAACGTGATCCAAGACATTTACTCGATGGAAAGTTGACATTCGCACTGAGACAGGACATGGATGTGTTCATGAACTTTTGGCAACCCTGGACCGCATATGTGTCTTCCATTAGATCTAATCTTTGACAAATACCATTTCAATAATGGTTCCACTCTTTGTTCCAAAGCTACTCAGATGCTCTTTTATCTTTATTTACTTACTTTTTCTTTTTGTTTGTTTTTTTTTTTTTCCACAATATCTTTATTGAACCTTTTCTTTTTTTTTTTTTAACAAACATGATACAAACAATCAAACACTAACACTAAGTACTACAAAAAAAAATGCACTAAAAACACCAACAACCACCAACAAAATCAAGTCTTCAACAATGCTCCTCTGTTTAGTCTAGACAATCCAATACATAAGTATACATATTATGTTCACCAGTTTGGAATTTACAAGGTCCACACACATCATTCACCTTCTTCTTCAAGAGTTATGTTTAAATTTTTTACATAATCAATAAAAGGTCTCCATATATTCTCAAACACAATTTCCTTTGATTTTAGTATATATGTTATTCTTTCTAATGGAAGGTTTGTTAACATCTGTCTTAACCACTGAGTCACATCTGGTCTATGAGTCTTTTTTCCATAATAGTGCAATACATTTTTTGGCATTAAGCAAACTGAGGTCTATGAATGTTCTTTCACTTTTATTAAAATTATGCTTTTCTGGGTACAGACCCAACAAAAACAGTTTAGGATTCAATATGATTTGTTTTGAGATTATTTTTTTCAATTGTTACCCTCACCTCTTCCCCAAAAACATTCTTATTAATCTACATTCCCATAAACAATGAAATAGGGTTCCTTTACCTTTCCATGCATTTTGTGCAAGTATCTGGTATATTTTTGTTATATCTATTAACTCCTCCGGTGTAACATACATCCGCATTAACATTTGAAATGTATCAATTTAAGGCGTGCATTTATTGATTTGGTTTGAGCTTCTGTACAAGCCAATTCCCATTGTTCCTCTGAAATTTCAATTTGCAGATCTTCTTTCCAGTAGTTTAATCTTTTCAGTGAATATTCACTTGAAGATAGTGTCAATGAGTTATAAAACTCTGAAATAATACCCTTTCTTTTACTATCTTTCATCATCATTTTTTCCAAGGATGAATAAATAGGTCGAGTGAGAGCTTTATTTTGATTTGATCGAATAAAGTTTCTAAGTTGAAGATATTTAAAAAAATGTGTTCTATTGAGATTAAATTTGATCCTCAGCTCTTCAAAAGACATTATGTTGTCTGCACCTGGCAAATATAAATCCTGAATCTTTTGTATCCCTTTTAAATTCCATACTTTAAATACAGCGTCCGCTCTCCTGGTTTAAATATTGATTACCCCATATTGGACTAAATTGTGACAATAACTGTGGTTCTTTTAAATAGTTTTTAGCTTCACACCATATTTTGATCATATGCTTTACAAATGGATTTTTAACTTGTTTTTGTAATTTTTTTGCCGAATCTGAGTATATGAATATGGGAAGAGGTAAAGGTAAATTGTATGATTCCATTTCAGTCCAGTGAGGGAGATCATTTGATGAAAAATAATATGTCATAGACCTCAGTTGTGCCGACCAATAATACAACATAAAATTTGGACATTTTCAGACCTCCACGATCAAATGGTAAATATAATAAAGACAAACGTAATCTAGCCCTCCTGTTGTTCCATATAAATTCCACTAACTTTTTTTTTATTCTTGAGAATAGATCTAAAGGTGGTGATAAGGGAATGTATTGAAATAAATAAAGTATTTTAGGTAAAATATTACTTTTAAGTATATTGATTCTCCGATCATCGACATTGGTAGTGACATCCATCTCTGAGTTAACTCACTGATATCTGACATTAGGCTTCATAGTTGACACTGGCGACTGATTCTAGCTTAGGCATAATTTGGATTCCTAAATATTTTAAACTGATTTACAACATTGAATTGATTTACCTCAGGGGCTGGGTAATTTCTCTGGGTCTCATTTAGCATTAATATTGAAGATTTAGTTTTATTTATTTTATATCCTGATATTTCCCCAAAATTCTTTATTAAATTCAACAAGGTTGGAATTGATTTTTTTAGATTCGACATAAACAAAATTATGTCATCGGCGTACAGGGAGATTTTATGTTCTGTTGGTCCAACTTTAATTCCATATATTTGTGAATGTAAACGTATCGCTATCGCTAAAGGTTCAATTGCCATAGTAAACAGTAAAGGTGAAAGTGGACAGCCTTGTCGACATCCTCTATTTATTTTTATTGGTTTTGAAATATTGTTATTTGTTAGGATTTCTGCTGTAGCATTATTGTATATTATTTGAACCCATTTTATGAAATTATTTCCAAGTCCAAACCTTTGTAGTACTTCAAAAAGAAAGGGCCATTCAACTCTATCAAAGGCCTTTTCGGCGTCCAATGATAGGAGAGCTGTATCCGGCGCTTCTTTATTTAAATAAATAATATTAAATAGTCTTCTTACATTATGGAAGCCTTGTCTACCCTTTATAAAGCCATTCTGATCTCGATTAATAATATTTGGTAAAATTTCTTGTATTCGTCTTGCTAAAATTTTACAGATTATCTTAAGGTCGGCGTTTAATAGGCTTATTGGTCTCATATTTTCACATTTATTAGAGGGCTTACCTGGTTTTGGCAGCTGTATAATTAAGGCATTATTTTTGTATGATGGTAAATTATATTTTTGAAATTCTTCTAAAACCATTTCCAAAAAGGTTTTATTAATTATCTTAAATTTTTATAAAGGTCAACCTGAGAAGACCATCTGGTCTGCACTTTTTCCTGAATTTCATATTATCAATGGCTAGCCCAACTTCTTCTTGACTAATTTTAGACTCCAATATCTCCCTGTTTTCATTTGGAATACACGGTATAGATAGTTGCGTTCCAAAACCCATTTAGTTTTGTTAATTCAGGTTCATTTTTGGTATCATATAATTTTTCATAGTAATCTCTAAAGGCTCTATTAATTTCTAAAGGATCTATAACTACCTGTCCAATTATTATAATACTGGTAATTGGTGTTTTAATTTCCCAATTGTTTAATCTGCCATGCTAATAATTTTCCTGATTTTTCACCTTGTTCATAAAAAGATTGTTTCAATCTTAGAAGTACTCGAGGCAGCTCTATTCGCTGATTTTTTGTCGTATTCAGCTCTCAAAATCAGTAATTCATTCTCCAACCTTGGGTCACTTCCTGCATACACTTTTTCCTGAAGATTTTTTATTTTATGTTCCAATTTAGCTCTCTCCTCTCGAGTCTTCTTAGATATTGATCCTGTATAACTATTAATATGTCCCCCTATAAAAGCTTTGAAAGCCTCCCACTTTACACATGCTGATGTT